>JASFAT010003225.1:0-1230885 GCA_031353405.1 Baronia brevicornis | reverse complement strand
GACTGTGTTTAGTTGAGTTAGCGCAGAGACTCCGGTTGGGAGGGAATGTGTCGCCTCGCACCGCCACCGTGTCCGTACCCATGTTTGTCGCAGTGTATCCTGTCGTCTACCGTCCGTTAGATTACAAAATTATCTTCGTAAGCTATCCGACACAGCTCGCGTCAGCGACCGACTCCTTCTAGGTATTCGTGATAACGCTATTTGCGTTCAATCTGTTTGTGAGTGAAACATTTCGAGTGTTAAACGTGTGTTAGTTAGTGCTCTCGTACATGGTCTCGTGGTATTTGTGATGCGGGAACCATGTGGCATCAAGTTGTCTTCGTGAAGTAAGTTGATAATTACTGTGTCTGTGAAGTCGAGTCGAATTCGCCGTCGCTTTTGAATAATGTAGCGCGGAACACCCAGAAACATTGTTGCCACTGTCCAAGTTTTAATTGTGTATTGTACGCGGAGACAACGAGTTTGTCCTGCCGGCTACATTTGCGGGGCAGTGCCTGCACAATCGTTACGTAAACGGTTCGCTTTGCCGTGAACTCGATACAAATACTGATTTGCTTGCAAAGCTTTATTACAGTTTAATGGAATTGTGTACGTTAACAGTTACAGTTCTTTTGATATCGGGACGTATGAAACAAACATTTCACTTTATGTATGTAACCCTTTGCCCTCGAAGCATTTTTCGCGTCGGCCAACCAACAACTCGAGCGATTTACCGCAGCATGTTTAGTGCATTCATAGGATAATCCTAGCTAGATAGATAGATTCATATATATACTTTATTGTACACAAAAAAAATGACGGTGATGTTGTTCGCCACCCGTCACGTCCTGATTCTCACGAGGGCGAGAAGCGACCAATGAAGAGCTGTTTCGCTGCGATGAATGGTAGCGGATGGAGCTCTGTGGTCTCTGCCAACCCCTGCGGGGGATAGGCGTGAGTATATAAATATATATATATATATATATATATATATATATATATATATATATATATATATATATATATATATATATATATATATATATATTAGGTGTACAAATAAGTTTCCGCAGTTTTTTATAAAAAATTAGGAATTTATTGTAAAGGAAAAGTACATTACGTTTTATTCAAAGTATTTTCCATCATTTGCCACTACTTTTCCCCATCTTTCTGGCAACATTCGGATACCCCGTCGAAAAAACTCTTCATCTTTTGACGCTATCCACAAATCTACCCAATTTTTGGTGTCTTCATATGATGTGAAGCGCTGCTCAGACAGACCATGTGCCATCGACCGGAACAGGTGATAATCAGAAGGGGCTAAGTCTGGTGAATACGGCGGGTGGGGTAAAACTTCCCAGTTGAGTGTTTCCAAGTATGTTTTTACCGGCGCCGCAACATGTGGACGAGCATTATCGTGTAAAAGAATAATTTTGTCGTGTCTGGAGTAGTAATGGGCGCGTTTTTCCTTAAGTGCCCGACTCAATCTCATCAATTGTGTTCGGTAGAGAGCTCCAGTAATGGTTTCGCTTGGTTTCAGCAATTCATAATACACGACACCAAGCTGATCCCACCAAATACACAGCATGAGTTTTTTTCCATGAATATTCGGCTTAGCTGTCGATGTTGATGGTTCGCCGGGCTTAACCCATGACTTTCTCTTCTTTGGATTATCGTAGTGAATCCATTTTTCGTCACCAGTGACTATACGATGCAAAAAACTCTTTTTTTTATTCCTGGCAAGCAGCATTTCACTCATGCATAATCGGCGTTCAACGTCTCTCGGCTTTAGTTCATATGGAACCCAATTTCCTTGTTTTTTTCCTTGTTTTTGAATCATTCCTAACGATTTTAAACGATGTGAAATTGCTTGTTGAGTCACTTGTAGAGTAAGTGCAAGTTCTTTTTGCGTTTGGGACGAATCTTCCTCCAATAGTACTTCTAATTCCATGTCTTCGTACACTTTCGGCCTTCCACTGCGTTCTTTGTCTTTAACGTCAAACTCACCGTTCTTAAACTTTTGAAACCATTCCTGACAACTTCTCTCACTTAAAGCAGCTTCACCATATGCTTCTAGAAGCAATCGATGCGCCTCAGCTGCAGATTTTTTCACATTAAAGAAGTAAATCAAAAGTTCCCGCAAATGATGCTTATTCGGAATAAAACTTGACATTTTTGCACGAAAAAAATTACGTGATGCTGATACGGAATCACTAGTACTTTAAGGTTATGGTGTTGCCAGATGACTAAACTTGGGATATTACGTTTTACATCTGACAATTTCTCCATAACCTTCTGGTGGGGCCATCTTTTGACAAACCGCGGAAACTTATTTGTACACCTAATATATATATATATATATATATATATATATATATATATATATGTGTATATATATATATATATATAATATATATATATATTTATATGTATATATATATACATATATATATGTATATATATATATATATATATATATATATGTGTGTGTGTGTGTATGTATATATATACATATATATACACATAAATAATAGCGTAACCGTAAATAATAAACGAATACATACAAAGATATTTATAAAGATAGTCTTTAAAATTATCCTCACAACCTCCTACCTAATGGGTAGTTTGGAGTCGGAGATATCTACTTGAGATACAAATAAGTACAACCTGTACCTGTGTGTGGTTTACACTTTTCTTAACTACAAATACTTTAACTGCTAATCTTTCTAATGTCTATTCAGTAAAGAAGTGTGTTTTTTTTCTGTCCTCGGTCCTTCGCTAAGGTTGTGATTATATGTAGTAATAAAATATATAATTTGTTTAGTAAATACTTATAAATATCATCTAACAAGGTTGAGAATTAAATCAACTTGTTAGACTGAAAAGCTCCTTTAGCTTTGCCGCCCCGGCCGGGCCTTTGACGGGCTTAGTGCTCCACTGTCTCTAAGTAGCTTGCTTGGGAGACCGAGCGCACCTACCAATCGACTTAGCTTTTTGCGATTATGGCCGGGCGAAACCGCAATGCTGCCGGGAATCCTTGGCCCCTTCGACAGTTCCACTCGGTGTCGTCTAGCGTACGTTAATTTGGTGCGCTCTTTACTTATCTTTTACTTTGGTGTAATTGGACCGATAGGCAAGCGTCACCGTTTTATCAATTTGAATATTGTTTGTGTTGCTATAGTTTTATCTCTCTTACCTTGACTATAATTAAAAGATTATGCGGGTTTTATATAATAAGAGGAAACGTAAATTATATGTTTGCTTCAAGTAATGTAAAAATAAATCCAACGCCCGCCTCGGTCACTCCCCGGTCTTAAGTACCGCTGTTCCCAGCGGCTTTTGGGCGTCCTTTAACGACTTCGAGATATGGCCGAATCTATTCCTATGTTGGGTCCGTCGTTGGCCCTCCCCCCTCGCGGAAGCCAGGCGACGATAGGAGGATGTCACGTGGGAGCGTATGTTCCTTAGATGGGCGAGCGTAAAGAGGAGCAAAATTTTTGAGACATAAGAGTGTTCCATTGTCGGCTCGATCGAACATCTTCCGAGCCAACCGGACCACAAATCTATAGATGCTCCCACCCTGAAGTCTACCGCTATTGCGTCATTACGCACATAGCAAAACGCCCCCACGATAGCGCGCAGAGACAAATTCTGCCAGAATTGGACACGTTTGCGCTGGGTTTCTAAGACCAAAGACCGCCAGGCCGGCGCAGCACAGGTCAGTCGGGAGCGAACGTACGCCTTATAGGCCAACTGCTTCCGTACGGACGGGTAGGCGAGTTGATGTTAGAATAGCGCAGTAGACCGCGCGCGCAGTATTCGCGGTACTCACCACATGTGTTACCTGTGTGGTGAGCCGTAGCGCGCGGTCGATGCGGACTCCGAGGAACGTAACTGTGATCTCCCAGCGTACATTCTGCCCCCGAAGACCAAGCGGTTATGGTAGTTTACCGTAGCCTGTTACAATGGCGGATGTCTTCCCAACGTTGACAGACGTCCGCCATGTGTCCAGCCACTCACTCGCGTAGCAGACCAAGAGACCGAGCCTCTAACTACTTATACCGGTATTCGTTTCTCTTCCAACATTTTATTTTATTATTCATATAGAATTCATATATTCAGGACTCCCATTATATTACGTGTGGTAGCTCTAAAACTACATAAATATTCGTATATACATATACCGTGACGCTAACATTATCCCGTGTATTATTTCGTTCACAATTCTCCGGTACGCAAGTTTCCTTGCCATGTGTTATGTTCGACAAGGATGTTTGCAGTACGCAAATAAAATTCTGAGCTTTACAAACTTTATTGCGGGCCCCGGGACCGATTCTCCTCCGGCAAACAGTCGTTAAATCGAAAAACGTATGAAACGTAACTGTAAGTACAGTTAGATTTTACAAATCTGATGTTTTCTTGAGACCATGTTCCTCGGTAAACTTCAATTTTTAATTTTTTTTTATATATTCACGCCTATCCCCCGCAGGGGTGGGCAGAGGCCACACGGCTCTATCCGCTACGATTCCAGCATAACCTCCCCGCCTCCTCACCACTCATACATCCTTTCATCCATTCTTCCTCTCACATTCATCGTATTGAAACGTTATTTTTTAAGACGTATTAAAGTTGGAAGGCAATCGATTAGGCGTGTCACCTGATAGAAAACAATCGACACTGCCCAAAGACATCCCCAGTGCCATAGACATTGCAGAAACGATGGCGGCCTTTAACGAATGTGTAGGCTTGTTTTTTGGAGGTTCCAATTTCGTATCGGAGCGGAAACACCGCTGTGTACGTAGCTGGATACCACAGGGTGGTAGTTTCGGTCCAATCGCTCACCATACGAAGCGCAGTAGCTGAGCAACCACTCAGACGCCGGTTTTATGCGGGAGTGTAGTACTTCCCCGGGCGAGCCGTCCTATTCATGCTACAGACAAATAATATGCCATTCTTGACAAAGTATTCGTCTGCGGCGTGGCTATACCACTTTGACTCACTAATATGTATATCATTAGAGTTTTAACAACTCGGTTTGCATCTAAGTTTCCGTTATAACATAAGAAATGAATCACCAACTAGTGCCTCGCTTGGAAAGCCTCACAAGATTTTTCTAGTAATATGAAAGCGGCGATGGCTAATCTTCTTTAATATCTAATTAATAAAGGGAACAAGGATTCCGAGTCGCGCTTTGCCTGGAAATCTCTAGATGATTAAATTGGACCCTGTTCGTAGCCCAACTTGCACGAACGCTAGTGTGCATCTACGCGGATACACCCGATAATTAAGCCGGTGGCGAGACTATGTGCAGAGCCGATCCCGATTCTCACTCAGACCCACCCGGTCGGTGTCTCTGACGGGTTGTTTGCAATAACAACCAACTGGCTTTATTAGTTTCCAAGCGTCGGTTTTGTTGCCTTACCACGTACCATCGACACGTATAGTGACGATTGGCTTTACTGCCTCATTTCCATAGATCTTGTTAAATTTCTTATGCCTTTTTTTACCACTTATATAATCTTTAATAAAATACTTTTGTATTCATCAACTCAAGTTCAAATATAATACATTTTTATAAACTTGTAGTGGATGACACTTGATGTTTTATGTATGGGAAAAATTAAAAAGATATTTGGTAGGGTGTAAAAGTATGAATTGATTTTATTTCTTTTATATTACTTGTTTAATGGTAAATAATATTTAACTTGCCAAGTTATAACATATTACGTGCGGTGAATGCAAAGAACCGGAGGCCAAACTCCTTTTCGTATTATTTTACTTTTCTTCTTTTTTTATTGGATAGGAAGGCAAACGAGCAGGCGTGTAACTTTGTGGAAAGCAACCAACGCCGACCATAGACATCCGCAGTGCCACAGACAGTGCAGAAGCATTGCCTGTCCTTTGAGAAATGTGAAGGCCTATTTTTAAGGCTCCAATATCGTATCGGTTCGAAAACACCGCTGGAGGTAGCTGCTTCCACAGGGTAGTGGTGCGTGGAAAGAAGATACGTCAGAAGATATTACTTATAACAAAAATTTAAACAAAATTTTAATTTTTCGTCGGTGGGTTGGTGGCGAAAATTCTTTTCAGAGGCCAAGATCCATTTTGGGTCTCTGAGCCAACAAAGTTAGTTTTTTAATTTGTAGTAGACTCAAGTAGATAGTATCAGAATTCCCTATTCATCACGTGTGGCTATTGTTCAATGTGTTATAGTGCGTCCCACAGTATGAAGTTGCGATTCAATTATGAATTTGAGGCAACAGAATGGTCTCCCTTTGTAGTCCGGCCCGAGCTCGCTAACGATTCACGGATTTCCTCATTGTCCCGTTGTGCTCCCTGCTATTTGCGTCACGCAGACTACCTTGTACGACAATGAAGTCACCTTATGTGTACACTGTGTGTATGTTAATTAAACATACGTTTAATGGAGAACATTTATAGATGGGATATATTATTGACTCAATATCTCTAATTTGTGTCCCGCCAACCGCGTTCTACAAATTGTCGTAACACCTGCCACCTACACACACACACACACACACACACACACACACACACGGCGGATGTGTGTAATTGAATAATGAAGGCTCCGTGTTGGAAATTTATTGACAAGAAGTATATGTAATGGATTCACATTTTTTTGTATATTTGATATGGATTTAAATGTCCAATTTATTGTATGTGTCTAAACTTGATTATTATAATATTCAACCTCGTCTCATTCATTTGACAAAATTCTTAAGGATCGATCGGCTTTATTCGAAACCCCTCAAAACCTTTTGCCTCAAAACGCGTTTCAATTTCACCTCCATTCATATGTTTTTTACCTTTGAAGGGTACCTGCCTCGCGTAATCAAAACGCTGGGAAGAGAGAGCCGCTTGTAGAATACATACATAGATAGCGGAGTCATAGACATGGTAGACATGGAAATGCTTTTTAAAAAATTGACAGTATTGCTGGTCCCTGGCCGTCGAATTTTCAGGAAAAATTCCTGCCGGTGAATTCCACCGTCGCACAACTAAATAGTCACAAAGAAAAGTTACATCCCTACCGTCTGAATGAGGGACAATCCAGTACGTACGGTGTATTTTATCCGTGACTCCTTTTCACGTAGCACCATTCTACAGTGATACTCAGCTACTTTCATTGGTATTCCTTAAGCGATAAGAAATTGGAGCCTTCGAAAGACAAGCTTAAATGTATGTCTCAAAGTTCAGCAATGCTTGTGGTGTTGCAGACGCCCATCCCAACCCATAACATAAAATTGAATAGTTATTGACGTTTATGCGATTTCAATTACTTATTTTCATCACATGTCGCATAGCGCACACATAAATAAATCGGCATTGGACACATGAATATATAGACATCGGACACATGAATATGTCGGTATCGGACACATGAATATATCGACGTCAGAAAACGTATCCGCTGAAAGTAGAAAATGACGTATTTTACTTTTATACACCATTTGAAACAGCGAATAAACTTGACCGTTTTTTAAAATAATTAAAAAAAACTAAAAAATGACCGAGACCATTCGACGCAGGTTTTTTTTTTCTAGGATTCAAACGGTCGTCGATATATAAAAGAGAGTTCTTCAGCACTCCAACTATTTAATATCATTACGAACAGTTTATTACAGTCTGTTGGATACAAAGGCCAAATTTCAAATGGGGAAGATTTGTCCACAGTCCGGCCGCAAAGCTCCACTATCACACACCGGCAACTCTAGCGTCGTCGCTTAAAGGATACCCAGTGAATAAAGCTCAATGGGTAAAGAATATAATTCTGTGAAATCTTATAAAGCAGGGGTAGTCATCTTAATTGGAAACGAGACATACTATGTACTAACACACTGTGCGGTCTGTCAATTACATAATTATAATTAGTATAGTTATAGTAGTTTTTCGTAAATATAACATCCAATTTCACATCTCCCCGCTCGATCTGATCCGAGCCAGTGCAAAAAAAAAACGTTTCACTCACAATCGACCTATTTTAAGAGGCCGATATTCTGTGAGGTTGTAGAACTCGATTCGATCCGGTCCGGCGCAAAAAAAAACACTCAATATTGCATGTTTCACTTAATAATGCACACACAATATATTATAATTTATGCTTTAAATCGTCTTGCAAACGAAATTATTTTCAAACCTCACTGATCGATTAATTTGCCATTACTTATTCTATACGAATGAGTAAAGGCATCATTCATGAAACTTCAAAAACAACAGATACAAGTGTCATAGTTGTAGACGACACAGCGAGACAAAATCTTTCTCACATCATTTGCATAAAGTATCGATTTTTACTTTTAATTTGCACATAGTCCGCGCGTATTCGTTTTTTGGTTTCGCACAAAAGACAAGACACAAAGGACACATTTCCATATTTTCTTAATATACTTTGCGTACGTTCGCTTACACTGAGCTTATTAATTGGGTATGTTCTATCGTTTTTACCACGGGGAGTGCTCCGAGGAATAATTGTGCTCGGGATAATTCCAGCCGCTGAACGGCGTAGCTCCACTACGGCACAACTCGTCACAAGGGAACGTTTCATCCCCACCACCTGGACGGTTGGCGAACCAGTACTATGCGTTTTTCAAGAAAAATGTTTCCACGGTTCCACAAGGTAGTGGTTACGTTGTGGAACCAGCTACCTCCGGCGGTATTTCCGAAACGATACGACATTTGAACCTTCAAAAAACAAGCCTACACTTTTCTTAAAGGTCGGTAACGCTTCCGCAACGCCTATGGACCTGCGGATGTCTATGGGCGGCGTAGATTGCTTTCCATCAGGTGACACGGCTGCTCGTTTGCTTTCATGTCCCATAAAAAATAGGTACCTGAATACAGACAAGAGTTGTAATTATTAATGGAGTCAGGCGTTACTTTGCGGAAATCCATCACTATATGGACAGTCAAAAGTTTTACTTAGCTAAGATCCGCGACAAGCAAAACAATAACAGAAAATTAATTATGTGTGTTTTCCGGTTGGGTTTAGTGGATTTATTTGGAACTTAAACTTAAAGGAGAGAGTAAAAAGAGTTGTAATCCCGATCTAAACTTTAAAAAATTACTACTACGTATTAAATTACTCAAACATTTTCTTTTGGTTAACCTTAATGTTATTTCCTTATATACGTTCGTAAAAATTGCACTCGAATTTGATGCAAATATTTGTTTTCTCGCGTATGTCCCAGTGTTAGCCTAAACGGACCACCCCATTTCTAGAGGAACGAACATTCACCCACCACGATTGACTAATGCGATTGGGGCGGGGTAACCAGACTTGGAATAGATATCTGTGTGAAATTTGTCTATAACTGTATAATATTAACGATATTTTAACAGATCATGAATTTTAACAGTATTAGAAGAGCTTTGCAAGGACACGTATGGGCCTATATTGTTACAATGCTCACTATTGTAACAATGCTCGCATTGTAACACAGCTGCTAGTCCGCAGCCCTGTCTAGACCGTTAGAGGTTTTCACCGGTGATGTATAGCGCGCGGTAATTGACTGATGACCCATTCATCACGTGTGTCTAAACCAATTAAACTAAATGGAATTTTTCCAGCGAAACAGTCATTTGTTTTTATCGGCGTCACAGATGCGTCGTCGAGGCCGACGACGCATCTGTGACGCCTCTGGTGTTGCAGATGCCTATGGGCGGCGTTAGTTACTTTTCGTCGTGTGATACGCTCGCTCGTTTGCCTCCCAATCCCATAAAAAAATTAGAATGTTCGATTAACAACTAATGATTGATGGATTGTTTGTTCTCGCAGACGAGGATGGCTGGGATTAAAAGGCAAACAGTCCCAAGGGAAGGCGGACAAAACTCCCAGTGGGGCTCAATCGCCGGCGACTGCCGAGAAACCGGCACTTAAGAAAGTGCCATCTGACAGGAAGCTAAAGGTAGGTAAAACGCAAATACAAAATATATGTGTATATGTATATATTGACGTTGGGCCACGTTGAGAGGGTGAGGGAAGGTCTCGCAGTGAAGATAGCGTATGTGGGTCGGCCAATTGGACGACGTCCTGTGGGGCGCCCCAGATACCGCTGGAATAAATATGGTGGAGGATGACTTGTGCAACCTTCAAATGTGCAACTGGCAGGAGGTGGTGCTGGACAGGGCACGGTGGCCTAAGATTTATTCGGAGGCCAAGATCCATTTTTGTAAAGTCTTTTTGGTGGTAAACGCGCAAACTTGTGTGTCTTTTTGGGGTTTTAATAAGTTGCGCGAAACTTGGTCTACGAAGTCTAGACTTAAGACACAAGTTTGTTCCGACACTGTTTGACGTGTGCCCAAGAAATGTTGGCACAGCCGGAGTATAGTGTAGTGTACTGCACGCACGCATGATATAATCATATGATCTCATGTCTCATGATCGATTGTCTCTTGTCGAAGATCTGCGTAGAGTGGCTGGCAGAAACTAGATGCATGTATCCAAAGATTGTGCGCCTAGGGAGAGGTTTATTTCCGGCAGTGGACTGCTATAGGCTGATGATGATGATGATGACGATGATGTATTTAAAAAAAAAAATATATATATATATATATATATATATATATATATATATATATATATATATATATATATATATATGTATATATTTAGAAAATAAAAAGAATAATGCCAGTCGTGAGTTTATTGCCGAATTCCGAAGTCGTACCTTTTTAACTTATTATTTGTTTACTCTTGTGTTTAATGTGTTTAGACGAATTTAATATACCTAATTTGTCGAATAATGACGGCGACGTGGTTCGCCACCCGTCACGTCCTGATTCTCACGAGGGCGAAAAGCGACCAATGACGAGCCGTTTCGCTGCGATGAATGGCAGCGTATGGAGCTCTGTGGTCTCTGCCAACCCCTGCGGGGGATAGGCGTGAATATATATTTAATGTGTTTATCATTGAGATTTACAAAAACAGCCGACAAACAATATGGTTAGCCCACAGATTGGTTGTCGCTTGTATAAACACCTGTACACTCGATACTGACTTGCATACTGTAGATTACTAACAATTTTGGTGTTTATCGTATTTTAAATGTTTGTGTTGTTTTTGGTTAAGGTTTAGTTATAAAATTCTTATTTCCTACTCCCTTCAAAATTCTATTGAGGCTGTATTCTTGATCGCACCGATTAATCTCCTTCGTGTTATTTGCATTCTATTCCATTCTTACCTCGACCGCACCGATCATTCTCCCACGTGTCCTCTGCATTCTATTCCTCCCTTATCTCAACCGCACCGATTAATCTCCTTCGTGTCTTCTCGATTCTGCGTGACATTGGCGAAATCATCCGTGCTGTTTTGGTACTATTGAAAGCCATTCATTCAAACGAATGAATGAATGACTTGCATACTTATATCGCCAGAAATAGAAAAAATAGAAGAGTAAAAAATAAATTATATAAAACATTTATCCAACTGGATCGTAAAGTGGATGTATTAACGTATCGTGTTGTCCATTTAAAACAGCTTCCATACACAACGGACAGTGGACGCGGCGAGGACGCCGGCGAGCCCGGCCACGGCGCCGCCGCGGTCCTCGACGAGAATGAAGACGACGCACCTGATATGGAACTCCCACCACCAATGAAACCTATACAGGTAATTAATAACACACTAAAACTCAGATTTTAATAATAAGCAAGTTTAATCAACGGACACATTATTAATTTTCTATTGTTGCTTGCTTGTCGCGGATATTAGCCAAGTAAAAGTTTTAACTGTCCACATTTTTCTTAATATAAACCTAAATAGACTTTCGCCATGAAGTACTATAGTATAGACCGACCATGAATTTTTTTATAAGAGAGGATGGCCAACGAAAAAGCATATCGCTCAATGCCGACCATAATAAACATCTATGACACCATAAGCATTGTAGAATTCTGTAGTGGTAGAGACACGCTGCAGAAAAATACTTTGTTAAGAATGGCGTATTATTTGTCTGTGGCATGAATGGGCCGGCTCGCCCGGGGAAGTACCACACTCCCGCAGAAAACCGGCGTCTGAGTGGCAGTCTTAGCTAACGCGCTTTGTCCTGTGAGCAGTTGAGTTCCGTAGGCCCAAACGAATTCCTCCCTCCCCTCTCATAATGACACTTTAAAGGCCGGCAACGCTTCTGCACTGCCTATGGCACTACGGATATCTATGAGCCGCGTAGATTGCGGCTCAGGTGCCGCGTAGATCAGGTGGCGTCTGCTCGTTTGCCTTTCTATCCCATAAAAAATGTATAGAACTATATTTTGCTTCGGTAAGTAAAAAAATGTAATATGTGAATATCAATTTCATTACCGCTCAAACGAGAGACACACACATACCTGGTTCTACGCGGTGCTTGAACCTACAATTTCCTTTATGATTTTATCCATCTCAACAATGTTAATATTTTACGGCGCACCTTTCGTAGTAAATGCACAAGGATAGACGAGTGACGGCTTAAACCTTCATTATTACGAGAGATGCACTGGCTTATTCTATTCAAGTGCTTAACGTGACGTCACTCGTTGCTCCACACCACACACACCCGAGTGGCTCCACGATACTCGTAAGATAAGCAATAGATGATATGATGTTTTGAAGTCGTCTATTTATTGTGATACTTGGGGCTTGAGTAGCCAATCTTATTACGTTCAGAAATTGAACTGTATCAAAAGAGTAATTTATTTTTTAAAAACACAATTTTCTTTTTTACGTTTCTCCAGTAAAAGGCAAGGCCCGCTTTGTTAGGGTTAGCTATAGAGACTTGCAAATGCATGTAAGTCTGTGCTGAGATCTAGATGCCCAACCTTCCAACCTTCAAGCGAGGGTAACCGCTTCCTTTATTAGGGTTGGCTGTAGTGACTTGCAAAATAGTTCCATTAAGGCGTATAAGTGGAGTGATATGAAATAAATGCGTGTCGTGACTTTAAGTTGACTGCGAAAGTCCATGGAAGGTTTTTGTAGAATAGCCACCAATTTATCAAGACGTAACGTAACAAGCTAACTTTTACATCCCAAGATATTTGATGTTATTATATTTTACTTGACACTGGCATAATAGTTATAACTAATTGCCATTCAATAATAGATAAAGTAAAACATTGAGTTCCTTAACTGCATCTTCATCCGGAACAGTTACATATATGGACAGTCAAAAGTTTTACTTAGCTAAGATCCGCGACAAGCAAAACAATAACAGAAAATTAATAATGTGTGTTTTTCCGTTGGGTTTAGTGGATTTATTTGGAACTCAAACCAATAACTTACCGAAAATCGGCCATCAACTCTCCACCCACCAACCACTATACACAACGCCAAACACACACTATCACTTTTCCATCTTGTACACGACACGTGTTTCGACCCAACATCATAATCATCAGAATCAACATTAATAATCGGAACAGTTACTCATGTTTAGGTATGGAAATTAGTAAGTTTATAGAAATGTAATTAATTAAACTTATATTTAAACAAGTACATTACATTTAGGTTTGTGTCTGTTTGTTTGTGTGCAGGACCCTCAGTCGGTCCTCCAGCAGGCCCCAACACCGGCCGCAACCGCGTCAGCACCAGCAACAAGGGTAAGTGAAACCCACAAAATGAGTTCAACATTATCATGTATTTGTTATATGTTCCTCGTTATGTGTAAACTTGTCTCGATCGGTTAAAATAACATTCACATTCCATTACATTAACTGTGTAACTAACCTGTTGCGTGTAGGTGCTTGAGAGAGACCCGGTGGGTGATACGTTGGTAAAATTTTCAGAACTCCTTGGCTCTGGATTCGCTCGACTCTAATCGTGGTCCGGCAGATATCGCCGAAATTGAACAAATTGTGAAGGAAAAAATGGTTCGCTCAAAATCAAAGCATGTAGTATGTGTGTGTGTGTGTGTGTGTGTGTGTGTGTTGCATGACCCTTTTTGTCACTTTTTTTTTTCGCCGTCCCCTTACGTTGTATACGAAATACAATCTTAAATAAGGCGTCCAGGGGCAGAATTAGATTTTCCATACCTAGTGGACCTTAACCATATTTATCACAGGTTGTATTTCGAATAATCCTTGTTTGACAGTAGTAGTTAATGTTGAAAAACTAATTCTGCCTCTAGGTCACCTTTTAGCTTTCGAAACATTCATAATACTATACGTTTCATCAAAATATCAACGGAATATTATATTTATTAAAAGTTTTCAATAATAATAAGTAAGCAGTGGAACGGTTTTTGTATGAATTAATTTTTATTATAAATAAAGAACTGTTTCACAATTGCTAGTGGCTTTTCCCGTTTGCCATTTTTCAATTTACACCTGCATGCATACGCTTTCACGTACAGATTGTATTGTACTAGATTTATCCCCGTTGATCGAAGTCTCTTTAAAAACCCCAATGTCGTACGCGGCCAGAATTGTAAAATATTAATTAACATACAAAAATAGATGTTGTTGAATATGTTTGTATCATATGTAATGAAAATATTTGAACTATGAAAAACCAATACTTGTTTTCCTTTTGAAAACTGTTGCTAATCCGTTTCAAAAACTCTAAATGGTCGCATGGTGAGGTCATTATCCTAATATCTAATATAATAACTAATTGATCAAAAATCTGATATTTTGTTTTTTTATTTACATTGACAGTATCCATAATAACCGTAATAATGTTCAATGCTTGTGATTATATGCTCTTTTAGAATCGGTCGTAGTTTTGCTTTTATTACTTCATACTTATGCTTCATATATAGCGTTCTTTTATAAGTTGCAATCGATCTTCGCATTTGGAAATATATATATATATATATATATATATATATATATATATATATATATATATATATATATATATATATATATATATATATACATTAATTTACCTTACGTTGATTCGCTATTTTATATAATTTAACCAGTTAACTGTTTTCAACGTGTATCCTCGTCATGAGAAAGTGTTCAAAATTGTTTTTTATGACGAATTCAAATTGAAATATTGGTGTAATCCTTACACATATTTGTAAACTTGAAAGAACCAAAAGCAACGAAGTCGGAACAGTTAACTGGATGATGATAAAAACTATTTTTCAGTCGATTTTGAATTATTGTTGCACATGATGCGCTAGCTAAAAAGTTTTTAATTATACAACAGGAACAACATGGCAGTTCCGGAGCTACCGGTTCTGCCCGCGCGGGCGATGATGAGGAGGAACCCGCGACACCCCTACCAGAAGGACTCGAGGCAATTCTCAAGAAGCGGGAATACGTGCTACGAGAACTCGTAGACACTGAGGAAATCTACGTTTCCGACCTGCGCCTCATCTGTGAAGGATATATGCGTCACATGGCTGTATGTTGCATCTCTTTTGGCGTAATCGAAACGTTAACACTTACAAAACTGTACTAGTTCAAGAGCAATCATTTACATACATATATACATATAATCACGCCTGTTTCCCGTTGGTGTAGGCAGAGACCACAGATCTCCATTCGCTACGATCTCCGAACACTTTCTTTGCGTCATCCACATTCATCACTTTCTTCATAAAAACTCGCCGGTTAATGATACTTTTGACTTGGCCTTTCTTAAGAACTTGGGCAATTTGGTCAAGGTATGGTTCTCTTCTGTCTTCCCCAACTGACCTTTCCATCCACATCCGCAACGTATTTAGCATACGTACGTAAGCTAGCATCATTTACTGACTATGAAGTAAGACAAAACCTATACCAACACAGATTGGTGACTGCTAAAACTATTTTGCAATGATAAGGGGATATTTTTAGCTAGCCTTGGTTTCGGAATCGTTATCAACTTAGCGTGTACAGATAAACGAGTTTGACAATTGAAGCGACAAGATGTAGGATTAGCAATCTACCCTGGGGGGAGGTAAAGGGCACGGAGTTTTAGGATAGTGAGATAAGGCAGATGGATTGGCGGATAGGAAGGGAAAGGATACAGAAGAAATGAAAAAGCAGGAAAGGGAATATGGATTGGCGATGGGGGGGGGGGGTTAACAGACTCGGAATGAATATTTATAAAATCCATACATATATTTATTCCGATGTGGGACCCGCGACCGTTGACTTCGCGGGTGGAGGGGCACGCCACTGAGCCAAACAGTATATTGATATATATATATATATATATATATATATATATATATTTGTTGTTTTTCAATCAGGACGCTACCGCCGACCCACCCCTACCGGAAGGATTACGTGACCGACGTCACCGCATGATCTTTGGCAACATCGAAGCTATCTTCGAGTGGCACAAAGAGTAAGTAACAAAAGCTCAACAGAATAACATATCACCAATTCACCACCGCAATTACCATAAAGAGATATTGTCAATTAACGGTAACCATAATTCGCGATCCGATGCGAAAATAATTGAATCGATAATGTTATTGGGTAGTTTTAATTAACTTTTTAATTTACACGTAAATTAATAAAATATGTCAATGCTTAAGATGTATATTCAAAAAGTAATACGGGTTATCGTAACCTTGTTAATTGTTTGTACTTATCACGTAAGAGTATACATGGTTTTTTTCTATGTGATAGGAAGGCAAACGAGCGGGCGTGTTATCTGATGGAAAGCAATCAACGCCGCCCATAGACATCCGCAATATCATAGGCAGTGCAGAAGCATTTCCGGCCTTTAAGGAGTATTATTATGGAAGGGCGGGACATGGTAGGGCCTCCGGAGCTCAACCTCTCACCGGACGAAGCGCGGTAGTTAAGCTACAATTCAGACGCCGGTTTTCAGCGGGAATGTGATATCTCCCCCAGGCGAGCCGGGCCATACATGCTACAGATATGACATTCTTGACAAAGTATTCGTCTGCAGCGTGGCTCTACCACTATCGTCTGTTAATACAGTTAAGGCCCTATTAATCCACACTTATTACTATATCAACATGAACAACATATGGAAGTCCATCGCAAACCTTATCCAAGTAGCGGCTGTCGCAGTAAGGCTGGCGGATTGGTAATCTTAGAGCGAATAGACTTTGCGAAAATGTATGCGTTACCTTGCTTATGTATTGTTGATAGACTAGGTGCTAATATATATATATATATATATATATATATATATATATATATATATATATATATATATATATATATATATATATATATATATATATATATATTTTATTTAATTTACATCCTACTATGTGTAAGTGTTACGTTTTCAGTTTATCATATTCATATATTGAGACTGTAATTTTTAAAATGTCATGTGACGTGCCTCTTTTATATTGTTTGTATCCAAGGTTGTGTGCCTATACATACACACACGTCTTGAAATACATATAACGCGTGTTGTTAAACGTCAAGTAATTAATTGATAACACATCGCTGAGCGTCGCTCCGTCCACCTTCTAGGCAATAGTTTACGTCCCTGACATAAGCGCTGTGTTTTATTGATGCAAAAGCGAATACCGAGCCGTTTGCTTGTGTGCGAATTACTTGGAAGTTTCCATGATGCTATTGTGTAAATTAGGTGAATGATTTAAATATTCTAATGTTCGAAAAATTCACAGTTTATTACCAACTTGTTGGTTAGGGTATGCGCATAAATTTTATTTTTTAGCTTTTCCTAAACCTCCGTGGCATGCACAATTTTAAATTAAATATTATGCTTATACACGAATTCTAGTAGTCTCTATGACATTGCCACTGTTTCTTTATAACATATTATCTTTTTTTTTGTGTTCGAATATCTAAAATACATCTGTGGATCTTTCTAACATTTTTTTTTGTCTACGGATAAATTTCTGTGCTATAACAATGTCAAAAATCCACATTTTACACTGCGCGAGATAGCGGACGTCGCGAATGTGTCGCGTAATGCCGTTCAAAGACACCTACCTCCACGCTAAAGGCTATGTCAGTCGTGCTGATGTGTGGGTTCCGCATGATGAGCGCCAGCTGATGCAACGTATGCTTGTTTGTGATCAGCTCATTATAAAGAACCAGGAGTAACGAAAAATGTGTACAACAATGTTGTGCACCGTAGATCTCGGTCTATATGTGGATATCGCGTTGACATTGTAAAAGCTATGAGGCCTTCACAATAAATATGCAATCACAACCGTAGGCGCGTGTTCTTTGAGTTTCCGATGGATCCCAATAGCTGAGCCGCTGTGCACATTAAACTTAAAAAAAAAACTCACAACCGCGTTGCAATAAATGATTCTTTTGCGCAGCAAATTCTTCCGCGAACTTCAGTCGTGTATTGAAGTTCCGGAACTCCTTGGCCCACTGTTTCGTCGCTTCCTAGAGAAGAGAATGTATCTATATGAAACATATTGCCGCAACAAACCCGTCTCCGAATACATCGTCTCGGAACACGACCACTACTTCCAGGAACTGAGGCAGAAGCTGGGACACAAACTGCAGGTTTGTTTCACACTTTATTATTAATCTACATTTATGTTAAGATAAATAATTAATTGAAGCCAATTCGGAGACGTTATTAACTGACGTGTGTAGCCACACAAACAGATTTCGATCACTTATATCATAGGGTCCCAACCATTTTTGACTACCGCCGCCCCCTTTACAAGATAACATTTTTATTTGCTCCATAATAACATGATTAATTGATATAATGAATTATAGACGGCTAGATAAAATATTTTTTCACGAAAATAGAGGTATTTCATAACGCCCCCCATTTGCCTTTGTACACGCTACCGCCCATATGAAAAGCTCCAGCGCCCACTAGGGTGGCGGTACAGTCCCCGTTGGGAAGCTACGACTTAAATGAACTTGCCACGAGACAGTTAATTGTATTTATTTGAATGTTGTCGTCAATTGAAAATTCTCGATATTTATCGTTCCCAGCGCTAGCTTAAATTTTTCGTAATCATTGTTTAAATAAAGCGATAGTGTAAAAATATCATAAAAAAGTCTCCTGCACTATGGGATTACAAATTCAAAATGGCAGTAAAGTCATTTGCAAATGCGCCTCATTACTGAAGCACTTTAAGATTATTCTACGCTTTATTGGACGTGCACTTAAGGCTTTCATTAGCGACGGAATATTTGGCCTTATCTGCACACGTCTCGTGTTTCAGTTCTATTAGAGAATCAAGGAGACATTTTTACCGTTCGGATATTGTATAAATATTAAGGTTTATCCATGACCTCAAAAGATTAATGGATTCAGGCGTTACGTTGCGGAAACCCATCACTATTTGGACAGTCAGAATTTTTACTTAGCCAACATCCGCGGCGACAAGCAAACTAAAATAATAAAATAATACTGTTTGTTTTTTTACTGGAAGAAGTGGATTTACGGGGAAAATTTTTTTATCTTCTATTATTTTTCTATTTTTGTTTGCCTGTCGCGGATTTTAGCTAAGTAAAAATTCTATGTGTCCACATAATGACCTCAACGTGTACGATTCTGCGAATAAGTTAAAAATGTCTCCGCATATCTATCTATTTATCAAATGTCATTAACATATTGAGCTATTACTACTTTGTTGCTTTAAAATGCCTTCGCTTGGGTGACACGTTACTGGGGTTCTAGGTTCAACTTAGGCAACGACACCGCATGTCCGGTGCTCGCACAACTCTTGGCCAGGTACTAGTACAGTTCTATATTTCGACAGTATTCGAGCATATCTGGTATACTCAAATTCGTGTCCTCCACCCTATGTATGTATGTACGTGAAAAGACACGATAGAGATTATAGTAATACGCTTTGTTTTACACAACTATGACGATACACATAATCGAAGGACCCGAATCGAAATTGTTTTGTTCGCATAAAAGTACAGTAATTTTGATTGGCTATATCTTAACCAATTGTACCAGCCGTGCTCCAAACGTATTTAATACGTCTGAGTGGTGTCTTTCACTACTCACACTAGATCCCTTGCCGAACAGAACGTTTATAGTGTCTAGTGTTGGTAGTCTAGGGCACGATGTGCTGGCAATACTGGCCTGTATAACGAACTGTAAAAGCATAATAGTTTCCATGGAAGACTTGAAATAAAGGATATATGGTACGTAAACTTCATACGACGTTCTCGAAAGCCTTTACCGCCAGCAAGAAAGCTACAATCCTTTGTTACCCCGATATCTCTCGAGACCACTTCCGATATGTGTATTGTAGCGTTATTAAGAAACGGATGGAACCGTTCTAAAAAAAAAACCTCGCGGCGTGTTGGAAGTGGTTTTGAATCCCA
This sequence comes from Baronia brevicornis, assembly GCA_031353405.1. NCBI lineage: Eukaryota > Metazoa > Arthropoda > Insecta > Lepidoptera > Papilionidae > Baronia > Baronia brevicornis. The sequence goes on along the minus strand of JASFAT010003225.1, from coordinate 1,210,698 downwards.
TATCTGCATGACCTCCCCGTTATCGACGTGATACAAACAAACACACGCACACACAACACACGTCAGGTTTTATATTATTTTTTGGGGTTTTTATGGCTTTTTTTTTCACTATATACTTTAAATAACACAACGCATTACTTCGAACACATCGCGCAATGACTCAATGTTGTGACGCTTTCAAAATGTTCGCATGCCTGCGGTGTGAACTGTGTAATATTTATTCCTTGAGGAAATAACGTTTGTGTGTTAGTCCCTAGTGTACTATTATTACACGCTACAGCTCTCTCCCCTGTTATATTCCAGCTCGGGGACTTGCTCATAAAACCGATTCAGCGCATACAGAAGTACCATCTACTTGTGAAGAAAATACTCGCGTACTCCGAGAGTGCGAACGCGCCCTCCAACGTCATAGCGTCACTCCGCGACGCGGTCACTTGCACCTCCATCATCCCGAAGAATGCCAACGACATGATGGACGTTGGCCGTTTACAAGGATTCACAGTAAGGACGCATCTCTTATTTTTTATACATGTATATTGATATGAATATATATTGTGATTGATTTGCTATCGGTACAGAAATACTAAAAATATGAACTCATATTTTTTTGTTTACTATTGCTCGTCGAAATGCTTTGCGCGAATTTTATTTTTATTTTGTGATATATTGACATTGTTCACGTTATCGGCATTCATACAAAGTTATTGTGCGTTTTATTCTTTGGTATATGACATGTTGATGATTTTAAATGTTTTGCATAAGGTAAATAGATAACTAGGCTCTCGGCCACTTCGCTGTAAAAAGTTTTTTTTTAATGACTTTCCATCTTTTAACTTGACAAGTGTCATCAGCGGCCTATTTCAGTCAACTGTTGGACGTGGGCCTCTCTCAAATGGGGATTTACCCGTAGTCACAGTACAGCAGGCGGGTTGGTACTAGCTTGACCAACTTGATAAAATACGTGTGAGCCCATTAAACCTCACTGGTTTTTGCTGGGCCCAGATCCCTTAATTTTAAATCAACATAATAATTCAATCTATAGAGTTGCGTTACTACAGTTACATTTATCACCTAGCATACGTGTATTATTGCTGTTATCATCTCCCGGTGACAGTGATAATTTGGTTGTACTCGTTCTCAGGGTACCATCATTAAAACTCTTCTGGTATACTGGCCGGTGCCAGTAAGTCGTTTCAGCGATATCCCCTGCCCACCCAGATCGCCGGATATCACCCCTGCTAACTGTTTTCTGTGGTTCCTGTTAAGTCTATAAAACAAACCCGTCCACCATCTCGGCACTCAAAGAAAATATCGTCCGCGAGGTTACTACTTACATCCCGACGTCACCACTTCAGCGGGTGAAGCGGAATATTGTGGCTAGATTCCAAGAGTTTGCCCGACATGGCTGTCAATATTCAGACGAAAAATTTTTAGAGAAAATAAAATCTGCGCTGCCCTTGAATTTTATTCATATCCTTCGCAGTTTTTATTATTTATATTTAAAAACCTAATTCAACCACCGGACGACTATATTACAGAATACAATCGTTTGTATATTACAGAATACAATCGTTTGTATTATATTACAGAATACAATCGTTTGAAGGTGACGATTGACTCGGCTAATTTGTGATCGTAGCTCTCTTTGCATTCCATCTGACGTTCACAAAAGATTTTAGAAGAATAAACTGAATATTTTTATAGCTTTATTTCCCACACTTTTTTGTTAGAGATTACTAGATATTCTTTTCCTATTGTGCGGTCCCTTTTTGGGTAAAAGTCTCCTCCATCTTTAACCATTTCTCTCTGTTTGCTTGCTTGCTTGGCTCATCCAGTTTTTTCCTGCTGCATCTACAATGTCGTCTGCCCATCTTTTCCTTCATCTTCCTTCACCTCCTTTTTCCTGTTGGATCCCACGATTTTGTTATCTTGCGGGTCCATTATATATTATTATTGTCCATATACCTCGCAACATGCCCTGTCCATTTATTTTCTTTCCATTGCGTGAATATAATAGACGTAAAATTAACTATTTAATATCTTTAGTATTCTTTCCAACATCCTGCGACCGAAATGAGCGAAACCATTTTAAATCCTATTATTCGCAACACTGTTACAACACGCGCACAAGAATATCTCACACGCAACAATGAAGGGAACCTCTGAGGGATCGTGCTCGAATAATTTCAATGTACGCGAACTGTATCAACATTGACACAGTGTTGCGGATTAAACTCCATTATAAACTGATGGAGTAGCGTAGCGATATCCTGCGCTATATCTGTAAATTAAATACTTACTGTTCATGTGCGAGCGAATCGCTCGTGAACGTCCGGACCGATTTAGCCAATTTAAACTTGCTGTAACGTTGACGACCGATTGCCTCATTGGCGGGGTCCCCCCACCCGCGGAGTCAACGGTCGCGGGTTCGATCCCCGCATCGGCATAAATATATGTATAGTATAATAAATATTTATTCCGAGTCTGGTAACCCCGCCAATCCGCATTGGACAAGCATGGTGGGTTTAACGTCCGTTATATATATATATCCCCATTTAGATTGTAATTTTACTAACCCGACGAAACCTCCCGTATTCACGTGTTAATCGCAGGCCAAATCGTTTGCTGTGGAAAACTTTACTTTAACGCGACCGTGGTGTTGTTGCTTTGCGAGTGTTTGTACTTAGCGAACGTGGTAACTTCGCTTGTGAGATGTGGCGAATTGGCGCAGGCACGCTCCGAAACTGAATTCGTGCATTAAACCTTGCCTATATTTTTGTACGCGCGGCTACTGCTTGCCAGGAGAACTGGGGTATGCTTGCGTTTAACGTGATTATTCGTATCTGTTTGTTGTGTCATCTCTTATTCACACGTGGGTCACTGGTGACCGGCACTCAACTTGGCAGCAACGCCATGGCGGCCACCGGTGACCAGCGCGCTCCAGATTTATTTGACATGTTATTCGCGGGGATCCTAACATGTCAAACATCTACAACTTATCTATTGAAATATATGTATCGCCTAATAGAAAATTCATCGTGGCGCCACATACTATACCTGTAAAATTGTGCGTGGCACTCGTGTAAACGATATTTGATTGCCCTTGGAAAAATTGTTCACTCTAACAGTACGGTGCTTTTTGGGAGACTTTGCAACCTATATACATATATTCCACTGACGGATACGTTGCTCCCAGTTTTAAAATAGGGTGGAAGATTTACCAACCACGCTTCTCAGAGACGGATTGGTGGCACACTTAGACTGGACAGACATTACACTCGACATAAATAATTGGTGTTCAAACAAGGAATATTAGAACTAATAACCTATATAAATATGGTCGAATAATACTTATATAAGGTTGTAGATCTAATTGTAGTTAAGATGTAAAACTAATTCTATCAGAACTAGATTTGCATCTTCACCAAATGTCCAACAAACACCTGTGTCTGTAGGCCATATACTCGTACATGTATCAATGTCTTCCGTTGCGGTAGTATCATATCCCTATCATCCTGTCTAAATCAATCTTTCCTTTCTTCTCTATCCTTTTCCCTTCTTCTCCGCCAATCCACGGTCTGCCGTTCCAATGGATGCGTCGCTAGGGGCGAGATTGGTCGCAAGGGTGCCGATCGCCCCGGAATCGGGCCCGGGAAAGCACAAGTTTTCTGAATTTTTTTTTTGTCATCAAACTTAGTAATAATTCTAGTCGAGGTATCGAAACTTCTATGTTAGTATTGAATAAGAAAATGTAACCGTATCTCTCGCCTTTTTTTTGCCCGTTAATATTTTAATATATCTATTATATATATCATGTGAAAACCTTTGAATTTCAGGGTAAGATCGTAGCGCAAGGGAAGCTCCTGATCCAAGAGGCGCTCACCGTATCGGATGCAATGACCAACGACAAGGGGAAGGAGCTGCATGTGTTCCTCTTCGAGCAAAGCATGATCTTCAGCGAGTCCGTTGGGAAGAAGAGCCAGTTTACAAGCCCCACATACCACTACAAGGCTCATGTTTTGGTACGGTCTCCTTTACTTTATACTTTTTACACATAAAGATACAGTCTTAACTAACCAACGCAGAGTGATTCATATTTCACGGGCTTGTTCTCTTTCACGAGCGGGCATCCGCGAGCACATGATTAACAACTATCACTGAGAAAGGCCTTTACTAAAAAACAATGGAAATATTTTAACATAAAGATATTCAAAGAAGTAAATTAATTATAATATTTTGGAATACATGTAGACGTACATAATTTTTGGTAACGACAGGGGGCATACGGGCAAACAAAATCGATTCTCTCGCACACATCTTGAAATTGTTATTCTCTTTCTCCTGTAGCAAAATTTTAATAATCCACTGATATATACATTAATATTAACCCTTACCGGTCGTAGTATGGTGTCGCTGAGGTAGCACGTCACGTGGTGGGTGACAGCGTGTGATACCTGTCCGAATTTGCGCACTGCGAAGTGCGGGCACGACGGACTTCTGTTAAATTATTAAAATAAAAGTAGACTTCCTGTCTACTTGTATTTATTTCGGGTTCCGGAGGCCCAACACCCTCCCCCGTCCCTCTACCCTCCCCCTCCCCCTCCCATTCCTACTCCCGTAATGATATTTTCCTTAAAGGTCGGTAAAACTTCCGCACTGCCTATGGCGCGCCTTTTTTGCTTCGAGTACGTATAGTTTGAAACTTGTTTTTACTTATATTATTCTTATAATACTGAAGATTTTTCTTCAATATTCACCAAAACCAGCTACAACCTAGTGAGTGTCACGTATTTGTGAAAAACTAGCGACCGATAAGGGTTAAAAGCAAATTATTTTTCATATTTAATTCTATTGTATTCTTTTTATATATGTAATATATATTTTTCGATTTTCAACCATATATTTAGTAAAAAATTATTTGAACCGTTTGAGTAGACGATTTGTGGAGTGGATACGTCATCATAGTTGGCCACCGTGGTGTTTGAAGCCCGTTGTCTACATGAAGCGACGATCCGATCTTCGGCTATACGTGTCCAGTTTATGCGTATTGCGATTGGCGGAAACTTGATACGTAGAGCTGAAGTTTGGACTCGTTAGCGCGTTCTGCGGAGGTCCTACATCCAGAGGTGAAAATAAGTGACTGAAGAAAAATAGGCAAGTAAAGGAAAGGAATGATAGTGAACCTCTGGCTTCTGGCTCTTATCGATCGCGGCGCAATAGAAAAACTAACCATAATCAAAAGCTGTTTGTCTTTGAGAGCGTGCTAATTCTCTGGACTAGCTAGACAATTCATGTCACACGAAAAAAATAGCCAAATATTTTGACATCTTGAAAACTCTTAGACAAAATTTTTTCCTACAAGTTTTCCGCGATATAGATAGAGCCACCCCCTTTCGTCTCTTAGGTGTCATAACGGGGAGATTAAGCGAGAAAATACCAGGGGACGAGCAGAAGGGTGTATCCAATTAATAAAAACAATCTGTGAACATCATTCCGCTTACTAAGCGCCGTGGCTACTGCAACACCCCGGATTTGTCGAAAAAGGGGATTACTCACGGAATTTCTTTCACCGTTTATTAGTAGAAGCTCGATAGCTGATGAACACATTTTGAGAGATGAATAGTAATATCGTATGTCGAAAATAAATAATTTAGAATAGAATAGAAGACGTTTATATGCGACACACCGTTTTTTTTACAAGACCATTAAGGCTATAAAAGAGTCTAAATAGAAATTGAATTTAACACAAAAAGAGGATAAGAAATTAAAAACTATGATGTGCCTGTAATATACATTAACTGTCAAATTCCTGAAACGTTGCGGATGTGGATGGAAATCCACATCCGCAACGTAAATTTCTTTTGCCAGTCGTCTTTCATCCATCCTCTCTATGTGTCCAAATCATCTAAGCATCCCTATCTCAAATTTGTCATGACACCTTCTTTTACCCCACATCGCTCTCTTATATCTTTATTTCTTATTCTATCATTCAAAGTCACCCCACACATACTTCTTAATGCTCTCATTTCCACCGCATTCAGTCTGCTTTCATGACTATTTTGCCAAATCCAACTTTCACTACGCCAGTCGGGCCATTTTATACACATTCTGACTTTTCATAAAAGAGTGCAGAGCTCCATTAACCTTCACTCGCCTTTCAATGTACCTTCACATTTATCATCTCTTGTAAATAATGACCCCCAAATATACACAAACTCATTCTCTTGCTCAACTTTTTCTCTTGCAATCAGCACCTCACACTGCATTGTAGTGTCCTCCCTTTCAAAAACCATCACTTTAGTATTACTAACATTCATCTTCATTCCTTTCCCTTCTAAAGCTCTATGCATTACATGTAGACCATACAAATATTTATCGTCTTACTATAGGGAGAAAACATAAAGCTAAAATGACGAGGTAACCAAACTTGGAATAAATGCTTGTCGTCCACACATTGGGGCCACTGAGTCGATTTATTTCTAATGTTTTGGTTGTACTTATGATGGTGTGGGTATGCGGTATAGGTTTTCACTCACGTTGTGCGCTTTTTAGTGCATAATAAGTGCCTCTCTAGTGGCAACCACGGTTGCCAAATTGTGCTATATATATAATAGTTCTATTTTTATTTCTTGGTATCTCTGATTTTTGACGATTTTAGATATGGTTGCTTTTTGAATGAATCGATGTTTTTTTTTTATTTATTAATACTTTTAATTATTAATACTAGATTGTCCAAGAAGTCATTTTGACTGCTTTTTAAATTTATTTAGATAAAAACTATATATATACTGATGCAATTTCTTGATATTTTGAGACAGCATACATATATTTTTTTTTTCAATATATTAATAGTCGGCGTGTTCCCGTAACAGGTTAACAAAATGGAGATGGAGGAGTTGGAGGGCAACGGGGGTTTTATAATCCACTCGATGGATCCGAACAAACCCAAGCAGTCGTTCCTGTGCCGCGCGTCGGACGCGAGGCGCGCCCACTGGATAAGCACCCTGTCCACCATACTGCGATCGCAGCGCATATTCGGCGAAGCGCTGGAGAACCCCGGGGCCTACCTGCGCGAGCTACACCGCGACCAGACGCGCGACGCCGCCGCGTAAGTACACAGCGGCCTCGAGGCTGAACCCGCTGAACGAATGATTGTACGAGGTCACAATTAAAAGACATACAAATCACAGATCCCTGTATGCTTCATTTATTTATTTATTGTTTATGTACAATTTTTGGTACAAATGCGGACTCAATGCCGGTCAACCTTTGAGCTTTTTGAAAAAACAGTGTATATATATATATATATATATATATATATATATATATATATATATATATATATATATATATATATATATATATGTATGTGTGTGTGTGTATGTGTACAATTATGACGAAAAACTTAAGAAGGCAGAGTATTCAACTTAAAATCTTTAATTTTACCTTTAAAAACAACGTTTACCCCTCTTATGTCAAGGGAAAATTCGCGTTCCGAAGATTAATTACTGATACCGCATTTAATGAGGCGTACAGCAATCTGTGATGGTGCTTATCTTAGTGACCCATTATGAGGCTTGGCCTCTATGACTTACGCTTTTTTGAGCGAAGCGAGGCTGTTCCGAATAACGAGACATATGCTTAATATATATTAACATAGTAATAACGCGCTTGAGAGCTTGTTCTTGTTATATCCAGGGCAACATACCTTTGACACGCATCTCACAATTACAGTTGATGTGTTAATCCGATATATTTGTTTTTTGGTGCGGTACGATGCCCTTGATATCAAATGATAAAAACGTATAAGGAGGCTTGTATGTAAGATTTGTGCTAAATATCCTCAGGAATACTTAATACGGATAGGATATATCTAGTTTAGACAACTTTGTTACAGTCCGTAAAGGTTTTGTGTTTTTTTCTTTCGATGTATTTGTTTTTTTTTTTTTATAAATTTGAAAAAAATTGTTCCTGAAGATCTTTTGCAACCGCAATCGCTTAAGCTACTAACGCACATTGTTAAATTTTAAAACGCTGCGTGAGTGTGGAGAGTCATAGTTGGTGGTTGTAACTTGTTTTGTCAACCGTACTTATCGTTTTGTAGACAGTACACGTGAGAAGTTATGAGGAAATATTTGACATACGGCTTTACAAATGAAACTAGTGTTTAATAGCAAAAAGCATTTAGTTTTATCTCGCAAAGGATAGTTAGTCCATTAATATATATTCTACAATAAGTTATTCCATATCATTGTAATTGTATATAGTATTGCAGATATTTGTGGTGTAATATACACGTGTGTGTGGTCTAAAGTGAAATTATTTGGTATCTGGTTATTTTGGCCAATTTGTATTCATTCATTCATTTGAATTTGCCAATGTCACGTAGAAAGGAGGAGTTTATCGATGCAGTTTATTCACATTGACGTAAAATCATCCGTGCTATTTTGGCACTATTAAAAGCCATTCATTCAAATGAATGAATGAATGAATGACTTTTTATTGGCGAAATTTGATTACTTAAAATGTTGCCACCTCGAAATAAATGAGTTGATAGACTTTTCAATTTATTCTTTCTGTTATTAAGTAAATTAAGTATCTTTTTATAAGCAAACTTATATTGCATTTACATAAAAGAAATTTGTGTGCAGTTCACATGCGATAGAAGAGCGAATCTCATTCTCGCGCAGGCTAAATCCTATTGTATTATATTACTGTCTCTTTTTAGCGTCGCTCTTTCGTTTCATCGATTTTCAAATTGCAAAGGTGCTAAAGAAGTTATCACTTCAAAAATCGATCGTAATATTACATTTTAATTATTTAATTCGCCTCCGGATTGCGTAAACAACATTGCTGCCTTATCGGATGCATTTTACTCTTTTTAAATCATACACATATGCGAAAGTCAACCTTAGCATTATTTGATAAGAGCGATATTCTATAAATATAGAATTCGGCGTGTAAATTTAGCCTTAGGTCATCGAATAAGCGAAGTTTAGAAGAGTATATTATATTTGAAATCACAATTACGAAGTAGATCTTGTAATTTTCGGTACGGTCTGCATGAGAGAAGCTCTTATAACAAAATGCAACATTATACTGCCATTTGCGTGAGAAAGCGTTTAGCGTAACATTATATTTAGTAATTTTTTAGTGAGAACTGCTCGGAATTGATAGTGAATAGGTAGGTATTGATTAGTTATTTTGTAGTGTAGCGAATCACGCACTGTTAATGACCAATCGGTAGGTGGTTATCTCTATATTGAGAGGTTCTCTTTGAATTACTTAAATATTCCTTTTACAATGTTGAATAAGAAAAACATAATTAGTTATTAGTTTTTTTATATTATAATAAATAATATTGATACGTCTTTTTGATGTGAATCGTCTTATCGCGGGGCGTTGGAGTGAAATGGTAGACCGAGACGTCATCTCGATTCAGGCTACGCTCCCCTCGGATCGAATATTTTTTCATTTAGAAGGAATAATGAGTAAGTCACTCGTTAATGAAGAATCATCCCTGTTCTCAGACATCTGCAGCGGGCATTACAGACATGTATGTTATATCAGATATAGGGAGGGATAGAGTGAGGTAGGGCTATTCTTTCCTAGTAAGAAAGAGAAGGCGAAACGAATACGGCTATATAGCTTCCAACGCTCGAACTAAGTATAAAGCGACTACTTAAAAGGAAAACCTTAGATGTTAGGGGACACGAGGAAAACAGTTGATGGGGAGTTTAAATATTAGACTTTTATCGAAGGATACAAAATATATGTTTATATATTTTGTATGCTGCTTATTATATAGATCATATGTTGAATTTTTTTTATTATGCAAACGCTTGGCTAATATTTTTTACGATTTAAAATACATAGAACTTTTTTGTATGTGTATTAAATGACTAGTCGTATTCATTTATGTTCCAATATACGGAGAACATGAGTACTGCGTATTGTTGATGTTATTACATTGTCTACATTTCCCCGTACCAGCTCTAGTTATACTGATAGTGTTATTGTAAATATTTTAGTGTAAGTTTGTGGTATATTTCATTGGATTCCACTAAATTGTTAAGAGATATATATATATATATATATATATATATATATATATATATATATATATATATATATATATATATATATATATATATATATATATATATATATTGGCGTCCTTAGATGACATAATGTTGTCTCTAAATGTGTCCATGTCATATCCCTTAGTCAGGCCCGTCGCTAATTCATCGTATTTATTTTTCATGTTTTTATAAATAACGTGTATGTATTATATAAATACAATTTATGTTATAATTTATTATTATAATTATAATGCAGCTATTTTCCAAATTATATAAATTATGGAAAATATTATATTAGCTATCTTATAGTGTTTAATATTAACAAATATCAAAACGTATAAAAAATATTTATTTTATTCTTATAAGGTGGAATATAAGAAGACTGTATAAAAATAGAATGGTGGCACAGTGAAATGAAAATATGTGCGATGCTGGTTCATTAATTTTGCACGTCACTTTAAACCATAGGTTACCCAACCTTTCATGGTTTACGTCCCCTTTACTAGATAGAGATTTTATATGGTTAGATACGAATGATTTTAAATGAAAATAGAGATATTTCATAACGCCTCCCATTTGCTTTTGGACCGGCCATGAAACGATTCAGCGCCCAAGATGGGGGGGTACTGCCCCCGTTGGGAACCTAAGCTTTAAACGAAAATGTGTCATAATCGTGTTTATATAAGACGCGTTTTTCATATATCATAATATTCATTTATATCATATTTTCAGCGCTCAAGCGGGTATATCATCCATTTTACATGTCTCGAAGTAGGATCATGTCACCGGAGACGCCATCGCACCCCATCACACACTCCATAACAAACACGTTGTAAACATTATTTATATCCATGTAATCATCATATTCACTAGTTTAAGTAACGACTTATCTACAATAATTGTAATCGTAAGCTTTTGTAGCAAATAATGGACGCCATTATATACTTGGTGTTGTTTACAATTTGATTTAAGCCTAATTGTGTACAGAACCTCGGGAGTCACACAGTCGCACGGCCGTTGACCGCAATGGTTGAATTGTGAGGTTCGGGCTTAAATTAAACCCCCATAGGCAAGAAATCGACCGCTTTAGGAATACTTGAATTAAATAAAATCGACGTTTTACTTCTGTCCCTTCTGAGCCGATCACGATATCTAATTATATCGTGTTTCAACCGCTGCTACACAAATTTTTCGGTATTTTTACCGGGATCAGATCAGACAATCATATTTATTTATTTAGACGACAACGCTTGACATCTCAAACTTTTTTTATTTTGGCACACTTTGAAGACACACTAACAATGAAAATAAGTTTCAAACAATTCAACATACGCACAACCTGCAGTGTGAATTAGTTTGCATTTCTTAAATTTCTCGGCACACAACAGTCCCAAGGCTAAGTGGTTGAGGACCACTGGCTTACAGTGTCTGATTCTCGAACATTAAAATTTGTTTTATATAAATATTATTCTTGTTTGTCCATTGCGCCTTGACACTACACTCATATTTTCCAAACATATCGGTATTTTATCGTTCGATCGGATGAAGGTTGATTCTAATTAGAATATTTCTTCCTTTCTTACGTACACATTCAGAAATACACATTAAGAATGTACACAAAAGCAAATCATCTAGGATAACAATATGTCTGTCTGTCTCTCGGTCTCCTGTGATTTCATTGAAAGCGGTAACTATATTCACTTCACTGCTATTTGTCGTAGTCCGTAAGTCGTGTTAACATTACTTGACCACTTGCTATGCATATTTATCAAGTACACAAGTCTTCGCTTTTGGTGTGTATAATATTGTAATATAATTATTATAATATATAATAATTTTCAAAAGGATTAGCAGCAAATCGATGAGTTCTCCCCCACGTCTATGCACCCATATACGATAACCGGCATCACTACGTTCCTATGTTCCTAATATTTATTTATAATTAATACTCATTACAAATAAATAATATTTAGTCTTAACTGTACAACTATTTATAGATTTATCAATATTTTTTTGTTAAAATAAATGGAATGCAATAACGTATCGTAAGTAATCTTAAGTTACTTGCCAATGCAATGCTCTTATTGATAACATATATATTTATTGATAATTAATGTTTGTTTAAAAAAAGATCGATATTTCTTTCATATGATTTTGAACAACAAAAATCTTAACTCTAATTTGACATGTATCAACATTAGGCCATTAAATATAATTTGTATATACTAATATCATATATCTGTTTATTTGTGTATATATATGAGTAACTCATATCGATCTCTGTAACGTTAGAATGTATGTCATTATAATGAATAATCAATAAACGTCAAAAGAAAATCGCTTGTGATTTAATGCATATAGTCCCGCATGCTTGTTATCATTTTATTTTGTTAAGTTTTTTTCACATTTTATTTATCTGGGCCGGCTTTGAGCTACACTTAGACAGCAACGCATCTAACAAAAAAGGTAGAGACAGACTGAGGAATTACGTTATCTGAATTTGTATGAAATAAACGATTTAAAAATACCCTTATCGCTCTCTGCATTATGAAGCACGCAGTAAAAAGTTCACATTTAATATAAAAAATGTTATGGAAATGTGATGCTAATTTTCCCGCCTTCTAAAGGGTATGTCAATAAAAATTGATTTAACCCTTTGCGCTTTGCAAGGTTTTTTAACATTATTTAGTTAAAAGCAAGTGACAGAGAATTGAAACTAATGTGTGGACGTTAAGTAAAAAAAACTCACCGTCGGAGTTGATGCAAGGAATAACGCGGTGAGTGAAAGTTACCGGTGAAGTGCAAAGGATTAATAAAGAAGGGTGTAATATCATCATGTTATATAAACCAAGAAAATAATTTTAATACTCCCCCCCCCGATCAGAAACCCCCCCCCCCATCCGGTTTAAACACTACTACTACTGCTACTGCGTACGTGAGTCTATCTCTACCTTAAGGCTTTTAATTTTTAACACTAACGCTTACTAGACATACAAACCGTCAATAAACAATCCAAGACGGATGAGCTGGGGCGATGGAATAGACCACGATACACTTAACATGGGCAATGGGTTTGATCAACTAACGGGGACGATGCTTGGTGTTAAGTTTTAAAGGGTATTATTATTTTTTCATTTTTTATTAAATTAAAAAAATGTTGTTTTTAAAACAAATGTGTGTTTGGTGTCACATCACTGTTTATTCCATTAGACACGCCATATGAAGGCGACCTCAAAATAAAACCATGTTTCACACTATGTTCCTTCTGCTCTAGTTTCGTTGATCAAACTCATTCGCAACACCCCAAGAAGCCATAGTGGCCCAATCCCTTTTGTTTTTTTGTTATTTTTTTTAATTGGTCCTATTCCCCTCCCAATAGCATGGATGAGGGTTGGAGCGGGCTACGTAAGACAGAGAGCGTGCCTCCGTCACTTGGCGGGCGTATGGCGCCCGAGCTACGCGGGAGGTCGCAGCGGCCCCATACTAAGGCCAACACTATCAACCTCCCCACAGGCAACACGCAAACCGATGAACGCAAGAAAACCGCCAACGCGGCCGTGAGCCCCACATCGCCGCCGCAAGCCAACGTAAGTTAAAACGTCGAAAGTGACGATCTCTATGATCATGTGATCGAACCACAACTACCTGAAAGCACGGCGTTTACAGTAATTGCAATTGTTAATAGAAAAACTGATTGTATTACTGTATTGCATTAGACACAGGGATTAGAGTATCGCCGCATAATCGATTAATTCACTCTACTTAAACAAACATAACATGGAACTGAAAAGTAATTAAAATTTAAAAAAAATACTCTAAAGACAGTGTTTCCCAAACTTTTTCGTGCCCATACCCTTCATTAAAACTTTTTAGGCGACCGATTGGCTCCCCTCCATCCACGGAGTGGTCGCGGGTTCGATTCCCGCATTATTCCGATGCGGGATATATATATGGATTTATAAATATTTATTCCGAGTCTGGTAACCCCCCCAATCCGCATTTTCGTTCCTGCCCTTTCCTTTCTTCTCTATCCTTTCCCTTCCTCCCCGTCAATCCACGGTCGCCGTGCCAAAAGATGCATGGCGAGCTTAGTCGCGAGCGTGCCGACCGTCCCAGGATCGGGCTCCCCCGGGTACTATGGTGCCTTACCTCAGCATGCAGGGCTCTGCTGGGGCTGACCTCCATCCTTCCTTGTGGCTCGTGGGATTCACTAAGACGAATTTAATATACATAATTTGCTGAAAAATGATGGCGACGTGGTTCGCCACCCGTCACGTCCTGATTCTCACGAGGGCGAGAAGCGACCAATGGAGAGCCGTTTCGCTGCGATGAATGGTAGCGGATGGAACTCAGTGGTCTCTGCCAACCGCTGCGGGGGATAGGCGTAAAAATATAATAATAATAATAATAATCCTTAAAACTTTTCATTTATGAGTACCCCTCCCCTGATAACTCTATAACAACTCCTAAAAATGTGTCTCGTTCCTCTTGACATTGAAATGTACGTAGAACTGTCTCTAGAGACTTGGGATCTATAGAGAGTTACTGTAGGAGTCCCTTTTTGTACATTGACAGGTTAATTTCATTTTAAACCATACATAGTAGACCTAATACGTTACATTAATGTTTATATAAGTCAATTGGTTTAACTTCTCAGTATTTCCGCCAGTACCAATGTAATTTGTACCCAATGGGATCCTGCATACCCCCAAAGGAAGGTACACGCACTTTAGTTTGGGAATCGCTGCTCTAAGAGGCTAATTAACCGATAAATGAAATGAGTAAAAGCAGCACATTTATAGTTTCTAATATCATCAGCATCGTCATCTACGATAGTCCATTACCAATTAACCTGACAGTCGCCTTCCAGAGGCCAGTTTCTGCCAGCCACTCTTTACACGTCGCTCCGTCTAGTCAAGGAGCCATTACACACTACATTTGCCAAAACACGATCTCCGTTTCACCATTGCTCCACCCAAACTGAATGTTCTCGATAACTATGACCAGCCCATAGCCGTTTCAATTCGCTAACTCCAAGAGCTATGTCAGTGACTTTGGTTCACTGGCGGATTTCTACAATTTCAATCTTGTCCGTCAGGGAGACTTATGCTATTGCTCTTTATTTACCACTCATTTTTTTTGCATGGGAGAAGCATGAGAAGTAATAAAATGATCTGGGTTCTTCACACTTGCGCCAAAATCGTGGACTCAAAAAAGCATGGTGTTCTGTTACTAACAATATATAAATACTAACAATATCTGTATATACACAATATTATTCTTACCTTAAACGATGACAGTCAAACAAAAAATAATATTTATTACAATACAACAATAAGGATTGATTTATCGAACACTATATAATGTTTGTCGTGCAAATTTCAGTTATGGAGGCAATTTGAACCATACAAGTACCATAAAGTATTTCAGGGTTTCCCAAACAATTTGTGTGTTTATATGTAGATGGAAGTTCTTAGGGCGGACTCAGGAGTTCTTAATAAAGGACAGGTGAAAAGTACCCTTAACCAGCGATGTTCTATGAGGAGAGTGATGAGTGTGGATGAAGCAAAGAAAGTGTGCCGATGCAGATGGATATCTGTGGTCTTTGCCTACGCCTACGGGAAACAGGCGTGATGATATATATGTATGTAAAAGTATCATTGGTATTAAGATATACATTTTCATTATCATCAGAGTGAAACTAAAGCGATATATGACTTGAAACAGTAAACGTAATTAAGGTGTACATACACATGGAAACATTGAATAAATCCAAAAATCCCAGAAACCTAGCATCATCCACTCGTATCATCAATTGTTCCTTATAATAGTGCAGCAACCGTATTGAATATATTATTAAATATTTATTCCGATTCTGGTAACCCCGCCAATCCGCATTGGACAAGCGTGGTGGGTTAACGTCCGTTCCTTCAGAAATAGGGAGGCCAGTGCTCAGCAGTAAGAAATCTATATATATATATATATATATATATATATATATATATATATATATATATACATATACATATACATATACATATACATATACATATACATATACATATACATATACATATACATATACATATACATATACATATACATATATATATATATATATATATATATATATATATATATATATATATATATATATATACATATATATATATTCATATATATTCACGCCTATCCCCCGCAGGGGTTGGCAGAGACCACAGAGCTCCATCCGCTGCCATTTATCGCAGCGAAACGGCTCGTCATTGGTCGCTTTTCGCCCTCGTGAGAATCAGGACGTGACGGGTGGCGAACCACGTCGCCGTCATTTTTCGACAAATTAGGTATATTAAATTCGTCTTAGTGAATCCCACGAGCCGCAAGGGAGGATGGAGGTCAGCCCCAGCAGAGCCCTGCATGCTGAGGTAAGGCACCATAGTCCCCGGGGGAGCCCGACCCCGGGACGATCGGCACGCTTGCGACTAGGCTCGCCCCTAGCCACGCATCCATTGGCACGGCAGACCGTGGATTGGCGGAGAGGAAGGGAAGCGATAGAGAAGAAAGGATGGGCAGGAAAGGAAATGCGGATTGGGGGGGTTACCAGACTCAGAATAAACATTTATAAATCCATATAAATATTTATTCCGATGCGGGAATCGAACCCGCGACCAGTGACTCCGCGGGCGGAGGGCCCCGCCACTGAGTCAATCGGTCGTCGTAAGAAATATACGGGTGGTTAAACAAAAAAAACCGTATTACTAAGAACTGTGGTTCTCAGTAATACGGTGTGGTGTTATAAATGAAATTTATTACGCGAATTCTCACCATAATAGCAGTTTCATGACTTCCGTGAATATTAAGCACCTGTGTTTGGCGTAGATTAAGCGCTTCCGACTTTTTCTGTGAGTTTTTTAATAAAGTAAAGTAAATACTCACGAGGGCGAGAAGCGACCTATAGAGAACCGTTTCGCTGCGATGAATGGCAGCGGATGGAGCTCTGTGGTCTCTGCCAACCCCTGCGGGGGATAGGCGTGAATATATAAAAAAAATAAAGTAAATACCAGTGGCTAGTTAGAAACGTCTACCCGAGTAATAAAACCAATCTTAGATCCCCAACGACATCGACGTTTTATTTTAAGTACGACGTTTTATTTCATTAATTACAACGTTATATTTTATTAAGTACGACGTTTTATTTTACTAAGTATGTTTTATTTTATTAAGTACAACGTTTTATTTTATTAAGAACGACGTTTTATTTTATCAAATACGTACAAGGACGTTTTATTTTATTTTTAATCATATGTTTATATATGTATGTGTGAAGCATGCACTATTTGATCCCGCCTCCCAAAGTATAGTTGCATGTTTTCTTATATAATACATTTTCATATAATTTTTAACCATTTCTAATATCCATACAAATATTTTTTAAATGAAGCACCTTCTTTTTCTATTTTGCATGTTTTTATTTTAACGCTTGTCTATATTTCTTTTGTTGTAGGTATGATATAGGGGGGGAAGGGGGGAGATGCATTTTTAACATAGACTGTGATAACGAGCGGATTTGACTGACCCGCAAGACTTCAATGTTGTGCTAAGTGAATGGGCAAATTGAAACCAAAGTTTTAAGTTTATTTATTGTAAATAGTTTAATCACGAGTGGAATCGGGTGAGGAAATTAGCGTGCATGCATTGCTTGTGAGTTCTACTCTGGCATATCAGCGGGTGTGATCGGTGTGTGTGGCCGCAGGGCTTGTCGAAGAGAGCGTGGGGTTTGAAGCTGCGGCGTGGGGCCGCCGCGGGGGGCGGAGGAGAATCGAGCATCGAGGGGCTCGTTACGGAGTTGCGGCCGCCGGAACTTCTGGAGCCGGTTACGGATGTGACGGTGGCGCTCGGCGCTAGCGCGACGCTCTCGTGCCGGGCCAACGTGACGCGAGCCACGGCGTCGTGGCGCAAGACGGCGCCGGAGACGCGCGCGCTGCGTCACGGCGGGCGCTTCGCGATAACGTTAGCGGAGAGCGGGCTCGCGACGCTCACTATACACGCGTGCCGCGCGTCGGATGCGGGCGTGTACTGCTGCCTGTTGAGCAACGAGCTGGGCGGAGTGCAGAGCTCGGCGCGGCTGACTGTGGGCGCGGTGGGCGCAGTGGGTGTGCCCGCGGTGAGGGCGCACCCCGGCGGCGGGCTAGTGGTGCAGTGGGACGAGCCCTCCCCCGCACATCTCGAGTACTGCCGTGTCGGCGAGGGCGAGTGGCGGCGCGCCACTGAAACGCCCGCTTCCGCCAGCACACTCGCTCTTGAAGAACTGCCGGCCGGACAGTATAGCTTCAGGTAATCTTTTACATTATTTTTTCACAGCCCATATACGAGTATGTCCATGCTGAGCGCGCTCCCCCCTCCTACATTTCTGGAGGAACGGTTAATAACCCACCACGCTTGTCCAATGCGGAGAGTTACCAGATTCGGAATAAATATGTATCTGTATAGTCGCGCCATCGACCCCGTGAGCGGGGGCCTCACCATAGCCAATACCCTACTAAACAGGGACATACACGCAAACGCGCCCGGCCATGCGGCTCATATGCATCCAATTATATGAAGCGGACGGGCTTCATATAATTCCATGCATATGATCCCGTGTAATCTCAGTGTACACGGGGGCACGAATGAACGATTTGGTCAACTCGGTGAATAATAATTTACTTCATGCCGTACTGAAGACCAATATTAAAATATATTTTTCCGTAACATTACAAAAATTTATTTACAAGTAAAAAAAACGGACATTGACATTAATATATAAAAACTATTTGACAATAGCTTTAACACTTGCTATATAGCGGCCGCGCGGACGCATATAATTAACCCATTCTCTCTCTCTGAGTCTTTAGTCCCCCTGTTGGGGCATAGGGCAGACACGACGTTTCTCCATCTCGACCTATCGGAAGCCGTACGCTTCACTCCACTCCAGGATAGGCCCATCTTTTGCACTTCGGCCGTCACAGTACGCCGCCAAGTTTGTTTTGAGCGCGCACATTTTCTTTTCCCCTGCGGATTCCGTTCGAGGGCTTGTTTGGGGATATGACTGGCGTGGCGCCGGAGAGTATGCCCTATCCATCTTCATTTTTGTCGACGTATCTGGACATCTTACGGGTCCTCTTTGCTAATTCTCCACAGTTCTTCGTTGGCGATCATGTTTTCAGCCCAATATACTTTTAAAATTCGGCGAAGGCAGCGGATAACGAATACCTGGAGTTTGCGTATTAGGTCTTCCGTACGTTCGTTTCCACCTTATACACTATCGGGGTATCATGATAACGTTACAGGTTAATAAGCGCCCGAAGTGGTGCGGCGGGAGCTGCGTCGGGGCCGGCGGCGTGCGGCGGTGGGGGCGGGTGGCAAAGGGAGCAGTTCGCCCGGCGTTACGCCCTCGAGGAGGAGATAGGGCGGGGACGCACGGCCCGCGTGCTGGCCGCCAGAGACACCGGCACCGGGCAACGCGTCGCGCTCAAACAGGTCCGCCCTAACCCCCCTCTAAATTACTACTACAAGTTAACTTACGTGTTTTTTCTTATATTTTATTATAGCTGCATCTCCCACACTTTTTTTAGGTGTTGCTTTTTTATGTCCTACTAGCTTTTGCCCGCGGCTTCGCTCGCGTGGAATTTGATCTGCCACATTAAGTTTTGTAACAGATCATTTTAAATAAATATATATTTTTTTACTTAATTTATGGTTCACAATTTTAGTCATAGTGGCTTCTGCATAAAAGGTAGATATGCTGTCGCGGACTTTTATTTAGAACTATTAAAGACATAGAATCCTACGGTACATCACCTTTGTGTAACTCCAATGGTTTAGGCAGCGTACGCCAAGATAGCTCTCAGAGGCCAGATTTTTTCCGACTTAATTGACATGTATCGTTATATTACGACCAAAATTACATAAAATCATTATAAATTGTAGCCTTTATGTTATTCCGATGTATAACCTGTATTACTGTAAAGTTTCATCCAAATCCGTTCAGTAGTTGTTTCGTGAAAGAGTAACAAACATACATCCATACTCACAAACTTTTGCATTTATAATATTAATAGGATAGTAGGATAGGATTGTGTATCGTGGTAAAATGTTTCCTCCATCTTTAACCACTTCTCTCTGTCTAGGTCTTGGCTCATCCAGTTTTTTTCCTGCTGTTTTTACAATGTTTTCTGCTCATCCTACACTCTGTTTTCCTATCGGACTATTTTATTTTATTAACTCGTGGGTCCACCTGTTATCCCTACATCTCGCAAATGCCCTGCACATTTCTATTTATTTTTTACACAGTATTCGATCGCATTTAATAGTTAAATTATTAAAAAATACAATTTGTTGAGTTGAGAGATGTGGATGGATGTGTCGGTAGGAAAAGACCAAGGAAAACATAGCCTACCAAATTGCCCAAGTTTTTAGGAAAGGCCTGGTCAAGGGTACCTTTAACCGGCGGGATTGCATGAGGAGAGTGATAAGTGTAGAAGAAGCAAAGAAATTCTGCCGATATCGTAGCAAATAGAGATCTGTGACGATACGTATATATGTGAACGTTGACTTCAGGTGGTGGCTGGTCGCGGGGCGGACGCGGTGCGGGAGTACCGTATCCTGTCTCGGGGCGCGCACGCCGCAGTGGTACGGGCGTTGGCTCTGTTCGCAGAGGTACCTCGCGCGGGCGCCCACACCCTCGTACTTGAGTTGGTGAGCGGCGGCCCACTCCTCGATTGGGCCGCCGCCAGTCCGCACTACACCCAACGCACCGTCGCACACCACACCAAGAGTCTACTCTCCGCGCTAGATTGGCTTCACTCCAATGACGTGGCACATCTAGACGTTAGGGTAAGCCCATTATCATATTTTGAAAAATATTTTTGAAAAAAAAAATATATCATCTTATCCCATCTAATACTAGCAATGTATTTAATAATATTGTAAAGATCAATTATAAATAACTATTAAATTTACATTGTCGTATATTACGTCATATTAGAGACAAGACTTTAGATTAGACTCTACTTAACGGTTGTCTTCCGTAGAGTCTACTATACCTGAAGATGCCTTGTGTTGAAGTGAAACACGTGTCGTTTGCAAGGTGGAAATGTGGTAGTGTGTGTTTGGTGTTGTATTTTTCTATTGTTGTTTGCTTGTCGTAGATCTTAGCTAAGTAAAAGTTTTAACTGTCCACAATGTAATTTATCTAACTATATTAATTAAAACAGCATTACCATTGACTGACTGTAATACCTATCGGGGTCGCTCTCGAACATGACGGAAAACAAAATGGCCGCCATACAAAGCTAAAATCATCATTTGTGGGCCGATTTCTCTAAAATTTGGCGGAAGCCTGAAACGCTCGCGTAGCTTTGACGGCCGCCGCAGAGAGGCCTCGAAAAGTTATATAAATACACTTCAAATTATTTAATTGTAATTTTAATAATATTTATATATTATTACCAGCCGGAGAACATACTGGTGGAATTGGGTGGGGCTCAGCCGCAGCTGAAGCTGGTCGACTTGGGGTCCGCGGTGGAGACGGGGGAGAGCGGGGCGGGGGCGAGGGACGTTCTCCCGCCGGCCCCCGCGCAGCTAGAGTTCGCGCCCCCCGAGTGTGTGTTGGGTCGCCCCCCCACTCCGGCCTGGGACGCTTGGGCAGCGGGCGTTTTCCTATACGTGTTCCTTACTGGGGTGAGTACTTCGAAATGTTAGAGAGATAGAATAATTTATTTCCCTCTGCACCTACATACATGAATACACATAAAATTATGACGTGATCAACAACAGTACACACAGATGGGAATGGGCGATGGCTCAGTCAAAACCACTCATTGAGCAGAGGACTGATTGTCTGTCACCGCCCGACCCTCACGGAGATGCAGTGCAGCGCAAATTGAGAAACAGGAGTCATATATATTTTAACACATAATTTAAAGGTTGAGTTCAAATATTTGCTAAAATATTAATACTTTCACACTTAAAATATAGTCTAATGTAGATTTATACGCAGATAAATAATCGCTTATATGTGGTGAGGTGAGGTGTTATTGTTTACGCGATTATCCGCGGATAAAAGATAACTATACCGATATGAGTTGAACTGAATTTATCGTGAATAAAAATTCCATTTGTGTATGTGTCATATACAATCCATATTACATTAAACAATCGGCGACATCTATTATGGAATCACTAAACTAGCACAAATTAATTAAAAAGTTTTCAATCCATCTTTAGCACGATTTTTTATTAATCGTTACGTTTGTTTGTGTTTCACAGCTCTCGCCGTTCCTGGACGACTCAATCGAAGAAACGACGGCAAACATAATCAAGTGCGACTACTGTTTCCCGCCAGAGCATTGGGCCGGTGTAGCCGAAGGCGTCCAACTTCTCATCCGAGCGCTCTTGGACCCCACGCCGGCACACCGGTTGACGCCCAAGGACGCTCTCAACGATCCCTGGTTCGAAGAGGTAACGTGCCCGTTAATTAAATCAAAACCAATCAATCGAAATGTTTAACTACTTCAATTTTATTTCTCTTGTTATTGTTTTTGCCCTAACGACGTTTGAAAAAATAAGCTTAAAGAAATCAAAAATAATGAAATTACAAAACACTACAGTGTGCTGTAACCACTCACCAGCGAAGAATAACGTATAAAAAGAAATTCTGGTGGTGGTAAACAACGAGGTGACTTTAAGAATCATGGTATAAAGAGAGCTAGAGAGAGAGAGAGAGAGAGTGTTTCGAGCCTATGCCTTATTTAAGCGAAATCGATCCTTAAATGGTGATTTTCACTTTGTATGGCGGCCATCTTGCTTTCCGTCACTTTGGTTCCCCCCCCCCCCACCACCCCACCGTTTTACTTGCACTTTTAACCATTATGATTCGAGAGCGACTCCGATAGGTATTACGCTTCGGGTGGGCCGTCAAGTCGCTTGTCACCACCTTCCGATCTTCAAGGTTTGGATATAATTCCTCTGCCTCGAGCCCTATCCGTACATTTCTCCGGAACAAACTTGCTACCCAACTCTTACAGTTTCATCAATAACATGTCAATCAGTGAGTGGTAATGCAGCTTTATATAATTTATAATAGGCTGGCAGGATCTGGATACGTGTGAACATAGATTTGACTTGATAGCGTATATTTAGGGAGGCATGTATTCAACAGTGGAGGATATATGTGGCATAGCATATTTCATGCCTCGCCGTGCCATTTAGCTCGACGAAACTCAGGCCCAAGTGTTACGCGTCAACGCGTGGTAAACACGTCGTACCTTCCTCTTCACTGCTATATCTATAAAAATTAAATTTCAATATATAAACTACTTTGTAACAGCAATTGTGAGACTCGTGACTAACTCTGGTGGCGTACTGATAGAAACCAACATTCAATCAGGACCCAGGCTCGTGATATTTATGTCTGATCCGATTATCTGTACACGAGCTCGGCTCGTGATGTTTATGTTTGGCCCGACTATCTATCTCTTCACGAGGCTATAGCTCGGCACATTCATGTTTGGGTCAAAATTTTCATCGCGAGTTAGACTCATTAGATAGAGTTAGGGTTTGTTTAATCATGACTCAATGAGTTAATGTAACATTTCAGGCGCCGACAACGTCACTATCCGCTAGTCAGCTGAAAACATTCCTCGATCGACGGCGGCCCGCTGGCCATGGGAACGCACTCCACTCGTTACGCTCCCCCGACGACACTTGACGCCCACACGCGGAAGGGGGGGATGCAACAACTCGTGCCCCTGCCTCCCCAACGCACGTGTTCCCTTATACGGGTGACGCGTGCCTGCCACAGATCGACGAATAATACACCCAATATAAAATTGATATACATAACATAATCCTCGACTGATCGATGATCATAAAAAACTCAGTCGTATCCTATCACATATCGGCCACGAAGATGCTGATAAATATCAACTGTGTCGTTATAGACCATAGTTTGAACGTGCTAGTTGAAATGTTATAATAAAAATACACAGCGGCGAAGTCGTGTCTTTGAAACAATACGGGCGCTCCCGTCCCTCGACGCACGCGCCCGTACGCTTTCGCAAGCTTCCAGAACTGATATTAGAATATTTTACCTGAGATTGAACAATCGCATTCAGTCAGGTTGAAGTCTCTGCTGACGGAGTCGACTTCGGCCGACCTTTAGATCTTGCTAAGCACTCATTACACTCGATTTAGGTTTACTTTTAGGTTATAGTTTAAAAAGCTAATCGTTCGTTTAGTCAACGTGCCCACCTGTTCATTTCGGTATTGTTTTAAATGGAGATCTTGCGGTGTGGTGTCGCGTCACTCTACGACAAGCATCGCGAAAGATAAAGAGAAAAACCTTTGTGTTTGGGTTACTGTACGAAGTTTTGGTTTGAATTATACAACAGATAATGGTGTCTCGGATATCAATTTCACTATTTGTAGAACCAGAATCATTCAGTCCCTAATCAAAATGAAAGGGCTATTCACAGGTTATATCTTCATTAGCGGAATTGCAGTCCGAGTGGGTCATACCAAAACTGAATCGAACAGAAACATGGAGAATACACATTTTACTTCTAAAAAATGTACGGTTATAGTTGAGTGGCCGATCCGAGGAAAGTCTGTGATTTATGCTAATGTACTGTCTCATGCTTATTCCTATTGTAACGTATGTATTTGATGACGAATATTGAATTGTATATAGCTTTAGGTATTGTTATAACTGGCGTTCATCTAATGTGTGACCAAAACGCATGGAATTTTTAATCGTGTAATGTGTAATTTGAACTCTTGGTATGTTTGCGGTGTGGCCAACTGAGCGGTATTCCAAATTTTATACCGCTACGGAGCGGTACAGTGAGTCGACGGAAAGAAACCAATCATGTATGTATTCGTTCGTTTTACAATCGTTTATATCAAAATTAAATGTATATCATATATTTTTCAAATTTAGTCACAAATACTTTTTTTTATTTGTAAATATTTCTTTTAACAACTCAACGATGTATTAAGTGTTTTGTTTCCAACGAAAAGCTCTCGACAAGTGTGATCGGTGCGAAGTGATATTGTATCTTGTATTTAGCAAACATTTTATTTTTATTACAATATAAGAAACTGATATACAGTGGATACTCAATTAAATTCAGAATATATTCGACGCTTAAAAACATAAAAAAAACATGTAAACAATTCTTAATAATAAATTAATGTTAACATTTGTATACAATGAGACCGACATTACAAGATCCAGCCTTAGATTGATATACCATTATCTATTCTTAATAAAAATTAAAAAACAATTTATATATATATATATATATATATATATATATATATATATATATATATTAAACACTAACGAATTTATGAGATAGACTAACTTGTGTAGGATAACCTTCAACGGTCTGTAATTAGTCCACTTGTAGGCGTGATGTCACGCTAGGCGGATTTGTCTGATTGGCAACCGTAGAGCCATCCATCCATCTATGTGCCATTCCGCTCATCAAAAACAAAGACTATGTCGATCTAAGGCAGAATCTTGTAGGTTAGTCCGATAGAAAAGCTTTCAACGTGAACCTAATTCGGAACAAACGCATTGACTCTTAGTTTATTTCTTAACTCTACACTTAAGTCTGTTTGCAATTGACGGGGTATAGTGAGAGACTCACAGTAGTCAAGAGTTTAACAACAAACATGTATTCTTAGAATAGAAAACCATATTAGCTTAGAAATAATTTGTACTGACCGCACTTTGAGAAGTCCACTAGTGGTAGAGCCACGCTGCAGACGAATAATTTGTCAAGAATGGCATAATATTTGTCTGTAGCATGAATGGGCCGGGAAAGTATCACACTCCCGCAGAAGACCGGCGTCCGAGTTGTAGCTTAGCTACCGCGCCTCATCCGGTGAGACCGTTGAGTTTCGGACGCCCAACCCTCCGCCCTCCCACTACCCCCCTCCCTTAATGACACTTTCCAAAAGGCCGGCAATACGTCTTCACTGCCTATGGAATCGCGGATGTCCAAGGGCGGCGTTGATTGCTTGAGGTAAGGCGTGTTACCTCGTTTCCCTTCCTATTCCATAAACAACAGTCATTTATAAATTACATTTTACAATCAGACTCCATAGTTGGCGCTCGCTCAAAGTGCGGCCACACTTTAAACCTGAGCTGTCGATCTGCCTGCCCGCGTTATTTCTAGTATCAGAATGTATTATTACTCATATAATTATTTCATATAATAAATTCAATATATAATTTTGAAAAACGTTGCGTTTTATTTTTAAGTAACAACCGGATTTCTTAGTTAGTTCCTCTCCCTCCTAAAAAACGACTGATTGACTCTGTGCTTATAGTATTATATTTTTCTTCTTTTGGAATAGAGAGGCAAACGTGCAGGCAGACGTGTCACCTGATGGAAAGCATTCAACGCCGGTCATCGACGTCCGTAGTGCCACAGGCAGTGCAGAGAGTTGCCGGCCTTTAAGGAAAGAGTAGGCTTGTTTTTTCTGAAGGTTCTAATATCGTATCAATTGAGAAACATCGCTGGAGGTAACTAACTAGTTCCACAGGGTGGTGATGCGTTGAAAGATGTTTCTGGGAATACGCACCGTACTGGATCGCCACTCATCCACATGGTGGGGATGAAGCTTGTGGCGAGTTGTGCGGCAGCAGCCGGAGTTATCCCGAACATGTCCTCGGAGCACTCCCCATGGCAAAAACGATAAAAGATACCGAGTGATGAAATATCCGTCCGCAGCTCCAAAGGATCTAGCCGTTCGGTGAGATCTTGATCGTTGACTTCTTACCAACTATTTTTACATACAAATAGTTTTTCGAGTCTCCGAATTATTCTCTAATCTAATATTCTAATGTTCTATCTAATATTCTATTTATAATTCTAATAATAAATCATATCGACAAAATAGTTCCATTGGCTTTGATGGGTTTCGATCTGGAGTTGTGTAATGAAATTATGTAAAAGCACATATTTCACGCAATCTACGCATACATCTCATGTGGAGCGATCTCCGTTGCCGATCTGGCTCATACTGCCATGAATGTTCATTTCTCCAGAATTGGGAAACCCGTACCCAAAAGTGGAGTATATTATACCAGGTGTGTTCAGAAAATGAGATTTGGAGAGACCAATTGTCAATCTTTTTTTTATGTAACATGCCCCTGAAGTGTGATAAAATTTTTCAGCTGTATTCATTGCTTACTTTGTCTGTGGCAGCCGCTAAGGTTAGACGTGTTTTACGGCGATTTTTGTTTGTTAAAATAAATGGATCAAAGAATTTGTATCAAATTTCGTATGAGCTACAAAAAAAAAATAGGAAATAGAATCCTTATATTAGCAAAGAAAACAATAAAATATTAATTTTGCACTCATTTTATTGCATTAATAATGCATGCAAATTACATGTTTGTTATCACAAAATATAAATATTCATAGTATTAAAATAGTCACTGAAAACTGTAGAAATATTGTGTTGAAAAATCTTATGAAGTACTTATCTTACAAATGCTTGTCACTTTTAATATACACATACAAACAATTCGGTTAAAATAGATAAAAGCTTAAATTAGTCTTTCTGAATTAACAAAATAGTAATCTCATTAAATGCCTATATAATTGCATAGGAAAACTCCACTGCATTGGGAGTGATACTTAGACAAATCGACTGGAAAAGCTAATAATTCTAAACATTGACTATCCTTATTTGTTTAAGGAAAGACTGTGCGATAATTAATAAACACGACACAGTTACGACTAACATCGAAAGCTTTCAATATATTGCTTACACAAATACAAATTTACTTCACACTAGCTTTCTTATGGTTTAAAGAGATAAAAATTCGGTCTATTGAGAGCTTGGATGTTACATCAGTCTATAAATTTAAATAACACGACATCGAAAGGACACACACATCTGGCCACCATAGAAGTATTATAGCAAAGATTCCTTTATCGCATAGGAAAGCACACCGAAACACACGTCTGTGTGTACGAGTCAAGTTGAAGATCGCTAGATTACAATTTTTAAAAATTCGAGCTCCTATCGGGTACACGTGAGGCCTCGGAAAGAATTACTCAAATATAAAACATTGATAATCGTTTCTTAAATTTAGTAGAAGCATAGTAAGCTAGCAATATATGTTATCGAGCGTTGCCAAGCAAAGACCAATACCAACGTATAGACAGCATTTTTGCTTTGCCTTGCCATCGTTCGGTGT
The DNA here is from genome assembly GCA_031353405.1 of Baronia brevicornis. Lineage (NCBI taxonomy): Eukaryota > Metazoa > Arthropoda > Insecta > Lepidoptera > Papilionidae > Baronia > Baronia brevicornis. The sequence goes on along the minus strand of JASFAT010003225.1, from coordinate 1,182,357 downwards.
CGATTGCCAATTGGCTGAGCGAAGGCAAGCGCCAAAGTTTATAGAACTCATTTGACATGGCTTGTCACAATTCATCACAAGTCGCCTGCGATCCCTTGTTTCACTTCGGAGTGGTTGTTGATTTTTCTACACAAATCAAAGACGACCAATAGTGTTCACACGCTTGTCATTCCACCATTACATGGTAGGCTTGGCAAACTTGCCGAACATTTGGCCTAAGCTCGTCCAACATGTATTACCGGCTTAAGACCTTAGTTACCTTAGGATTTAAGTTTCACACCTAAAGCACGATTAGAGCGTACGGTTTACAAATAAATTTTGCTTGTCACATTTATCACTGGTTCCATTATTTTACAGATCGTACTTCGTCTCGTCTACAATCCTTTTAAAATAGAAATAGTATTAATTGATCGTGCTAGTGAGACGAACAAATCACATGGGAGGGTAGTATGTGATAATTATTATAATACTGCAAGTAAACATTTCAATAAATCCGTACTTTAAGATTTCTATGATGGCGTTTTATAAATAAATACGCATAGGATATAATTTAAAACTTAATTCCGGCTTGGACTTGGGCCATGACGTCGGCGGACTTGCGAAGTTGCGCCAGCTCCTTCGCGGTCAGGGGTTGGCGGATGATGTCGGAGATACCGCCGTTGGACAACACGCAAGGGAGGGACAGGAACACATCGTGTTCGATGCCATGCTCGCCCTGTAACATGGAAACCAGATATGTAGAGGCTGTAAATAAAAATGTCTCATTGTTGTACAGTAGCGCTGCACTCACGTTCACCAAAACCGCTAATCCCCTCGCGTAGCTCATCACACCATGTCACTTGCGGCGTCAAGTGATCTCGTCCACTTCAGCACTCGTCTACTCCAGTGGTTGTGAGATTAAAATTTATTCTGTTATGTTATGTATTGTACTGTTATGTATGTACAGTACTCCAATATATTTAGACCAAGATGGGATAATGCTTAGAAAATTAACCAACCACTAAGAAAGAGTTTCTTGGAGAAAGAGACTCAAGTGATACAGTAATTTTGTCTGTACAGGGAAGTACCACACTCTTGGCGTTGTGTATAGTGGTTGGTGGGTGGAAAGTTGATGGCCGATTTTCGGTAAGTTTTTGGTTCCAAATAAATCCACTAAAACCAACGGAAAAACACATTATTAATTTTCTGTTATTGTTTTGCTTGTCGCGGATCTTAGCTAAGTAAAACTTTTGGACTGTCCATATAGTGATGGATTTCCGCAAAGTAACGCCTGACTCCATTAATAAATAAACTTACCCTTAAATAGGTAAACTTACATAGAAAATAAACTTACCCTTAAATAGGTAGAGACCGCGTGGACGCTGTTAGCGTTGGAGAGGATGGCGCGTGCGAGTTGTGCGAGCGAGAGGCCAATGGCCCACGACGTGTAGCCCTTCAGCTTGATCACCTCGTAGGCACTCTTCACGACCATCTCGTGCATCTCCTGCCAGCGCTCGGGATCGTCGTCGGTGCCGATCATGGGGTTGATGTCGCTCAGCCGCACTCCCGCGATGTTCACTCCCGACCAAACCGGCACTGGTGGTAAACAAATATAATCATTAACCCAAAACTTTTACTTATACAAGATCCGCAACAAGCAAACAATAACAGACAATTAATAATGTGTGTTTTCCTGCTGGATGAAGATGGATTTATGTGGAACTTAAACCAAAAACTAAATTCTTTTCGGTTATCTTCCGTAGAGTTTACTATACCTGAAGATGCCTCGTGTTGGGGCGAAACACGTGTCGTTTACAAGATGGAAAAGTGGTAATGTGAGTTTGGTGTTGTGTATCGTGGTTGGTGGGTGGAGAATTGATGGCCGATTTTCGGTAAGTTTTTGGTTTAAGTTCCCTGTAAATCCACTTCGTCCAGCAGGAAAACACACGTTATTAATTTTCTGTTATTGTTTGCCTGTCGCGGATCTTAGCTAAGCAAAACTTTTGACTGTCCACATAGTGATGGATTTCCGCAAAGTAACGCCCCACTCCATTAATCATTATTAACCCCTTAACCTACTATTTAGATGCGAAGATGTTGGGCCGAAATCGTATTCAAGCTCGCGCAGCGTTCTGATTTTAGATTTTGAACTTTTGTATAAATAAACATTTTGCGTCTACCACAATTATTGCATCAGCCTGTAATGCATATCAAATATTCCACGTAATATTCACTTCTGGCCCGATCACCGTACGCGGGCTATGCCCATCATTGTAGATTAAGGGGTACTAACCCACAACGTTGCGTGGTGACTCAAAAACTAAGAACAATAAATAATACGAACACAGTTTAACTTTGTTGTTACGGCGATATTCCCCTATTAGGGGTCATCCATAAATTACGTCTAATTTTTTTGATCCCCCCACCCCCCAGGCGTCTCCCTTCTCACACGTGGATTTGAAGTTTAAACTTTTAGCGCTTTAAACTTGCGAGATGCCAAAAAGGTTAAAACTCATCCCTTTGTAAGCACTGAAAAAAAGCGTCTGACGTAATTTATATATGACCCCTTAGTGCTGTGCAAACAAAATAAAATCAGCGTTAAATCGCAGAATAGCTGTTCCGATTAAGAATCTCTGTAATAACCGACAAAATAATTATCTTATGTCACAAATTATAATGTTCAACTAGTGGCGTTTGCACGAACAATTTTTAGGCGGACATTATCGGCCTATTCGTATATTATAATCAGTGTAATTGTGTTTAAGGTTTTAATCCTCCTTGATGCAATGAAACTTATGTTTGTTCTAAAACTTTGCCTTGGTTAGTTTCGATCGGGTATCAAAAACTGACTCCGCAGTCAGATATTCCAACAAATACCAACCACCAAACAACGAACACCAAGCGGTCGTCACTACTTAAATAATATATATATATATATATATATATATATATATATATATATATATATATATATATATATATATATATATATATATTTAATATATAAGATACCGAATCTCAAAATTAAAGTTTATTATTTCTGATAATATTCGATAAATTATATAGGGTCATCAAAAAATTAAAGCCAAGATATACACATCAAAGGTTACGTAAATGTAAAAAAAAAACTAAGATAATTGTATTCATAATTAGGGTCAGAGTTAGGTCATAGGTCAAATAACCAGAAATCGCTTATATTGATCACTAATTATTTTGTGCCAATATTAAGAGAATATCCTGTTCACTTCGCGCACACGATTTGAACATGACGGCGCCGCGCTGTTAGAGAGACTTCTTCATGATTTTTTTGTCTGACAAATTAATGAGTCCCTGGCCACCCAGGTCGTCCAGTCTCACCTATTGACAAATGAACCTACATACCTACAACCTATAAACAAATGAACATTTTTCTCTGGGGAGGGAGGACTTTAGTGCGATCCATGTGCACGTTGAATGAAGTGACTGGTTTTTTTGACAATTTTTTTTGTACTCAAACTAAATAGATAGCTTTATTTATAAAATTGTTTATTATTAATGGAGTCAGGCGTTACTTTGCGGAAATCCATCGCTATGTGCACAGTCAAAAGTTTTACTTAGCTAAGATCCGCGACAAGAAAAACAATAACAGAAAATTAACAATTTGTGTTTTTCGTTGGGTTAAGTGGATTTATTTGGAACTCAAACCAAAAACTTACTGAAAATCGGCCATCAATTCTCCACCCACCAACCACTATACACAACACCAAACACACATTATCACTTTTCCATCTTGTAAACGACACGTGTTTCGCCCCAACACGAGGCATCTTCAGGTATAGTAGACTCTACGGAAGACAACGGAAAAGTCTTTTCGGTTGTCTTCCGTAGAGTCTATAGATTTTAGGTAAGTTTTTGGTTTAAGTTCCAAATAAATCCACTAAACCCAACGAAAAACACACATTGTTAATTTTCTGTTATTGTTTTGCTTGTCGCGGATCTTAGCTAAGTAAAACTTTTGACTGTCCATATAAATTGTTTATTCATAAGTGATAGAGCCACGCTACAGACGAATACTTTGTCAAGAATGGCATATTATTTGTCTGTAGAATGTATGTATAAATGGTACATGAATGTGCCGGGTCGCCCGGGGAAGTACCACATTCCCGCAGAAAACCGGCGTCTGAGTGGTACCGCGCTTCGTACGGTGAGCGGTCTGATTTCCGGAGGCCCCTCCCCCTCCCCTTCTCCTTCTCCTTCCCCTCCCACTCCCATAATGTCACTTTCCTTAAAGGTCGGCAACGCTTCCGCACTGCCTATGGCGCTGCGGATGTCCATGGGTGGCGCTGATTGCTTTCCATTAGGTGACGCACCTGCTCGTTTGCCCTCCATCCCATAAAAAAAATGTTATAGTAACATTTGAAAACCAAATAACATTCAGAGTAACGTAAGATCGCATTCATTATCGCATTAGACTAAGCTCTGTAATGGTAACTGTATAAATAAATATAACAAATAAAACCAAACCAGTGATGTCAAATTAGGAGATAATTCCATGATAATACGGTAAGGTCATAACTGACTTACCACTACTGTCACCATGTTCGCCAATGATGTATCCATGGCAGGAGGTGGGTGCGATTCCCAGTTTCTGAGACAAGAGATAGCGGAACCTAGCTGAGTCGAGGTTTGTTCCCGAGCCGATGACGCGATGCTTCGGCAGCCCGCTGATCTTCCAAGTTACGTATGTTAAAATGTCCACAGGGTTGCTAGCGATTACCAGAATCGTGTCCGGACTGTGTTTCACTAGCTGTCAACAACCAAACGGCATTGGTGAGGTTCGCATAAAACTCTGCATAGAAGATCTAATAAACGTTCATTTTGAATCTCATCTCATCTTTTTTATCTCATTTATGAGAACATATATGTATTTATGCAGTTAAAGAAAAGTTTTTAACTGCATACATACATATATACATATGATCACCTGTTTCCTGCCTCCATCTGCTATGATCCCGCCGCCATACTTTCTTTGCTTCATCCACACTCATCTCACTCTTTTCTTACAAGCTCGTCGGTTAAAGATACTTTTGACCTAGCCTTTCTTTAGAACTGCAGCAATTTGGACAAGGTATGTCCTTGGTCTTCCCCTACCGATCCTTCCATCCACATCAGCAACGTAAATTCCCTTTACCAATCGCCTTTCTATCCAAGTACTGCTTTGGATCGAACGAACGAACGGGGAACACTACATCCTGTATCCCCTCCCACTTCCATAATGAAAGTGTCATTCTTAAATGTCAGTAACGCTGCTATGCACTGTCTATGGCGCTGCGGATGTCTATGGACGTCGTTTATTGCTTGCCATCATGTCATGACACGCCTGCTCGTTCGCCTTTCTATCACATAAAAAACAACATATCACGCAAAAAAGCGAAGACGTCAAAAGTTAAACTGGAAATGTCACACAGATATCAAAAATTGTTATTGCATATTTGGATCATAAAAAAATACTACGTCAAATGTAGGACCATTTGACGTAGTAATTTTGTCTCACAGCTCTATGACCAATAGAAAATTTTGTGTAGCGTTGAAAAAATGACTGCTTACGAGTGATCAGATTCAATTATTTCAGTAATCTTAAAAATTTTTTGGCTCTGATAGTAAGATTTCATTTTGCAGTTTAGTACGTTTTCGCTATTTTGTGTCAATATACAGGTGTGCTCCTTTTAATTAATAAAAAAGGAATACCCGTAGTTTATCCCAAAAGCAATAACTTCTGTTTTACAAAATATTATTTTTGACATATCTATCATAAAATAAATAAATATTCATATAAATATATTTCTTTTTCTTTGATGGCAATTAGTTATAACTATTATGCCAACTTGACACACAAATACGATAACGTCAAATCTCTTGAAATATAACCAGCCAACTTATAACGTTGTGGTGGCTAATGGCAAAAAATGGTGGCTATTCTACCAAAACCTATAGATTTTTTCAGTCAACGTAAAAAGTCACAATACACGCATTTATTTCATATCACTTTTACACTTTAATTGAACTATTTTGTACAATATAGCACCACAATTAAACAATATAACTCTGATAATAATATATGATTATGAAAACGAAATAAAAACACAACGGCACTGATGTAAGTTGGCGGGAAAAGTTCCATATAAATTTTGTATAATAATAGATTATTATATTATTACCATAAAATGATCATCATGCGGACAATCTGTCAATGTCAAAGTGGGCCCGTATCAATGAATGACATTATCGCATCGATTAGTCGCGCTTATGGTGACAAATCTTTTTAAAATAAATAATACTAAAACAAACTTTACTTTCAACTAAAATGTTATCTGTGTTTTGTTTTTTTATACGAGAAAACTAACACGCGGTATATTCACGATAGGATTATATTTTATGGGATATGGAGGAAAACCTTAGGATAGGTTTATTTTATGGGATGTGGAGGAATAGGTTGACAATGCCTAATGACGCCCATGGAACTGCGGACGTTTATGGGGCAGCCGGGCAGCGGTGTTCACTAGCCATCAGCCGACGTGTACGGTCCTCATTTATGGCTAGCTCTACTTTTAAAAAATATTCTAAATCTTCTAACTTGTTCCTCTCACCTGTGGAATGATAATTTTGAGGATATCCGTGTTCCTTTGCACCAAGTCCAGCCTGCTCTCCCCCTCGCGTTGGCGTACACCGGCTGTCACTATACAGATCTTGGAACCCGCCGATATAGCGTAATCTGTACAAAATGTAACATTTTTGTAATTATCATATAATTTATGAGCTACATATGTATGTATATGTCTACAGAGAACGAAATTAATTTTGTTATTTTTTTATGGGATAGTAAGGCAAACGAGCAGACGTATCACCCGATGAACAGCAATCAACGCCGCCCATAGACATCCGTAATGCCATAGGCATTGTAGAAACATTAAAGGCCGGCAAAAAAACCAGCGTAGACAAATGTGTACGCTGGTTTTTTTAAAGTTTCAATATCGTATCGTTTCGGAAACACCGCTGGTGGTAGCTGGTAGTGGTGCGTGGAAGGAAGTTTCTGGACAAACGCACCGTACTGGATCACCATTCATCCAGATGGTGGGGATGGTTAGGTATTCATTATAATATCAAGTTCAATATTATTTTACATTTAATTCATGTCAATAATAACACTGTATGAACTAAAGACGAGTAAGTTTACACAAAAGCTTTTGAATGTCTCTGTCAATACAGAAATAAAGCATAAATTAAATACAGTCACTTTTAATTATAATATTTAAACTTTATATGGAATTAGTCACTAGTGTATACAAATATACACACGTACCACTGCTGGCTTGAATTTTGGAGTTCCTCATAAAGGCGGAACCGTGCTGTAGATCCATCATTTCCCCTTTCAGCTTGTCTTCCATGACGTCCACAAGGGCTATGTGGTTTGTCACACCCTGTTAACAAATAATTAACAAAATTATATCATACATACGGTGCCGAAACGTTGACACTGACGGTCCGTCTCGTTGAGAAGCTCAAAGTCGCTCAGAAGGCTATGCTCGGAGTTTCTCTGGTGGATAGAATTCGGAATGAAGAAATTCGCCGGAGAACCAGAGTCACAGACATACCTCTTCAAGTTAGCAGACTGAAGTGGCAATGGGGTGGACACGTTTGTCGGAGAACCGATAATCGTTGAAGTAGACGAGTGCTGAAGTGGAGACCGTGACTCTGCAAACGTAGTGTGGGACGACGCAGCAGGCGGCAGGCCATTAATCATACCATAGTGACATACGGCTCGAAATCTTTGATACTCACTAAATAAGACGAAAAATCTCTGCTCATCTTGAGAGAAAAATTTTAAGGCGCATCTTTGGTGCTGTGTTGAAAAATGAGCGATGGCGTACTCTTTACAACCACGAGGTTTATGAGCTGTACAATGAGCCGAACATCATCAAAACCATCAAAAGTTGGAACAAGCTTATATTTTCCGCTTTCTCTCGTGACGAACGCCCGCACAAAAATCATGATGATAACGTTATCAAGGATTTGTAATGTGAAATGACGATACAACCCTGATAAACAGACCGATAAGATTCGGAGTCTTGGCTCTAGATGTGATTCATAGTTATCATACTACAGGTACGTATCGTGTTATGTTGTTTATGTTGAAACCGAGCGCGTCTCGTCATCAAACGTAAGTTTGGCGAATACAGTAGTATGAGCACGTATGTTTGTAATTTTTGAATAATAAATAAATTTTATTTATTTACTATTGAAAAATTATAAATATAATATTGATATATTTTTTGGGATATATTTTTTGGAATCCCTAGAGTACTTGTACAGTTGTTACACGTAAATACGTACACGTGTTATTGGAAAACAACTGATAAACGAAGTATGTGGGTATTAATCATATCCAATAATATGAGTGAGCACATTTTACCGTATAATGTTAGTAGATATTTATAATATATGTGTAATTCTCCTACCGTTACATATCGACACAAAAAAGCGAAAACGTAGTAAACCACAAAATGTACAAAATTTCCTATTGGTCCTTTACATCGTTGTATCTATAGATTGTATCCAAACTACCTACGGTATTTCCTCGCTGTATAGACGTAGGATGTCTATAAATTAATCCAGCTATGTCACTCGTTCTGTCACTTCAAATTGCTTAACTTGGTTGTGTTAAATAAATAATGTTCATGTACGCAGTACGCACACAATGTAAATACGCAAATAATGACAATGATGTCATGTTTGCATCAGCTTTTGATGGGAGTCAGTACAATGCAGAAAGCCCCTCCCTCCCCCCTGGTGTTGGCTAACCTACTTCTCGGAACCGGGAGTACATTTATTGGACTGGTTACCACGACAGCCACTTTACTATAAATATATTTAAAAATATATACAAAACGCTACTTGTAAGTATACAGACGGGAACTTGGTCTCTTAGTTGCCATGGATTTGTGAACTGGCAAAATTTAATTGTTTTATTATTGATTAATGGAGTCATGTGTTACTTTGCGGAAATCCAATACTATATGTGGACAGTTAGAACTTTTACTTAGCTAATATCCGCGACAAGCAAACGAAAACGGAAAATTAATAATGTTTATTTTCCTACTGGGAGAAATGGATTTACGGGAACTTAAATCTTACCGAAAAACGGCCGTTAGCAACTCTTCACCTCCCAATCACTATACACAACACCAAACACACACCACCACTTTTCCACCTTGCAAACGAGACGTGTTTCGCCTCAACACGTGGCATTATCAGGTATAGTAGACTCTACTTAACGGTTGTCTTCCCATAAAATTCCCGTAAATCCACTTCTCACACATTATTAACTTTCTGTTTTTGTTTGCTTGTCGCGGATCTAAGCTAAGTAAGGGTTCTATCTGTCCACATAGTGATGGATTTCCGCAATGTAACGCCCGAATCCATTAATCATTCCGTAGGCATCTATACAGACAGGTGCGAAACCAAGATACTTTCACACAAGCCTAAACAAAAGAAGTTTGCTGTGGTTGGTTTCAAAAAAACTTGCCAGGGGTTCAATTAGCTACTATAGATATACCGCAGACAATTTTTCAGGCTGCTAATATGATAAAAAATAAGATATGTAGGCATTCTATTTTTAATTCAAAGATATACGTAGGTTAATTAAAGAGATTAAATCGTTGGTCACCTGCCAAACAAATTCGCAAGTTTTTCACGCCACAATTTAAATCGGTAAAAGGATGTTTATTCTTAAAATGAACGAGAATTTTATTTAAAACTCGATGCATGCCGAGCGTTTTTAACCTGAATGTATTTATTTATTTTATTTATTTAAACTTTTACACAAAATGTATGCTGGAAGAAGTGGATTTACGGGGAACTTAAACTAAATCTTACCGAAAAAACGGCCGTCAGCAACTCTCCACTACAAATCACCTGCTCTCCAAGACAAGCGATAAGTTAAAGTTGAAAGTTCTAACTGTCCTAAGGAACCTCTACTGTACCTAAGGAATGTGACACCTCTTAGACACTACGAGTGATTTTATAAGTGATATTCGTTATTTATTGTTCCGACAACATGGAAATATTGCAAATATGATATTTTTTTTGTAATGATTACTATACTAGTATAGATTTTCTCATTATAATTACAATCTTGTTATGGGCTAATAAGTGATATGTTTTTAACTTAATTTGCTATGAACTAAGAATGTGTCCATTGACACTTTTCTTACAGTCTCCATTAAGGAGAACACACTATGTTCTTGTGTTTTTTACACTAAACTTATAATAATGATATTAAAATATACAAATCTGAGTCACACATTTAGGCGCGGGAAGAGAAAAGGTTGGACCTCGACACTCATCGAATGAACAGTGACTACAAGATAAAATACTCAGAAGTTGGTCGTATATGACATGCCTAGCCCAACATTGCCGAATATATTATAGAAATCTTACCTGCGTGAGCATGGAGAAGACGGCAGCCATTCCAACCTGCCCCACGCCAACCACGGTCACCTTATTGCCATTGTGATCGGATTTCTCCTGCAGCGGGTGGAACAGTTTCTCCACGGTCGCCATTTCGCCTAACGAAAACATAACATTTTAGAAGTTCTGATATTCCATCGTCACATACGGATGTGTGCAGCTGTATCAGTGGTGGCTTTGCATTCACATTTAGCGTCACACACATATACACACAGAGAGGATGGAGGAAAGAAGTCTGCTAAAATTTGCGTTGCGGATGTGGATGGAAGGGTCGGTAGGGGAAGACCAAGGGAAACATACCTTGATCAAATTGCCAAAGTTTTTAGACAAGAATACCCTTAAGTACCTCTTACTTTTTACTACTTTAAGAGGCTTGCATGAGGAAAATTTTGAGTGTGGAGGAAGCAAGGAAAGTATGCAGAGATCGTGGAAGATGGAGATCTGTAGTCTCTGCCTACCCGTACGTGAGACAGGCGTGACGATATATATGTATGTATGCACATACCCACGGACAGATCAAGCCTAGTATATGTTAAATCGAGTGACTTCTGCTGCAAAACCAACACCGGTTGGTTTCCTTCTATCCGGGGATACCCTAGTTAGGGCTGTAGTCTGTACTTGTGTGTGTCTTGAAATTCCGTCTAGCAAACCTAGCTGAAAAGAGAAGATTGTAAAAGGATATATATTTCTATAGATTTCGTCTTCACTATGGAGTATATCTAGTGTAGAGTAGTACTAAGCAAATAACAAAAAAGAAACAAAATCATGTATTGTAGAAATAACGTAAAATGTAATAATCAACTTTGATAGACCTTTTACAAGAAATTTAATCAAAATATATTATACACACACCCATTCAGCAGTAGTCACTGTTCCAAATGGCTATAATAAAAAGTTATTGAACGACTAGTACGTATACAAATAAAAGGCACTCGGCGTAGCCCTCTTTGAAGGTCGGACAAGGTCAGGGCGGCCCCCAAAGCTACGTAACACAGCTGAGCGAGCATTGACACCGAAAGACTGAAGAAAAAAATTCATACAAAATGTCACACTTCTGGTATAAAATAACATATATTCTATACCTTCTGCTTTAATAATCTTTATGTATATGTTATTTTCCAATACGTGTGTTGTCACGGAACTCCACCTAAACGGCTGAACCGATTTTGATGAAATTTTTTATGTTTGTTTTGAAAGGATTCTTAAGTGGTTTAGATGCCCCATTGGACTCTGTTTATTTAATAATCTGGGTAGGACAACATCTTTCGGGATCACTAGTTTTATATAGATTATTATGATATGGTATTCATTTTGGTATTTTATTTAAACAAAGTAATTAATTTGAAAAGAAAAAACAACATTTATAAATTTAATTGGAGACAAAAATAAATGCAACATTATAATCTAAATATAAATAGTTAAAAAATATTTTATATAAAAATCATTTTTTTCATAAAACGATTAAAACCTCATTTCAAAATCTCAAAATCCTGGTCAAGCAAGCCGTTACAACTTTTAAAAATAAATTGTCAAGACGTCCGTAATTGCGTAACAAGGAACTTAATAGAAAATAGCTGTGCGGAAAAGAGACAGGACGATGTCTACAAAAGACTTCACATTGCTGGAACATTTTCGAATTTTGGAAATGCTAGAACTTTCGATTGTTTTACCTATATAAAGATGCGATGGTGCGTCGAAGAGGAATTTAATATGGAAGAAAATAGTAAAAAAGTGAAATTTAAAGTGAAGAGAAGTGAAACTAGTGGCAGATTTCATTTTACCGATCCTAGAACCCCAGCTCGTATTAATATCATAAAATACCCATGATATCAAATAAATTTAATAAAATTAAATTTTAGATTCTTTGTATATTTCAAAAAATATTAATACAATAAAACATTAAAAAATTAATAAATATTTCATATTCATTCATTCAGTCATTCATTCATAACCTATCAACGATAATTAAAAAATATGACGTCTTTTAAAATGTTATTTATTTGTACATAATATAGATCGGAAGAAAAACTATTTTCGTATTTCGTATGTATGCAATTGTAATCAAATCTGTTTAATAGTTAATAACGTATAAACCTGAATAGTTATAATACAATTAAATGAAGAGGTGATATAAGAAACAAGAAACATGCTTAAGAAATTTTTCAAAGAAATTCAGTAAGTATATCTAAAAAATTACAAAAAGTGACAAATGCAACAAGCGCCACGAAAACATTCGTTTGTAATTCTAATGCCGCGATAGTAAGCTCAAACTATTTTTACATTGGAAATGTTTACATTAAAGACTGTTACAGGGAAGAGTGCAATTTTTGAAAATAGTGACGCAAGATCCACTTATTAATAATTATGCAATCTGATGGTCGGTGTCCATACACGAATAGGTCTCAATTAATATTGTAGTTGTGGTAAGTACTATTGCAAAAAAAAGGAGAAAAGAAAATTCATGAAACTAAACCGCTTTTTATTAGGAGGGGAATGAGTCACGAGCGAATAACTCGCAAAAAATAAAGACAAACGGCAGAAGTTGATAAACATCACCATAATCAGGTCTCATCATCATGATAATACCTAGGAAGTGTTGATGTAACCAAGAATTATTTCCTCCGTTCTCCTTAGAATGTTTATAACAATTGTTACACGATGTGCATAACAATTTATAATTATTGATTATATTCAAAAAATAAATTAAATGTGACATTGCACGATTGGTACGTATAAAACATATATACATTGGCTGATTTTTTTTGCAATGGGAAATGTAATATGACAAAGAATGAGGTAATGGTCAATTTATTAAATTTCTACAGTATTTACAAAAAATATATAAAAATTATTTTTCATTTATCATGGCTTTATTAGAGAACCATCCAATTTAATACAATTAAAGAAATTATTGTCATAGTACACTGCAGGTAGTGTACGCCTAGAAGAAAAGACACATTATCTACAGAAGATAATATATCTTCTGTAGATAATGTTTCTTTTCTATTGACTAACGTGTCACTAATTTATAAAAACTTTATTTCAAAGTATATAAATCTTTTTTACTATATTACTTTTACCTTAACATTCGTATTTTAAAATTTGAAAGATAAAGAAACAATTGTATTTTTTGTAATAATTACCGATTTGTTTTTGAGTTTATCGATTGTTTTGAGTTGATTAAAATACAAGAGAGAACATCACGCACACATGACATAATAAATTATGTTAAAGTAAATAAAAAAATATATGTGATTATACTATAAACGAATAAATCAACATATTTGGAAGAGAGTTAGAGAGAGAATATTTGAAATAGCCCTGTAAGATCGCATCCAGGTCGCCATGTTACTAATGATACTACACTACCTACAAAGAATCTCAAAAAAAATGCACACACACACACTTTACAATTAAATGTTAGTTGACATAAATTAAATTATATTAAATAATTTTATAAAAGGTTTTGTTAAAAATTTTATGAATGACGAAGAAATTGTTCCACGACATTAAAAGTAAATGACTCGGATAAATTCACTCACATAACATAAAATTAACTTGAGCAATGGAATTCAAAACAAATTGAAAATGAAATTAGAAGATTTGTACCAAATTTAAAAAGATGTTAAACAAATAATTTCGCTTACTATTAATAAAAAAATAAGCTAAACGCATTCTTATGCAATAATATTACTAACCGTTGGTGATCCAATGATTGTTGAAATGATTTGTAATCATCTTTCAAATTGTCGATCTTATTCAAATGACGAACAAAAAAAAAACGAATTGAAAACAACGAAACGTGCACTAATACCCGGTCCTCTCTTTGTAAAGTATTAACTTACACACGCGGTAGTCCGCGAACTAACTTGCAGAATATGAATGAACATAGACCGGTGAGTTGTACGAAAATATAAAGGTGCGTTCCGACTGTGCGCGGTCTGCCCGTGGTGGGGGAAATATTGCTAACATTGCAAAATGTGTCAAAACATTTTTTTTTTTGAAAATATACGCCAAGATTATTTTAAATGATCTTATTTTAAACTAGCAATGAGTTGATTGATCAAAAGAAGAACCGGTATGATTCGACTACTCTTTTAACTACCATGATGCAATTATGAAATAAATTACAGTTCGCATTATTAAATGATAGTAATACATAAACCCATTATTGAATTTCATTATTATTAAATTAAATTATATAATATTCAATATTAATATTTTTTGCGTTATTATTTCCTGAATTTTGGAAAACAGTTTATTGCACTTACTTATTGTACAACTTATTAATAGTGCATTATGCACTACTAATATGTTGTTTTATAAATTTAAGGAAATGGTTATGCAAAAACAAAATAATAAATACTTGTTTAAATATTGTTATGATGTGCCTTTTAAGTATTTATGTACTAAGTTTATCTAATATTAAATTTGAATAATTATGATGAAATTTCAAGTCAAACATTGAGTTTTATTGTGCTTGTTATATTGTTTTATTTAAATTTACAAAATGAATATTTTATTACCTTTTTGGTTTTTATTATATTGTCTCTTAAGTTTTTTAGGTTTATAGAGTTAGGGTGCAAATATTTTCCCCGGGTCCAAAAGGTATTTTGTAAAAAAGTAAAGTGTTGCCACAGTAAAAATTGAATCTGAACTTAATCAATATTCTATTCCTTTTATATATGAGTACTAAACATAATTTGAAGCAATGATACATAGCAACTAAATATATTTTAACAATTGAAAAATGTGTAAAATAAGGTTATGTATATACAAACGCAATTAAATTCAGATTATTCCAATTTAAATTTCGATCTAGGTAAGCTAGAGGATCACTGGCGAAATTATCGCTTATGGAAACAATGGTCGAAATTCGAATTTGTCATCGGAATAAACATATGTATGCGCGGCCTACGTGATGGACAACACGCTTTCGAGAAACGTGGCGGATTAATGTACGTTACTCCAGGAATCGGAAGGCCCTTGCCCAGCAGTGGGACATATCGACGCAAAAAATGCTAAAGCGTTGTAAATGACACAGATGTATATAATAAAACCTCGATTCCTTATTCGGAACAGAAAAAAATACTGCGTCGAATGGTCTGAGTCTTACAGCTCTATAGACCAATGGAAAAACACTTTTTGAGTTGTCTGATACATTTTTTTCAGAAATCTTAGAAGTTTTTTTAGCTTCGGTGGTATGTTTTCATTCTGCGGTTTACAAAGATTCCGCTTTTTTTCCAAAAAAGGTAATAAAAATATATCAGCTTTGAATAATAATAATATAAAAAAATAATAAATGTGTTTCTTGGGTTTGCTAATACCCAATAAATGTACTGTATACCTATTTAACTACTCTTATATAATAAAGTTTAAGGAAAGATTTTTATTTTTACAATTAATGTTTCATCTTATCGTCGATTACATGTATGTTATACGTATCTTAACGATATCAAAGTTTCTAATTGTATATTTTTTATAAATATATAATAACTACAACCGATATTATAATTACGTAAACCATATCTAATTTATTCAAATGGTTACATGTTTGAGGTTATAAGGTGCTCCTAAAATATACTTACTTTGCACAACTTTTTTAAAAATCAGCCATTCCACGGTTTGCCGTGTCAATGGTTGCGTGGCTAGGAGCGAGCTTAGTCGCAAGCGCGCCGACCGTCCCGGGATCGGGCTCCCCCGGGTACTATAGTGCCTTCCTTAGTATGCGGGGCTCTGCTGGGGCTGACTTCCATCCTCCCTTGCGGCTTGTGGGATTCACTATGACGAATTTTATTATAACTAATTCGTTAAAAAATGACGGCGACGTGGTTCGCCTACCGTTACTTCCTGATTCCTACGAGGGTTAGAAGCGACTAATGGAGAGCCGTTTCGCTACGATTAATGTGAGAGGAAGGAATGGCGGGAACTAGTTTTTTTTTTATTTATTGCATCTTCAGAATGTCACATTCCATTATTAAACCAGCCAGTTACATTCAGTACAGCCAAAGAGGTTTGATTACTAATAATACATTCAAAATACGAAAATACTTTTGCCCCAACCTAATATGTATACATCCAGTTCTGCCGGCCGCCCTGACCAGTTATTACGTTTACAAAGATGCGATTTCATCTTCAGAACTCTCATGCTATTCACTTAAAAATGAAAGTCTCAAAATAAATGAGTCTTAAAAAAAGAGTATCAAAAAAATTGAAAAACAAAAAAGTTAAAGTCTCAAAATTTAACAGCACACACCAGGGCAGCAAGGAACAACAAACTAAGCACACTAAAAACAAATACAGTATTCGGTAACTGATTTTGTTCCCAAATTGGCCCAAGGCTCGTCAATAACTTCCCGAAATCTCCTCTGGGCAAAACACGTAGAAAAAAACGAAAATAATAATTAAAAATTGGATCAAATCACTAGATATATAAATATATCATCACTTATTTCTATTTATATATTGAGTATATTTATTAAGCGAAGTATATAAATCGATCAAGGCTCATAAGTGAAGTGGATATGAAATGAATGCACGTATCGTGACTTTTGAAGACTAACTGAAAAAATCCATAGAAGGTTTTGGTAGAATAGCCACCATTTTATCAAAACTTAACGCGACAATCGGACTAGACTTTATTTATTTATTTTATGTGAGAATAACAGCTTATTCCAAGATATAATATATTATTATATAAGACAGTTGTATAACAATAAAATCAGTTACTGCCCTCTCATAAGAATATACTAACAATAGTTTAAGCACGTTAAAAAATTAAACAGTGTAAAATATAAAATAAAATCAATATAAAAGAGATAACAAGAAAAAATCAGTAAGGACTTATCATCAAATAACATTTGAAGATAAGCTCTGGTATTTAGTCAAATTGTTTATATATGCACATGGACGCGTATATATGTGTGTGTTTTTTTGTGGACATTCGCAAGTGATGTAGACAGTTTATTGCTAAAACTCATATATATAATTGATTTATGAAATCTGTTTGTTAATGATTTTGGACTTCCAAAATGTTTTTTTTAAAGAGTAATTATCGGTTATAAGTTATTATATATATTATCACTTTAATGACAAAAGGAGGTGTACAGTTTTTTTAATAATAAGTTTTGAAAATGTATTTTTAGCAGTTTTTTCAAATCTAATATTTACAGTAACTTTTATTTTGTCATTATTATAAAGTACCTTATTTCATTTGTTATTAATTTTAATATAATAATTTTATTATAATCAAATTATGAAACTAAGAAATATTATACTGGGCAAAAAAACATTATATTATTAAACATAATTTATTTCTGAGCTTAGAAACAACTCAACTAATTTTATATGTATATCTCAATAAAAGTTTGTATTTTCCAACAAAATTACGTAGACTTATTAGTTTTATTGACAACTATAATATTTTTTTATAGGTTAACTTTTTTTCAAATGACTGACTTATTGTGTGAAATTTTAAAACATGCATTAACTACTAAAAAAAAGAATTTAAAATAATTTAGTTTAAAAGTTAATGTTTTATCTGGGATAGTTAAGAATTAAAAGTGTAAATTATATATATATATATATATATATATATATATATATATATATATATATATATATATATATATATATATATATATATATATATATATATATATATATATATATATATATATATATATATATATATATATATATATATATATATATATATATATATATATATATATATATATATATACATATATATTATATATTTAGAACATATTGTAGTATCCACACAAGTCTAAAAAGAAATTATTTATAAGCATTTACCTTGTTTCTAAATTATATATAATACACATGTATAATATTTAGGTTTTTTATCGCATTGCACGCATATCGAAGTATACAAAATTATAAATACAAATATTTTTCTTATAAACGTGATATTCATTTTCACCGTAAAAGCATATCTTAAAAAAGTTGTAAGCAATTTACAAACTCTTTGTAATTTTTTTACCGTTACTTTTAAATTCCTATTTCGCTGAAAACCTAAAAAATTCACACAATAACCATGCCCGGTGTATATATACCTAATTATGTGTATAAGGATAAACTTCAAAGTAAGCTAAATTACACTGTATGTGTAAATTATAACATAGCTTTGTAGAAAATAACATTCGATAAGAACTGCTAAAGAAATACGCCGGTCGCCGGTGCCACAGTTGTACGTTAAGAACCGTTAATTAGTATCTAATCGATAAAACTTTAAACAAATAGTGTAGGCGGAATGCACTTTTTCTTTTTACGATATAATATTATTTCTTTACTCACAAGTGTTGTGTAGAGTTCGTGCAACTGTTCACGTCCGTACTGCAACTGCTATTGGAGTGGCTGTATGGTTGTTCGCCTTAGCCCGCGTCCGCCGTCCAAGGTGACCTTCAACAATTCGTTTTGGATGCCACGCCATCGCGCATGCTCGAATTAAACTCTTCGAACATTGCAAATTCTACTTTATACCAATACGACAAGTGCGATATTTTAACAACACCACCGTTTGATACAGGACTACAATTTCACAACATCGTCGCGTCCATTTTCATACGTCACAATAAATGAACATTTATTTATACAATAACTGAAATGTTTGGATATAAAAATTTATATTTATTAGAAGTACCCGATAAAAAAATACCCGATAAAAAGATAATTGCACATACATTTTAATAATACCTATATTCGTCTAAAAATTTTATTTTGCAATTAGCTGTTATGCCTCAGTGGGAGAGAGCGTCTGATTTACAATTTAGCGAATTGAGTTCAAACCCCTCAAGTGTCAGTACCTCAAAAAAAATATTTATTTAAAAAAAAATACGGATTTATTTTGTGCTTCACGGTTAAGGAAAACATTGTATTGCCCATCACTATCGTATACATAGTATGTATCATCGCCAATCACTAATTAACAAAAGTAATCTATCGTCGATTACTAGTCTTTAATTTAATTTAATTGGTCCATATATTTTTTCTTTATTCGTAAATGAAAATAATTCTTTCTGTTTCCTAATTAATTAAAAGAAATGTGTGCATAAAATACCTCCTATTTTTATAATGTTTATTTAAATTAAACATTACTAATATAACCTCGTTATTACATATATAAAATTTATATTATGTTGTAAGAAGCGAAAAGCGATTTGGCGCCGAGAACCTATATTGGACTTAAAATTTATTTATATTGTCCATTCGCCGTGATTATATTGGATTGTCCGGAAAGTTCGTGCCGATTTTCGGTAGGTAGATCTGACTGAATATATCACAATTATTGAAACAAAATGACATGTGTACATATTCTAAAAGAGGTAGCTTCAGTAGGTAGGTAGTCATATTTGGAAAAAAGTTTGGATACTATTCGTTCATTTTTATCAGTTTTGTACGCCTTAGAATATGGTGGCAAATAAAGTGCGTTATAGGCATTTAATGCTATTCTATTTCCGAAAGGGCAAAAATGCCACACAAGCGGCGAATAAGATATGAGAAAGAACTATACGAAAGTGATTTGCTCGGTTTAAAGCTGGAAATTTTGACCTGTAAGATCAAGAACGCCCAGGTAGGCCGTCCACCACAGACGATAGATTAGAACAGAAGTCGAGAACAACCCACGCTCGACATTTCGTCAATTAGCAGAATGATACCTATACAATTTAATAAATGTATATCAATATTTAAATGAGCTACGTTTTAATTGTCTTAAAATATCGTCACGAACTTTCCGGACAACCTATTATTTACCTCGTGGTATTTTATTTAATCACATGTAAGTTTCGAACCCGAGACTATTGGCTCTTACCATAACTTCGCCACTATAACATTCTTTTACAGCGCAAATATATATCCCATTGCTGGGCACCGACCTGTCCATTTCTCGAAAAACGGACATAATCGACCAAGCGTATACTACGTCCCGTTTTCCACGGGACTGCTCCTTTTTTCGGCCACACGCCCCGCTATCTCCAAACCAAAGTCCGGAACACGAAATAGTCCCGTTTCCCAAAAACACGCGAAAATTTAAAATTATCACGTCAGACACGAGCGATGTAATTAAAAAAATATATGTTACATATAATTTAACAACAATTATAATTCTGTCACAGAAAGGTAGCTTTAATAAAGCCGGTGATTTATTTTTATTTTTCATAATTTGTTATAATAAAAATAATTATAATTAACGTGAAGACTAAACTAAAAAGTTGTGTTTATTTTCATTGTGGCCAGCTAACTGGCGTATACATATAGACAGACCCACTAGCTTCTCTCCGCGGTTCCGCCCGCGTGGAATTCAGTTTATTGTGTGAATACTATTGTGCTTCTTGTAAGAGCTATTGTTTGGGGATAAAAAGCAGCCTATGTATGACTTCAACAATAATCTACCAGCCTTAATCAAAATAACAACTTTAATCAAAATTAGTTTAGCAGTAAATGCTTAAAAAAACTAAGATTTTCACAATTTTAACCCTTATCAGTCGCAAGTCACCCCTCACGTGACCAAAGTACTTCGTCGCTGCGGTCGTAAGTCACGTGGGAGATGACAAGACGAGACATGTTAAAACTCGCTCTGTGTGAAATGCAGGCACTATTGCCTTATTAGTTAAATATCCGTGACAGAGCAATTGACATCTCCTGTTATATATCATTGCCTTTTGCCGTTGATTCTGTGAGCGGCAGCCCCCCGCAGAGCCACTGGCTCTTAATAATCAAAATATGATATTGAAACCAGCACACAATCTACTGTCTCACGTAAACGGCGTAATACCAGCGTTTGTGGGAATAAATTACGCCATAATTTCCTCGTTCAAAGCTATACGCGCTCTCGGTCACGCACGTTGGCCGAGAAGGCAGCTGACTCATGCGATGCAGCGCGGCGACCGGTTACAGAGGGAACGGGACGCCAGTTACGTGATTCCAGCAACGTACACACCTCCGTGTACAAGTCCGTCAGCTGATTGTATATAAAAAAAAAAAAAAAAAAAACAAGCGGACAAATATGACGCACATATATGCAAATGATGAATAGATATTTTTCCTTCTGTATGGACCAATCATCCTAGATTTCCATTCAACACGATTTTGTGCTGTGATGGCCCAACCAAATGTAATAGGAGCGACTAAGACTCACCGGCTTCGTTGGCTGGGCCACGTTGAGAGGATGGGGGAGGATCGCGCAGAAAACAGAGCGTATGTGGATCGCCCAACTGGACGACGTCCTGTGGGGCGCCCTAGATATCGCTGGAGAGACATGATTGAAGATGACTTGCGCAACCTTCAAGTCTGTAGCTGGCAGGAAACGGTGCAGGACAGGATGGCAGGGATCCATTTTGGGTCGCTACGCCAACAAAGTTAATTACGATTTTGCGCTACGTCCTAACGAATAGATACATAGATAGATATATTAATTAATATGCGTAAAATAAGACTTACGTTGAATACGTGATAAGACGCTGTAGTTACCCAACTATAGTATTAAAGCCGAGCCAAGGCCTATTTTTGGCACATTAATGTTAATTTCAAGTTATTCCAAAAATTTGTGTAGTACTTTATTCTAATTTTTAGCTTAATTTTTATTTTGATTGTTACTTTTAATGTTGTTTGTATTGTGCATTGAATGAACAAGTTATCTATTTCAAGTTATATGGAAGTGGTGGATTTACACATTTGCCGCCGATGGGCTATTCGAAATTCACCGTCCTACCCACCGCTACAATTCTATAACCTAGTTCACTGTGATATTAATTATAATTGTATTGTCGGTGAAATTGTTACTTTTTAGTTTGTGCGCTATCGTATATAGTGATGGATTTCCGCAAAGTAACGCCTGACTCCTTTAATAATTAGTGTGATTGTGTACTAGGGGATCGATGTGTGACTTCTTAGATTATTTCTACATCCCAATGATTTGACAGGTTTAAACTTGTGCGAGCCACCACTATTGTTTTTGTAGAAATCTTTGTCGCCCGCTCCTTTGCCTTTCTATCCCATAAAAAATTTACTTCGACTTTTGGGTCAATTCCATTTCATTTAATTTAAAAATAAAATGTTTGTTTGTTATAAATATGAAACAAAACTCATTGTTTGAATCGCAATCGATAGTATAACTAGATACACCGTTACACTTATCATATATATAAAATTATTTTTTATAATAATCTTTAGTATTCACCCGCGCCAGACCGCGGTTAAACATAGACTTTCGCCATGGCGGTCTGCCTAGCGCAGTCTCCCTTAAACTGGGCGATAACGACTCAATGTGGGTTTTAGAGACCTATGGGGAGGCGGTAAAGGATCCAGAAAAAAATGAAGCGTGTTTAAGTAGTCTAAGGAAGCGATAGTTGTTATTAAAAATATAAACTGAAATCTAAATCTCATTAAAATTTATCTACAGAACCCTGAAATAAGACTGATATAGCACGCTACAATTAAATTAAAATTATTAATTTAAAATATCCGAAAGTAACTAATTTTCAAAGTGGGCGAAAGATGCAATAAGTTTAAGAACCTCTGGCCCAGCCCGATCTTTGGCTACACCCGTCAAGTTTCTGGTCGCGTGTATACACAATATGCATGTTTTTTCTGTCAGCCGTCAAAAGCAGATCTGGCCGGGGGGCATCCCACAATGCATTTTAGAAGACGTGATCTTAATTGTATCACTCGTCTACTACAGAGGCAAACTCTAACCGTAAAAAAACTATTTAAAATATAACGCTTTTGTAAAGTGTTTTTTTATAAATATGAATGCAAATAACGAACATAAAGGTCCAAAAACAGAGAGCTCTTAAATATTTTAGTAATCATGATAGAGCCACGCTGCAGACGAATACTTTGTCAAGAATGGCATAATATTTGTCTGTAGCATTAATGGGCTGGGTCGCCCGGGGAAGTACTACACTCCCGCTGAAAACCTTTGCCTATGGCGCTACGGAAGTCTATGGGCGACGTTGATTGCTTTCCATCAGGTGACACGCTTGCTCGTTTGCCTTCCTATCCCATAAAAAAAAATTATGTAATCATTTTTCCTATCAATAATCTGTCGAACTGTCGTCATAAAATAATATTTATTCATAAATACTGCATGACAAAAGGAGGGAATAAAAACAGGATACTTACAGAGTTATTAGGTGTACAAATAAGTTTCCGCGGTTTGTCAAAAGATGGCCCCACCAGAAGGTTATGGAGAAATTGTCAGATGTAAAACGTAATATCCCAAGTTTAGTCATCTGGCAACACCATAACCTTAAAGTACTAGTGATTCCGTATCAGCATCACGTAATTTTTTTCGTGCAAAAATGTCAAGTTTTATTCCGAATAAGCATCATTTGCGGGAACTTTTGATTTACTTCTTTAATGTGAAAAAATCTGCAGCTGAGGCGCATCGATTGCTTCTAGAAGCATATGGTGAAGCTGCTTTAAGTGAGAGAAGTTGTCAGGAATGGTTTCAAAAGTTTAAGAACGGTGAGTTTGACGTTAAAGACAAAGAACGCAGTGGAAGGCCGAAAGTGTACGAAGACATGGAATTAGAAGTACTATTGGAGGAAGATTCGTCCCAAACGCAAAAAGAACTTGCACTTACTCTACAAGTGACTCAACAAGCAATTTCACATCGTTTAAAATCGTTAGGAATGATTCAAAAACAAGGAAATTGGGTTCCATATGAACTAAAGCCGAGAGACGTTGAACGCCGATTATGCATGAGTGAAATGCTGCTTGCCAGGAATAAAAAAAAGAGTTTTTTGCATCGTATAGTCACTGGTGACGAAAAATGGATTCACTACGATAATCCAAAGAAGAGAAAGTCATGGGTTAAGCCCGGCGAACCATCAACATCGACAGCTAAGCCGAATATTCATGGAAAAAACTCATGCTGTGTATTTGGTGGGATCAGCTTGGTGTCGTGTATTATGAATTGCTGAAACCAAGCGAAACCATTACTGGAGCTCTCTACCGAACACAATTGATGAGATTGAGTCGGGCACTTAAGGAAAAACGCGCCCATTACTACTCCAGACACGACAAAATTATTCTTTACACGATAATGCTCGTCCACATGTTGCGGCGCCGGTAAAAACATACTTGGAAACACTCAACTGGGAAGTTTTACCCCACCCGCCGTATTCACCAGACTTAGCCCCTTCTGATTATCACCTGTTCCGGTCGATGGCACATGGTCTGTCTGAGCAGCGCTTCACATCATATGAAGACACCAAAAATTGGGTAGATTTGTGGATAGCGTCAAAAGATGAAGAGTTTTTTCGACGGGGTATCCGAATGTTGCCAGAAAGATGGGGAAAAGTAGTGGCAAATGATGGAAAATACTTTGAATAAAACGTAATGTACTTTTCCTTTACAATAAATTCCTAATTTTTTATAAAAAACTGCGGAAACTTATTTGTACACCTAATACTTATATATACTTTCGCCGTTTCTCTCACGTTCGCTATGGTCTGGATCAAGTGAAGTGAATACAAAGGCACTAAATCTACACCACAAACCGTTAGATACCTACTGATAAATGAAGTGAACTGTCAAATGATTATACGATTTCCCAATTTGTTAATCTAACATATTTCAAAGCTGTATATGTATGTTATCATTGTCAGATAACACAAATTCATTTTACTTGTTATTCAATTCCTACTATTATATTAATACACACACACACGACAACGCGCACGCACACACACACACACCCTCCCCCTCCCCCTCTTATAATAAAACTTTCCTCAAAGGTCGGCAACGCTTTCGCACTGCCTATGGCGCTGCGGATATCTATGGGCGGCGTTGATTGCTTTTCATTAGGTGACACGCCAGCTCGTTTGCCTTTTTATCCCATATAAAAAAAAATATCAGCCGCTAAAAGCCTCCTCCTCACAGTCCATAGACTAACGTGTGCTCCTCGTGCCTCTTCAAGGTTTCTTTTGAGGTATGTGTGACTGCATTTGCGACTCACGTTTGCATAATGATGAAAAACTGCAACGTACCACTTAAACGGTCCTTAAATCATCAGTAGGAGCGCAAAGCATACTATTGTAGAATTACTACAATCCAGGTAATATATTTTATCGATTCCAAAAATATATAGCAAAAAAAAGACGAGCGCCTGCTCAGCATGTTCCACCTAAAGACATAACAACAGATAATGTTTGTCCCTGGCCCGATGACTGCGTTCGCAGCAACTGTAAAATGCCTAGGTGTAAGGGATACACAAAAACTAAGTGTGAGAAGTGTGGGGTAGCCCTTTGCCTAACTAAATCCAAGCATTGTTTTAAACAATTTCACATGTAAATAATTTAATTTGATTTTAAAACATTGTTTGAATACAATAGTGTACAGTAAATGCATAGTGTTGTACATCTGCAACATAAGGTTTTTTTAATAAATTAGTATAAATATATATATATATATATATATATATATATATATATATATATATATATATATATATATATATATATATATATATATATATATATATATTCTTTTCTATTTTTCCCTGCATTGTAGTGTACTTATCTGCAAGATATATATTTTTTTAAAGTATAAATAAAAGTCATGTATTTAAGCGTTAAGGCTGTGAGCCGTAACATTGGCTACACCCCTCTTCTAGCACCGCTATAATTTTACTTGCTCCTATTGCTTTTTCTGTGCATTCAATAGACACAAAGATATCGGTTTTAAGTCACAATAAGGCAGACCGATGCGATAAACATAAATTGTTTCACTTAAAATAACAAGAATTTAGTTTTAGTTGCCTGATAACCTTCAAACAAAAACCCGCCAAAAGTAAGTGAAAAAATCAAAAACTAAAAAAGACATTATTCTTTTAAGCTTGTTATTTGAAATTAAAGCTTCGTATTTGTAATAAACTTTTTTTATATACACTTTATTAAGTGCCATTAACATAGTTATCTATTAAAACCTCATTAGAAATTAGTTATTACTTTTAGTTTAAGCAATTTTCCCCATGAAAAAACGTGTGTGAACAAAAATATTTTTTATAATACTTAAGATATAAACATAGAGTTAACAAGGCAAAAATAAAACACAAATTTTACATAAATTCACTTTCATTTATTGACACAGTTATCATTGTGTAATTAAAAGTCCAAAACAAAGTGCAGTTTGCTTTTAAATAATTAGAGGGATACATAAGAGCGTTGGTCACATCATACAAAGTCAAATACATAATAATACACATTAATTAAAACAACAACGCTTACATATTAGAATCATATTAGAGCATATATCTTACACGACAATAAAATATATTTACAATTTTTTTAATACCCCGTAAGTTTTCATAAAATACGTACGTACAATAGTACTGAATAAGAAAATAACGTAGACACGTGTAGCATTACGAATCGGTAACATTCATTTGATCGATAATGTTCCATAATCGATGCACATCCCTAGTGTGAAGGGATGATTGAGATCGGTCGCCGAAATTGTCATCCGTCACCCCGCGAAGTTGCTATTGATTTTATTGGAAATATCGAATGTTCGTTGATGCTTGTGTTTAGTTCTTTTTGCCCTTTGTTATGTAAATATATAAAACAAAATAAAATTAAATTGTAAATATAACCGGCGTATGTTATAACATATTGTAGATGTACATAGATTACTAACAATATTGGGGTTTATCGTATGTTTAAATGTTTGTGTTGTTTTTGGTTAAGGATTAATCATAAAAACCTTCAAAACTCTACCTTCAAAATTCTATAGAGGTTGTAATCTCGATCGTACCGATTAATCTCCTACGTGGCCTTTCCATTCTATTCCATTGTTACCGCGACTGCAACGTTTAATCTCCTACGTGTCCTCTGCATTCTAATCTTTCGTTATCCCAACCGAACCGATTAATCTCCTTCATGTCTTCTCTATTCTATGTGAGATTTGCGAAATCATCCGTGCTATTTTGACACTTTTGAAAGTGTCACACACACACACACAAAAAAACACACAACACATAAATTCCAATGAATGAATGTATGATTTTACTGGAAAGTCCTGTGGCGACAGAACCTTCCTGGTTATCTAGAAATAATAACCTAATATGTGTAAATTTTTACTGCTGGGGTATTTTGGTACGCCCTACGGAGGTACTATTCGGCACCCATCTACACTTGCCCGAGCCACCCCGAGCGAACGCCGAAACGTTGTTAAGGACTTGCCCGCGTTCATTTCCTAAGTGCCAACGCCAATCCTGATCCCCAAGGCACAAGAACTTTTCCACCTTGTAAACGACACGTGTTTCGCCCCAACACGAGACATCTTCAGATATAGTAGACTCTACGGAAGACAACCGAAAAGTGATAATGTTCATGTTGGATTCGAAGATGTTAATGCTGGTAGCCTATTGGCTTTAACAGCTTTATCGTATTCAGGGCAAGTAAAATATAATTGGGAATCTGCGCAAATCGCAGACTCCATCGGCCTGACGCCGTGTCGGAGGTACACATATGTGTGTGTGCTGATTTTAAACTCGTCATGATTCTACGTTAAACATGTAGGGGAGGATTGAACTTTAGTAACTATAGTCCCTATTAGTCCCATAGACCCTGAGGTCTAGGGGGTGAGAACCGACCGGGTACGTGAGAGAATCTCTTGTAAACGGCCGGTGTAGAAGTGTTCCCTACTCTACGTGCTCGGCTAGAGCCGGGGTGCGTGTGAGTGTTGGTGTCGTGAGTGGATCCGAACGACGCTGTTTCGTCGTCCGGATCGTGTAACACGTTACGCGGGCGAGTGATAATGTGTGTTTGGTGTTGTGGAAAGGTGTTTGGTGGGTGGAGAATTGATGGCCGGCTTTCGGTAAGTTTTTGGTTTAAGTTCCAAATAAATCCACTTAATCCAACAGAAAAGCACAAAATAATAATTTTCTGTTATTGTTTTGCTTGTCACGGATCTTAGCTAAGTAAAAACTTTTGACTGTCCATACAGTATATACATTTCACTTGTTCGACTCGAAAGTTTGATAGGCGGACTACTACCCTACTCGCGGAAATATGCGAATGTCCGCCATGGTGTTATCCCGACTAGGTAACACTATAAGTAATTAATAACTATCAACGTGAAGTATTCTATCTTGAGATGATGCTCTACCAATTCGTGAACGACTAGATCCTATATCAGTATCCGCGCTATAACCACATGTAAAGATTTTGGGCAAAGTTCACATTTTGACCAGTATATACATTTCGCTTGTTCGACTCGCATTTTTGATAAGGTTACTATTTCAGATTGACCGACTTGATTTTCGTGTTTTGTATTTTCACCGCGAATGAATTTAATTGCGTGACAAATGGATAACAAGACCAACTCGTTCACGAATTGGTGGAGCATCAATTCAAGATATAATCCTCCAATAATAGGCGGAACATCATTTCAAGATAGAATCCTCCAATAACAGACGGAACATCATTTCAAGATAGAATCCTCCAATAACCGGCGGAACATCATTTCAAGATAGAATCCTCCAATAACAGACGGAACATAATTTCAAGATAGAATCCTCCAATAACAGACGAACAGTCTCCAATTACAGGCGCAATGCGCAAATCCGCGAACTCTTACGGTTTTTCGTGCAAATTGCCACGAGTACGGTAGTCCGCCTAGCTACGCCTACGAAAATCAAACCAAAATACAACCCCCCCCCCCATTATATAATACGTTTATTACGAGTTTTGACCTCAATCTTTACATGTCATTATAGTGTGAACGCTGATATATTATAAGACCAACTCGTTCATGAATTGGTGGAGCATCATTTCAAGAAAGAATACTTTACGAACTGGTGGGATCATCATTTCAAAGTAGAATCCTTCTCGAACGGACGGAGCATCATTTGAAGACAGCGTTACCACAACGTCTATCCTGCTCTAACGTTTTCTCTGTCTCTCTTATCCGGTGTACGTGTCACGTACCCGTTAAATGTACTACAGATAGTTTACAACAAGTAAGCTGTACTGAGCTAACGCCTACACTGATATTCCAACAATATTACTTTTTCTTGTTAGTTTTTGCCGATCTAAACAAACTACAACACTCGTCCAACACCTCTTTTGCATTCCTTAACAGGAACCGGCAATATAGTTCACACCGCAATAAATAAACGTTGTCACTCAGCGGAATTATTCACAAATTATACATAGGGGTAGATCATAAAATACGTCACGCAGCGTCACACTTCCTACAATCTCCGATTAATTGTATCGAACACACACATTAGTATTTTAAAACATTTATAATATTTTTACAAACATAAATCGAAATAAAATAATTATGAATAAATATAACAAGTACGAAAATGTATATACAAAGCCAAATAGACTTTCTATTGTAACAAAATAACGTTAAAAATTATGTGATGAAGCGCGAACGTATTTTATGAACGGTCCAATGTTACAACGTCCGATATACAAAAAAAAATTTGAACAAATAGATCAAATAAAAAAACTCCATGCATTTACAACAGACGCATAAATATTTACATTTTTATTTCGCTGCCATCCCAAATATATTTAAATAACATAAAAATTCATAGTTTAAAAAGACTTATCTATTTTCCAATTCCTAAAAAAGAACCGAACTCATAATTCGTTTTATAAGAATAAATATTATCCGTTATAATATTCATTATTAAGAACAGCTCATGGTGCACAAGAAAATGTTTATAAATTAAAAAAATTTAATAACACATGGTAAACATTAAATATACATCTGTTAAATTGATTAAATAAATATTATAAAAAAAAATTCAATTCAATTTCTACTTTGATATCCTGCTCAATATCTCATATTAGATAATTTTTTCTTCCATATAAAACTAAAATTAATTAATGAATTGATATTTAAAGAAATCATATTTCCATCAAGTGTCATCCACTACAAGTTTAAAAAATGTATTTGAACTTGAGTGAATGAATAGAAAAAATATTTTATTAACGAATGAAAATTTAAAAAAAATATATGATTAAAACCCTCCTTACAGTAAACCCTCCTATAACGCGATTTCATGTCCCTCGTATAACGCGTGGATTTCGCAAGTCATATACATATTTGTACTGTGTGAAATTTATAATGACTCGACAGTCCATAATCAACTTTGTTTGCACATCTTGTTTTTATACAATTAAATTAGTTTATTTAGTTTTTGTTCCCAGCTTTTGAGTTTTAGCAACATTGCTTATACATTACAGTGATCCCTCGTATAACGCATTTTCCTATAACGCGGAACCGATCTACCGCGTTATAGGAGGATATTTACTGTATACAGAGAGTGTGACCTAATAATAGGAATTGAAAAATTAAAATAAAAACATTGAATAAATAAATCAAATAAAATGGATTGTATAAATAGAATCACGAGAGTAAAATACTCCGAAATAAAGTTGGTCATACCCGGTGCTCGATGCCACACCCCATAAAAACGCGTTGACGACATTGTTGTTGTTGAAATAAAATAAAAATATTTAGTTGATCGAATGGAATACCCATTTAAAAACTCATCTGTTAAAACTATTATAGAAAAAATATCACAAAAGTAAATAAATAATTAGTAATATATATATTAAATTGATTATAGAAAAGAAATATCACAAGATTGAACAAAGACGAATTTAAATCATTACAAAAATATAAAACACTGTCAAACAAATAAATAACTGTTGACTGCATAAATATATTCTGTTAAAACTACAATTGTATAAACATACATATCGTCACGCCTGTTTCCCGTAGGGGTAGGCAGAGGCCACAGATCTCCATCTACTACGTATTACTACTACATATTTTCCTTGCTTCCTCTACGCACATCACTCTCCTCGTGCAAGCCCACTGGTTAAGAGTAATCTTAACCTAGCCTTTCTTAAAAACTTCGGCAATTTGGTCAAGTTTTTCGCGGTCTTCACCTACCCACCCTTCCATCCACATGCGCGACGTAAACTTCTTTTGTCGGTTGTCTTTCATCCATCCTCTCTATGTGCACAAACCATCTAAGCATACCTTTCTCAACTTTTGTCACGACATCTTCTTCTACTCCACATCGGTCTCTCATATCCTCATTTCTTTACGCCACACATACTTCTTAATGCTCTCATTTCCACTGCATTCAGTCGGAACAAGCACCCCCTGATGAACCGCCAGTTGGGCCGTTTTAGACACATTCTGACTTTTCACAAAGGAGTGCAGGGCTCTATTAGCCTAATTACTCGCTTTTCAATGTTCAAATTGTATATCTATAAATAAACAAAAAACCAATTTCATTCTTTATTTATTATGCATCATATAAAATTAGGTTAAAACACTTTTACGAATCTAAAGCGTGTAGTTTATTTATTATTTTCTTACTAAAAATCATCAAAAGGAATTCACTTAAAATTGTATAAATATAACTAGTTGCATTATAATACATTGCAATGATTATGTGTAGGTTTCTTAAATTATTGAAGGACAATGTCAAATGAAGTCTCGACTAATGGCTGCCAAGAACATTCATGAGCATTCATAATATATTTTCACATAACTTCATTTCAAATGTTGGGTATCAATATCAATATCAGCCCGCGGCAGTCCACTGCTGGACATAGGCCTCACCCAAGGCGCGCCACCTAGCCCGATCTTCGGCTACACGCATCCAGTCTCTGCCAGCCGCCTTGCGCAGATCGTCGCTCCATCTAGCAGAAGGGCGTCCCACACTACGTTTGCCGAGTCGCGGTCTCCACTCCAGCACTCAATGTTGGGTATAATCTCTGAAAATTATTGAAGGACAATGTCAAATGAAGTCTCGACTAATGGCTGCCAAGAACATTCATGAGCATTCATAATATATTTTCACATAACTTCATTTCAAATGTTGGGTATCAATATCAATATCAGCCCGCGGCAGTCCACTGCTGGACATAGGCCTCACCCAAGGCGCGCCACCTAGCCCGATCTTCGGCTACACGCATCCAGTCTCTGCCAGCCGCCTTGCGCAGATCGTCGCTCCATCTAGCAGAAGGGCGTCCCACACTACGTTTGCCGAGTCGCGGTCTCCACTCCAGCACTCAATGTTGGGTATAATCTCTGAAAATTATTGAAGGACAATGTCAAATGAAGTCTCGACTAATGGCTGCCAAGAACATTCATGAGCATTCATAATATATTTTCACATAACTTCATTTCAAATGTTGGGTATAATCTCTGTAAATTATTGAAGGACAATGTCAAATGAAGTCTCGACTAATGGCTGCCAAGAACATTCATGAGCATTCATAATATATTTTCACATAACTTCATTTCAAATGTTGGGTATAATCTCTGTAAATTATTGAAGGACAATGTCAAATGAAGTCTCGACTAATGGCTGCCAAGAACATTCATGAGCATTCATAATATATTTTCACATAACTTCATTTCAAATGTTGGGTATAATCTCTGTAAATTATTGAAGGACAATGTCAAATGAAGTCTCGACTAATGGCTGCCAAGAACATTCATGAGCATTCATAATATATTTTCACATAACTTCATTTCAAATGTTGGGTATAATCTCTGTAAATTATTGAAGGACAATGTCAAATGAAGTCTCGACTAATGGCTGCCAAGAACATTCATGAGCATTCATAATATATTTTGACATAACTTCATTTCAAATGTTGGGTATAATCTCTATAAATTATTGAAGGACAATGTCAAATGAAGTCTCGACTAATGGCTGCCAAGAACATTCATGAGCATTCATAATATATTTTCACATAACTTCATTTCAAATGTTGGGTATAATCTCTGTAAATTATTAAAGGACACTGTCAAATGAAGTCTCGACTAATGGCTGCCAAGAACATTCATGAGCATTCATAATATATTTTCACATAACTTCATTTCAAATGTTGGGTATAATCTCTGTAAATTATTTAAGGACAATGTCAAATGAAGTCTCGACTAATGGCTGCCAAGAACATTCATGAGCATTCATAATATATTTTCACATAACTTCATTTCAAATGTTGGGTATAATCTCTGTAAATTATTTAAGGACAATGTCAAATGAAGTCTCGACTAATGGCTGCCAAGAACATTCATGAGCATTCATAATATATTTTCACATAACTTCATTTCAAATGTTGGGTATAATCTCTGTAAATTATTTAAGGACAATGTCAAATGAAGTCTCGACTAATGGCTGCCAAGAACATTCATGAGCATTCAAAATATATTTTCACCTAACTTTATTTCAAATGTTGGGCACATTCTCTATAAATTGCGGGCACACTAAAATGTAATATTGACGTTTTCATGTATCATAAACATACTATAGAAAAAACTCAATATTAACAGATACCTATACGCCCTACAGATATTTACCCTCGTGCTAGAATCAATCACACAAAACGTTATGTTTAAAATGGGACCTGAGAACTGAAGAAAAAATAACGAAAACTTAAAGCAAATAATAAAATATAAATGAAAACGCGAACACACTATGGTTACACAGAAGATATATGAGAACCCATGAACATGTGAGTACAGAAAGTGAAAGATGATTTACGGTCGATTTTTCTTTAAATTTTTATCTATCCAAAATGTTGCTAGTATTATTAACAGAAATATTAATTATAAGTTAGTTTGTTAAGTTGTCAAACTGTTTCATCAGAGGTTGGTTGGTTAATTTTTGTTCCTAGCAAATAAATTGGTAGTCACTTTTCAACAACATCTTTACATTTATTATCTGGAAAATGTGTGTTTACATCAAGATATCTGTCTAGTTGTTACTTTTGGCTGAATAGCAAACTCATAGGGTAAGATAAAATTTATTTATTTTAATTTATAGATTTTACTCTATATCTACACACATAATGCATAATTTGTTTGCCAGATCATTAATGTAGAAGTCAGTGAGTTATGGTTTATGCACACATTAGACTAACTATGTCACTAACTATTATAACAATATTTTATTTCCAAAGATATAAAGGGGCCATCCATAAGTTATGGATTGCCCCAAACTAACATAAGCCTGCCGTAGAAATAAAATAATAAGAATATAATTGCTAAAATATAAAAAAATCTTTTCAATATTATAGTTCAAAACAATAACTCCCACAGTCGGTATATTACAGTGGGAAACTAAGCCGAAATTATTCAATCAACTTAATATATATTTAATTGTTTAAAAATTATCTACATCTGCTCTTATATTTAGTTTTGTTTTAAAAATTCCACGATACAACAATGTCAACATATGTGCACATAACGGTGTGCCATTTATATACAAATTGGATGGTACACATAGTTTGAAGGTATGTTTAAAATCTAGCATACTTGTTACCGCCGTTCTTCACATACTATCATTCTAATTGAAAAGAACCGAGTTAGGGTCTTCATTATCCATTTGCTTTACATGCCTGAGAACATCCTTCTTAGTGATGACTCCCAATAGACGCCTGAAAATAAATTAAGTTTCATTAATAATTCACAGTAACAATTTCTGCAGTGTTAAAAGAGAGACTGACTGGACTGAGTATGTGTCTATCTGACATGAGGTATGGTAACAATTAGAATCTACACATGTATGTATAGTGGCATAAGACAATACTCCTTGTAATATGATAGTGGCAGGAGCAACGCTGCAGATGAATACTTTGTCAAGAATGGCATATTTGTCTGTAGCATGAATGGGCCGGCTCGACCGGGGGAGTATCACCCTCCCGCAGAAAATGGGCGTCTGAGTGGTAGCTAAGCTAGCGCGCTGCGTACGGTGAGCGGCTGAGTTCCAGAGGCCCAACCCCCTCCCCTCCTCTTTGACGATGATTGCTTTCCATCAGGTGACACGCCTGCTCATTTGCCTTCCTAACCCATAAAAAAAATGTAGTTTAGTAATAAGCTGCGATGCATGTGTTTTCATTTACATATATAGTTGCGCCCCATATCAGACAGACTATTTAGTGATTATCGATATAGATAGAATAGATCTTTAATAATATAAAATAGTCGCCAAATAGTTTTAAGTGGGGTCTGGATACTGTTGAAAAATTTTATCGAGGTCCAGAAAGAAACCTGGTAATGATAAAGTGCTTTATTGTATTTTGCTTTCAAATAAAGAAAAAAGTAGAGCCTGACTCCATTAATCAAAACATAATATGTGAAATTAATGTGAGAAATTACACTGATAGTCTTGAGCCAGTTTTATATGGTTTGGTTCATGAGGGGAACAGCAAATGCTAAGTGACACACTTAGCATTTGCTGTTCCCTGTTTCAAGGTTTGTTAACCTCAAACTATATTTGTTTTTCAAAATATTCTTTTCCAGAAAGGTGATTTACATTAGATATTATTTAAATTATACAGGTGTATTTTATAACATGCGGCGGTCCGATGCGAATGTGACCTTCCGCGGTCAGCACAAAGTAATTTCATTTCCTGTGTAGCTCAGTACCATGTAGTTTGAGCCATTGCCTAGGGGTCAGGGACCGCAGTGATACATTGATTAATGTATCACTAATTCATAAAAACTTTTTATTTGAATGTAATAAAACCTTTTTTATTATATTACTGTTTTAACATTTCTAATTTTAAAATTTGAAACAAATAAATAATTTGTTTTTTTTTCGAATTAATTATGATTTGTTCGTTTAACAGGTAAGATTGAGAGATAATTAAAACATCTCGCCCTTCCATGCACAAATGAATTATATGTAAAGTTGTGATGTATATGAATGACCAAGAAATAAATTAATAATATTGGAAGAGTGTTATTTGAAGAAAAAGCCTCGTAAAGATCCCGGGTCTTTGTATTGTAAAGTTGTGATGTATATGAGTGGCCAAGAAATAAATTAATAATATTGGAAGAGTGTTATTTGAAGAAAAAGCCTCGTTAAGATCCCGGGTCTTTGTATTGTAAAGTTGTGATGTATATGAGTGGCCAAGAAATAAATTAATAATATTGGAAGAGTGTTATTTGAAGAAAAAGCCTCGTTAAGATCCCGGGTCTTTGTATTGTAAAGTTGTGATATATATGAGTGGCCAAGAAATAAATTAATAATATTGGAAAAGTGTGTTATTTTAAGAAAAAGCCTCGTAAAGATCCCGGGTCTTTGTATTGTAAAGTTGTGATGTATATGAGTGGCCAAGAAATAAATTAATAATATTGGAAGAGAGTGTTATTTGAAGAAAAAGCCTCGTTAAGATCCCGGGTCTTTGTATTGTAAAGTTGTGATGTATATGAGTGGCCAAGAAATAAATTAATAATATTGGAAAAGAGTGTTATTTTAAGAAAAAGCCTCGTAAAGATCCCGGGTCTTCGTATTGTAAAATTGTGATGTATATGAGTGGCCGAGAAATAAATTAATAATATTGAAAGAGTGTTATTTGAAGAAAAAGCCCCGTAAAGATCCCGTGTCTTTGTATTAGTATGGGAAACCCCTATAGGACCATTTTCTTAATTGATTGATCAATGGGAAGATATGGAAGTGAGCATGCAGGTAACCTTATAAATCTTTGAGAAATATGTAGGCTTGTCTTTTGTTGTATCGATTTGATAAAAATAGCTTACCCATTATGCGTGACAAGGGTCTGCCGGAGACCCAGCTTCCGGAACATATCGACAACGGTCTCCATGGGCGTTTGATCAGTGACGGTGATTGGCGCCATGTCCAATATACGGTTGAGTGGTAGGTATGGTGGTGGTCCGAGTGGAGGGTGGCTCGTACCAGCGAATATCACCACCGATTGACCAGCGATACCCTCCATTGTTCGACGCGCATTTGCTGAAATGATGAAATATTTTGTCAAAAATCTCAGTGAAATGTCCATTGAAACTAAAGGAATATTATTTTAAACATGTTATACATAATTTGTTCATTTATACAATTAAAATTAAGACTCCTACAATTTTAGTGTTAAGAGTTTTAGATGAACCAGTAAATGGGATTCACCTCAGTCCTCAGTCTCGTTCATACACAATAAATTAGCTACAGATGGTGTTGTTAGCATCTTGAAGACAGGGTTTGCCAAGTTCATAGGTCGTTAATGGGCAAGTGTTACCAGCGTGGTTATAAGAAAAAAAAACCAATACTAATACAACATACACCAGCCGTGGGTGCCGATGATGATAAGCATCAATAATGATTATTGTTATTTTTTATGGCTAAATATACACTAATCAGGAATGAAGAAAAAAAGGCTAGATGCAAACTTTCTTGTTTTATTTCGCAAGCCCCTGCGCTAAAACAATTTCAAGTAAACCGATAGACTGTACACAGGCAACAATGAACAGTAACATTTTCTACATTTAAACTTGAGTGTGGTCCATTGTGGAACTCCAACTGCTACAGATGTTTTGCAAGGCTAATTTTTATTATTAATATTTCTAATGAAAGGCTATTTTTTATTATAAACATACTAATATAACTGCATGTGCTAACAATGAGTATACCTATGGCTAGATTGAGATCTCTACGCAGAACAAATCCAACTAGATACTGCGATTCCTTGGATACTACCACAGGATATCCATTATGTTCTGTCTCCTTCAGCAGAGTCTCTACATCATCTACTGTCATTGAGTCTTGTGTGATTACAGCCAGTGTGTCATTACGTCTGAAAAAGAAATAATAATAGTTAGTGACAATGATTTTCTCACACTAAAAATGACGCACTCCAAAAATGCAACACCAGTTTCAAATAATGTATACAACTCCGGTTTTGCCTCAACAGAAGACAACCAATGAATCAAAAATCTAATCAATAGAGTATGTACATGATACAGGATCTTAACAAAGTACCTAATTATAATCTACATCTGCATGTAAAACACAAAAAAAAATTATTTTTTTAAGGAAACAACTAAAGCATTAGAAATATTAATAACTAAACAAAATAAACAAATGAAATAAATAAATAACTAATAAATAAACAAATGAAATAATGTTTTTATATAAAGAGCAAATACCAGTAGATGAACACCATCATCATCATCAGAAAAACCAATCCAAGATCCCAATCCTCCTGCTAAACATGTGCATTATACT
Organism: Baronia brevicornis; assembly: GCA_031353405.1. Lineage (NCBI taxonomy): Eukaryota > Metazoa > Arthropoda > Insecta > Lepidoptera > Papilionidae > Baronia > Baronia brevicornis. The sequence goes on along the minus strand of JASFAT010003225.1, from coordinate 1,143,827 downwards.
ATAACAACATTTAGGAGGCTTTGTCTATGAACTATTATTTCTGTATTAATTGACTGATTTATTGATAAAAACAGTTTTTATACAGTATTTTTTAAACATTAATTTTAACCACAAATATACATAATTTTTAAGTTCTTCAATTTCTGTCTCATCCCCAAGCCATACATGATAAAACAGAAAACTATATAGAATAAATAGACCAAATTTCGCCACCATGATACTAAATGAGAGGATTTTCGCGAAGCATACTACAATAATAAAATGTACAATAATAAACAAAAAAATAAGCATTTGAAATTGATTATATCTAGCACATAAGATATTTTGAAATAGTATTTCTGTAACCACTTTATTTACAATGATTCTCAAAATTTTTAACATACGTTACGCAAATATCCACTGATGATAGCCAAAGAGTAGATTGTTTTAGTAAAATTTCGCTTGCAGAAAAAATGTTTAAGCAAATAAATATCTAATTAAATTAAGTATCCTGGTATATATATATAATAGTATAATGTAATAAAAATATAATGTAATAAAATAAAAATGTGTGTCACATTTTATTAAAATCTTTACGATGTGTAAACTCAAAAAGCTGGTTTCAAATCTTATTTACTCTGTAAAATAAGTCAACATAATATGTGTTTTCATGGGAAAGTACAGAACTTTTTAAGGTACTATTTATATTTAAAAAGTCGGCAACTTATGAATAGAAAAAAGTTTTGAAATAAATAGCGCAGGCAAAGATGCAGATCTCAGCTACTATTAACAAAACCTATATATATAAATGAATAGAATTCAGAGGAATTATTCATTTTAAAGTTACCTTCCTGTTATCATTACTTTATATATCACTTTCGCTGATAGCATATTTTATATCTAAGTGCACATTATTTTGACATTTAATATGTAATGGATTTTTAACTTCATCTAAAAAGTTGAGAATAGAGGGGGACGCTGCTGGGGAGCTATTAACACTTTTTTAAAAGAAAAAAGGTAAAAACTTAAAGAAGTTAAGCACAAAGATGTATATTGCGACATATAAAGAGGTCAATACTGAGTCAGGAAATACACATGGAATGGAAAGGACTCCACCAACAAGACTGTAGCTAGTAAATATTTAATATGTACAAATATAATAAAAATAATCGCTTATGTTGATATCCTACTATCCTACTTCCTACTAATATTATAAATGCTAAAGTTTGTGAGTATGGATGTATGTTTGTTACTCTTTCACGAAAAAACTACTGGACGGATTTGGATGAAACTTTACAGTAACATAGGCTATACATCGGAATAACAATAGGCTACAATTTGTAATGATTTTATGTAATTTTGGTCGTAATATAACGATACATGTCAATTAAGTCGAAAAAAAAATCTAGCCTCGGAGAGCTATCTTGACGTACGCTGCCTAAACCATTGGAGTTACACAAAGATGATTGACCATAGGATTGTTTGTCTTGAATAGTTCTAAATAAAAGTCCGCAACAGCATATATCTACCTTTTATGTGGAAGCCACTATGACCAAAATTGTAAACCATGAAGTAAGTAAAAAAATATATATTTATTTAAAATGATCTGGAACAAAACTTAATGTGGCAGACCAAATTCCACGCGAGCAAAACCGCGGGCAATAGCTAGTTATCTATAATACACATAATCTAAAATAATATTTTATAATTAAATATATAGATATATCAAAATAAATAACTGACATACTCACTTTGGTTGCATTACATCAGCAGCAAGTGAAGTGTGCTGAAACTCGTCTTTGCTATCGAGGAAGGGATAACCGTTGAGCGCAATATGCGCATCATATATACCCTGTCTTCCCAAGGCATCTCCCACCCACTTGGAGGCCATTGCAGCTGCCATCAGAGGTACAATATAACGAACGCCACCAGTGAGCTCAAACATTATGACCACCAGGGATACTGTAAAGAAATAATTATACTATAAAAATGTTTAAGTAGGAGTACAGGAAAATATCTTCTTTTTAAATCCGTTCGGTTCATCAGGGGGTGCTTGTTCTGATTCTGATGTACAGTAGTGAAAGTTGGATTTGGCTGAAGAGTCATGAAAGCAGACTGAATGCGGTGGTAATGAGAGCATTAAGAAATATGTGTGGTGTAACTTTGAATGATAGAATAAGAAATGAAGATATAAGATAGTGATGCAGAGTAAAAGGTGTCGTGATAAAAGTTAAGATACCTTTCTCAACTTAACAAAAGTTGCGAAAGGGATGCTTAGATGGTTTGGGTACATAGAGTGGATGGATGAAAGACGACTGGCAAAAGAAATTCACGTTGCGAATGTGGATGAATGGGTTGGCAGGGAAAGAACACGGAAAACATACTTTGACCAAATTGTTGACGTTTTAAAGAAAGGCCAGATCAAGAGTACCCTTAACCTGCGGGCTTGCATGAGGAAAGTAACGAGCGTGGAGGAAGCAAGGAAAGTATGCCGAGATCATAGAAGATGGAGATCTGTGGTCTCTGCCTACTTCTATGGGAGACAGGTGTGACAATATGTATGTAAAATCCATTACAGACTGATGTATTAAGTACTCTCATTTGTTTTCCATTTTTAAACATTGTTCTATAAACATGTATATGGAAATAACTCAAGAACATCAATAGCTTAATTGTTTATAATTGCATTTATTATGGAAAGTTGTAGGTTGTTACTTTATTTAGTTGGAATGGTTAACAAATACTCTAACTATCTAATGATATTGTTAGTCTTCTTTAAAAAAAATCAAAGGCTAGAATTTGTAATAACTATTACTTATAAGACTAAACTTTTTTATCTTACCTGTCATTCTGGTAACCCCGCCAAGCACCGCCGCAGCTCCTACCATCGCATAAAGGCCTGGAGTAATGCAATCATCACCCGTTGAACATTCACCAGAGAAAAGCCAAATCTTTGGATACTTGTAAGCCAATTGCTCAACACCTGTCAAATATAAAGTTCATATTCACACACAATTCTGTCACATTTTTATGTCCAAGGAAGAACCGTCTAACATGAATTTCCTCCCCTCTGTGAGAAAACCAATGATCTATTAGTATAATTTCGAAGTATAATTGTAAGTGTAAATGATAGTATAATTTTGAAGACAGCCTAGTGAGTAGAGCTTTATGCCAAACCTGATAGAAGGCCCCAAATGTCTTTGACTTTAAATTTGAATACACGAAAAATTGTTTGAGGAGGAGAAAATACAAGTATAAAGAAAGAGGTCATGAAGCTTTCAGAAATGCTATGTTGAATTATTTTAATTTGTCTTGAACTTGTTTTATTTTTCTTATAACATTTGTAAAACGTTAGCCTCTAAACATAATAGATATGTGGACAATCCGAATAAAACTTAGTTAAGATCCGCGACAGGCAAATAAAAGTAGCAACACAATGTGTGTTTTTTACTGGAAGAAGTGGTTTTACACCATCACCAGACACACACCACCACTCTTCCACAATGTACACGACGCGTGCCTGAACACGAGGCATCATCAGATATAGTAGACTCTTGTATAGTTATTAATGGAGTCAGGCGTTACTTTGCGGAAATCCAAAACTATATGGACAGTCAAAAGTTTTACTTAGTTAAAATAAATAGATCCGCGACAAGCAAAACAATAACAGAAAATTAATAATGTGTGTTTTTCTGTTGGGTTAAGTGGATTTATTTGGAACTTAAACCAAAAACTTACCGAAAGTCGGCCATCAATTCTCCACCCACCAACCACTATTCACAACACCAAACACACATTATCACTATTCCATCTTGTAAACGACACATGTTTCGCCCCAACAACAGTATATACAGGTATAGTAGACTCTATGGAAGACAAGACTGTTTGGTGGTGGTATAGTGGTTGGTGGGTGGGGAATTGATGGCCGACTTTCGATAATTTTTTGTTTTAAGTTCCAAATAAATCCACTTAATCCAACAGAAAAACACACATTATTTTAGTAATTTTCTGTTATTATTTTGCTTGTCGCGGATCTTAACTAAGTAAAACTTTTGACTATCCAAATACTCTAGTATAGTTCCAATTTATATCTTCGGATTTCAACAAAGTAACGCCTGACTCCATTAATCATTAATAAATATAACTCACCGATGCCAACAATACGACCAGCTATAGCGCCGAGTGCCAAACTGGGAATGAACAGTCCACATGGCACTTTGATGCCGAAAGTGAACACAGTCATCACTAACTTGAGCACTAGAGCGAGAAACAGCAGCCAAATAGCGTGGTAGACGCCTGGACCAGCGGCCGCCTTCTCGATTGCCGAATTTACATCCGTAAAATTACGATTATAATCACTGTTGAATAAAACAAAAGGTTACAATACATTTGTGGGTAGAAAAATTTGTCGTATTAGAACTTATCAGATTCCTAGTTCACCTTAATTTAGCGCAAAATTGTGTCATTTAGATTTTCCGTTACCGGCACCTGTGTGTCTTCATAACGAATCACATAAAAACAATTTACAATTTGTAAATACGCCTAAAACAACACGCGTGAACAATTACTCGCGAAAATTGCGAAGTACACTGCGACTACAATTTTCGACGTTAGAAGTGCAGCCGTTGCAATTTAAAACATGGCGTCATTATCGTCACGTGATAGTCACATTCAATTAACATTTTGCGAACGTTCCTTTATATGCAATACATTAACGCAAATATGAAACAATTTCAAATTTTATTTACCAAAATGCCAATAAGCTGGATTAAAAAATTAAAAGTAATAATAGTAGAAAACGGAAATAAAAAACAAAGTTGAGCATCTTGGAAGAGGGACAAAAAGAAAGCAATATTTTCATTTCTGGCTTTAAAGAAAACTCGAGACTGATTACAAGACATAAAGGAAAAGTTTGAAACGAATTTAAACGTAACTTTAGAAGAGTAAGGAAAAGTTTGGAACGAATTTAAACGTAACTTTAGAAGAGTAAGGAAAAGTTTGAAAAGAATTTAAACTTAACTTTAGAATAGTCCGAGATCAACATTCTTCCTATTGGAAATTTTAAAAACAAAGAAGAAAACAAACCCAGACCCGTTATGACTTCTTACGTCAATGACTGGAAGAAAAATTAAATCATGAAATAAAATAAAAAAATCATAGATAGAACGAAGATTACACAAAGGAGGTATTGGCAAAAAGATAGGCATTGAGACCAAAACAAATGGGAAAATCAAGGGCAAATTTTTTTTTTTAATTGCCTATCTATATTATAATAAATAAATCATAGTAATAAATAAGACAACATAGGAAACATTGAAAATAGGAACAAACAAGATTGCAACATTGCCACGAAAATAGGTGAAAGGGAAAATACATCAGGTATTTTGTGGCCGATGTTTTGACTTAATGAGAAAGAGATCAATCTACTTATGTAACATAAATTTGTATTTGATTGAGTACATGTAAAAATTCTATACATAGTAATTGATATTCATGAAAGTACTGTAAAAATAGTAACAGATAAAGCGAATAATGGCTTATTTCATTTATATTACTGCACAAACACACACACATGTATATAAACAAATATAAAGATTAACGTCTTGACGAACAAATTTGTATATATTTTTAGTTATAAAAGTCCATTATAGGCTCTATAAGTGTTTAATTATTTATGTAAGTTTTAGCAATAACATGTGTTGAGGATTTTGTTTTAAATAAATAAATAAATATTTAACAGGAATATATGTATTCAATGTGTGTATGTTTTATGCATTTATGTATCATTTTCAACAGTTTTACTCTCTACGATTTCTCGTAATTATTTATATGTTTAATCAACATTAAAAAAGTATTAAAAGCCAATAATTTCACTCACCACAGAGGATCAGAGTTTGATATTCCACACTGATTGAATAGTAAATAGATTAGCTGGCTTGTATTCATGCGTGTATAAGGATTGGGGTAAGCTATTACCGCAGTGACTAAAGTCACAACTAGAACCTCCGTCACTGGATATTGGCCGAGCTTTGAGTACTTGCGGTAGCGGCACCAGTAAATGTTTGCCTTTATGAAAATCGTTGCTATACAACCCTACAAAAAAAGAATTATTAACACTCATAATGCAAACTGTTACAATATAACATATATATTGGCAGTTAACTCTAAATTGGCTGAAGTTGATTTGACTGTTATTTAATTTCATTAAAAATTTTTTTTAATAATTACGTTTCCTACAATTTTGAGACAGCTTCAGTACAGATGGGTTAAAATTCAAAACGATTGTATAATTATAAATATATTTTTTTTATTCTAAATGAAATTAAAAAGCAATTAAAATTACTTCTTGGGCATCTAGTGTTACATATAAAACATACTTTATAAAAAATCTAACCCTAAAAATGAGATCTAAAAATTAAAAGGAACAATGCTTTAGACATTCTCTACACCAGTGTGGTACAATACACACACCATATTAAATCAATATGATATTTATATATGTATTATATTTGATTTATCTGTTTTCACTTTATGTTAATGTTGTGTCCATCAATAATTAGGATTACATTTATGTATCTTTTTAGAACTGTTTAGAATAATGTATAATTAATGTAAATCCGTTCAGGAAATTCCGTCAAGTCTTCTCGTTGCCCATACCACAAAGTCTGAAGACAAAAGTCTTCAACCAGTGCGTCCTGCCCGTACTCTCTTACGGTGCCGAGACGTGGACACTGACAGTCCGTCTCCTCGCCAAGCTCAAAGTCGCTCAGAGGGCTATGGAGAGAGCTATGCTCGGGGTTTCTCTGGTGGACAAAATTCGAAATGAAGAAATTCGCCGGAGAACCAGAGTCACCGACATTGCTCTTCAAGTAAGCAGACTGAAGTGGCAATGGGCTGGACACGTTTGTCGGAGAACCGACAATCGTTGGAGTAGACGAGTGCTGGAGTGGAGACCGCGACTCGGCAAACGTAGTGTGGGACGCCCTCCTGCTAGATGGAGCGACGATCTGCGCAAGGCGGCTGGCAGAGACTGGATGCGTGTAGCCGAAGATCGGGCTAGGTGGCGCGCCTTGGGTGAGGCCTATGTCCAGCAGTGGACTGCCGCGGGCTGATATTGAATGTAAATCCTGTTGATGGTCCATAAATAAATAAATAAAAATAAAACCCTTTATTTATGTCAGTCAGGTCAAGTTATTTATACTCTTTTTTTAATATGGCCCATATGTATGTAAGTAATTCAAATTATACATCATATTTATTGTATTTCAGTATTAACATAATCTTAAACAATTCTGATAGTAAAACTGTTTTTAATTGATTCCTTACCCCAATGATCCCAAGGCCCACGAAGGGTATAAGTTCAAAGAAAATCCATGGTTTGTTGTATTCAACAAAGAATAGTACAGAATGTTCATTTCCAAAGGGATTGATGGATCTTAGAATAAAAGCTGCTATTAAAGCACAGAAAAATGAACGCCATAAAGTTTTGAGCGGGAAGTAGTATGAAACCTGAGAACAAAAAAATATTTTAAACTTTTCAATTATACTCGTATGTATTACTTTCCTACATTTCCATATTGCTAAATTTCCATATTTTCTTTCACAGCCTATATATTCCACTACTGGCCTATGGCCTCCCCATTTCTAGAGGAATGGATATCAACCAACCACTTTTGCCTAAGGCGGATTAGGCAGGCACCCAGACCCGGAATAAATACCATAACGCGACGCGGTAATAAATCTCGCGATCATTGACTACGTAAACAGTAGCATCGCTACTAAGTCAATTAGTTAGCCTGCGTACATTGCAACCATTTTAATGTTAATTACAAGAATAACATTCATTTCCTTCCGATATATACATTCAAATACTTTTTCCTAAAAAAATTAGATATTATAGAACAATATCAGATATTGCAAGCTAATGGTTTACTGATTAGGGAGTATCTTTGCCTAGCCGCTTGTCCGGTAGTTATGGTATTGGTACACGGGTACGCGAGCCCGGCCTCCCGAGCTACTACCATATCACTCCTTGTCTTCCGTTGCGGTAGTATCATATCCCTATCGTCCTGTCTAAATCAATCTTTCCATCTTTCCTTTTCTCTGCTCTTTCCAATTTTCTCTATCCTTTTCCCTTCCTCTCCGCCAATCCACGATCTGCCTGATGCGTAGCTAGGGGCGAGCTTAGTCGTAAGCGTACTTTACTTCAGCATGCGGTGCTCCGCTGGGGCTGATCTTCATCCTGCTTTGCGGCTCGTGGAATTCACTATGACGAATCTTAATATACCTAATTTGTTTAAAAATGACGGTGACAGGGTTAGCCAACCGCCACGCGCTGATTCCTACGAGGGCAAGAAGCGACTAACGGAGAGCCGTTTCGCTATGATGAATATATATGAAAGGGAGCGTGAATGATAAGATGGATGAGTGTGGAGGAAGCAAGAAAGGTGTGCTAGGATCGTAATAGATGGAGATCTGGTCTCTGCCTACCCCTACGGGAAACAGGTCTAACGATATGTATGTATGTATGGTTTGCTGTTCTAGGAATAATACATCACATGTAAGGAAAATAGTAATTAGTGTCACCATAGAAGAGACATCTTACGATTTTAAAATAATAAATACCTCTTCGAGACTGAACAGCACACCTCCGATGGGAGCACCAAATGCAACCGAGACCCCAGCCGCTGCTGCAGCGGAGAGAATCTCACGCTTTTTTGCTTCATTACGACCATACTTCGGAAATAGATATGACAGTATGTTACCTGAATATAAAGGAAAACTTTTTTAGATTAAACCTACCATCGTTAAAGAAAAAGAATCTCTTCTTTAACATTCTTCCCCAAGACCTATTCAAAATGACATGACTAGTATAGTTTAAGGGAAATCTCAGTTAATATATATTTACTTTCCGAACTGATACGACATTGGCACCTTCAAAAACCAAGCCCACACATTCTTAAAAAGCCAGCAACACTTCTGTGACTCCTGCGGTTTTGCGGTTGTCTATGTGCGGCGTTGATTGCTTTCTATCAGGCGGCACGCTTGATCGTTTGCTCTCCTATCCCATAAAAAAAATTAAATGCAAAATAGGCTGACAATGGCGTAGATATATATAGGCAGCATTGATTGCTTTCTCTCGAACAGACAATATACCTTTATATGTATCTTTGTATAATCAAGGAAAAGCATCAATTTTACATTATTAGTTATTTTAATAATATAACTTTATAGCTTACCTAGACAACTAGCAATGTGAACCATTGGACCTTCCTTTCCCAATGACAGTCCTGAAGATACGGACAATATCAATCCCACAACTTTGATTATAAGTGTCCATTTGCCCAAATAACCGCGAATTATGAATCCACTAAGAATTGTTTTGATCTCTGGGATACCTGTGGAAATTCGTTTTACAACAAAAAAAAATGAAGCCGTAATGATTCTGCAATGACAATATGTTTTTTTTTTTGTAGAATACATACCAGAACCACATGCATAAGGGGCGAACATTCGTACGAGGGATGCAGAAAGGGCGGCGAAAACAAGCGCCCAAACGATATAAAAAAGGTAGCTGATGATGTAGGCACCTGCGCCTCCTTTTGTCTCTCCAAACACTTGTGGCCATGTCATCCACTATAAAAGACACATTACATTGATTACTGTGTTTAAAAAATATTTTACAGCAATTTAATTTGTATTAAAAATGTAACTTGTCTTAAAACCTGATAATTTTATCGCAGTCTTTAGATAGATAGATAGATATATTCTTTATTGTACACCAAAAACCAAAGTTATACAATTATTGATTGTATTATTTTTTAATCTAGTTTTATAATATCCTTATGATATGAATACTAGTGTAACAAAATTCATAATGAAATATAAAAATGGCTTTAATGGAATACAATGCTGATTTTGACACAGGTTTTGGGCTGTTTGTTATTTCACATTTGCCTTCTAATATGAATAATACAGTATGTATATGTGTGAGTATATGTACATATTTGTATAAACAACATAAAATTATCTTCTATATTCAATGAGTTCTAGAGTATTATTTTTAAATATTTTATAATACGAGTGAAATATATCAAGAGACAAAATTTTTAATTATAATTACATTGTGTTCGGAGTATAATAGAATTTTTAACAAGAAGAATTTAAACAAGTCACGTAGACCTATATGTTAAATAAATTTTAAGCATGTCAAGTTATTTAATTCCTTGCTAGCAATGTATTTAATGCAGTTTTAATTAATATTAATTTTTCTGTATGATAATTATTCTTCGAAACACAAAAGTTACAAGTTTAATTGATAGATTTGAACATACATTTGTATGGCTTCCAGATTTGTATGTGTCCATTTGATTTGTGTACTTTTAGTATACTGGCTAAGAACATAATGGGCGAAAGTATCACCTTATTGTATAACTGTAAGCCTCACCTGCAATAAGGTTGGCAGTATAACCATACTGAAAATAACTCTATTCATAAATAGGCATAGGACAGTTATGAGTGGCTGTATTACTGGGGCAATACCACACACATCTGTCCAACATGACAAATGTGACATAATTTTGAACTGTTATGAACTGCTCATAATTATTAATTATCTCCAACTATGGTAAGCAACATATATAAAACATCATTTTTGCTTGTTTGTTGTTAAATTTTCAAATATTGAAATTAAACAGTAGTCATGAAAATATTCAATGTTCACCTAAAACTGGTCTTACCTGTGAGCAATTTCCTTGATCAAATGTAGTCTCATCACTAGACCAACAACACTGTTCCCGATTGAACCAAAACGCTTCGGGGCAAATACCAAACTTAAGATCTGTCATCCATGATGCACCAATATCTATAACACCGGCCACTACACCCGTACATACTCCAACTAGTAATACACAAACCCACCCTGACCATGCATCATGTGCTCCCTAAAATAAATAATAGTATTGCATTAGTATAAATCTACCATTAGTTATTGAGAACATGTCAATTATTTGAAATATAGTATTATCAATTAAGACTTTAATTTTTTACTAGATGGCTTGTTTCATCTGCATTTACATTCCTCTGTATTTATCTTCTTGAACTTTGATATGCAATACCTTTCAAAATCACAAACAACACAGCACAAAAGACAATCCATTATAATGTCCGTTAGACAATAAAGCCGTCACAAACACCATTTATTGAAAGTAATTGGAATTTATCATTTTTCAAGCTGTTCTTTTATGTTTTCCCTAAATTTTTTATTCGTAAACCTTCCATGCATTAGAGCAAACAAAATAAAAATTATATGAAAAAGTCGAACCATTTTTGAGTTTAAGTGAAACTAACAAATTAGCTCTCTATTTTTATATACATAGATTTAGCAAATTTAATTTCTTTTAATGTTTTGTCAGTTGTCTGTTGCCAGTATAGACAAGATGATTTTAACTTTGTAATGTAGTAAATGAAAATATTTGAATTTAATATTTATAACATATATCCAATAAAAAAATATTTTAGTTTAGAATATAAAATGATTATAATGCCAGTCAATCTATATTTTAACTATATGACTTGCTGTGATTGATAGAAAATACCCTCCAAAGGTTAGGGCTACAAGAAACATTGCCATATTGGATAGTAATGTTACTAATTTTTAGGCTTTAAGGGATATTTTGATACTAAAAGTGTCACTAAAATTTATTCAAAAGCAAACAATCTCCTTTCTTAATTAACCTACCTTGTTTTATGAAATGTATTTTTATCTAACAAATAAATATTAAGTAAATGTTAAATTTTATAACACGCACTTTTATAAGATCCCACAATGAGTCTTGTCGTTTCTTAACAATATATCTATGTCTCATACGATCTCTGGCAATATCACGCTGCCAGTCAATTGTGTGAAAGTCATCATACTGGCCAATGCCAGGTATATCATCTGTATCACCTGAAATATTCATCAGTTGAATTTACAAACATAAAAGTTAATCTTAGCCATGTTTTCATTACTGAACCAAGCAAACCTTTAAATCAAATAATTATTATTTAACAAATAGATTTAAGCACAACTGAATTATTACAGTTAATTTGACATTTCAAACAGTCAAATAGAAACTAAAACATTAAATTTTATGAACTATAAAATAAATATATTTATTAGTATTGTGAATTTTTTTTTATGGGATAGGAAGGCAAATGAGCAGGTGCATCACCTGTTGTAAAGCAATCAATGCCACCCATAAACATCCAGTGCTGTAAGCAGTGCAAAAGCATTGCTAACCTTTAAGAAAACTGTGACTATGGGAGGGAGAGGTCCCCCTCCTTGTCTCCCTCCCTTAATTAAGTTAAACCATTGTTAATGATTTATATTAGAATACGCTTCATGGTGATGATGTTGGGGATCCTTACATCCCTCATTTTTTTTATGGGATAGTAAGGCAAATGAGCAGGCTTGTCACCTGATGGAAAGCAAAGTGTGATTATGCGAGCGAAAGGGGGAGAGGATTGGGCCTCCAGAACTCAGCCGCTTACTGGAAGCGCGGTAGCTAAGCTACTACTCGGATGCCAGTTTTGTGCGGGAGTGTGGTACTTCCCAGGGCGAGCCGGCCCATGAATGGGCCTACACACAAATAATATGCCATTTAATAAGCGTAAACTTAAAGCATATTACTATAAGACACAAACAGCGATCGTAACAATTATATTTATATATTTCAAATTTTATTAAATAGAAAAATAGATGAAAAAGATAATTACCCTGCATTCCGGAAAAAATTATATCGTCCCCTGTAACAACGAGAATCGAAGTAAAAACAAACTAGTAGCGTAATTTCTTCAATAATTACATCATAAAGGGTAGCAACTCATTATATTCACACTGGGCATTGTTTTAATTATAAAGCGGCGGATAATAGTCGTGAATTAATTAATATTAAGAATAACAAAAGAAAGTTAACAATGACAGTGTGACGACAACGATCGACAATCAATGACAGCAAAACGTCAGACTGCTGTCTTATGGCTTTGGATACAAGCCTTTACGCCGAAGCAGGTTTTGTCTCTTAAATCACAAACAAGTCTGTGACTTAAATAAAATTTTCTATAGCTTTATTATAATACTATGTCACAACATCAATCAATCATAATCAATAGCTTTTGCCGATCTGTGTTGCAAAATGCACATTTAGAAAAGTAATAAAATTATATAAAAGGAGTAAAAAATCATGACTTTTATTTTAAAATTAAAGAAAATTTTAGAGAAAGACAGTTCACTTTAGACATTGTCCTACTGTATTTTTTTATTATACTATGTTCTATTCGACGGCAGTATGGCTGTAGCCATTGAGTCAAAGGTTCAAATCCCGCCATTTAACACTAATTGTGTTAATCACAGAAAATCTGTTTTCGGGTCCTTGGATGTATTTATATGTCCGTTATATGTATAAAAAAGTATATAGGAGCAAATGTTCAAAACATTTCAAAAATTGTTATGACACTCCAAAATTTCCTTTTTTTGTGAAATTGTTCGAAAAAGTTGTGCGCGGAATACAAATACGGTTGCGCAACTTCCGAATAATTAGTGATTTGTGTGTGTCTGTGTGTGACATTTTGTGATATTTAAAAATGAGCTATTTTTATTTATGCAATTTATTATATTAATAACATTTAATTACTAATAATTAACAGCCGCAATAACCCATTTGATTAATGGTTCACGTTAACAAACTTAATAGTTCGTTTACGCAACACCACGACATTTAGCATTTAAAAATTGACGTACATCATTGTACATCCTGACACAAGCGATATGAAGTTATAGCAATCCTTTAAAAATATAGTATCAAATTTATCTGTACATATATCAGACGGTGCGTCGAAAACAGAATGTGTAAATTTGCAGAAGGGCTAGGTGGCGCTTCATGGGGGAGACCTATGTCCAGCAGTGGACTGCCACAGGCTATTGATGATTATGATTATATTTTTATTTCTGGTCCTATTTCTATTATACCTATAAAACCTATATTTTCTACAGATCAACAAGCTACACTAAGTAATCAGCTAATCTTAAACGTATTCATGTACAAAAGCAGGATTAATGTCACTTAAGTTCACATTAAGTCCTTACCGGTAGACGAGCTGAAGTACTGAGCAATGTATGCTTGAAATTAAAAACATCAAATATATCATTTAGCAAAATGTACATTGTATACAATCTATAAATTAAATGAGACGTGTGATTATTTTTATGTATATACACAGTATATAGGGTGTCCCCGTTCTAGCGTAAAAAAATACATATACAGGCGTATTCGTTTTAGTCTCAAAAAAAGTGAAGCTTATTAATAGAGTCAGGCGTTACTTTGCGGAAATCCATCACTATATGGACAGTCAAAAGATTTACTTAGCTAAGATCTGCGACAAGCAAAACAATAACAGAAAATTAACAATGTGTGTTTTTCTGTTGGGTTAAGTGGATTTATTTGGAACTTAAACCAAAAACATACCGAAAATCGGCCATTAATTCTCCACCCACCAACCACTATACACAACACCAAACACACATTATCACTTTTCCATCTTGTAAACGACATGTGTTTCGCCCCAACACGAGGCATCTTCAGGTATAGTAGACTCCACGGAAGACTCTCATGCCACGCGATAATATATTTCAAAAAAAATTACCCACATGTACTTTACAAAATCATCATCATAAAATTACAAACGTGACCACACGTTGTCAATGTCAACTAGAACTCATACCGATGGATGACGTCATCGCATCACTTGTTAGGCGGGCTTAAGGTTTTACACACTTTCATTAGTATGGAATGATTTTTAATTTCAATCATATCATTTAAAAAAGTTTTTTAAAATAAAAACTCGTAGAACAAAAGCTGTAGTAGCTCAAAACTTAAAATTTATCTATGTATTTTTTATTGTACCAGAATAAGGACACCGGTATATTCAACGGTCATTACAAGATGTAATATTTTGAGTAGAATAGCCTGGTTTCAGCCTGGGGCCTTTACAATATCCTCACAAGAACTCGCTAGCAGAATTGGAGATTGGGGAGAATAATGATGAAGACGATCATAAATGGGCGACGAAGGATGTCCCTCGGTTTTCAAACCCAATTGAACGATGAAAACAGGGGAGAGAAAAATGACTCTAGCTTATTAGATATGGTTACTAATTTAGTTTATTGACTAATTTAGTCAATATCAATATTTAATATCAGCCCGCGGCAGTCCACTGATGGACATAGGCCTCACTCAAGGAGCGCCACCTAGCCGTAGATTTAAAAAAAATTCTATAAATGGATACATCGATGAAAAAAGTTCAGTTCAATAATGGGACAGTATTGTGACAGCCAATAAAATTAACTTATATTCTATTTATTTATGTTATATCATATTTTTTATAAACAATGACGTTGTGTACGTGGATTCCATTTCCGGAATAATGAAAATTATTCCACCACACAAGTCCAAGGCGGAGAATGCGTCCGGCCGTTATCTGAGTATCCGGTATCCGCCGGTATCTGACTGGGGATGGAGTTTAAGAATAAATTAAAAGTTGCTTTTAAAAATTTATTAGAGTAAATGTCTTTTGAGTTTCTTATTAAGACGTTGAATGGCACGGGGGTCACCGGTGACCGGCATTCAACTTGGCAGTGACATCATGGGGGCCTTCGGTCTATTGAAAATAATATTTCATCATTATATGTATCGCATAATAGATAGATAGATAAATTTATTTCCTCTTACAATATACATTTCAATAAATTGCATAACACATATCAATTCACATTACAAACAGATAAAAATGGGCGATGGCTCAGTCAAAACCTCCACCGGGCAGAGAAACTGATTTTATGCCACCGCCTGAATCTCACAGACATGCAGTGCAGTGCAACTTGAAAACATGAGTCCCATATATATATCTATATTTGAGATCCACCCACACATAAACCTATAATCTATAATCAAAACAATATGTGACAATACCAATACTTCTGAAATCTGACTGTTCGAATTTGTTTTAACATGTTTGATTATTAAGTAACATAGCCTTATACTTTTTCTTAGTGCCCAAAAATTAGTGCCCGATGATCACCCCAGACTGAGTTAATGTACCAAAAGCTGTTCATGTGTATATGAATCTACAATGTACCCCGTGAATTAAAACAATTGATCACAAGATTATTTAAAAAAAATGCTATATGAATGGCTAATAGATGCCAATATTTATTGTAGAATTGAACATGTTGAACGGGTTAAAATTATGTTTCTTACACAGCATAATTCATTAACAGTGATTGCTTGAAAGTCAGATGTGCATCTTAAATGCGCATACACTAGTAATATGTCTTGATAGGGATAAATTGACATAAGTAACTTACAATTTGCACTGGCGTTTGAATTCCTTGCACTGTGTTCGTACAACTGAAACGTGCCATGGCTGGTGGGTGTTGTTGGCGATGCAGCTGCCTGCTGTAGTCCAGCAGTTATGTCTACCATGTCATCTTCGCCGGATGACAAAACGCCCCGTCCATTCGTACCTGTGGCGCCCTGCCAATTAAGTGGAGTTATTAAAATACACTATGGCAATGCGGATGTGGCGTGCGTAGCGGTGCTAGCTATATACAAAAATGAATCATACAATCAATGGGACACATCCACACCCAGTTAATGCGAGGTTGTGGGAACGAGCCCCAGGGATCAGAACCCCACCACTCGAGTATCAAATGCAGAAGGCGACCGCCGCCCAGTCATTTCTATTTCTCTATTAATACTAAAGTTTCATACCCACTATCTGGACGAGTGGCGATCCAGTACGTTGCGATTTTGCAGAAACTTCTTTTCACACGGCACTACCTTGTTGAACAAGCTACCTCAAGCGTTTTCTTAAATGCCGACAAAGCTTCTGCAATACCTATGGTACTGCGTCTGTCTATACGTGGTGTTGATTGCTTTCCATCAGGTGACATGCCTGCTCATTTTCCATCCTATCCCATAAAAAAATACATATTTAGAAAGTATTTTCTTTATTTGTAAAATTTCAAAGACAGACTAAGTTAGGAACTCGTAGTGCTGTCGAAAGATAACTACGAAAGTCTGGTCGCGTTCATCGGAGAATCTACAATCGTTGGAGTATACGAGAGCTAGTGTAGACACAGCATCTTGTTAAACGTAGTGTGGAACGCCCTGTTAAATGGATTGACGATCTGTAGGGCGACTGACAGAACTTGGATGTGTGTTGCGTGATGATCGGGTTAGGTGGCGCGCCTTATAAAAGCCTAAAGAGTAACTTTCTTCTTTCTTTACTTCTCTTCTCTTTCTCCATTATTATCATCTTACCCTAAGGTAGGCAGCACCGTTCGCAGTGATGATATTCATAGGCGGCGGGGATTACTTAATACCCGATGATCTACTTGTGTCTTTGTCGACGTCTTCTTCACAATTGTACTTATAGTAATCGCTACACTATTTGTACGCGTCTATTTCAACAAGGATATCCGATAGCTTTGCTCAAGGCCAGGAATTGTACAAACACAAACCAACTGCGATGCATAATTTTTCGCTGAACTATGCTGCTGCCTCATTTGCTTAGTGTAGGGATTTTCAAAAATGCTGACTTATGTAATTGAAATTCTATATCATATAATTCACGTCTTTAGTTAATAGTTTTTAATGTGACATTTAAAGATGGCATATTCAAAACTTATTAACTAAACAAAAGCAAGCATTAAAATATGTGAATGATACTAAATTAATTCATGTTCTTAATTTATTAATTAATTCTATATAAAAATCCCATTGGTCAATCATAGGTAAAGCATTCAAAGTTCCACATTTTGTGGTAAGAAAGTGTTGGGCGATAAAGCAGAGTATATGTATCTACATGTCGACAAACTGAGGGTGCTGAACATAAAACTGGTACTGTGGATTAACAGACATTTTGCTGAGCTCTGACCACTTTGTCACCACTAAATTCCTTAATTTTAGTATAGCAAACTCGATATATGAACAATTATCTCACTATATACTGAAGAATAAAGTACATTTTGTTTGGAGGCAAGTGTTGGAATGGTGTATGTATTTTAGCAAGTACAGTACGGTACACACTCTTGCTTAATGAAATGGTGATTTGCGCAGTTAGATTCGCAGGATATGGACGTTTGAAGCTGCAGATCGAATTAGGTGACACGCCTTAAAGGAAGATTATGTCTAGCGGTGAACTAACATAGGCAGATGGAACAAATCGATGGAACCAATGTCAACCGACGGAAAGCAATCATTGCCACGTATAAACATCCGCAGTGCCATAGGCTTTGCAGAAACATTGCCAACCTTTGTGTAAGCTTGCTTTTGGTTAAGAAACACAGTTGGAGGCAGCTGGTTTCACAGGGTAATGTTGCATGGTAAGAAGTCTCAGAAAAAAGCACCATACTTGATTGCAAATCTTTCAAATGGTGGTTCCTTTCTTCTCTGTCCTTCCTTTCCTCTCCGCCAATCCACGGTTTGCCGTGCCAATGGATGCGTGGCTAAGGGCGAGCCTAATCTCAAGCGTGCCGATCGTCCCGGGATCGAGCTCCCCCGGGTACTATGGTGCCTTACCTCAGCATGCAGGGCTCTGCTGGGGCTGACCTCCATCCTCCTTTGCGGCTTGTGGGATTCACTAAGAAGAATTTAATATACCTAATTTGTCGAAAATGACGGCGACGTGGTTCGCCACCCGTCACGTCCTGATTCTCACGAGGGCGAAAAGCGACCAATGACGAGCCGTTTCGCTGCGATGAATAGCAGCAGATGGAGTTCTGTGGTCTCTGCCAACCCCTGCATGGGCGTGAATATAAAAAAAAAATATATTAACACTTATAGAGTATTTTATTAAAATATACTCACTTTTTTGTAAACTGATTGATAAGTTGAAGCCATTTTATTAACAGAGGACTTGAGAGGAAATCGTTCCATATTAACTTACCTAAAACAAAATGAATCAATTATGCTAATTAAGTCAAATTTTTTGTAGTTTAACTATCAAAACATAGGTGAAGAAAACAACACTGAATATAACTTTGTTTTGGAAATAACAGCCCAGTATATGAATCTAAAATTGTACACCTAAGATATAAATGATGGACCGATTGACTTCCATGGCTGAACAGTTTTGGGATCTCAATTAAATAAAAAGAATAAAAGAGCTGTTTAAAATATTTAACCAATATTTTTGATATATAAATTTTTTAGAAAAAATGTGTCTTAACTCAAAGTTATTTAAATGTTACACAGAGATACTTATTGCCTAGGTATACCATGTATTTTTTAATTGGTGTGTTTGTATACTTCATTTGTGCAGTAAAGGCACAAAACTAAACTGTTTTTCACTCATATCCCAATGAATGATTAAACAAAGATTTTTACTTAATGTAGTAAGATTTCAACTGATGGGATACTTGGCATCTAAATTATAACTTAATAATTAATATTTTGTATTAACAAATTTGTTTAGCTGTATAACACTTCTATATTAACCACCACTACTAATTAATAACTGCTTCTACAAATTATGTTTTGAATGTTATAGATTACGCTTAAACAAATTTTGATAAATGATGCATGAAATTACTACTGTTTAAAATTAAAAAAAAAACATAGTAAAGGTGTAAAATAGGATGAGTAACATGTCTCCCTACAATCAAACAAAAACACAATACAAAAAATCACTTATAGAAGAAAAATATATTTAAAATTGCCATTAATTTTGATATTACCCTTAGTCTGTTTTAGAATTTTTGTTTTGAGAAATATGTATAAGCAAATGTAATTTCTCAATGACATTAAATTTTTGTCTATATTCTATTAAAAATAAATAATACATTGACGCCCCTATTTAAGAATACAACACATTAAACGTAAATGTCGTAAATAATATATTATACATATGGTATTGGTATCATTTACAAAACTTTCCAGTGTACATAATTATGCAAAAGGAAATAGTAAATTACTTCCAATAAACTGATAAAACTTCATATACTTACAAATCTATGGTAGACATTTTAAGATCCAGTTTAGCCAAAAATGGTGAAAACCTATGCCTTTTACGTTAGCAAGTGTAAAATAACACACACCACGACTAAAATTTAGGGCGTTATAGACTATAACAAAATTATTATTTTTAATTCGTAGTAAAATTGAAAGTTTGTTGGCAGATTACGATTGATCACAGAATTAGAGACATTTAAATACAGAATATATATATAGAAATCGAAAGGGGTCAAATGAAACATATATTATCTTGATTAAATATCGATTCTTTGCATCGATGTATTGGAGACAATTCTTTTTTAATCACATTAATTTATAAGGCTGTAAAAATAAACCATAGTAACTCATTAGAACGTGGACCTGATTTATAAATCATGTCCACGAAAGCGAAAGAAGAGTAATTTCCGTTGCGTTTACTTATAGATTAATATTTGTTTATTGTTTCATGTATAAAATAATATATTAATATATAAATAGTATATTCTTTAATATTGTGCTTGAATACGCTCTGAGAAAGGTTCTACAGTTGGACATTGGCGTAAAGCTAAATGTGAGACATAAAGTGATAGGATATGCAGATGACTTAGCTCTCTCAGGTTAAACTCGTGAAGAACTCATAATAGCCGCCGCTACTCTAAAAGCTGAAGCCAAGAAGGTAGGGCTCAGAATCAGTCACGATAAAACAGAGTATCTCCACATGAGACGATATAAAAACACACTCGTCCCTTGTGAAGAACTTCAATTTGGAGATGCATTGTACAAGGGTGTACGCAAATTTAAATACCTGGGGTGCACTGTGATTGAAACCAACAATCGAGAGGACGAAATCGACATTCGCATACAAAACACCTTGCGGTGCAGAGCAGCTCCTCACAAGGTCATATTAATAAAAAAGAGCCAGAGAGTTGGTGTCCAAGCTTCTCAGTATAAAGACGAAACTCCCAATCTATAATACGATTATTCGGCCTATAACTGGCAGAAGGTGCTCGCTGCGCCAACAAAGTTAGTTAGTTAGTTTTTTCATGTATAATGTTTTACGAAGGAAAACATACTCATCTGTATATTAATCGATACTTGATATTCTTTAATTTACCATTTGTATTTAATTTTTACTTAAAATGAAGATATGATTTTTTTCATTTGTTTATCATGACCATGTGCCCATGAAAATCCGGAAAATGTTAATGGAAATAATTAAATATCCATTTAACTTTTGCCTTAAATGGGTGCACTAACGCTAAAGGCATTCTCTCGTTTTAGTCCTCATTTATCCATTGAAGTATACATGTTTTCCATACAATTAAATGAAAATTCGGGAAAATAATTTGACGTTAAACGTGCGCAAATTAAATCGAGAGATTCAAAATCAAAATTGTTTTAAAATAAACTTCAGTAGACCAATGAACTAAGTAGGTGTTTGAATAGCACCATAACGAATACTCAATTTCAAATTGAATACGAAATTTCTCTCAACTCTTACTCTACTTTTTAAAATAATTAAAATGAGAGGTGCATGGTGTACATACTACACCCGTCATTGAGCGATAGATAAGAATACCGTTTTTGCAGCCTACACGAAATAATCTCATATATCAGGCCATTTGTCACTAAACGACACATCTCCAATAGTGGTTCAAATCGAGTTCCAAACACACTAGTGTCGATCGCAGCTCCTCTTCATAGTCACTGTTAGGTATTTCTCTGGTAACATTATTTATTCTCTGAGTTAATACAGTTACAACATTTGTTTCCAGTCCACAAATCCTACTTCCTACTAATATTATAAATGTGAAAGTTTGTGAGTATGGATGTATGGATGTTACTCTTTCACTAAAAAACTACTGGACGGATTTGGATGAAACTTTACAGTAATATAGGTTATACATCGGAATAACATATAGGCTACAATTTGTAATGATTTTATGTAATTTTGATCGTAATATAATTTTACTATTAAGTAAAAAAATATATATTTATTTAAAATTATCTCTCATGAAACTTAACGTGGCAGACCAAATTCAACGCGAGCGAAGCCGCGAGCAAACGCTAGTTACTTATAATTTATCCATTTGTCGCTCGCCAATTTTTCCAAAGAATTGTAAAGGCCCCAAAATCAACAACTTTAATTCAAAAAGTTACACATAGCTTCCTTTAATAAATTACTTAATGTAAAATCAGTCGTCACTAATATAAATAGACATCCTTTGCTGGACATAGGACCAAACTGGGTAGGTTGTTTGGGAATTGCAAAGCTTTGCACTAATAATAATACTAGGTGCCTATTACTACTTAAACATTGCCTTGCATTCAGAACATAAGGGATGTTGAAAATTTCAGGTTTAAATATGTTAGTATTGCAAAGATAGAAGTGATAAAAAGTCACATTTGCTCTATATTTCCTTCAAAATGTATATTGGCCATCCTTCATCACATCTTCAATAAACAAGCATTATGTACGAGGGAATAAAAACAACTTTTTGGAATTTTCCTTTATTTAATAATCACACAGGAACAAAATTAATTGAACAATAATATAGACACTTATGATTACAACACATATAATTGAAGATATATATTTGAGATAATTCCACTTCTTGACATCCTAAATTCATCATTTGAATATGGAGTCCTTTAAATCTTAATTACGTTAATTACTTTTAAAAACTGACAGATTTTTGATAAACATAAAAGAGAAAGTAAGCCTTTGGAAGTGCACAGAGGATTTCGAACAATTACAATGTTTTCTAAGAGTATTCGACAATACAATACATTATATTAGAATGCTTACAACTTTAATTTAATATTCAATACATACATATTAAGTAAAAGCTACATACATTTTCACATCTATTTATTCGTTTATAATAGATATACCAATTATTAATGATATATAAACATTCAGATGTAATATTAAAAATCGTATAACTGTTAATTTATAGATACTTAGTAACATTCAACTATATTCAATAAGCACTGATAATTTTAGTATTATTGTAACGTCATGACAAGAACATTGACACAGAATATTATTTTCGTATGTATAGATAGTACACAGTTGGCAAAACAATCTGTTTAACCTGCTTGACTCAACGGCTAACACAGTGTAATTCAACAGCTACTAAGCCATTTGGTTAACTAGATTTTGTTTATATAAAAGAAAATAAATGAAAAGATAAAATTAATTTAGTTTCTTCTTTCTTTCATCTTTCGCGTTATCTTGACCTCAAATATTTTCAGTGAATTTATATGTTGGCGTTTAACTTATTTACTATGGCAATTTTCCTGTCTTTCGCTTTATCATACCGGAAAATATTTTAATTTTTTTTTATGTTGTTGGCACTTGATTTCTTTTATCCTCTTGGCAATCTTCCAAAACTTCTCCAATAACAGCTGTTGGTTGTCTATGTGACAAAAGGGTACCAGTTTTTAACTTTCTTGACGCTAATACTAACGCCGTTCTCAATCTCACTACGACCTATGTGTCTGTTTTATAAACATTAAAGGTCTCTAATTGTTTTGAATATCCATCTTTGTAGAACTCCTTGAGGATACCATGTTTTTATAATTATCAAAAATATTTCAGCACCCCTTTCATTCTAACACACTGACTTTCGTCTGTATGTTGATAGTACAATTTGTTTTTATTAATTATCAATCCCTATGATTACATGGTTCCCTAAAACTTAATAGATATTCAGTCCGTATTTGTCCCTGCTCATGTTTCCAAATATATTCGAAAATATTTTATAGTGAATTTTTTTCTTTTAGGCCCTAAATATGAAGAATGAAACATAGCTTAGATTCATCAATCTTCATTATATCTATCAATTATGATCATAATATAGATACATGTTATTTATTGACCTTTGAAAAGATTCCCGTTTATATCTTTCACAAATTGTTTTTCCCTCTGCGTTTACATGTAAACTCGTCGTTTTAATATTACAGTCTAAAGAACAGGCAGAAGGATATTCTAAAGTATGGTAATAATCAAAAATAATCGCCAATAATACGATTCTTAATTTACAACATATAGTTTCAAGAGATCAAAATCTTCGTCTGCGCTGAAATCAATCAATTGCATATTTTCCTTTTGAAATTGCTCACAGGGTTTCACCCAATTTGAAAAATCCTTAAGGATGCCAAGTGAATTCAGTGCAACAGTTAAGCACATGTTAGTGACAATGTAAGTGTCCTTCTTAAGCACTTTCTTAAGAAGATGCCACAGTGTTCTGGGATCCTCATTATCAGCAGAATAGTCTTTTACATTGATAATAATAACATCCGAATTAGTGATTACATCAGGTTTTTCCACTGCATCAGCATAAATTACATTGATCCTGTTACGTTCCAAATCGAATTGGCGTATGATTGCATTCTGGACATCAAAGCAGTCTTTATGAATTTCAATTCCAATAATGGATGACGCATCCGTGAAGAAATATGCCTGTAATTTTTCAAAAGTTATAATATTTTCTACATTTTACAAGAGATACGTGAATTTCAAATTCCTACAAATAAAAATATGAGTATATATCTTTAAACCTAATTACCTTTTTTCAGATTTGCAATTTATTTAGAACTAGGAAAATATCACATGGAAACTTACATCAATGTCAATCTAAAGGGCAAAGATTTTTTTCTTTCTGTCTGCATTTTAGTTGCATGCAGTAAAATGCCTTGTGGCAATGCCATGCCATGATTTTTTCTAAGAAATATCCTATATAATATTGTATAGAAAAAGATCTGTAATAGTTGTTCCATTTAAATAATGAAAAGTAGGAACAAGTGACTTGCTCTATCGTCATGGATTATGAAATTGATATGGCATTTATGACAACCATTATATTTAACTAGTCAACAATGATGTTCTGCCTGGCCGTTTAAACAAAAAGTGAATAGGTTGATTTCCACAAAACTACCAAACTGAAGGTAATTTTTTTTTCTAAAAAAAACACTATTGGATTGCAAAGAGCAATGGAGAGCAATGGTTTTCCAAGTATGGAGAAGTAGATGTTTCATTTATAAGATCAATGTATTTTTCAGTCAAATAACACTTTTACTAAATAGCTAACACACTGATTATACTTACACCATAAATTGCCGTCCCAATGCGGGATCCAATCTCCAATACTCGCTTCCCATCCATGTTCACTGGCAAGAGAACAGTGAAAATGTATTGCAGCTCATGTGTAGACAATGAGTGCGACACAGTAGAGTTAGCCTGTAAGTAAAATATTAATTTTTCAACCTATTCCACACTCGTAGTTTTCACATGAACCATTTACGTACGTTAACAGCGTTGTTAATTGCGAGTGGCGAGATATAATATGGAATAGGCGTCCGAGCTCGAAGAGGTGCCATTTGTTTAAGAGCGTTGCCAATATCTAATACATGCTTCACTTTTATATCCATCTCGGATCTTCTGTCTAATTCTGCAAACCATATCGTTATAAGTATTGTTTGTGGTAATTAAAAAATAGATACAAAAATAGATAATAATCATATTTACCAGTGTCGAAGTCTGTGTTTGTTATCCAATCCAAAAATGTTTGATCTTCATAATCATGTACTTCAGAAAACATTGATAACAGACGTATCTCCAATGTAGCTGGATCAGCATCAATAGCCATAGCCAAGAACTCGCTTGTTGCATTGTCCATCGTTATCAACATATTTCTCCACAAAATCCTTTTGTCTGGTGATAAATATAGAAAAATCATGAAGCATATCATATATGTATGTTTTTTTATTGAAGAGAGAAATATGTCATCATCATCAACAACAGCCTGCGACAGTCCCTCTGACTGACGCCTCTCCCAATCTTTGGCTTCACGCATCCAGTTTTCGGATTTAGGATCTCCGACCAATGTGACCAGCCCATTGCCACTTTAGTTTGGTAATTTGAGAGACTATATCGGTGCCTTTGGTTCTCTGACGGATTTGTTGGTTGCGAATCATATCTACCAGACAAATTCCGAGCATACCTGTCTCCACAGATCTCTGAGTGACTCTTAACTCAGAAGTTCATGGATGGCGTTGAATGCCTACCATCAGATGCCCAGTTTACTCCATTGTCTACCTTTTCTTTAAAAAAAATGGATTTCTTTTGTCTGCAAACTCTCTTAAAATTGATTTAGCCTGATGTTTGCGCATGCGTACAAGTTCGATGTAACGATTTGCGCAGTTTGAGGTACGCAGTAAATATTATCGATTATAGAATGAGCAGCAGACATATTTAAAAAAAAACATATTTTCACATAATTACTAAGCCTTCAGTTTCCTATTATGGCAGTGTCAAGTAATAATGTTAACATCAAATATTTTGAAATAAAACTAGTCAACTTATCACTTTACGTCTCGATAAAATGGTGGCCATTTTACCAAAACATTCTATGGACTTTTTCAGTTAACCTAAAAAGTCACGATACACGCATTTATACGGCTTAATCGAACTATATTGTATAAAACGCCACTGTAATTAGACATCTGGACGAGTGGAATCTCTCGAAACTTCTTTCTACGCACCACCACTCTGTGGAACCAATACAATATTGGCACCTTCAAAAAATAAGCCTACACATACCTAAAAGTTTGGTAACACTTCCGAGACTATGGGCATTGTTTATGGGCGGCGTTGATTGCTTTCCATCAGGTGACACGCTAGCTCGTATGCCGTTCTATCCCATAAAAAAAATAACAATTAAACAATATAACTGATAATAATATAAGATTATGAAAATGAAATAAAAACACAACATTACTGATGTAAGTTGATGGGAAAAGTCCACTACGTAGGTTTCAAAGTTAATTACTTTTACAGATGCAAGTGATATCTCAACACTAACTATTAACTCCAACCTGTTGCTCAATGCACCCTGCTAACTTACAAACAATGCTCTAACCGCGTTACAACCTAAATTAAACCGAGGTTGTATATAAAGTCACAAATCAGTAAAGATTATGGTAATAAACTTTGGTATATTTTAAAGGACTGCATGAGAAGGTAGAGAATTAAAGCATAAAATCAAGATTCTATGACCAACGCCAACATAATCGTAATGACAGACATTTATTTAGTCAAGTACCTAGAGGGGTGGAAGAAGTTCACGCTGCTAAAATAAAATCATATGGCCTACTGTCGATACAATGCCCAGTCCTTTGCACCCAAGTATTGATGTAGTGATACAGAAATTGTATGTCGTAAACTTAAGTTACAACACAATAATATAAGTTTATATATGAGAACTTCAGCTGTAATCTTTTTAAACACTGAAGTGTTATTAGAGCAATTAATGACATATAAGAAATTTTCTTAGGAAATAAAATAAATTTAAATATAATGAAAATGTAATACAAATCCTAAAACAATTAACAAATATTCACAATCGCAAAATCGGTTTCATATAAATAGTTAAAGTGTATATAAATATCAAAAACAAACACATACATATTGAACAATTTTATAATAAAATACTAAAGTGTATAGAATAAAAATGATTGATGAAATGAAATTTTTTACTTACCC
The DNA here is from genome assembly GCA_031353405.1 of Baronia brevicornis. Taxonomy (NCBI): domain Eukaryota; kingdom Metazoa; phylum Arthropoda; class Insecta; order Lepidoptera; family Papilionidae; genus Baronia; species Baronia brevicornis. The sequence goes on along the minus strand of JASFAT010003225.1, from coordinate 1,116,263 downwards.
TTTATCTGAATAATAAAAATTTATTTATTATCGAACTAAACTACCGAGCGACCTATTCGGGAATCTGGAGCAGAATGGCCCTATTTTCAGTGAGTGGGAAGAAAATCAATAACTACATCTAATCAATAATTTCACGCAATCCGCGCACACAGATATTGCGTATTGCTTTCCTAGAAAGCTTATACTGTGAAAATATGTATATATTCCACAAACTTATAACTAGTATTATAACAACTACTTACATGTGTGTGATATATTCACACTGTTTTTATAGCCCACGCAATAAAAAAAGAATAGATAAGCTGTTATTAAAATAATTTTACGTTACAAACAATTTTCATATTCTTTCCCACGATAGGCAACATCCATTTCATAAAGATGTGCCAATCGCAATCGAGTTGGCATTCATCGTGCCAGTTCGATTGCGATTGGCACTACAATCTATTTAAGAAGAATAAATTGTTATTTAACTGATAATCTACCAGTATTTAACCTAAGTTAAATACTAAATCATATATGTTTTACTAAACTTGACTAAAAAATATATTTTTGATTCTATTAATCAAATAACGAACTAAAAAGTATCTAATACTCGTATGGAATAAATTTTACAACGTATTAATACCATTCAGCATCGATTATTACGATAATCAAACATCAGTAGCAAGCTACTATGATTTGTCGCAAGTATCTTTAATGCGTCCCACACAGCCTGATTTTCTGCTTTACATACCTATCTACTTTCTACTATTTTCGCTTCGAAGAATACAGACTCTTATTTTCGCTTATCAGGCTAGGTGAGGCTTATAAAGTTATACTACGTCTGCTATCAAAACGAAAACAGTAATATTACCTATTACTAATATTAGTCATTGCGACTGAAATTAATAACTCGAAAAACTATATCGGTGATTTGAATAACGCACTACTTATCATTCCAATGTAATATTTATTATAAAGTAAATGAGTCAGGTTTAGGAATTAATTATTCTGTAAGAAAATGATAATAGCTTTACGATTGATGAGGGAACGACATTCTTTTTTAACAACCTGAAAATGGTGATTGGTGTCAAAAAATGTCACCCGATTTTGTTTCTGCGAGATGTTGTGTGTGAGTGCTTCAAACCTGCATTCATAACATTATTTTCGAACGTCAATTAACTGCGCGCGCCTATGTCTCTTTTCCTTAACTTGTTTCTCCCATCTTATAACTATAACCAATAAATAAAATACTACTGACTCACACTTAAACTAGATTAGATAATAAAAATAGTACTGACAGTTTCAAAACTTAAATCTTTAGCTAAAATAAAAAATGATTCGATAACGAAACACAATAAACAGCGAAAAAGGTATTGAGTAGAAATATCGAATGCAAAGCATCGAGTACAAAGGCGTTGGAAATTGAATAAACGTATCGATATCAAAAGAAATCATTATTTTTCATTCGTAGGAACCGGCCTAATAGTGACACGTCCACCCACTTTGTCAATTTCTACGGTTACATTGTTTCTGCATGTTAATATTTCATGTTTTAAGTTTTAATAATGGTAAGAATGGTTTAAAATAAACTAAAAATAGTTCAGAATTAGATTCCATGCGTGTATTATTTAGTAAATACTATTTTGGCCACGTAGCTTGTTGTTTGTTGGCGGTGTCATCATTTAAACTATGTCGGCATCCTGTCGTGATGGTGATGTATTGTACTAACAATTTCGGTGCTAACATATTTTATTATGTTTCCGAAGCCTTTGCGCCTTGATATCAAGAGAAAGTTGACGGCGAGGAGTGACCGGGTGAAATGTGTGGATCAGCATCCAACGGAACCATGGCTTCTCTGTTCCTTGTACAGTGGTGATGTCAACATATGGAACTACGAAACACAAGTACAGGTCAAGAGATTCGAGGTAATATATGATTGTTTATAATAGAATATCACCTATAACTTAAGCCTGTATACATTTGAAAATAATCTTCAAGGGCTCTAGTTTTCTCTTGTTAATTTGCCAAGAGCTATTGTTTTATATTTTTGATTCATTTTTAATATATTTACTAAACTTTTACTCTTCTATTTGTTTTCTTTTCTGTTATATTTCTTATATACCATTATTATATAGAAATAATATCTTCTAATATAGTATATAAGAGTCTTCCCACAATATAGGGGACAATTATCTTTAACATGTATCACCTAAAATATTGTGAACAAAGGTTTATCATCATTATAATTTAAATAAAATTGTTGTTCCTGTTTTGTTCCTTAAAGCTTCTCTTGTATTGTTCTTTATTATAAATATATCAAAGTCTAGAAGAGAAGAAAAGATTAGAAAGACAAAAAATATAGCAGTAGTTTATAAATTAAATTATTTCCCATTTTATTGAAATGATTAATAGTCACTTATGTACATACGTCTTACCTTATTTTTAACCTACATTCTGCTATGTTATCAAAAAAGATCTATATCTAATTTACTGATAATGTATTTTCATATAGTCTCAAAAGTGGTATGGATATATGTAATACAAATGGTCATATTAGTGGTTACCCTAGTTATACTTCTCAACCAATATCAACAACACCAAACGTACACCACAATGTACACAATGTAGTGTTCACACTGTACACAATGTAAAAATTCTGAGTGTAATGGACGAAACAAATTTCTCCACTAATAACCTATTGATGAACCAATTGATGTGTTAATTACAGTAAATGGATAGTTACATTAATTTGATACCTATGTTTTATCAAGTAAAACTCCTTCATAATGTAATTTTAAATTGGTTTACCACACGTCAAAGGATTGGTAATCTTACCTAATTTCCCATCCTTTAACATAAATAATCACAGAGGACCTTAAAAACAGCTTTTTAAGCATAGTCTTCTAAGAGTACCTCTCCAACTTGTGAAGGTTCGCAGGCAATTCAGCATATCTCTTCTCTTCCTTCGCGAGATTCAGCAGTTCTAGAGCAATCCCGGACCACTCCCTGATATTATGTGACAAGATTTCCTTCCCTGAGCAACTTGTCTTTTGCCCGCCACTGTTCTCATTATGATCAGTTGCATCAACTTGTACCTGCTGTCATGTCTCATGATATGACTCAGGTAAGCAACTTCTACCTTTGACAGTCTGTAAAAGTTGACATTCTTGCTTGAATTGTCAGAGAACCTCATCATTAGCCACTTTTTGAGTGCAACATTTTAGATGCTTCTATATGTTAAAAAATTAAACAATGTAAAGGACAAAATGAAATCTATATAAAAGAGAAAACAAGAAAAAATCAGTAACAACTTATCATTAAATGTTAGTTTTGCTATTTAAGCAATTGTTTATGTATACATATGGCATGTATGTGTATATGCTTTTAAAGTGGTAGAGCCACGCTGCAGACGAATACTTTGTCAAGAATGGCATATTATTTGTCTGTAGCATGAATGGGCCGGCTCGCCCAGGAAAGTACAACACTCCCGCAGAAAACCGGCGTCTGAGTGGTAGCTTAGCTACCGCGCTTCCTACTCCCCTCCGATACCCACTCCCAATCCCTCTCACTCCCCCTCTGATCCCCACTCCCAATCTCCCTCTCACTCCCCCTCTGATCTCCACTCCCAATCTCCCTCTCACTCCCCCTCCGATTCCCACTCCCACTCTCATAATTTCACTTTCCTTTAAGGTTGGCAACGCTTCCGCACTGCCTATGGCGTTGTGGATGTCTATGGGCGACGTTAGTTGCTTTCCATCAGATGATACGCCTGCTTGTTTGCCTTCCTATGCCATAATAATAAAAAAATATGCATGTGATTGTGTATTGGTGCGCATGTGTATGTTTTTGGTGGCTATTTGCAAATGTAATGTATAGATGTAAATGTTTTACTTAAAAGCGCTGGCTGGCAAATAGAATGGATCTAACTTATAATATTTAGCATTATATAGATGTGGAATGCGGCATAAAATGGAATTAGATGCCTAGGAGGTGTACAAGATTGGAACAGAGCCCAGAGTAGTTAGGTTGAGTCCAGATAAAATATGTTCTAGTGGACATGGAGAATCATTTAGAATAAGGACATGGAGAATCATTTAGAATAAGGGAGTCTTTGAACACACAGTTAATTTAAATATATATATATATATATATAATTAATTTTCTTCTCTTCTTCGGTCTTTGGTTTAATAAATAACTTTAGAACAGAGTTAAAAGGCAATTTTACAATCATCAGTGTGATAATACTACTTTCAGTTTAGATTAACATGTTTTGTACAAAAATATCATTAAAGGTTTGGAACTACTTTTAATATCATTAAAAGTAGTTCCAAACCTTCTTCTTAGAACATTGAGATGTAGTTATTTCACTTATGTGTTGTTTCAGGTATGTGACTTACCAGTCAGAGCGGCTAAGTTTGTTCCCAGGAAGAATTGGGTTGTCACAGGTTCTGATGATATGCAAATAAGAGTTTTCAACTACAACACTTTGGAAAGATTACACGCTTTTGAAGCCCATTCAGACTATGTTAGATGTATCACTATACATCCAACCCAGCCATATATACTTACAAGCAGTGGTATGTTGGTATATTTTCATATTGAACTAAAATTGTTTCACTGAATAATCTAGAAAAATTATAACGTAAACAATTTCTCTCTGATTCCTTGTTAAGTGTATTAAGAGTATATTTTAATGTATGTCAAGTAAATATGGAGTACTCTTCTATTAAGTGGCTTTGTGTATTATACTATGAACATTTAAACTATCCCTAACCTGATTGTAGATGGGTGACCATTTGTTGCAAATTACTAGAGCATTATCTGTGCATGGAAAGGCATATTAGCTAGTAGGTCCTGGCTACAATAGCTAACCAAAATTGAGATTCCATTAGGCCTCATAAAACTTGACACCAGCATTAGTGGAGTTGCCCTAGCTTGTTGAAAAATGCAGCACCTTACATTAGTGAAAATAAAAAACATTTCAATTAAGTTTGGGTATTATTTTTGTTAGTTATAAAATACAATTATATGTTTTTAGATGATTTACTCATCAAACTTTGGAACTGGGATCGCAACTGGGCATGCCAGCAAGTTTTTGAAGGCCACACTCATTATGTGATGCAAATTGTTATCAATCCAAAGGACAATAACACATTTGCAAGTGCAAGTCTTGATACAACTGTCAAGGTATGTCATCATTCATCTTTGTCAATTGTAAACAAATACATTGGAAAAATATCTTTACTATTTATCTCTATTATAGTGATAGACTTAAAAACTACCTAGGTGATACCATATGTGTAAATCCGGTGGGTTAGTGGTTGCTTTTAATCACGGCATTCTACTTCTGGACATAGGCCTCACCCAAGGTGTGCTACCTAGCCCGATCTTCAGCTACACGTATCCAGTATCTGCCAGCCGACCTGTGTAGATCGTCGCGCCATCTAGCATGGGGGCATCCCACACTACGTTTACCGAGACGCGGTCTCCACTCCAGCACTCGTCTGCTCCAACGATCGTCGGATCTCCGACAGACGTGACCAGCCCATTGCCACTTAAGTTTGCTAATTCGAAAGGCTATGTCGGTGATCTCAGCAAGATGCAGTTTTCACTCCAGCACTCGTCTACTCCAACAGTTGTCGGTTCTCCCACAAACATGTCCAGCCCTATGCCATATCAGTCTGCTAAATTAAAGAGCTATGTCGGTAAATCTGATTCTCTGGCGAATTTCTTCATTCTGAATTCTATCCACCAGAGAAATTCCGTACATAGCTCTCTGAGTGACTTTGAGCTTGAGAAGCAGATGGACCATCAGTGTCATAAGAAAGTACAGGCAGGATGCACTGGTTGAAAATTTTTGGTTTGGAATAATTTACAAGAATTCTAATTATATTATTGGCATTGCTAGGCTTTATAAGAAAATATATTGAAGTGATGTTGTAAGATTCTATGGAATTCTTTTAGGTATGGCAGCTAGGTTCTTCTGTATCAAACTTCACATTGGAGGGGCATGATAAGGGTGTAAATTGTGTTGATTATTACCATGGTGGTGACAAACCTTATCTGATAAGTGGTGCTGATGATCGCCTTGTTAAAATATGGGATTATCAAAACAAAACTTGTGTTCAAACTTTGGAAGGTTAGTATTAAAATATAAAAATTATAATGAATTTTGTGTTGCCCTAGTGTATTTTACCCATAATTTATTTTGTTTAGGACATGCTCAAAATGTCACAGCTGTGTCATTCCATGCTGAACTACCAATTTTGCTAACTGGTTCCGAGGATGGTACTGTGCGGATATGGCATGCCGGCACATACAGGCTTGAGTCGTCATTGAATTATGGCTTTGAACGGGTTTGGACAATTTGCTCTATGCATGGCTCAAATAATGTGGCAATTGGGTAAGTTTTCCTATGTATTACTTAGCTAGTCATTTTTATATTTTTTAGCGTACAGGCATTTCAATGCTGGACTTTCTGAAGATTTATTTTGATCTTCGGGTTTGTGTATTTAATTTTTGCTTGATATACTGTAGATGTCGTATCATTTGGCTCGATCATTTTATACTGTCTTCCAAATTATAGTCTCCATAGTAGCCTTTATTTTTTTATTTTTAATATAAATATATAACCAATATTTTATATTAATAGAATTATTATTAACCATTCCAACTAGGCAAATATCGCTTATGTAATGAAAATACAGTGGACGTAATCCAATAAACGTATTGAAGGGCGATGTCGAATTTCTTGGATTATAGTCCAGATTTGTTTTGAATAAGCGTAAACCTTGTAATCCAAGAAATTACAAATCAAAGAATTTATTTGAACTGGGAATAATACCGCATAATTATGTACATATATAATATGAATGTGGAATTTAATATATTAAACCTCATAATGGAGAGCTAATATTTTATTATACAAATAACATCATCAGTGCTAGAGAACTTACAAAAACAAAATTCTATTATGCATTATATTAGTGAAGATTTGCTGAAATTATTATGAACAATCAACAGTGATAGGCGTATTGGATTACAGAGGGCGCCTGATTAGACAGGGTCCGGGTTACTGCGTGTCCACTGTATGTTATATGTAGTTAAGAAAATATGTGGAAGACTTGAATCCCACACGCAAAATGAGCGCATGATGACGTCGAGTTGCGTAAACCAGCCTGTTACACCATCTACCATCTAGACTTGAATCCATAACATTAAATCTTGAGTGCATTGCTTGTCATTTGAGCTATAGTTGATCAGTGGTTCTTAGTTCTACAACAAATGTAACTAGGAAGTAAGTCAGTGAATTGGTTCTGACAGATGGGACTAATAGAAAAGTTTTATGTTAATGTCACCTATTTTTTGTATGTAATATTATTATGTATATATTTTAAGTTTACCATTTGTCATACAGATATGACGAAGGTACCATAATGATAAAAGTTGGCAGAGAAGAGCCCGCAATATCCATGGATGTGAATGGAGGAAAAATAATATGGGCGAAACATTCAGAAATGCAGCAAGTTAACTTAAAAGCATTGCCCGAAGGTAAAAAATTATAAGCTGATTATAATAGAAATAACAAATCCCATAATTGTACATTGTATAATGAAACAAATATTATTTTTTTTACAGGAACTGAAATTAAGGATGGTGAACGTGTACCTGTAATTGCAAAGGACATGGGGTCCTGTGAAATTTATCCACAGACCATTGCACACAATCCAAATGGCAGATTCGTTGTAGTCTGTGGTGATGGGGAATACATCATATATACTGCTATGGCACTAAGGAACAAAGCTTTTGGCACTGCACAAGAGTTTGTATGGGCATTTGACAGTTCTGAGTATGCTACCTTAGAAAATTCCAGCACAATCAAAGTTTTCAAGAATTTCAAAGAGAGAAAAAGTTTCAAACCCGAGTATGGTGCTGAAGGTGTGTTTTTTTAAAATAACTTATCTTTCTTTGATATATGATATATATATATGAAACTGACTTTATCCAGGCTTCACTAGTATTGACTTCACTAGAATAGATAAAAATTAACATAAAACTTTCATTCTTTTACAAAAAACTCGTGTCGTGTTGTGATCACCAATTTTGTTGAATATTTAATTGAGAAATGAGTTGTCCACTTGTATAAATACAATAGAATATAATCAACTTCCAATGAAATAAAAATTGTCATCATATTCATATTCACAGGTATATTTGGTGGTTATATGTTGGGTGTAAAATCCATAAGTGGTGTGGCATTTTCGTTTTATGATTGGGAGCATTTAGAATTAATAAGACGGTGAGTGTTCTTTATTCAAAAATATATTATTATTATTATTATTGCATTTTTCCCCATTTCTGCTGCATATATATAACAGAATATTAATTGGTGGTGGTAAATGAAATTTAATTGGTTAATTGGTGTATAAACTCAGAATAAAAGTTATTATTTTGAATAAACAATGTGAATTCAACATGATTTGTTTTGTGCGCTTATTTAGAAAATAGAAATAGAGTCTTATTGTCACAAAGAATTAAACTTAAGACAAATGTTTTGCCACGCCTTTTCTGCTACGCCTTTTGATTTCGCCAACCCAGCATGATAAAGTTGCGAGTATTTCTTACTTATGGTCATAGTAGGTATAATAAAAACAAAAAATATATATTGTTTGACATCATCTATACAGAAGCATCGTGCATTATCACTGTTATGTGCCAATTTCAATTCTGGCCATCTTTAATTAAGTTCAATCACTCTTAGTGACTTATATTAGAATAGACTTCACGGTGATAAATTTGGAGATTAAATCTACAAGATATGATTACAGACCTTTACATCCATCCCGGAATAGCAAGGCAAACGAGCAGGCGTGTCACCTGGTGGAAAGCAATCAACACCGCCCATAGACATCTGCAGTGCCATAGATAGTGCAGAAGCTTTGCCGCCCTTAAAGGAAAGTCATTATGGGAGGGATAGGCGGTAGGGTTGGGCCTTTATAACTCAACCGCTCACCGGACGAAACCCGGTAGCTAAGCTACCACTCAGACGCCAGTTTTCTGCGGGAATGTGGGAGGTACTTCCCCAGGCGAGTTGACCCATTCATGCTACAGACAAATATTATGTCATTCTTGACACAGTATTCGTCTGCAGTGTGGCTCTACCACTTCTACTAAGTAAGACTTGCTAATATTGCTTGCCATTACATTAAATATGTTTTTATATTTGTTATTTAATTACTGTTGAGCTGCAGCTAAACAAGCGGTTAACTAAATTGAGTTTCCAATGTGTAAAAATATATTATGTTGATATAGTGATTATTTGAACTGCTTTGCCCTTGTTGTAAAAATATTGAAAATGTAAAACTAAGTATTCATAATACATATACTAATAAAATCATTCTTTGAAGGCATTATATATGTATATACAAACTACTAATTTCAAAATTGATACTATCATATAAATGTGGTTATATCGATTGTACTGTAGTAGTGTTCTATGTTTGCGAATTTCTTGGAAAATGATGATTTAGTTTCGAAGCTACCAAATGTTCCAAACTAAATCATCATTATTCATGATTTATTAGTTTTAATTTTGATACTATATTAATTGGCGAAATATTTGCGATGTGTGCATGTAATTTATGCGAATTTTTTTAAATCTTCACGTTTTACAATTATTTATGTCTGAAATATTCAACAGTTTTTATATATTATTAAGATCTCGCTGTTTTTTTTTATAAAAATGCAACTTAGTTGTGCAAAAATGCTTACATACATATCATTCAAAGTAATGCCCATCGCTAGCTACAACTTTTGCCCATCTTTCTGGCAGAGCTCGAATACCTTTGTGATAAAGGTGTTTGTCTGTTGAGGCTTTCCACGAATCAAGCCATTTTTCGATGTCTTCATATGAGTGGAACTGCTAGAGTGCATGAGTGGAGCTAGACCATGTGCTATAGAATAAAACAATTTATAATCGGATGACGCAATATATGGGGGGGGGGGACATTTTTATTAAAGGCCGGCAACGCTTCTGCACTACCTATGGCACTGCGGAGGTCTATGAGCAGCGTTGATCACTTTCCATCAGGTGACACGCCTGCTCGTTTGCCTTCCTATCCCATAAAAAATATTTAATAATTAAATATAAAGTGTTCCAAACCAAATTCAATTAAAAGTACTAATTAAATCCAAGATTCTTCAAAGTATATTTGTTTTTATTTGAACAGGATTGAAATTCAACCTCGGCATGTGTTTTGGTCAGAGAGTGGCTCCCTAGTTTGTTTGGCGGCCGATGAAGCATATTATGTGCTTCGGTATAATGCTGCTGTAGTGTCACGTGCACGGGACACCAACACCAATATAACAGAAGACGGTGTTGAGGATGCTTTTGAGGTAAAGTTATTTCATCGCTTTCAACTCTACAAAAAAATAGCTACGTATTGAATGTATTAAAGAAATGATATATGCTACCCAAGTTTTGCTCAGATATCAATTTGTTTCTAACGATCAATTAGCTCAGTGGCGGGGCCCCACGCCCACGGGATCAATGGCATCGAACCCGATGTCCGCATCGGATTAAATATATGTATGACCTACATATATTTATTCCGAGGGCAGTAACCCCGCCAATCCGCAGCGGACAAGTGTGGTGGCCTTTGTCCAACTGTGGGACATATATGGGCTGTGAAAAAAATATATTTCTGTCACTATCTGACGCGCAGTCTGGTAAACTAGCTGCTAAACCTAAAAAATGTTAAATTCACTCCAATAAATATAGATATGTATTATCACGCCTGTTACCCGTATGGGTAGGCATAGATCTCAGATCTCCATCTGTTACGATCGCTGCACTTTCCTTGCTTCTTCTATACTCATTATCTTCATGCAAACTCGCCGGTGAACAATAAATATATAACTTTTAAAAAATATAGATTTAAATATAATCCTAAAAATAATGGATATCAATGAATAAAACTTTCTATAATAGTAAATGTAGCCCCTATGGATAAAACATAATGGAAATACTACATAAGCATGGGAATAACGGGAGGGGAAAGGTAGTAAAGTAAGGGAAAAATAATCGAGACCCATAACCCTGCACACATCATACAAAACGCGCGGTAACACAAAAAATGCTACCACTTAATGCTGATAAATGTGTATGGTTGTGAAGGTGTGCATCCCCCATCTGGCATTCCCATTCTTGCATGGCTCTACCATTTATTAATTTATTATTTGCAGGTGGTTGGTGAAGTGAACGAGACTGTAAAGACCGGGCTATGGGTCGGAGACTGTTTCATATACACAAACTCTTTGAACCGCATCAATTATTATGTCGGTGGCGAAATCGTTACAATATCACATTTGGATCACACCATGTATATTCTTGGATATGTACCAAAGGAGAACAGGTAATTTAAAATATTTTGTTCGGTTTACTTAAAGTTTGAGATAGCATTATTGTCGGATGTGTATAAGATAGTTGATAGAGACCACATCATTATATCATTACAAAGAGAGTTATGTTCTTCCAGATTGTACCTAAACGATAAAGAGTTGAATATAGTGTCTTACTCACTGCTACTGCCAGTATTGGAGTATCAAACGGCGGTAATGCGAGGAGACTTTGAGACTGCAGACCGTGTACTTCCAACCGTTCCTCACGACCACCGTACTAGGGTAGCACATTTCCTCGAAAAGCAGGTAAAACCCTATATAAAAGTTCCTAGAACACACACTACCCTTTCAACTAAGCACAAACAATCTATTTGTTTACTTATTTTTTCCATTATATATTTTATAATTATAAAAGTTTGTAGGCCCATACAATAATGTCCTATTGAGGATAGACACTCAAATATTTTATTACACATTTATTTCGATTTTACACTTCCACCCTGCCTTGCGGCTCGTGGGATTCACATGACGAATTATAATAAACCTAATTTGTCAAAAATCACGTCCTGATTCCCACGAGGGCCAGAAGCGACTAACGGAACTTTTCGCTACGATGAATGTAAGACGAAGGATGGATGAAAAGATGCATAAGTGTGGAGTAAGCAAGGAAGGTGTGCCGGGATTGTACGGGAAAAAGGTGTGACAATATTTATGTGTATATAATATATCAATATACATACTCGGTTAATGAAAAAAATATGTAATGACCTGTATATTTCCTCTACTTTTTGTTTTTGATAAGATGTATAAATATTAACTTACTTGTAACCTTGTATCTATTTCCACAAAAATCTATATAAATAACAATTTAAACTTGACAGGGCTTCAAGCAGCAAGCTTTAGCTGTATCTACTGAACCAGAACACCAATTTGAATTAGCTCTATCGTTGGGGGAACTCAAAAGGGCCAAGCAGCTCGCCGAAGAGGCGACTGTGGCTGAAGGCGAACCGTCACGATCTTCTGCTGCGCGGTGGTCGCGGCTCGCTGCGGCTGCAATATCTGCAGCCAACACTGAACTCACCAAGATCTGTTATCAAAATGCAAAGGATTATGGCTCACTCTTGTTATTTGCTGTAACCACTGGTATGTTAATAGTTATAACTTAGATTAAACCTAATGTAACATCTGGTTATATCACAAATCACTATAGAGTATAAATTTGGTTCATCGGTTGTGCTTGTTTTGACTTTGATGTACTGTACTGAAAGTTGGGTTTGGCAGAAGAGTCATGAAAGCAGACTGAATGCGGTGGAAATGAGACTGTTTAAGAAGTATGATGCTGTGCATGTGGATTGGAAGAGTTGGTTGGAAAATTCCATCATGACTATTGAATTAATATTAATTAAACAACAAAGTACATTACGAACTAAACGAGTGAAATATTAAGTATAAAATATAATTTATGTGGACAGTCAAAAGTTTTACTTAGCTAAGGTCCGCGACAAGCAAAACAATAACAGAAAATTAATAATGTGTGTTTTTCCGTTGGGTTTAGTGGATTTATTTGGAACTTAAACCAAAAACTTAGCGAAAATCGGCCATCAACTCTCCACCCACCAACCACTATACACAACACCAAACACACATTATCACTTTTCCATCTTGTAAACGACACGTGTTTCGCCCCAACACGAGGCATCTTCAGGTATAGTAGACTCTACGGAAGACAACTGAAAAACAAAAACTTTTGACTGTCCATATAGTGATGGATTTCCGCAAAGTAACGCCTGACTCCATTAATAAATATAATTTGTGTCCATTCTCTATCCATCAGGCGACAAAAAGCTTCTGCAAGAAGTTGCACAGATGGCGCAGGAAGAAGGACTTGATAATATAGCATTTGTATCATTTTTCACACTCAACGACCTGGAATCATGTTTAAATTTACTTATAAGACGTAATAAGTATTCAGAAGCCGCTTTCTTTGCCAGGTAATTTAGTTTTATAACTCACTAATACTACTAAATACTAACACCTAACGCCATTTGAACATTCTGTTATATATTTATAGATATTTATAGACATTATGTTGTGTCATGTTTTTTTTTTCAGATCATACATTCCATCAAAGATGTGCGAGGTGGTGAAACTGTGGAGGGAATCAGTCGGTGCCTTGAATAAAAAGTCTGGCCAGTCGCTTGCTGATCCCTTGCAGTATGAGAACCTATTTCCAGAGTACACAGTTAGTAACCTTGATTTATGTGAATTTATAGGGGACATTCAATAGGTACGAATCTATCCATTACTCAAGTGCTGCAATTAATCAATCAATATTACGTGGTGGCCTGCCCAGGACTGCTGGACGTAAGCTTCTCCAAGAAGGAGATTAACAAAAAGCTCTCTAAAACGTGAATATTACTTGTTTAGTTTTTTTTAACAGTCCATTTATGTCCCAGTGCTGAGCACTGGCCTTTCCATTTCTGGAGGAACGGATGTTAACCCACCACGCTTATCCAATGCGGATTGGCGGGGTTTGTTTGGTTTACCGATATACAATGATACACTGTGCAGCATTACACCCACTCTTAATAGAGATAACAATACCTCATTATTAATTATTGAAACATTAAATTAGAAGTAAAAAATCAGAACTTTAATTTTTTGTAATTCAAATATTTAAAACAATTCAATATTTAATTTCTCACAGGAATCACTAGAGCTAGAACAATTCCAGCAACAGTTCGCGTACGATTACAGCTCAAATTTAGCTAACTTGTCCGAAAACTCCAAGCATTGCAACAGTGATCGTGACTTGCTTGGTGAGAAGGCTGAGATGGAAAAACTCGGGAAGTGGGCTCCAGAAGCATCCCAAGATAGGTAATAAATTAATTAGCTTTCGATCCAAGCTAAGGAAATTAAATGAACAAAAGAAAATGCACATTTTCATGTTCATAACGATTAATTCATTTCAATGTTATCATATTAAACATTAGTTTTTAATAAAATGTCTCCAAAAAGGCAGTTAGTTTATCGTACATGAAACAATACAGCAATGTGTTGGTACAATATTATATTGTCATTATCGGTAGATGGAACAAAATCTACTAAGTGGTAATGCGCAGTGCAGAAGCGTTGCCGATCTTTAAGGAAAGTGTCATTATGGGAGAGAGGAGGGGGGAGGAGAAGGGGGTAGATGGGAGGAGGAGAGGAGAAGGGGGAGGGAAGGGGGGCCGGCCCATTTATGCTACAGACAAATAATACGCCATTCTTGACGAATTATTCGTCTGCAGCGTGGCTCTACCACTACTAAAATCCGTAAACCAAAATCTTAAAGAACAATATAAAAAAAAATTATTAGTCATAAGATATATATTATATACAAATAAAAGGATTGTCAATAATTTGAAATAGAATATTTTTTAGTATCCTAAAATTGCCTTTTGATTTTAGTTTGGCAAACAGAAACTCGGAAAGCCAAGAACCTGGGCTATCGGAGATCAATAATAAACGTAAGAATTCTATAGAAATCATGGAGGAATTAGAAAAAGAAATTGATGATCTATTTGTACATACAGAGGATAATCTGGTAAGTACTATATATGTTACAAATATATCTATTCTATATATAATATCTAATAATATCTTTCATACTAAAAGCACAGCATGATTATTTGACATACTTAAAAGAATTGAATTTTTTTATTGTTTATCGTCATGTAAAGTAGCATGGTGTGCGGACAAAATCAGTTGTTCATATTAACCCTTATCAGATAATAATTATGTTAATTATGTGTATACAAATCGAAGTGTATATTAATTTGGTGGCCGTAATGAAGGTAGGATTTATTCATTAAATACTATCCATTTGTAATGCATCTCATTTCTTTTTCAGGACCTGTTGGCGGATGATGTGGATTTGATTGAATAATTGTTTTAAGTGTATTTAATTCTTGTTTAAATGATTATATTAAAATTTTTGATTTATTACATAACTATAATAAAGTATGTACTGCGCAACGTTCTATTATTTATAAGTTTAAAGTATTATCTAGTTTCCATAACTTTATTTCTTCACTTGTTTCATTGTTTTTTTTTTACATTGTATTGAATGTACAAATTATATATTCATCGTATTGTATGTTTGTAGACAGTTTGTGATGACCGAGGATTTCACGATGAATCATGGGTTTGAACATTAAAATATATAAAGTGGTGATGTATATGGTTACATTATGTATATTCTATGTCATCTGTATACACCTTCTAACGCCATAAGATGTATTTGAGGATAAAATAATAAAGGTCATTCATTATCTTAACATAAAATATTTAATATGTTATTATATGTATTGGCTGGCAAAGCTTCTGTGTCTCCTGCGGTGTCGCGGTCGTCTATGGGCGGCGTTGATTGCGTTCCATAAGGTGGCACGCTTGCTCGTTTGCCTTTCTATCCTATAAAAAATTTATTATTTAAATAATGAGTGAGAAACATGACACATTATAGTCCAATAGTATACATAGGCCTCCGCTAAGAAACGCTACCTGGTGTATCATCAGAAATCCGTAAATTATCTAAGGGACGGTCAATTAATTCAGTAGGTGCGTTGCGGCTTGTCTAGTCGATAGTCGCTGGTTCGATCCTCGTATCAAAAAACTGCTATACATACATAACAGTTTTTTTATGGGATAGGAAGAGCAGGCGTTTCACCTGACGGAAAGCAACCAACGCCGCCCATAGACATCCGCAGTGCAGAGGCGTTGCTGACCTTTAAAGAAAGTGTCATTGTGGGAGGGTGAGGGGGGTTGGGCCTACGGAACTCAATCGGACGAAACGCGGTAGCTAATCTTAGCCTCTCAGACGCCAGATTTCTGCGTGAGTGTGGTACTTCCACGGGCGAGCCGGCTCATTCATGCTACAGACAAATAATACGCTATTCTTGATAAAGTATTTCGTCTACAGCCTGGCTTTACCACTACTAGCATAGAGATATTTATTCAGAGTCTGGTTACCTCGCCAATCCACATCACTCAATCGTGGTGAGTTGTTCGCTTATTCAAAAATGGGGAGTCACGTGCTCAGCAGACGTGGGAAGTATATTTCGGCGATTGTTGGAATTAGAATGAATTTCGCCCGGACTGAATTTCGGCTTTTATAGACAAAATATAGAAGACGAACAAAAGCAATAAACAAGAACAAAGAATCTTAAAATAAGTTTGCTTCAGCGTAGCAACAATATCGTTTTTAAAAAGCAAATGAAATTACTGCAAAACGATTAATGGAGTCAGGCGTTACTTTGTAGAAGTCCATTACTATGTGGACAGTTAGAACTTTTACTTAGCTTAGATCCGCAAAAAGCAAACAAAAATAGAAAAATAATAATGTGTGTTTACTATGGAAGACTTAACCGTTGTCTTCTGTATGGTCTACTATACCTGATGATACTTTCTGTTGAGGAAACACTTGTGGTTTGCAAGGTGGAAAAGTGTTAGTGTGTGTTTGGTGTTGTGGATAGTTTTTCGGTAAGATTTAGTTAAAGTTCCCTGTAAACCCACTTCATTCAGCAGAAACACATTATTAATTTTCTATTTTTGTATGATTGTCGCGTATCTTAGCTAAATAAAAGTCCTAACTGTCCACATTGCAAAACAATTCTTAAAATACAACTAAAATATTCAAAATACATATAATTATGATTTTATATAATTCAAAATTTGTTTTACACAATCATTTTATATAAACCAAGAATACTCTTACATAATCTGCCAACAGATGGCGCTACAATACATATAAAAGGACAATGCTCACAATGTATGAGGAAACAACCCAGGCCCAGCTCAAATGGAATGTAATCTCAAATTTTATATATTCATATGTGACAAAATTTTTAGTACGGGGCGCTGTAAAAAATTTTCAAATATGATAAATTGCTCGTTGTTTTTAAGGAATAGCTCTTTACAAAAAACAAGGTTAAGAGTTAAAAAATAGGGAATTATTTTATTTCTTTCTTTACCCATGTTCTGAATATGACATTTAGGCATTTATTTTGACAAGGTTTCCTACATTATAGTTTACAGTATACAGTAAATGTAAACAAAAATCAAGGATAAATTAAATTATTTTAATATAGTATATTACAATGGCTTTTACATTAATGGTTGATTGTTGGTGATTGAATCCGCCGTTGTGACTGTTATACTGGTTAGCGTAATATGTAGGATGGTTAAATAAAACAAGCAGAAACGTGGACAGTCAGAACTTTTACTTAGCTGAGATCCGCCACGAGCAAACAAAAACCGAAAAATAACAATGTGGTTTTCCCATTGAAAGAAGTGGATTAACGGGGAACTTAAACTTCAAAATCTTATCAAAAAACCGCCGTCAGCAGATAACCGTTAAGTGACACTTGACGGTTTCTTTCCGTAGAATCTACTATACCTGACGATGCCTCGTGGACTTGACTTTCTATGGACTTTTTAGTCAACTTGAAAAGTCACGTGTATCGTGTATTACGCATTTATTTCATATCACTTCACTTATACGCCTTAATCGAACTATATTGTATGCCTAATACGCCACCACACTTTATCAATATAATTGATAATAATATAAGATCATAAAAATTGAATAAAAACACAACGTAACTGAAGTAAGTTAGCGTGAAAAGTCCCATAACATTCTTGAAATACATTTAAATGTAACGAACATTAAATTGGACAATCGAGAATAGCTTAGCCGACAGGATTGACATTTTGTGTAAATCGTTTAAATCATCAAATCGATACAATATAATTATTACATTATTTATTAGAAATAATGTCTGTTAAATTATATTGAATTATAATGATTAAATTATATTGAAATAGACTACACTAAATACACAATTCTTTCAGCGCGCCACTATTCTCATTAAAGATCAATGCCAGTATATCGGTATTTTTATTTAATTTAAAAATCGATATTCTGATAAAATATCGATCCTATATAAATCGATACATTTTAGCACTTCCGATATCCCTTGTAGTGATAGTAGCGACTCTAGTAATTGTTTAAATACCGGTTATTCAATTCAATTCTTGGTTTAATGCAACTATCAGCAAATCTTCCAGTATTCAGTCAGTCATAGAGGTAACAATATAATATAAATTACGAAAATCAAATCAAACCATGGTTACTAAGCTATGAGAAATATAGTAAATAAATAAATGAGACTGAATCTGAATGAAGATGTAATATTAAAAAAAGAATGCTAGCTAGTATTCTTAAAAAAATTATTTTAGAATTTTTGTTTGTTATTCCATCTAAGTTTATAAAACTTGTTCTAGTAAATGGCTCACATAAATAGTCCAATGAAAGACACGAACTCGCGACGTACAGATAGCTGACGTACGTAAGCCCGAGCTACCAACTGGATATCTGCATATTTTTTTTTACATATGAAACGAATGAAACGGCTCTCTATTGGTCGCTTCTCGCCCTCGTGAGAATCGGGACGTGATGGGTGGCGAGCCACGTCGCCGTCATTTTCAACAAATTAGGTATATTAAATTCTTCGTAAAGTCTTCGTAATAATCTTAGTGAATCCCACGAGCCGCAAGGGAGGATGGAGATCAGCCCCAGCAGAGCTCTGCATGCTGAGGTAAGGTACCATAGTACTCAGGGGAGTCCTAAGACGGTCGGCACGCATGCGATTAAGCTCGCCCTTAGCCATGAATCCTTTGGCATGGCAGACCGTTGGTTGACGGAGAGGAAGGGAAAGGATAGAGAAGAAAGGAAAGGGCAGGAACGGAAATGCGGTTTAATGAAATACATATATTTATTCCAATGCGGGAATCCAACCTGCGATCATTGACTCCATGGTTGGAGGGCCCCGCCACTGAGCCAATCGGTCGTCACAAAAAAGAGTAGCAAGAAAAATATTCAATTAAATAATAATTTTCTTGTCACAGAGGTCGCCATGATATTATATGACCTGGCCATACGAGATGGCCTCGACGCGAAATACTCGAATCTAATAAAAACCTAACCTAAGGATAATCCTAAGGTTTTAAACCTAAAACTAGCAAGGGGGGAGCATCATGACCCGGGCATGACATGACGATCAGCTACTCACAAAGGGGCGCCAAATGGGCGGACCATAAAACAAAAAAATGCTGTATATTTTTTATTTTTATTATAATTGATTTCTGGAAAACTATTTTTTATTTAATGCCAGTGTAATGTAATAAATGTTAATTTGTAACTAAAAGGGAAACAAGGAACACTAATAGTCTAAATCAAACTGTAATCATATATTCATAATAAAAATCGCACGACTTTTCTACTGGCAGGTTCTGACTCGACCTGTGCCTGTCAATACTTCCTTATGGCATATACGCTGTGTGGCTAGATAAATTACCTCCTTTCTTGATTTGTGTGATAAAATAATATGTTATAATAAATATTTGCAGTGTACATAATATAAACATTCTTTCTTTTAGAACACTATTTATTTTGATTTCTTAAACGCAATGTAGCTTACGATTGTTATTTTAAAACGATTTATTAATTTGCGAGTATCATTTTCATATAGTTTTATATGGTTTTCAAATGGGGGGGAACACTAAAAAGGTATTGTGTCCCGGGCGCGAGTTAAGCTCGTTACGCCATTGTACTACAGCTGCTGAAACATCGGCAATTTGCTCAAGCTGTGTTTTCCTCGGTCTTCCGCTACCCACCCGTCCATACGCATCCGCACTGTGGATGGAAGGGTCGGTAGGGAGAGTGATGGACATAAGCCTCTTCCAAAGCGGCTACGTTCGTCCATACTCTATGGAACAGATATGGGATGTAAAAAAAACGCATTCAAAATAACTCGTTAAGTAAAATAACTTGTTTTCATACAAATGCATAATCAACATTTTGCGCCCGAGATATTACAGGCTTTGTACAGAACGCGCGCATAATGTTTCTTTCGGCGTCAAGTAAACTGAAATCTTAATTCGTCGAATGCAATCCATCAGTACGTTGGCTATTCGGTGTAAAGTGCGCACGCATGCACTCCCGCGCTCAAGTATACACACACACACACACACACACACACACACGCACGCGTGAACGTTGACAAGCGATCGAGGTAAGTTGAGTGTTTATTAAATGGCTGAGCGATATTTTTTTTAAAAAAAATATAACGCACATATAAGTATAATACTATTATTTTTTTTAATTTTGCTCAAATTTTCTGTTGGTATTTTTTGTTGTCGCATTCGTATAATTTATTTGATTTGTATAATAATTATGATTCGTATAATTAATATGATGTGTATAATAATTATGATTAAGATAATTAATTATTTTTATAATGATTTAATTCGCACAATTAATAGATTTTGATGATGATAATTAATAGATTGATGATCTTGGAATTATAAAAAAAGTCCTTGACAAATCATATTTAATTCGCAAAATAATTATGATTATTAGTATACTTAATATAATTCATATTTATATTAATTAAACGATTATGATTTGTATAACAATTATGATTTATAACTATCATTTTATAACATCTTAGAATCACAGAAAAAACTTTTTTTTGCTTTCGCTATACAGTACATCAAAATAATACTTTTTATTTATTCGTTGTGAATTACTAAGCAAATATTTTAACATTAGTATTGACTGAATAATGTTCTTATAACTGTGACACACTACACTTTGCGTAGAATTTTGCAAATAAAAAAAAACTGTTCAATAAAACCAATATTTTGATAATTTTATTATTATACGACCGGGTGCAGTGTAACGCATTAGAAATTCACACAGCAACTGCAATGCAGTACAGTTTTCAATCAAGTTATCGGCGAGCATTAAAATAAAATACAAATCAATAAATAGTAAAGTTTATTATGAAATTTTCCGGATTTATTCTTTCTTTCTGTCGTCTAAAGCAGCAATGTAAAGATTGTTTTTAAAAGATGATTGGCATTGTTTTTAATGGGACAGTAAGACAAACGAGCAGGCGTGACACCTAGTGGACCAACCAACGCCGCCCATAGACATTCGCAGTGCCATAGGTGGTGCAGAAGTGTTGCCGGCTTTTAAGACAAGTGTCATGTTATGGGAGGGTGGAGGGGGGGTTGGGCCTCCGGAACTCCTTACCATGCCATTCTTGACAAAGTATTCGTCTGCAACTATATATATATATATATATATATATATATATATATATATATATATATATATATATATATATATATATATATATGTGTATGTGTATGTGTATGTGTATGTGTATGTGTATGTGTATGTGTATGTGTATGTGTATGTGTATGTGTATGTGTATGTGTATGTGTATGTGTATGTGTATGTGTATGTGTATGTGTATGTGTATGTGTATGTGTATGTGTATGTGTATGTGTATGTGTATGTGTATGTGTATGTGTATGTGTATGTGTATGTGTATGTGTATGTGTATGTGTATGTGTATGTGTATGTGTATGTGTATGTGTATGTGTATGTGTATGTGTATGTGTATGTGTATGTGTATGTGTATGTGTATGTGTATGTGTATGTGTATGTGTATGTGTATGTGTATGTGTATGTGTATGTGTATGTGTATGTGTATGTGTATGTGTATGTGTATGTGTATGTGTATGTGTATGTGTATGTGTATGTGTATGTGTATGTGTATGTGTATGTGTATGTGTATGTGTATGTGTATGTGTATGTGTATGTGTATGTGTATGTGTATGTGTATGTGTATGTGTATGTGTATGTGTATGTGTATGTGTATGTGTATGTGTATGTGTATGTGTATGTGTATGTGTATGTGTATGTGTATGTGTATGTGTATGTGTATGTGTATGTGTATGTGTATGTGTATGTGTATGTGTATGTGTATGTGTATGTGTATGTGTATGTGTATGTGTATGTGTATGTGTATATGTATATGTATATGTATATGTATATGTATATGTATATGTATATGTATATGTATATGTATATGTATATATATATATATATATATATATATATAAGTCACGATACACGCTTTTAGTATAAAAATGAAATAAAAACACAACGTCACTGATGTTAGTTGGCGGAAAAAGTCCTCGGCTTTCTTGGATCCACCAGATAATTTAAAATAGTGGTTTCCAAACTTTTTTGATAATCGACCCCCATAAAAGTAATTTTCAGTACATTAAAATAAAACCATCTATTAGGTACCTACTGTGTTTGTGCATTTATTTTATGATTTTAAACATTTATAAAAGTAATTTTATATTACACAATAGTATGTAAAATATCTAAATCTTAAAATCTAAATACTTTACTATTTATTAAATAATAAGTAACTACAGAATTATTGTTTCTTAATCAATGAGATGTGTGTGCCTAGTGTTTCTCTCGTACAAATAACCATTTATTTATTTATTTTCTATAAATAAAATGACATTAAGTCAATTACAACAAAAAGAAAAACATTCACAATTTTACATATACCGTTTGGTACGTTTAGTAAGAATTCGACCCTCAATCGTCCAATACTTTTATTTAATAGACCCCTGTCTATATAGACCACCTTGGCGACTTCTTATCTCTCGACTTATACAGTATCTAGAAAATTTCATATAAGAACCTGTATTAATTAACAGGAGTCGAATTTTAGTCCTCGTTAACCTCCAAAATCAGTTCTCGTTTATGTCGACCCCTGGGAACCGATTCAGTGTCCGGAACTCAACCGGACGAAGCGCAGTAGCTAAGCTACCACTCAGACGCCGGTTTTCTGCGGACGTGTAGTACTTCCCGGGCGAGCCGGTCCATTCATGCTACAGACAAATAATATGCCAATCTTGACCAAGTACTCATCTGCAGCGTGGCTCTACCAATACCAATGTTGTATTAGACATTTAATTTTTATCTAAATATAATTTACAACAGATAAGTTACAATACGATGCATATCGTATAAAAATACTTAATTTTCTTTTACTAAGCTAAGATCCGCGACAATCAAAACAATAATAGAAAATTAATAATGTGTGTTTTTCAGCTGGATGAAGTGGATTTATTTGGAACTTAAACCAAAAACTTGCCGAAAATCGGCTATCAATTCTCCACCCATCAACCACTATACACAACACCAAACACACATTACCACTTTTCCATCTTGTAAACGACACGTGTTTCGACCCAACACGAGGCATCTTCAGGTATAGTAGACTCTACGGAAGACAACCGAAAAGTGACGACTGATAGACTTTTCGGTTGGGTGGAGAATTGATGGCCGATTTTCGGTAAGTTTTTGGTTTAAGTCCGAAATAAATCCACTTCATCCAGCAGAAAAACACATTATTATTTTTTTGTTATTGTTTTGCTTGTCGCGGATCTTAGCTAAGTAAAACTTTTACTGTCCACATAGTGATGGATTTCCGCAAAGTAACGCCTGACTCCATTAATAAACTTAATTTTCAACAATATAAAAAAAATATACACATTTAAAAAAAATTATATGAAATATACCATTGAGACCTTATTTTAATTAAATAGTAAAATAAACATAACCTCGATATACATTTAGTGTCCGTCTGTTGACATTTCAAGGCAAACTAGCACCTATTATATACTACTCATTTAGTAAGAGTACCAATTCAAAGAGAAAGGGTCTATTGTACAATGGTAATTTTATATGGGTCGATAAACAGTGTTGCAATACGTTTATCTTATAAAATGTGATTTGTTTTTTGTTAATTGAATAGATAAGCGAATGATAAAGCACTTGACAACACATAGACATTTCCAACAACTTGTGTTGCCTTCCCAAGTTTATTGAAAGGTGAAGGAGTTGCACACTGAACACAGGACAGTAAGTTTCTCGCTTTTAACCGCATAAAACCTCAAGACGTTCGAAGCGTCGACGACTGGGGTCTCGCACAACGGCTTGCTTCTTTGGCATGGCGGATATATGTCTCATATCTCAGCATCTATTTTCGTTTTCACCATAGGGAGTGCACCGAGGGATTGTTTCGATCAATTCCTACTGCTGAATTCCACTGCCGTACTACTCGCCGAGTGGAAACGTTTCATCCCGACCATCTGGGTGAGTGGCGATCCAGTGCGGTGCGTTTTTCCCGAAATTTAATTCCACGCACCACCAGTCTATGGAGTCAGCTGCCTTCGGAGGTATTGCTGAACTGCTAGGACGTTGAAACCTTCAAAAACAAACCTACTCATATCTTAAGGCCGGCAGCGCAACTGTGACGAATCTGGTGTTGCGGATGTATATGGGCGGCGTTGATTGTTTTTCATCAGGTCATACGCTTACACGTTTGCCTCCCTATCCCATGAAAAAGCTACTCATAATTTGGTTCTTTGCAAGAATTCGGTACTTCCCCGTACTAGCCAGGACCGGTTCATGCTACATTAAATAGTTTACATTTAATATAAAACTCATTTTATCTCTTCTGAGAAATCCAAGAAGTCATTATCATCAGAGGCGTTAAAGTCGCTGGTGGACCTTGGCCTGGTTCAGAACATTCCTCCAGTCCAATCTCTTCCTCACTCTCTCACTTCAATCCGTCACGCCGAGAATTATCAGATCTTGATTATTAATGGAGTCAGGCGTTACTTTGCGGAAATCCATCACTATATGGACAGTCAAAAGTTTTACTTAGCTAAGATCCGCGACAAGCAAAACAATAACAGAAAATTAATAATGTGTGTTTTTCCGTTGGGTTTAGTGGATTTATTTGGAACTTAAACCAAAAACTTACCTAAAATCGGCCATTGTGTATAGTGGTTGGTGGGTGGAGAGTTGATGGCCGATTTTAGGTAAGTTTTTGGTTTAAGTTCCAAATAAATCCACTAAACCCAACGGAAAAACACACATTATTAATTTTCTGTTATTGTTTTGCTTGTCGCGGATCTTAGCTAAGTAAAACTTTTGACTGTCCATATCAGATCTTGGTATATTCCGTCTTGCTACCTGAGTTTTGGCCTGCCTTGTTTATCTCGCCAATTTAAATGTCATTTATTTATAATTCAAAATTAATATGGGGGGGGGGAGGGCATCCTTTAGTTATGTCACACGATAAAAGTGATGGAGGGAGTAAACATAGTGTGATATCGTGAAACCGGAAGGGGGACGAGCCATAAGCTTCATGACGTTACAAATCTTAAAATCTTTAAAATATTACCAATCCCATTAATATTTGAGATTTAATTGCATAATATGTGACGTTACACCAGTGTCGAGGAGGGTCACAAATTTGTGACCAGGTGTGACGAAACCGTGGGGAGGGATTCAAAAGTCATGAGATTCGTGTGACGTAATTTATGGATGACCCCTAGTTTATTTAATGATTTTTGATATATATTTTTTTCTTCTTTTTTAATATTATTTCGCAGAAAGTAATATTAAAATAAATACATTTTACAATGTGTACACGTTAAAATGTTCATATTTCGTAAAAACTTTATTATTGCATAAATATAATTAACAATAGATAAAATAAAATAAAAGAACTAAATACCATTAAAAAGAGACAATTACATGTTTTTGCCTGTTTGTACTTTCGTAGTGCAGTATGCGGTGAGTTACTGAATGGAATTTCATTACGCATTGAATCCATAGCTCGGTTAGCAGGGGTCGGAGTAACGATTTGCACGTCGTGAGTTCGTATCCTCCACTGAACTACTGATTTGAACAATGGCGTAAGCATTTTAAGCTTTGTTGGAATGGGTAAAAATAATTCTAGTAATATTAAAAACAAAAACATTTTTTTTGTTTTTCCACAGCCCATATATGGTCCCACTGCTGAGCTCGGGCCTCTCTATATCTGAGGGACGGACATTAACTCAGTTATTTCTTAAATATTAAAAAAAAACATTGCTAGTCTTTAAAGGAAAAAGCATGATTTAATTTCGATACATAAATAGACTAGAGTAGATTGGAAGTCAAAATAATTAGAACATTAAAAAGAAATTAGTTTTCAGAAAATTGATGTTTAGGTGCTGGGAATATTATAATAAGGTACCGGGGTATCTAAAAGGCTACCAGGGTATCTAAAAGGGTAACAGGGTATCTAAAAGGGTAGCAGGGTATCTAAAAGGGTAGCAGGGTATCTAAAAGGATACCAGGGTACCTAAAAGGGTACCAGGGTATCTAAAAGGGTACCAGGGTATCTAAAAGGGTACCAAGGGTATTACATCGCTTATATTGAAGCTTTTATAGAGACTTCAGTCACTCAGGTCTTAGGTGGAATGCTCGATACATCTTCCGGTTGCGATTCGGACGTATTTATCCCAGGCGAACATATCAATGCAAAAAAAAACGAATACGCTGTAAATGAGAAAGCATATTCGGATTTGAAAAAATACTGCGTCGAATGTTCCGAGTCTCACAGCTCTACGAACAATAGAAAATTTTGTACAGCATTGAAGCTCATAGTTTTTTGAGAGATTAGATACAATTTTTTCAGAATTTATTAAAGTATTTTTGGCTATGGTGGTAAGTTTTTGCGGTTTACTACGTTTCCGCTTTTTGCGACGATATGCTATGGTGTCGTACTGTATAACATGTAGTGTAGTGTCGTAGTTTGAAATGAAGGGAAAAATATGACGTGAAGTGACATGAAGTAACATGAAATACGTTTAAATTTGAGTTGCACTGAAGGCACCCTGGCCGCCGTGGATGATAGCTTTAATAAGTGACGGCGGTTCGCGTGCTACATAACGGGAACATGCACATGTCGCAAGCTGTTGCACTGGGGTGCTACTCTCATTGGTAATGACGGACCTACTCGTCGACACACTGCCGTCCGTCTGCCGCAGTCTGTTGAAAAATTGCGACGAAACCGAGAAATTGTTGCTCTGGCGCAGCAATAGATCTATTTCATATTTTTTGCGGAGAAATTGCACCATCTTTGCCGATGGCCCGTCTATTGCCAGTCCGTGTACAGATTCTCCAGTGTCCTTTAGCATGTGATCAAATAAGAGCTTCCCGTTGCCACACCGTCTGTAGTTGCTCTTAATATAAAAGTCAAGCACGCACATCGGCTCCAATTGGTGCACTTTAGCGTTCTCGTCGTACAAATACAGGCGCTTTCTTCCGATTTTTAAAAATCCTATCACCTCGCCCCTACCCGTATTACCTTGGACGACTTTTAATAAATACAGTGTTTGTTTTGGGCAATTGCGCAAGCGAGCCGCACTTGTAATAGGAGTTTTGATACCTTGAGCGACAGCAGACTCCGCTCCGAGGGCATCTATAATTTTTGATAGACTAAACTGCAGCGATCTCACGTTTTTGCTAAAATTTCGCAGGTAAAGCGAGTTGTCAACCTTAGTTATTGTCTCAGGCAATATCTCGTTTACGGATATCGACTCCATATCAAAAATACGGTCTCAGTCACACTATTACAGTCTGATTGATTTTAAAATAAGGAATGACCGCCTCTGTTTTAAATCTAGTCATGGTTACGAATTTAACAATTGACACTATAATATTAGCACACACTATTACTTTCGAATTAGAATAAGCTAATAACACATAAGTATTGAAATCAATGGAATTCAAATTATTGGACCACTCGTCACATGTGACTGACTATATTTAGTAGCAAAGTAAAATAATTAATACTTTCATTGAAAAAATTTCAATATCTCATAGACATGATTTCAATATGTCATACATGACAAATATTTTTTTTTTAAATTAAAAATATAGTTTCATAGTATAAAATATATAGGTAGAGTTTCTAATTCCAATAGACCCAAAAAGTTAAAATAGTAAATAATTTTTTCTATTTTTAATACCCACTAGTAGTTCAGCTACCCTCGGCGGTCTTTCCGAACCGTTACGACATTGGAACCTTCAAAAAACAAGCCTATACATACCTAAAAGGCCGGCAACGCTTCCGCAACTCCTGCCGTGTCGCGGTTGCCCATGGGCGGCGTTGATTGCTTTCCATCAGGCGACACGCTTGTTCGTTTGCCTTCCTATCCCACAAAAAAAAGAAGTTCACACTCCCTATATACACATATTTATTTATATATGTATCTTGTTCAAATTTTCAATTTTAATAAAATACTTTTTTATTCATCCACTCAAGTTCAAACACATTTTTTTTAAACTTGTAGTGGATGACACTTGATGTTAATACAGTTTTTTCAAATATTAATTAATTAATTAATTTAATTTAGTTTTATATGGGAGCTAAAAATTCTCTTATATAAGATGTATAGTAGGAAATTACTTTAATTTTTTTCTTAATATTACTTGGTTTTTTAAAAAAGAAATTCGAAATTCGAAATGTGGCTTAACAGGCGCATGATGTTTATCTCGTGGATACAAATAGTTACGAACGAGGAAGTTCTACGACGAGTTGAGCAGAAACGCAAGCTTTTGAAAACCATTAGGCAAAAGAAAGTTTATTTAGACATAAAGAAAGATTAGTTTATAGATATCCTAGGTATGAGCTCCTGTAACTCATAAAGATGGGAAAAGTTGCCGGAAAAAGGAAAGTTGATGAACATCCGAGAGTGGACTGGGATAGCGAGTGCTACCCAACTTTTTAACCTCGCTAGAGACAGAGAGAAGTTGACTGCCAATCTTCACTAGTTCGACCACAATAAGTAGAAGAACTTTTATTTTTCATATAAATAAAATTTTCATTAACCATTCAAACTAAGCTTATTGCTTGTACTGGTATATGGTCCAAATTAATGGTACAATAGAGATTAGAAACGCACGACTTCATATCGTATGCAATGGTTATACCATATCAACTGAGATATTACTGCTCCACTTATATAATATGTTTAACAAATCAGTATTTTAAAATATATATTTTTTAAATTTTAACAGCTCATATATATGTCTCACTGCTGAGCACGGGCCTCTCCATTTCTGGATGAACGGATGTTAATCCACCACGCTTGTCCAATGCGGACTGGCGGGGTTACCACATATAAAATACAAAATATATTAATAAATTTTAAATAGTGCCACAAACCACCATATAACCACCACATCTAAACACCATAAAATTAAAATGGAAATAAAAAATTTCAAGAATATAAATATTGTCAAATAAAATCGGAGGCAGTTCATGAGGACTGCCGACAGAAGTGAAATCTTAAAACTATATTTATAAATTTCAAACTAATTGTAATATTATATAAGTAAACAAAATTTGAACTCTTAATAATATATAAATAATTTCAATAAATAAATAATTTTAATAATATATACCTTAAATATTAAATATCTATGGGTTCGTGTCAGTAACATGCTAATCATGTTGCTGATACGAACCCATAAATATTTTCCCTACCCAGAGTCGTGTAACGCGGCTATAAAAGTTTTCACTTCAAAAATTTTTTTTGTTGAAAGAGAATACGATAGAATAATTTATAACACATCGTTATTGTCACGAATTCGATGAATTTTGAGTGTTGTGTTTATGATCAAAATTACGGAATTCCATTGATAATTATCCAAGTATGTTTATTTTATAATACGCTTCATTAAATACAGATAATTTTAATATATAATTGATAAAGTAATATGGAAGATTTAATACTTACGACATGGTTTTATAATCACGCTATAAAAAATGATTAATTGTTTTGTCATACAGGAAAAAGGGCAAGCACGAAACAAGTTTAAAAGTACCAAAGCAACGCACGAATGTGCCGACTCGATTAGGGAAATACCTCATAAATTATTGAAGTTAAAACAGTAGTGTTATTTTGTGTAACCGCATTTCTGTACAACGACTGTAGAGATCCAACAGCCAAACTAACTAGCCCGTCAGATGCTCGAAGCGGCAAAGCTGAAAGAGGTAACCTTTTTAAATCAAGTTGATCTATTTAATGATCTTTATATATATAATAATCGAGAGCTATTTTGTTAGTCTCGCTAAAAATCAAAAACGGCTCGACTGATTTGAATATATATATTTTTTATTTTGTTCGCTATAGTACAGGGAATGTTATCGATTTAAAAAAAATATAGGGAAAACATAAAAAAATACTAGAAAAATGAAAAATTTATTTTTCTTCCTTTTAGTTCTTAAACTAATTAACTTTCAATAGATGACGGCTTTATCGTCTAATGGACGTGTTGTTTGTCATAAAACTATCGTTTCTTTTGTGCGATTTTGAAAAGCATTGCATACCTAAGTACCATTACATACCAGGAGAAGATAAGCCTACCAGGAGATATCATTTCGTTAATTTTAATTATATAAATTGTGGGTGAAACGAAGGTCACTGGTCGTTTATTTTATAAAATAAATTACCATTTATTAATTACATTTTATTATTAAATATAATAATAACTTTTAGTAAAGCACTGAGGACAATACAAATGTACGATGTAATATAAGTGAAACTAGAACTAAACGAATATCGAATAGACGTTACATTGGATGAATAAGCAGTAGAAGTAGTTTTAATTTAAAGGCTGTACTTATTTGTGTCTACGAGACTTTCAACTCCAAATTACCTCTAAGGTAGACGATAAGCATATTTTCAAAGCCTTATTTAGGATCTGATCAAGGGATCTTCGTATATCAGCAAGAGAAACTTCCGCCCGGCTACGATCTGCAATGGTCTACGTGGAGATCTCTTAACAGACTCCGTACACAGTTGGGTCGTTTAGGACATAACATGAGCGAATGGGGCTGTACAGTACCGCAGTGTATCATGTATAGCAATCTTATCGAGGCGAATACTGCTGCCATTGCAGTGACGAATTACTGGGTCGAACCACTGACAACGAAAGGAAGAATTTAGCGAATTTGTGGACTAACCCACCAGAACCAGAGATTTGGGCCGCTACCTCTTCTGCTCTCCGTTAGTTTGCCACTGGGGCCAACTTCTACACTTCTCTCTTCCCCTCCCACTAGTGGTATCTTTACCCAGTGTTTCACCTTTGTTATAGTCGTTATAACTGTCGTATTAACTAACTGTTTGATAAATAAGATAATAAAGATTATATACGTTTATTCGGATTTGCCTCGCGACTTTCACGAGATAGAGTATTTAAGAAATAATTCTTAAGGTCATTTAGTAACATTTCTAATATATTTTTATTTACATAGATTTTAATGTTCTTTTTCTTGCTTTATTCTTATGCGAAAGTGGAAAATTCTCCAAATTATGAACACGGGGAAACGGTGCGCATTAGCTCTGTGGTTTTCAGAATGTTATTTTTGTAAATTATGTGTATTGTATTTTTATTATAAAATAAATTTATAAAAAAATCAGACGAAAGACAGACAGTTGCCGACAGAAGTGAAAACTTAAAACTGTATTTTGAAATTTTAATCTAATTGTAATATTAAATGCTGCTATTACTACAGCGTGTTGCTGACGCGACTCATAAAACTTTATCCATCCATGAAACGCCCAACACACACACATACAATCGGATATATATACAATGTGTTGGCGTGATGCGTGTACGTAGGCAGCTGCGCGCGCATTAACTGTATTTAAAGTATGTCTATAGCTATGTCTTAAGCATTAAGATGTTGCTGACGCGAACCCATAGATTTTTTTCCTACGCAGTCGTGTAACGCGGCTATAGAAGTTCGCATTAAAAAAATATTAGTTCAAATAAATTTTAATTCTCTTTTTTTATATTATTATTTATCTTTCTCTTATTATATGGTATAGGAAGGCAAACGAGCAAGCGTGTCGCCTGACGGAAAGCAATCAACGCCGCCCATAGATAACCGCGACACCGCAGGAGTCACGGAAGCGTTGCCGGCATTTGATATATGTGTAGGCTTGTTTTCTGAAGGATCCAATATCACATCCGTTGGAGATACCATTTTTATAAAATGGTGTTGGAATATTTTTTAACTCGATGCGAAATTTCAACAACCAGGCGTTCGGTTGAACGGACAAAAACACTTTGCTACAGTTAATCTTAATTTATCGGGTAGTGTTCATATTTCCTCAATTTCGCTTATATGCGTGGGAGACTTACAATTACGTATAATATAGCTGGTCTTTAATTCTTACACTTCTATATTATATACGATGGTACAGTCATAATATTTATACATACGTTACAAGATGTAAAAACTGACTTAGGGCAGATCCACGTGGCGTATTTTTTCCAGCGCAGATAACGAGATTTTCGATGGCGCTTTATACGTGCGTTCGTAAAAACACGCGACAACTGCGCGTATGATAATACGCCGTAAGTGCGCGCAGATGTGGCGTTATAGATGCGCTGTAGTTGCTCGTACGTGTAACTTGTACGGCTTCAACAGCAGTAAATAAGCAACTGCAGGAGGCGGAGAGACGAGGTGGGGTGAGCATGCACTGCCCCCCACCCCTTTTCCTTATTACATAACGTCCATAAGAGTGTTTTAATCGATTGAAACGCGCGTAAGTAACGATACAAGCGAGCTTCGAACGCACTTTTCTCGCACGCACGTGTATATTGCTTGGTACGCGCATTTGGATAGATACAAACGCAACAATCTGCTTTTCGGGCGTATTCACGGTGCAGTAAAACGCGCGTCGTCTACGCCGAAAAAGTACGCGCCTAAATTGTTACTAATATTTCACTTTTTAATTTGATGCCATACTTTTATTACATGAACTACAATTAAAATGCAATTATGTATTACATGATATTTTTTAGCTTATATAATATATTTGTCTAAATTATAATAATATTATTTTTTATATATTCCTTTATAATATATTTTCTTCTCATAATTTCATTAATAAAATTTTATTAACTCAATTACCCGTGTGGTATTTGTTTGTTTGATTTTCCGTAAAAAACATTTCCAATAAAAATATTAAAAAAAGTTTTTATATTCTTTTATAATATATTTTCTTCTGATAATATCTTATTAATAAAATTTTTCCATGAATTTTGCAAATTTACATGTGACAGTCAAGAAATATGCGAATATTCGCTTATACATGAATCTTACTTTTTAGTCAATTTTGAAAATGTGGATTCGAAGATGTTAATGCTGGTAGCCTATTGGCTTTAACAGCTTTATCGTATTCAGGGCAAGTAAAATATAATTGGGAATCTGCGCAAATCGCAGACTCCATCGGCCTGACGCCGTGTCGGAGGTACACATATGTGTGTGTGCTGATTTTAAACTCGTCATGATTCTACGTTAAACATGTAGGGGAGGATTAAACTTTAGTAACTATAGTCCCTATTAGTCCCATAGACCCTAAGGTCTAGGGGATGAGAACCGACCGGGTACGTGAGAGAATCTCGTGTAAGCGGCCGGTGTAGAAGTGTTCCCTACTCTACGTGCTCGGCTAGAGCCGGGGTGCGTGTGAGTGTTGGTGTCGTGAGTGGATCCGAACGACGCTGTTTCGTCGTCCGGATCGTGTAACACGTTACGCGGGCGTCGTCTTTTCGGGCGCGCGTTTAAATCGGGTGAATAATTTACCGATTGTACCACCAGTGGATTCGGATGGGAAGAAAATGTGGTTGATTGATGATTGTTATAAAAGAAAATGATAATTGGTGATAGAAGGGCAAACGTACAAGCGTGTATCGTGATGGAAAGCAATCAACGCCGCCCATACACAACCACGGTACCATACGTAGGTAACACAGAATATTTTAGTGTTAAATAAAAATTGTAACTAGTAAATATTTATCATTCCTCTTCAACCAATTGATATAAGTACATGATAAGATATAACAAAATCTTCAATGACTACGCAATAGTTTTAAAGTAGGTTATTAAAGATTTGATATGATTGCAATTTACAGTGTATATTTTGTTTATATAATGTTGTTGTGTGACATGTGAATAATCATTTTTTAATGAAACGATTAAAACCTTTTTTTTATTTTATGGAATACGAAGGCAAACTAGCAGGCGTGTCACTTGATCGAAAGCAATCAACGCCGCCCATAGACAACCGCGGCGCCATAGGTAGTGCAGAAGCGTTGCCGGCCTTTAAGGAAAGTGTCATTATGCCTCCTGAACTCTATATCTGATCACCCAAAAGATATAAATAAAATTCAATAACATGAAGAAAAGAAGTGCGGGTTCTATTTTTTAAAAATTATTTTTTTTTTAAAAACAATGATTTAGTAGTGGTAGAGCCACGCTGCAGACGAATAGTTTGTCAAGAATGGCATAATATTTGTCTGTAGCATGAATGGGCCGGCTCGCCCGTGGCGTCTGAGTGGTAGCTTAGCTACCGCGCTTCGTACGGTGAGAGGCTGAGTTCCGGTGGCCCAACATCCTTCCCCTCCCCTTCCCTCAACCTCCCACTTCAATTCCCATAAAGACACCTTCGTTAAAGGTCGGCAACGCTTCCGCACTGTCTATGCTACTGCGGATGTCTATGGGCGGCCTTGATTGCTTTCCATCAGGTGACACGCCTAATCGTTACCCTTCATAGTCAGTGTCTAGGTGTGTTTGCTTCACAAGCTCATAGTTTATGGTAGAAATTCACGATGACTTACTCAGGGAGCTATAGAGAGAGAGAGACAGAGAGAGCAATGTTCAGAGTTTGAAATAATGACAATAATCTATTTATTTTGTAAGATTTAAACGACATTCTAATAAATGGGATGAAGTGGACGTGGCGAGAATGCATCTGTCAAAACAATCTACACACATCACATTTCTTTATCGTATTATATCCATATCTATAAATCTCCTTATGACATGAATGTTTTTGTAGGTTTTTCCTTTATGCGTTCGCTAACCGTTCGTCCGATTGTGGCGAATGTTTGATAATTTGTTGTGAGTAGGTTTGCGAAGGTACCTGGCAAAAAAAAAATCGTAGGCAGTCACGAGGACTGCCGACAGTCGACAAAACTGTATTTTGAAATTTCGAACGAATTGTAATATTAATAACATATTTAGTACTCACTGTTGTACTGCACAATGATGTGACAATTCAACAATTGAAATAATCAAATTAAAACACAATATATAGAACAACTCAAAATATACACACATGAACTTTCCACGTAAAAAATTAAACTTTATTTGTATACATGTATACAACACTAATATTATATAACACGTGGGTGATCGCTACAGATGTGCTGCTATTACCACAGCATGTTGCTGACGCGAATCACAAAATTTTTACGTCCAACGCACACATAAAATCGGCTATGTACAATGTGTTGGCGTGATGCATGTACGTAGGCAGCTGCGCGCGTATTAACTGTGTTTAAATTATGTCTATAGCTATACTCATAGCTATAGATATACCTTAAGCATTAGCATGTT
This sequence comes from Baronia brevicornis, assembly GCA_031353405.1. Classification (NCBI taxonomy): domain Eukaryota; kingdom Metazoa; phylum Arthropoda; class Insecta; order Lepidoptera; family Papilionidae; genus Baronia; species Baronia brevicornis. Next base: position 1,080,639 of record JASFAT010003225.1, on the reverse strand, counting down.
GCTGACGCGAACCCATAGAATTTTTTCCTACCCGGAGTCGTATATAAATTTTATAATCGAAATCAATCCCGAACACGAAACTGTTGAATGTGTTAAACCAAAACTCAATCATACCACACCACAGCACTCACGAAATAAACATTTAAGCCTAATTTATAAACGTTAATTTACTTTTAAGTGACTCTATAAACAACGTTTAACAAAAAATGTATTGTTAAACACTGTTTAGAGTTAATCATATGTTTAAATCTGTTACTTAAATATCTGTCAAATTAAACAACCTAATCAACAAAATGGCGGACAAAAATTACAAAATTTTTTCCGCCATTTTGTTGATTAACAGCCGTTTGTGATTACAACGTAATGATACGCCGCTCGATTTAATCGAATCGAGCGGCGTTTTTTCGTGTTTTTACACAAATGACACTAAGATTTATTTTTAAATAAGGCCAAATCAAAAATAACACGCATACAGCCACGTCAACTAATGTCCGTGCACAGCGGTGGGACATCAATCAATCCAGTCAACAGCCTGCGGCAGTCCACTGTTGGACATAGGCCTCCCACAACCAGCCCGATTTTCGGCTTCACGCATCCAGTTTCTACCAGCCGTCCTGCGCAGATCGCCGCACTATCTAGCTGCGGGGCGTCCCACGCTACGTTTACCGAGACGCGCTCCCCACTCCAGCTGTCGGTTCTCTGATAAATAGGACCAGCCCATTACCACTTCAGTTGGCTAACTACGGAGTTGCCCTGACTGTTCCAACGGTTGTCGGATCTCCGACAAACGTGACCAGCCCATTGCCACTTCAGTTTGCTAATTCGAAAGGCTATGTCGGTGACTTTAGTTCTCTGGCTGATTTGTTCATTCCGAATCATATCTACCAGTGAAACTTCAAGCATAGCTCTCTCCATAGTGGGAGGTATGGGCTGTGGATAAAAAGAATCGATACCGATAATCACACAAGAATAAATTGATATCATATCCGAAATCTTCGTGTAGAGCGCTAGTGTCTGCTCCTTCTAAACTTGATCACATATAACGACTAACAAGTCGGACTGTAATTTATTGAATAGTCACTTCCTGTCGACGGGCAGCTAGCCCACACATATACACTATGATTATTCGCCTATTTGTATACGTTTTGCATAGGCCGTTTCATTGTTTAGTACAGCTACGTAGCTGTGTAGCCGTGGTTGGCCCATCTGGTGTTACTTTATTTTAAACCATATTGAATTTCGCGTCCGTAACAAAAACCTACAGCGCGCTGAGTAAATAGGTTCTACATAAACTTCCGCGCCGCGGTGTGCAGTGCTATTATTGATACGGTAATTTGCCGTAACACACGGCAATTAATTAATTTATTTTTTAATTTACAGCATACGTTTCATTGTAATCACAGCAAGCAACACGTCATTTTAGTATTATCGTAAATACGACAAATCAAGTGTTTGGATAAGCGATGTCTTGCATTGGGCGTTTTGAGTGCCGTATAGTATTGGTACAGGGGTACGTGATCCTGGTCTCCCGAGGTACTACCTTACTTACCTCAGCGTCCGGGGCTCTGCTGGGGCTGACCTCCATCCTCCCTTGGGCTCGTGGGATTCACTATGACGAATTTTAATAAACCTAATTTGTTAAAAAATGACGGCGACGTGGTTCGCCACCCGTCATATCCTGATTCCCACGAGGGCGAGAAGCGAATAACGGAGAGCCGTTTCGCTACGATGAATGTGAGAGGAAGGATGGATGAAAAGATGGATGAGTGTGAAGAAAGCGAGGAAGGTGTGCCGGGATCGTAGCGGATGGAGATCTGTGGTCTTCGCCTACACCTACGGGAGACAGGCGTGACGATATGTATGTATGTATGTATATATATTAATTTAATTGTGCCTTCTTATGCACTTTTTTAATCCGAATTGATCCTAATCGACGTTATATGCATCTCTGCCACACCATATTACACATGCAACAAGAAAATAATAATGGAATTCCCATGACACACGTTATCAGCTCGCTATGCGTTGAAGGGTGCTTGGAGGTGATAAGTGAATGTTTCCTAATCTAATAAATACTAAATAATTGTCATTTAAATATTTTTACGGCCCTACACAACAGATGATTGACTTGTTCTGCGTACCCTTGTACCTACATGACGTAACAAGATAGGGTCAGGGTGTCATTGGCGCTAAAATAAAAATTAGTTAGTAGTAATTAGCTGCGTTCCAGCGAAAGCGAGAGCGAGAAAGCAACTCACTTGTGGTGACACTTGTGGTGGTGGAATTGGGTTGCAGGTATAAAGATCAGCAAACGCATGCTTATGCCGACTATCCTCTGCTAACATTGGGAGTATAATATATTATAATATAGCATAATACTGCCTTCGCTTTCGCACACGATATCAACAAGTTGTCGCCACACCTCACACTGCTGGAGAGACCGTGGAGCAACTTCCTGACAGTTGAATGGACATTGCTGACACATATAAATATGAATAAATATAAACATGCACACACATACAAACACGCACACACACACTCACATTCATTTTAATATATAATATTTAGGTTTTATATTTATTTCCCCATAGATATAAATAATCAATTAGAAATGAGGAGTGGAATGCTAGTGACCTGAGATACAGGCTCACCCCTAGTTCAGGCATTAGCCCGCCAGATATGTATTATTCTGCCTCTACATACATCTGTACACACAGCTTTGTGGTGTCGAAATAAATTATTTTTACTTTTTACCTAATAAACTAATAAGTCGTTTCGGCCTAGTCATACAGGTCGCTGGATCTCTGTGGATTATTTTCGTGTAGAGTTACATCAAAAATAAATTCCATGAAACAAACCCGTCGACCATCTTAGAATTAAAAGAAAATACATCCAACATCCACCCGTTCAGCGAGGGGCACAGAATACTCCGGCTAGATTCTAAGAGTATGCCCAACGTTGTGGGCGTATATTTAGACGAAATAATTGAAAAAAATAATAGCCATACTACTCTTCTTCGTGATAGTTATAGAATTTTATTTATATCCTTTGCAGTTTTCTTATTATTTATGTTTGAATTAGGCTTTCCGAGTGCTCCCTACGATGGGGGCAGATATGGTGCACCAACTCGAGGTTGAACCGTACTTTTCAGCACCAGTAGTTTCGGCTCAGTTGGAATCGTTGACAAAAATTCTAGTACACACAAAAAAAAAACTTTAATAGAAAGAAAGAGAGAAAACTTGAGTACATACCTACAACACTGTAAACAAACTAATATATAAATAAACAAAAATAAAAATTATAATAAACAAATAAAATTAATAACATATTACAAATTAAAATTAATATAAACAAAATTAATATGAAACGAAAACAAAAATACAAATGTGTATGTGTATATGAGTATGAGTATATATATATATATATATATATATATATATATATATATATATATATATATATATATATATATATGTCCGTATAAATGTCGTCACTGTGGTCCGCGATCTGACCACGTTGGTTCTTGCTGAAACCAACGACAAGTGCTTCAATAGAACGCCTGGCGCTGAGCAGGAACCATTTTATGACACTTGTAGATAAAAATTATTTTCTTTTTGTTTAGTTTATTTGAATATTATAATATTGTTAAGGTTTTAATTTTGGGTATTATAAAAAAATGGGTCATAAATAAAGTTTTTTCTGTTCTATTCTAAATCATAATAACAGTATATTGTATTTTTTTATGGGATAGGAAGGCAAACGAGCAGGCGTGTTACCTGATGGAAAGCAATCAACGCCGCCATAGACTTCCGCAGCGCCATAGGCAGTGCGGAAGCGTTGCCGACCTTTAAGGAAATTGTCATTATAGGAGTGGGAATGGGGGGGGGTATGAGACGCCGGTTTTCTGGGGGTTCGTGGCACTTCCCCGGGCGAGCCGGCCTATTCATGCTATGCTACACACAAATAATATGCGACTAGTGACAAAGTATTCGTCTGCAGCGTGGCTCTACCACTATTAATGTGTATATGTTACTTATACTGCAGTATGGATTATGAAAAGGTCCACATTCAGCAAAAGATGCGGCAACCCACAGCGCTGATATTCAGTGTCGCCTAATTGTCTCAAACTGGTAGTGCAGGGATCCAATATCCAATATCAGCCCGCGGCAGTCCACTGCTGGACATAGGCCTCACCCAAGGCGCGCCACCTACCCCGATCTTCGGCTACACGCATCCAGTCTCTGCCAGCCGCCTTGCGCAGATCGTCGCTTCATCTAGCAGGAGGGCGTCCCACACTACGTTTGCCGAGTCGCGGTCTCCACTCCAGCGCAGGGATACAATTGTACAATTTATTTATATTATAAAAATATTATGCATATTATAAATATATTAATATATAATAAATATATTATACATATATATAATATATTATATATACATAAAACATATTTAGTATAAAAATAATATTATAGTAAACAAATATTAAATTGGATAGGAAATTAGGCAGTGTACAAAAATAAAAAAAAATAAAAGTAAAAAATAAAAGAAAAAAAATAATAAAAAAACAATTATGAGGTATACACAAGTGAAACGAATGACTGCTCGATTAATATACAAGTGTCAGTTTTTCCACCATCTGGATGAGTGAAGCGGAAACTTCTTCACACTTACTGTACACTTACTTCTACACCACTTACTGTAACACCAGCTGCCTCCAGCGGTGTTTCGGAACCAATACGACATTAGAATCTCCAAAAATCAAGACTACACATTTCTTAAAGTCCGGCAACATTTCTGCAACATCTATGGGCGGCGTTGATTGCTATCCACCGGGTGACACGCCTGCTCGTTTGCCTTCCTATCCCATAAAAATAGTTTATTATATAAAAAGCATGCATCTTAGTCTTTTACTATAGGAGTCTATTCTAAAAGGTCTTCATAACTTATATCCTAATTTAAAAAAAAAAACCGAATTTTAGGTCATATTGTTAAGTAGATTTTTTTTAATTTTTTCATATATTTATAATAAATAAATCACCTTAATTTTTTTTCAGAAAATGAAGAACAAGAACGGTGTCATTTTAAACACCATCAGCGGAAATGTGGTGCCCCTTGGAAACGATGTAAGGTAAAGAAATTATTTTATTTTAAAACATTTTATCAAGTGGTGACGTAAATAGATATGTATATTTTACATTTAGTAGATCAGGGAGTGTCTTTGCCTAGTATCTTTGACAGGTAGTTATGGTATTGGTACACGGGTACGCGACCCCGGCCTCCCGAGCTACTACCGTATCGCTCCTTGTCTTCCGTTTCGTAAGTATCATATCCCTATAATCCTGTCTAAATCCATCTTCCCCTTTCCCCTGTCCTTTCCTTTCTTCTTTTCTCTATCCATTTCCCTTCCTCTCCGCCAATCCATGGTCTGTCGTGACAAAGGTCGCGTGGCTAGGGGCGACCTTCGGACCGTCCCGGGATTGGGCTCCCCGGGTATTACAGTGCCTTACCTCAGCATGCGGGGCTCTGCTGGGGCTGACGTCCATCTACCCTTGCGGCTCGTGGGATTTTTATTATGACGATTTTTTTTACCTAAATTGTTAAAAAATGACGGCGAAGTGGTTCGCCACCCGTCACGTACTGATTCCCACGAGGGCGAGAAGCGACTAACGGAGAACCGTTTCGCTACGATGGAGATCTGTGGTCTCTGCCTACCCCCACCAGAAAACAGGCGTGACGATATGTATGTATGTATGAATGTTTGTTAAATAAAGCACATACTGCTATGACACATGAGTATTAATTGATTTATTAATTAATATCATTAATGAAGGTATGAACATATGTCTATATTTGTAAATCCATCTACGCAAAAGAGTGAAACAAAATATGCGAAACGTATAAACGAAAAAAAAAAAGATTGAAAATTGAATCTAAATTGAGCGTACACTGCGTGGTAAATAACCTAATCGAACACAAACATCTTAGGGGAATGTCATGATGCATAGTACCTACTTTTTAAGCGACATGCATTCATTCTATTTATATAAAATGACCAATTGACTCAGTGGCGGGGCCCTCCGCCCGCGGAGTCAATGGTCGCGGGTTTGATTCTCGCATTAGAATAAATATATGTATGGATTACAAATATTTATTCCGAGTCTGGTAACCACCCTAATCCGCATTGGACAAGCGTGGTGGGTTAACATCCGTTCCTCCAGAAATGGAGAGGCCCGTGCTCAGCAGTGGGACATATATGGGCTGTTAAAAAAATATAAAACGTACTCCCGTGACGGGTATTGTTTCATAACTGTAATAAAAATGCGAAATTGTAGCCAGCAAAGGGACTAAAGAATTCGAACTCACTATATTTAACAACAAATCCGCCGGAGGACCAGAGTCATCGAGATATGTAATTCTCCGAACCTACATTGGGTTCTTACGGTGCCGAAACGTGGACACTGACAGTCCGTCTTCTTGACGAGCTCAAAGTCGTTCAGAGGGCTATGGAGAGGGCTGTGCTCGGAGTTTCTCTGGTGGACAGAATTCGAAATGAAGAAATTCGCCGGAGAACCAGAGTCAGCGACGTAGCTCTTCAAGTTAGCAGACTAAAGTGGCAATGGGGTGGACACGTTTGTCAGACAACCGACAATCGTTTGAGTAGACGAGTGCTGGAGCGGAGACCGCAACTCAACAAACGTAGTGTGGTACGCCCCCCTGCTAGATGGAGCGACGTTCTGCGCAAGGCGGCTGGCAGAGACTGGATACGTGTAGCCGAAAATCAGGCTAGTGGCGTGCCTTGAGTGAGGCCTGGATGAGGATATGGATCTTAACTTTTGGGCCATAGGTATCTGTACAAAACATAGCCTTCACACGCATGGGCATGGCATTAAGAATTTAGCGGTAAAAACAACTCAAATATAATAGGTAGCTTATGGTATAAAAGACATTTTTATGTAGGTACGGTACTTTACGCCCGGATGTAGTCACGGTCAACAGCGAGCATTAATAAAGTCTGTTGTCATTTTTGTTGAAATCTTCGTAACGTTTCTGTTGAAATGGAAATAAAAAATTATGCTTTGATTTTTGCCATAAATAACAATGTACGCTTGTATTGAATTGATCAAGTTTTTAGTGTGTACACACATATATCATACAGTCATGCTGTTGGAAAAGTAATTATTTTACTTTAGTAATTATTTTTGTATTTACCTACATTGATATCTACGTTTCAAAGGCAGAGCCATTTTCATACATACATACATAAATATCGTCACGCCGGTCTTCCACAAGGGTAGGCAGAGACCACAGATCTCCGTCTGCTACAACCTCGGCATACTTTATTTTGCTTCGTCCATACTCATTACCTACTCTTTTCATGCATGCCCGCCGTTTGAGGGTACGCTTGACCTGGCCTTTCTTAAAAACTTCAGCAATTTGGTCAAGGTATGTTTTCCGTGGTCTTCCCCTACCGACCCTTCCATCCACATTTACAACGTAAATTTCTTATGCCAGTCGTCTTTCATCCATCCTCTCTATGTGCCCAAATCATCTAAGCATCTCTTTCTCAACTTTTGTCAAGACACCTTATTTTACTCTACTATTTCATATTATTACGATAACGATTATCGTATTTTTTTAAAAGCATGTTAAGCATTTAATATTTTTTTATTTTTGATGTGAAACATCTTATTGCGTGGTGTGGGAGTGAAATCGTAGGGCGAACGTCGTCTCTATTCAGGCTACGCTCCCCATTCGACTCTATACAGGGTCACTTATACGTGGCCGTGAGCATACGGTAGAAACCGAGCCGTTGTCAATGTTCCACATCTACCAAGCGTTTAGTGATGTTTCTCTTTTTTAATTATTCGTTAAATCGATTACCAGATATGTTTTGAAATTCCTATTTTAATTATTAAATGTGCGTGTGCTTTACAAGTTTTTCTGGGAGCGTGCTAAGAGAGTCAAAGTAAATGTCTTATAATAATTAATCTCTTCAGGGACATTGGCACATGTGTGTACGTTTAGCTTTTTTTTTATTTTAGTTATTTCAAGAGAAATTACGCTAAATGGCCACATATGAGGACCTTATCTATTTTTTCGTAAAAATTACTATTTTCTGTTTTTTTCTTATATTACTGAATTGTTATAGATAAGGTGGATAACTCGTAATAAAAAGAAAAATTTTATCAATGTTTTCTCACTTGAAAAAATTCGTCCCTGAAGAGGTTAACGGCAATTAATTATAACTATTATGCCAATGTCAAATAAAATATCTTCATATATGTATACTAGTCAGCTTGTCACTTAACGTCATGATAAAAATGGTGGCCATTCTACGAAAACCTTCTGATGACATTTGCGGTCAACTTAAAAAAATTACGATACACGCATTTATTTCATATCACTTCACTTGTACGCCTTAATCCAAGTAAATTCTATAAAACGCCATCACTACAATAAAATGAAATAAATACAGAACGTTATTTATGTAAGTTGGCGGGAAAAGTCTAATAAGACCGATTTTATTTTTTTTTTTTTATATTTGTTACACTTGTGGCATTGACTCACTGGCTAGTGCCTGAAACGAAATGAATTTTTTTATGGAATAGGAAGGTAAACGAGGAGACGTTTCATTTTTATTTGTTTATTAAAACGATTTACACTTATTTGAGTGTTATATCATACGGAGTTATCCTCACTTTATCATAGGTTGGGAACAAATATATAATGATATAATGGCAAAAAAAAGACGTGGAAAAACATTCAGAATAAATATCTGTGGGTCATACAAATATTTACCCAGATGAGGGGATCTAATTGTTGTCTCAACAAGCAAACACTTCACCTCTTTGCCATTTGGATTATCTATGGTTCTTAAATAATTTAAAGACAAGTTTAAAAAAATATAAGCTTGTCTTAAAATATTGGATTTATAAATATTTATTCCGAGTCTGGTAACCCCCCAATTCGCATTTCCTGTCCTTCCCTTTCCTTTCCCTTCCTCTCTGCCAAACCATGGTCTGCCGTGCCAATGGATGCGTGGCTAGGGGCGAGCCTAGTCGAAAGCGTGCCGACCGTCCCGGGATCGCGCTCCCCCGGGTACTATGGTGCCTTACCTCAGCATGCAGGGCTCTGCTGGGGCTGACCTCCATCCTCCCTTGCGGCTCGTGGGATTCACTAAGACGAATTTAATATACCTAATTCCTTGAAAAATGACGGCGACGTGGTTCGCTCACGAGGGCGAAAAGCGACTAATGGAGAGCCTATATTTTATGGATTAATATTAATGATTCAAAAATTATATATATATATATATATATATATATATATATATATATATATATATATATATATATATATATATATATATATATATATATATATATATATATATATATATATATATATATATATATATATATATATATATATATATATATATATATATATATATATATATATATATATATAAAATATTTTAATCATTAATATTAATCCAGGCATCGAATGGACTCTTCTGTCTGTCTGTGGAATTATTTTTATTATTAGGAAGTTAAAATTAATAGAAATTATATTTAAAACTTGTGAATATGTCCTATATTTTAATCTCTAAAACTGTGCACTTGATATATTATTTTATTCACATACCATTTATATTTATATAAGTATACGTAATAAGTGCCTATTGTTTCTTTCTTAATGACGCATTTGATTTTAATGTCATATACATACATACCTTAAACATTTTTTTGTATTGTCGTGTGTCTGTCAACACATATTATAATTTATTATAATTAACTTACCATATTTTCCTCGTTAAATCACATCAATAACGTTGTGTTTTTATTTCTATTTCATAATCTTATATTATTATCAGTTATATTATTCAATTGTGGTGGTGTATTATACAATTGGGTGAGGATCGCGCTGTCAAGAGAGCGTATGTGGGTCGCCCAACTATGTACGATGTTCTGTGGAGCGCCCCAGGTACTGGAGGGACATGATCGAGGATGACTGGTGCAACCTTCAAGTCTGCAACTGGCAGGATGTGGCGCAGGACAGGGCACGGTGGCGTAAGATCTGTTTGGAGGCCAAGATCCTTTTTGGATCGCTGCGCCAAAAAAGTTAGATAGTATTATACAATAAAGTTCGATTAAGGCGTATAATTGAAGTGATATGAAATAAATGCGTGACTTTTTAAGTTGACTGAAAAATTCCACAGAAGGTTTTGGTAATATAGCCACCACTTTATCAAGACGTAACGTGATAAGATGACTAGTTTTTTTTTCAAGAGATTTGATGTTAACATATTTTACTTGACACATTACATACATACATACATACATTGGCATAACAGTTGTAACTGGTCGCCATCGAAAAAAAAAAGGATTTGAATCGTATTCTTTTTGAAAAATAAATCTCTTAAAACACGAACCACATTCCTTCCACCGATATGGATCTTAACTGTTGGGCCATAGGTATCTGTATAAAACATAACCTTCACACGCGTGGGCATGTCCTTTGTTATGCAATAACATTATAAAAGTAGCTCTTACGTAACAGTCTTGCGTGTAAATACATCCATGGTGTCACCGTCTGTCGAAATTACGCATAAGAAAGAAACTTATTTTAAGACAACATTGTTTCATTTCTGTCTTCATTTTAGATTTTGCAATTTTGTGTAGTAGTTATTTAGTACAGATGGCATGGTGAACTTCATTTCACCTAAAATTTATGTTCCCCTGTGTTTATCTCCTCCTAGTGTGTAAGTATTTGAGTATGCAATACTTTTCAAAATCGCACAAAAGAAACGACAGTTTGTACAACACGTCCGTTAGGCGATAAAGCCGTCACGAACGCCATCTATTGAAATTAATTGGAAGTAAAAAGGAAGAAAAATAATTTTTCAGCTTTCAAGATTTTCTTTTGTTTTCACTGTGTGTTTTACACTGTATTATAGCGAACAAAATAAAACAATATTGTTCAAATCAGTTGAATTGTTTTTGAGTTTTAGACTAACAAAATAGTGAAAATCAAAATCTAACAATACACACACACACACACACACATATATATATATATATATATATATATATATATATATATATATATATATATATATATATATATATATATATATATATATATATATATATATTGCGACCATTGACCATTGACTCACCCTCACCACTGAGCCAATTAGTCGTCATTTAGATAATTTATATAATACTAATATTATTTATATAATATTAATTTATATAGTATATACTATTCCTGTACTTTACACTTTATAAAGTTTACTACTTGTTGTCCATCTTTATGAAGTAGTTCTTCTCTGTATTTAATAAACAGTTCGTAACAGTTTTTTGCACGCAATATTAAAAATGTAAAAGTGCCCAGTGGAATAGCCCTTTTTTTAAGATAGGAAGGTATAAGTGACACCTGACGACAAGCATAGATATAATTATAAAGATACGAATAGGCTTGTTTCTCGAAGGTTCCAATGTCGTATCGGTTTGGGAATATCGCCGAAGGTAGCTGCCTCCATTGAGTGGTGGTGCGTGGTATGTATGCATAATTTACATGCACGATCATTACCAGTCGGTAAGAGGTAGAAATTGGATTATATTTTTTTAATTGTTTTAAATATTTTTTTTTAACCATATAAACTTTAATAATGCACAAATCTAACAGACTTCTTTACGCGCAATTTACTCAAAAATGCGTGTAGTTTTTTATTCACGTATAACACGATGCAAACGAAGATTTTTGCATATTGCATTATCCGGGATGGTCCATTGACCTTTCTCGAATGGGACCTGAGTTCGATGCCCATCAAGATTGTTAACAAGTTTATTGGACGTGATTACTACTGAGACGTAAGCGAGAAGTTTGCGAATGCGAGAACCGTTATTTGTGAAATAATTTCATGATATTTTACCCTTTGATATAACGGTGGGTGATATATTTTGACTTAATTTATTTTCATAATAAACTTAAAGCCTCTCTTAATAATTTATAAAATGAGAAACTATTATATTTTATGTACTTATAAGACAATGTTTTTAATAAATTCTGACGACGTTGGTTCTTGATGAAATCCAGCGCCGGGTACTGAGCAAGAACCATTTTATGACACTCGTTAGATTAAAATTATTTTCGTTTTGTTTTGCGTATTTATTTGTATATATAACAATTTTATGGATTTAATTTTAGTTATTGTAAAAAAAAGGTGTCATAAATACATTTTTTCTATTCTATTCTATTCTAAATAACCACATATTAATAAAAGACCGATAAATGAAATTTACGTTGAGGATGTGGATTAAAGTGTCGTTAGGGGAAGACCATGGAGGATATACATACCTTGACCAAATTACTGAAGTTCTAAAGAAAGGCCAGGTCAAAAGTACTCTTAACGGATGAGCTTGTATGAAGGGAGTTATTAGTGATAAAATGATGAGTGATTAGTCATAAAGAAAGTGTGCCGCGATCGCAACAGATGGAGGTCTGTGATCTATGCCTAGCTCTACAGAAAACAGTCGTGATTGTATGTATGTAATATGAATGTAATTCCATACAAAAGATGTAAAGCGGTCTCAGGAGTAAAGGGCTCGAACAGAAGAAAACTCCAACGATTATTGTAATATCCAATTTATTTCCACCGTTTAACAATAATCATTAGCCAACCGATTATTTTATAACTATCCAACAGACGACTGAGGACCAAGGCTCAGTGGCGGGGTCCTCCGCCCACGGAGTCAACGGTAGTGGGTTCGATCCCCGCATCGGAATAAATATACGTATGCATTACAAATATTTATTCCGAGTCTGGTTACCCCCGCCAATCCGCATTGGACACGCGTGGTGGATTAACGTCCGTTCCTCCAGAAATGGAGAAGCAATCCAAAGTTGCTAAATACCCATCATAAAAATCAATTTGTCATAGACAAAAACGCACGTTAAACTAATAGACATACAACAACTAATAAATACAGCAGAAATGTTTCACCGTCACAATATATAAAATAATAAAAAAGTTTGATATTAATCACTGGCACAAAATAATTACAATTTCGCTAGTTATATATGTTTGTACACCAAAACAAAGTTATACAATTATTGATTGTAATATTTATATACAAATGGCGGTCTTATCGCTAATAGCGATTTCTTCCAGACAACCGTATGATGGACAGTGTTATAAATTTAATTTGATGTATTTTGGTGATACTAATGTATCATTAAACTACAACAAATTACATTAATTCGTCTGGGTGATAGAAAACAATATTATGTCTATATTTAGCCAGCTATAAACCATATTTACAGCTGGCTAAATATAGACTGACGTTTCCATTTCTCCAGAAACGGAGAGGCCTGTGCTCAACAGTGGGACATATATGGACTATTAAAAAAAAGCAGTATCACTACCTCACTAGAATTTTAGCACAACCACCTACGTTCAAACATCAACTCAGACTGCTGTCCATTTCGTTTTTGCACAATCAAAATTCGGGTTGCCCGGTCACAAAACTAAAATCAACAGTGCTGCCAGCAAAGTGTGAAATACAGTAATAAGTTACATAAAGTATTAAAATATTACAAAACGTTACATTTACATGATTGTGATATTAAAGAATTAAGCCCGAGATAGATTGTTCATTTTCATAATCTGCAGTTGAAAAAAAAAAGTTTAACTGTATAGCCTTTTTTTAATTAGACGTTTATATTTATGTAAACATAAGATCTGAACGTCAGCTGGGACTAGAGAACGAAGTTTAATCGTTATTATTTCACAGTAATTCCTATCGATTTTATCATTTTGCCCTATCAACATAACGACGCAAAAAAGCGAAATTGTAGTAGTAAATCGCAAAAGGAAAACTTTCCACCAGAGCAAAAAAAACATTTTTAACATTGTGTCCATCTTACGGTTGTCTGGAAGAAATTGCTATTAGCGACAAGACCGCCATTTGTATATAAATAATACAATCAATAATTGTATTATTTATATACAAATAGGCATTCAAGTAAAAATTCTTGTTTTATTTCTTATGTTTGTAAATGATTGTAGTTCTGTTTGTTTGTTAACAACTTAAATATATATATATATATATATATATATATATATATATATATATATATATATATATATATATATATATAGCGCGTGCGTGTTTCTCGGAACGCCGAAGACTATAACCGGATTCTATGGAGTTGCTTAACAAATCCCCTAATAGCCTACGTAAATGAATAACCATACATTTTCGTCAAGTAGTATACAACATAACGTTGGGGAATCGTACTTTCACTTTTAACTCTTGTGCCACCTGAAGGACAGATGCCATAGCAGTCGGCGACACACCACCAGACGATCAGCTGACTGCATAACTATAAGAGCTACATCAAAATGGTAAGCATTTTATATTTATTAAACTAAATATTTATCTAAATGCATCTAGTGTCTCTTGACTACTATTAATTATTAATAGTATTCAGTTGAGAAATAATTCGCAACTATTGATCTAACTTTAAATAATAATATTTAATATAGTATATAAATATATACTATACCTATATACTATACTATTACCTTAAATAATTAAGGTAATAGTATATATGGGTACGCGGCCCAGGCCTCCCGAGCTACTACTGTATCACTCCTTGTCTTCCGTTCCGGTAGTATTATATCCCTATCATCCTGTCTAAATCCATCTTTCCTCGCCCCTGCCCTTTCTCTTCTTCTCTATCCTTTTCCCTTCCTCTCCGCCAATCCACGGTCTGCCGTGCCAATGGATACGTGGCTAAGGGTGAGCTTATACTATAATGCCCCGGTTACTATAATGACTTACCTCAGTATGCGGGGCTGTACTGAGGTAAAGCACTACAGTACCCGGCTATGACGAATTTTAATAAACTTTATTTGTTAAAAAATGACGGTGACGTGGTTCGCCACCCGTCACTTCCTGATTCCTACGAGGGTGAGAAGCGACTAACGGAGAGCCGTTTGCTATGATAAATGTGAGAGGAGGGGATGGATGATTGTGAAGGAAGCAAGGAGAGTGTGCCGGGATCGTGGCGGATGGAGATCTGTGGTCTCTGCCTACCCCTACGGGAGATAGGCGTGACGATATGTATGTAATAATTAACATTCCAAATGATGACTTAATGAATGAATTTTTCAAAAAAGTTTCCATTTTTCTAACAAGAAATTTATTGTAATTTTTTCAAGAACTATTACAAAAAAAAATTACATAAACATTACAAAAAATATCTTACTGTATTTAATTATTACTAACTATTATAATTTAACCCTAGTTAAGGACACTACATTTAATATATATAAAATTAAATTTAAATAATAAATAAATGTCAAAGATTTTTATTTGAAGTATAAAATAAACTTTATTTTATCTTCTATCATCAAATATATATAATCTTAAATAAAAATATAATTTGTTATATTTTATTCATTGTAATAATATCTATCTAAATAATAAAAATAAAAATTTTGTAATATTGGTTTGTTTTAGAGAATCGTCTACATTGTCGCCCTCCTACAATGTACAGCGATTTTGGTCGCTTCAGAGGATTCAGACAGTAAAGATTTAGATTATGAGGATGAGGATCTCGGGAGGAAGCACCGCAAGAAAAAAAAGCATCAGAATAATGGAGGTTGCGGTTACGGCGGGAGATCTTTTGGCGAGAAATTGTTTGGAAGTCAAGAGTACACATACATTTCGGCTCCGGTGATGAATTATTTTTTTGGATGCGGGGCACCAGTGGCGCCAATCGCTCCAATAGCACCTTATCCTATCCCGCTTAACTACAATCAACAGTATGACGGTCATGGCGGTCATGGTCACGGCGGTCACGGTCACGGAGGTCATGGAGGTCACGGAGGTCACGGAGGTCACGGGGGTCATGGAGGTCACGGTAACAATGGTTACGGGGGATACAACCCTTCATATAACCAACACTATACACAGTACGCACCCGGTTACTCGCAGAGACCATTCCAAAGCGTTGTTTCCGCCGCAGCGTCAGGTTTTGGAGCTGCATTAGCAGACTACATCGGTCGACCAAAGAGAACACAAAAGCACATAAACAAGCAAACGAACCAGTTACTGAGGCCGTTATATAAGTTATTTTGAAACGATTGAACGAATTGTGAACGGCTTTGTCGTAATCGGAATAGTCTAAGTCGGTCAACAGTGCGCTGCAGGTATACAAACTTTGGCAATCCAAAGTTGCTAAATACCCATCATAAAAATCAATTTGTCATAGACAAAAACGCACGTTAAACTAATAGACATACAACAACTAATAAATACAGCAAAAATGTTTCACCGTCACAATATATAAAATAATAAAAAAGTTTGATATTAACCACTGGCACAAAATAATTATAATTTCGCTAGTTATATATGTTTGTACACTAAAACAAAGTTATACAATTATTGATTGTAATATTTATATACAAATGGCGGTCTTATCGCTAATAGCGATTTCTTCCAGACAACCGTATGATGGACAGTGTTATAAATTTAATTTGATGTATTTTGGTGATACTAATGTATCACCAAACTACATCAAATTACAATAATTCGTCTGGGTGATAGAAAACAATATTATGTCTATATTTAGCCAGCTATAAACCATATTTACAGCTGGCTAAATATAGACTGACATTTCCATTCCTCCGGAAATGGAGAGGCCCGTGCTCAGCAGTGGGACGTATATATGGGCTGTTAAAAAAAACATATTAAATAAAAAAAACTATATTGCCCGCTTGCATGTATTGCTAATAAATGGCCAAATGAATGTTAAATTTGTAATCTTACTTACTCCGCTGGCTCGGTGACCCGAAGTGGATCTTGACCTCGGAAACGAGAGTCCTCTATCATTCCCTGTCCTGTGCTAATTCTTGCCATTTGTTGGCTGATCTCTCCAGCGATATTTGGGTCGAGCCACTTGCTCTACACAAATATGCCCTATTCACACTCCGATCTTCGCCCATTCGCTCAAGGTGACCGAGCAAACGAAGTCGATGTGCCTTAATCTTGCCCATAATGTTTAGCTGGTGTACCAGGTCTTCTATCTCGGCGTTTTTTCAGATCCTCCATGACTGGTTCTTATAATCGTTTAACCTTAGCTCATTGTTTTTTATAATTTTATAAACTTTTTACAATACTGAAATGATTGTATAATCGAATGTTTTGTTAATGTAAGACTTCTATCACGAACTTAGTCACACTTTTGTGTACTTTAATACATTTACATTGCCTGTTATATTATCATTTATATCGTGTGATTTTGGTGGTATTTTGTAAAATATAGTTTGATTAAGAAGTGGTATGACCTTTCTATAAAAAAATACTGACTAAAGTCTAGTAAATTTTCATAGAAAGATCACCACTATCAAATAAGCCGTTGTTAATTTTATTTGTTATTTTATGTTGAACTGGCCTAATAGCCATAAAAGAAGAACAAAGATGCTAATATAGATGTAAGTTGAACGCTAGATAAATAGGGATTTTATTTGTACTTATGTAAAGATTTCTTAATTAAATAATTTTTGTATTCCGTGTTTTGTATTTCACGTATTGCCTTTCTTTCTTGGACTATTTGTTATATGAATAGTTTTATTTTTATTAATCTCCAAAATATAAAATATCTATAAACGCATTAAAGATAAAACATATTCTGTTCAAAGTTCTCCTGAATAAATTTATATACGAAGCTTTTTTAATAAAAGCCTTTTTTAATAAATATAATATACTTATACATCATTTTATAATTATTTATTTATTTTATCATTTTATTTTTATTTCATCATTTTATCTTCTCTTAAAAAAATTTTTTTCTATGAACCCCGAATTTTGATCAGTATAGAATGCTTTATGACATTAAGTGCGCGTTTTATTAAAATGGTTACAGAAAGTATAGATAAATAAATAGAATAATTTCATGTGAAATATGAATTCCTTATTTTTTTTGTTTGGAATTATTGTGTTGGCCCTAAATTCTTTACAACTTAACCAAAGAGAATCGTGAGCAAGAGCTCCTACCTCTTGCTCACGATTCTCTCACGACGACTGTGTCTAGAGACGAATTTAAAAGAAGCAATAAATACCACAGTTAGTAAACATTTCGCTTTCGCCTGAGGTCGAGTGTGTTACTCTGTGTTACTCTACTACTTGTCTGTTTATGTGAACCATATCTTGCTAGCACAAGCACTGATATGATATGTAAGGGATAACAACGGTTATTCTTCTACTATATCGTTATGCTCTTGGCAGAGCAGTCGTGGTCGTTATTGACAGTTGTGGCCTGTTCGACCAGACGCCGCCATTCATCCCTCATGGCTGCCTTCTTCATGCATTCATGTCGTATCAGAAGTCTGCCACCCGCTCGAGTTATAACAATCATCAGTTATATCAAAAATTTGTTAGGTTTCTTCTTTAAAAGGGTACCCTGAATTTTTTTTTGTGCTAAACTTTTATTTCTAGAAATTCTTCGTTTCGTATAATCGAGCAGTTATTTTGATTGTCTATGGAACTATATTTATAAAGTAATATGTATGTATAAATACCGTCTACCTGAAAAAGAAGAAGTAAATTTCTTTCGTCGTTTCTTAACCATTGAGAGAATTAGGGACGCGCTTGCTTTAAGTTCTCGGTCACTGCGACACTTTGTGTTAGTGCCATAAAAAAAAAAATAAAAAACTAAAATTTTCATTTTGTTATATTATTATTCCATCAATATTTTTACAGCAACGTCTCAAATGGCTACAAAATACATGAATTGCAAAAACAAGCTATCAGCCTGGATACGAAGAGTCCAGATTTCGAAAATGGGAAATCCTTGGACGATGGTCATGGCTCCATGGTAGCTCATCCCACATCGTAAGTAAAAAAAATAAAACTAGAGAAAACCTTTGGACTTTTCCCGCCAACTTACATCAGTAACGTTGTGTTTTTATTTCATTTTTATCAATCTTATATAATTCTCAGTTATATTGTTTAATTGTGGTGGCGTATTATACAATATAGTTCGATTAAAGTGTATAAGTAAAATGATATGAAATAAATACGTGTATCGTGACTTTTTAAGTTGACTGAAAAAGTCCATAGAAGGTTTTGATAAAATGGTCCCCATTTTATCAAGACGTAACGTGCTAAGCTGACTTGTTAAATTTCAAGAGAATGGATATTACTGTATTTTACTTGACACTGGCATAATAGTTATATCTAATTACCATCAACGAAAAAAAAATCCTGTGGACTCTTCCCGCCAACTATGTAAGTTGGCGGGAAGAGTCCACAGGATTTTTTTCACAGTGGCGTTGTGTTTTTATTTCATTTCAGTAATCTTATATAATTATCAATTATATTGTTTAATTGTGGTAGCGTATTATGCAGTATAGTTCGATTAAGGCGTACAAGTGAATTGATATGAAATAAATACGTGTATCGTGACTTTTTAAGTTGACTGAAAAAGTCCATAGAAGGTTTTGATAAAATGGCCACCATTTTATCAAGACGTAACGTGACAATCAAACTATTACATTCCAAGATATTTGATATTTTTATATTTATCTTGACACTGGCATAATAGTTATAAATAATTGCCATCAAAGAATAAAAAGTATAACTTTCAAAAAGTCAATATAGTCAATGCTCCGATAGAGATGCTTACGCTGAACAAGAACTATTTAGTGGCACATTTTAGATTTTTTTTTCTCTTTTGTTATATATTTTCTCTTTATTGTAATGTTAAATTCAATATTTATTTAGATTTTAATTTTAGCATTACGTTTGTGTAAACAAAGTGTCACGAATAAATATTTTCTATTGCTATAACATTTCTGAACATTACATATGTACATCTGTAGAAACAGACGATTAATGGCGATTAATTTTTTTTTCGCTTGCCAGTTACATGGATACAATGCTGCATTTGTTTCGGGGGAACATCGGTTCTGGTCTCCTAGCTATGGGTGACGCATTCAAAAATGGCGGCATTGTGTTCGCGACAATCTCCACCGCTATACTCGGAGTGATTTGTGTACACGCACAACACATACTGGTAAATCTGTAAACGATATAATAAGATTCATATATACACAGCCTTAGTCACTAACGTCTAGTGGTTTAAATACAAAATTAATTTTTATAATTTTTTTTGATTCATTTTACATTTTGGAATTGCTTCGTTTGTTCCGAAAATCGTTAGCCATAAATTAAATTCTTGAAACTATTTTGATATAAGAACTTATTTCATTGTAAAACTCCTTGGTGAAATTCATTGGCCACTTATGTGTAGTTTTTTTTTTAAATCTTTTTATAGATTTTATCTTTCTTCCTATTTAAATCTTTCTTCCGGCGTCCGTGACGCTCACACAGCTGCTAGAAACATCGACTATTTGACATCTTCGGAGGTACAAATGTGACCACATCCTCCGTACAGATCAGATTTAGATTCGTGAAAAAATGCTCCGTGGGCGAAATTTTAACACCGCAGACAAGGCCGTAGAAGAATTGCAGCGGTTATTTTTCGACCACCCGTTTTTTAAATGTTTTGAAAGCTGGTTCAGTCGAATGCATGAGTGCATAAGGGTTGGAGGGGAATATTTTGAAAAGATAAAAATAAATATTTTTCATATTCGTATTATTTTGTCATTTCACTAACAATTTTTGGAACAGACCACGTATTTATGCCAATTCTCACATTCTCTGTGCAAATGTAATGTGCTTTATTTTTGATTATCTCAATTGTGCAGTGATATAATTCTTTTTTTTGGATAAGATGGCAAACGAGCAAGCGCGTCGCCTGATGGAAAGCAATCAACGCCGCCCATGGTCAACCGCGACACGGCAGGAGTCGCGGAAGCGTTGCCGGCCTTTTAGGTATGTATAGGCTTGTTTTTTGAAGGTTCCAATGTCGTAGCGGTTCGGAAAAACTGCCGAGGGTAGCTGATTCCACAAACTGGTTGTGCGTGGAAAGAAGTTACGGGAGAAACGCACCGTAGTCGATCGCCACTCATCCAGATGGTGGGGATGAAATTTTTCTTTACGGCGAGTTGTGCGGTTGTGGAATTCGGCGGCGGGAATTATTCCTAACAATTCCTCGGAGCACTCCCCATGATAGAAGCGGTAAAAAATGCTGAGAGATGAGACTTCTCTCCGTAGCGCTAGAGAATCAAGCCGATCGGTGAGATCTTGGTCATCAACGATTCGGATCGCACGTCTTTGAATGCGATCAAATGGAAGAAGTTGATACTGGGGAGCCCCGGCCCAGAGAGGATAACAGTATTCCATTTGTGGCTTGACTTGTGCCTTGTACAGTTGGAGGCAATGGCCAGATGTGAAATACTGTCTCACTCTACTGAGAATAATGTTATAATGTTCGCTTTTGAGTCCAGTGTCTTCTGTACATACATTGTCAGTCTTACATACATTGAGTGTTGAACATATCGACGACAGAAAGTGACCTATTTTGGTTTTAAACGCCATTTAAAATAGAAAAAAAAACGGCTTCGAATGGTCTCAGTGCGTTTTATAAAGGATTGAAAAATTTAAAAAAACGTCCGAGATCATTCGACGCATGTTTTTTTGCATATTCAAATGATGTATAAAACAAAAATACATCATCTTTTACTCACAGCAAATACCTCTTTTTGTCGAAATGAGGCTATGAGTGGAATATATTTCCTTTATATATTATATCTTTCCAGCTGAATTGTTCGGAAGAATTGTATCATCAGAAAAAAAGGGATAAACCTCCAGGCTTCGCCGAGACAGTGGGGCTGGTGTTTGCTAATGGGCCTGTAAGGTTGCGCCCTCTAGCCGGTGCTATGAGGATACTCGTCAATGGATTTCTTTGTATTACACAGCTGGGCTTCTGTTGCGTTTATATAGTTTTTATAGCAAACAATGTGAAAATGGTGAGATAATAATTATAATGAATGATACAATATCTTATTTTTTTTAATGAACAGACGAGTGCCATCCATAAAAATCTGTTATACAACGCATGGCAGACGCGTTGCCCATTATTATTAGGGTACGGATGTGTATAATTTAAGAAGGAAGAAGGATTAAACTGAAGGAGAAAGGAATTAGGTCGTCACAACTTCTTCTATATAGCTGAACCAATTTCGATGAAACTTTTATATTATTTTTATATAAATTCACGCCTATCCCCCGCAGGGGTTGGTAGAGAGACCACAGAGCTCCATCCGCTACTATTCATCGCAGTGAAACGGCTCTCCATTAGTCGCCCTTCGCCCTCGTGAGGATCAGGACGTGACGGGTGGCGAACCACGTCGCCGTCATTTTCAACAAATTATGTATATTAAATTCGTATTAGTGAATCCCACGAGCCCCAAGGGAAGATGGAGGTCAACCTCAACAGAGCCCTGCATTCTGAGTTTTGGATTGCGACTAGCACGCCCCTAGCCACGCATCCATTGGCACGGCAGACCGTGGATTGGCGGAGAGGAAGGGAAAGGATAGAAAAGAAAGGAAAGGACTGGAAAGGAAATGCGGATTGGGGGGGTTACTAGACTCGGAATAAATTATTTATAAATCTATACATATATTTATTCCGATGCGGGGATCGAAACCGCGACCATGGACTCCGCGGGCGGAGCGCCCCGCCACTGAGCCAATCGGTCGTCTGAAACTTTTTGTATGTGTTTGAATAGGTCTCTGGCTGGTTTATTCTTTTTACTTCCTTTTACTTCCAATTACTTTCAATAGATGGCGTTCGTGACGGCTTTATCGTCTAACGGACGTGTTGTTATATATACAAAACTGTCTTTTCTTTTGTGCGACATTGAAAAGTATTGCATACTATACTAACATACCAGGAGAAGATAAATACAGGGGAACATCAATTGTAGTTGAAACGAAGTTCATACCGGGCCATCTAGTTAGCTATAAAATAATTTGTTTTCAGATTTGCAGCCAATACAATATCGATATTAGCCTATCGATGCATATGATGATTGTGATAATACCGATTTTGTTGTCCTGTATGGTGAGGAACCTCAAGTACTTGACGCCGTTCTCAACTGTAGCGAATTTAATGATGGCTGTTGGTGTAAGCGTGGTCGTATACGAGGCAGCCCAAGACCTGCCTTCAGTCGAGTCCAGAGAGTATTTGGCTTCGTGGCGACAACTGCCATTGTATTTTGCAACTGCTGTATACGCTTTCGAAGGTATAGGTTTGGTGAGCAACTTTAATATACATTCCTCTCACATTCATCGTAGCGAAACGGCTCTCCGTTCGTCGCTTCTCGTTCTCGTGTGATTCAGGACGTGACGGGTAGCGAACCACCTCGCCGTCATTTTTTAACGAATTAGGTATATTAAGATTCATCATAGTGAATCCCACGAGCCGTAAGGGAGGATGGAGGTTAGGCCCAGCAGAGCCCCGGATGCTGAGGTAAGGCACTAAAAAACCCGGGGAGCCCGATCCCGGGACGGTCGGCACGCTTGCGACTACGCTCGCCCCTAGCCATGCATGCTTTGGTAATGGCAGAGCGTGGATTGGCGGAGAGGAAAGGAAAAGGATAGAGAAGAAATGAAAAGGCAGGGGAAAGAAAAGATGAATTTAGACAGGATTATAGGGATATGATACTACCGCAACGAAAGACGAGGAGTAATACGGTAGTAGCTCGGGAGGCCGGGGTCGCGTACCCATGTACCAATACCATAAATACCGGACAAGCGGCTAGACAAATATACTCCCTGACCAACTTTATGTTTTTACAGTATCATGTTTCCTCAAACAATACCTAAGAATATTCCTCAGAGGACAGAATTAATACAGGTGTATTTTTACAGGTGTTACCGTTGAAAAATGAAATGCGACGGCCAGAGCTGTTTCAAAAGCCGTTGGGTGTTTTGAACATTGGCATGGTGTTCGTTGGAAGTATATTCATCACGGTTGGCTTCCTTGGATATTTGAAATGGGGAGATGACGTAGCTGGTAGTCTAACACTGAATCTAAAGCCAGGGAAAATGTATGTAACTATTTTAATTTGAAAGAACTATCTAGACAGGTGAATGGACTACTTCTTCATCGATCGGTGCCTCATTACTGAGGATCACGATCACATGATTTTCACTTTACATTTTATATCTCAATATATGATATTTCAATTTATGGACTATATCACATCACTATATGGACAGTCAAAAGTTTTACTTAGCTAAGATCCGCGACAAGCAAAACAATAACAGAAAATTAATAATGTGTGTTTTTCCGTTGGGTTAAGTGGATTTATTTGGAACTTAAACCAAAAACTTACCGAAAATCGGCCATCAACTCTCCACCCAACAACCAATATACACAACACCAAAC
This sequence comes from Baronia brevicornis, assembly GCA_031353405.1. Classification (NCBI taxonomy): domain Eukaryota; kingdom Metazoa; phylum Arthropoda; class Insecta; order Lepidoptera; family Papilionidae; genus Baronia; species Baronia brevicornis. The sequence goes on along the minus strand of JASFAT010003225.1, from coordinate 1,056,261 downwards.
ACACATTATCACTTTTCCATCTTGTAAACGACACGTGTTTCGCCCCAACACGAGGCATCTTCAGGTATAGTAGACTCTACGGAAGACAACCGAAAAGTGACTTTTCGGTTAGTTTTTGGTTTAAGTTCCAAATAAATCCACTTAACCCAACGGAAAAACACACATTATTAATTTTCTGTTATTGTTTTGCTTGTCGCGGATCTTAGCTAAGTAAAACTTTTGACTGTCCATATAAAGCTTTTGTTTTAATAGAAAACTATTTATTATTCAATTTAAATTTGAATGTTTCGAATGTAGAAAACAAGTAATATAATATAAAAGGTCTTAATGCATTAGTGATATATGTATGAATGTATCACTACAATACCCTATGTATTCTCTATATCACTACAATACCGTGGGGCGATCGCCCCACTGGTTTGCTGCGCGAGTAGTGGAGTTCATCCCCGAGGCTCGATCCCACATCCCTGAGTGGGCCATGGTATCCGGAGCATTCGCCTCTAGCACATTTCGAATACATCTATTCTCTGTCTCTCTTTTATTTGGATTAAACATATTTAAAATAAACGGGCAGAGAAGAGGAATGAAAAGGAACGGTAAAAAAGAGCTCTTTTTCATTCGTTCACCAAACGAAGCAAAGCTTGCTGCATAGATGTCAGTTTTCTTTGAAAGTTGGCTACTTCCCCAGACGAGACGGGGAACTTCTACGGTGCTACAACCTTATGCGAGTCCTTGGTAATTCGCTATGTTTCTGCGCTCCTTTCGCCAATTAACATGAGTTTCCAGGGAAAGTTTTGCTTTTTGCCTAGCAATGGAAAGATTCCATTGCTAGACAAAAATTTTACCTTGTAGCAAAAAATTTGTCACTAATTTTGTCCTGCAAATGGAGAAATTTACATAAAAATAAATGTTTTTCTTTTTATATCATAGCAGGCAGAGGAGCATCCGGGTAACCTGGTGGTAAATGATCACCCCCGCCCATAGACATCCGCATCTCAACCATTATTTTCTGCGGATTTTAGCGAGCTCTTTTTTTGAACGCCCTATATCACGTTTGTCGGAGATCCGACAATCGTTGGAGCAAACGAGTGCTGGAGTGGAGACCGCGTCTTGGTAAATGTAGTGTGGGACGCCCTCTGGCTAGATGGTGCGACGATCTGCGTAGGGCGGCTGGCAGAAGCTGGATGCGTGTAGCCGAAGATCGGGCTAGGTGGCGCTCCATGGGGTAGGCCTATGTCCAGCAGTGGACTGCCGCAGGCTGTTGATGATGATGACTCCCTATGTCATATTCACTTGGGAACACCGCAGGTGGTAAATTGTTCCACATTTGCACAGTCCGTGGCAGTGAACTGCGACTGAAGACATATATAACATCATTTTTCACAGTCTTAGTAACGTAGTCCAAGGCCTCATAGCGTTGGCAATGCTGTTCACATACCCACTACAGTTCTACGTGCCTATCGCGATCACTTGGCCCAGTCTTCGGAAGAAATGTTCGCCGTCCTCGCTTGTAGCCAAAGAGTTGACCTACAGAGCTGCATTAGTAATATTAACGTGTAAGTATATTTGTTATGTTAATATTCTATTTCTTCTTCACATTCTTGCTTAATCCTGGGATCGTTACCCACGATGAGCTGCGGCGTTATCTTCGTGTAAATTCGCAAGACATCTCTCTCTATAGCAAGTCGAATATTTGGACTGCCCATCACATCGGACTTTGGCTACGACTTCTGGTGCTATATATATATCCTTAGTAGAATGTTACATTCTAGGTTTTCAGGCTCTTTTCTAATGATGTGGCCAAAATATTTCATTTAGAAACACAGTCCACTGCTGGACATACATATGTCTCACCTAAAGTGCACCACCTAGCCCGATCTGGCAAAAAATCGGCGTCTGAGTGGTAGTTTAGCTACCGCGCTTCGTCCAGTGAGCGGTCTGTTCCGGAGGCCCAACCTCTCTCCCCCTCCTACTTCCCCCCTCCCAAAAGGACACTTTCCTTAAAGGCTGGCAACGCTTCTGCACTGCCTGTGCCGCTGCGGATGTTTATGGGCAGTGTTGCTTGGTTTTCATCAGGTGACACGCCTGCTCGTTTGCCTTCGTATCCCATGAAAAAAAATTGGACTCAGTGTTTCGGTGCTTTTGCTCCACAAGCTCATAGTTTATGGTGAAAGTTCACGATGACTTACTCAGGGAGCTATAGAGAGAGAAAATTCTTTCGCTAAGAATTAGGCTATTAATTCTGTTTATTTTATATTTTCGTAACATACAATACATTTTTTTTCTGATTTGTCATCGCGAAGCAAAGTAAATATTGACTGTCAAATAGTGATCAATTTCTGATGATCTGTACTAAATAGTCTATGTTACTTTTACAGTTATCCTAGCTGAGTCAATCCCGGAACTTGGTCTCTTCATCTCCCTGGTTGGAGCGATAAGCAGTACAGCACTGGCTCTGATCTTCCCCCCAACCATAGAGCTGGTGTGGAAGTCGCAGTCGCCGAACGGGATCCCGCTCGCTATAGTTATAAAAAACATTTTAATAATAATTTTAGGTTTATTTATTTTTATCACCGGCACTTATGAAAGTATTGCGTCCATTGTGCGTGTATTTATACATACGTACGTTTGAAATTTCGAGGGTAATATGTAAGACTTAGGACTCACATGTGTGACGTACCCGACGATCTGCCAGCTTACATGTGTGACGCTGAGGTTTTATTTCATTTTCATAATCTTATATTATTATCAGTTATATTGTTTAACCCCTCGCCGTGCCATTTAGCTCGACGAAACTCAGGCCCAAGTGTTACGCGTCAACGCGTGGTAAACACGTCGTACCTTCCTCTTCACTGCTATATCTATAAAAATTAAATTTCAATATATAAACTACTTTGTAACAGCAATTGTGAGACTCGTGAATAACTCTGGTGGCGTACTGGTGGAAACTAACATTCAATCACGACCCAGGCTCGTGATGTTTATGTCTGATCTATCTGTACACGAGCTCGGCCCGTGATCGTTTAGTTTGGCCCGACTATCTATCTATTCACGAGCCTTGCTCGTCATATTCATGTTTGGGCCAAAATTTCCATCACGAGTCAGACTCCTTAAGGTACAGCAAGGGCTTAATGGTGGTGATGTATTATACAATATAGTTAGATTAAAGCTTATAAGTGAGGCGATATGAAATAAATGCATACATTGTGTATACATTTACATTTTAAGTTAACTGTTGAAAAAGTCCAAGCTGTTCTTGCGTTTGGAACGGATAATTATTGAGCAACTTCTCCAATTCAGCGTCTTCGAATATTTTTGGCCTTCCTTCGTGCGGACAGTCGCCAACATCAACATCGCCGTCTTTAAAGCGACGGAACCGATCGCGGCACGTTGTTTCAATTAGAGCAGCATTTCCGTTAACTTCTTTTTTGAATGAAATAAGAAAAGTAACACTCGGATAATTACTTAATTTTAAATAAAACTCGGAAATTAAATAGTAAGTCTGACATTTGCACACAACTAAAAGTATATGACGCCACAATAAAATCACCAACGTGCCAGAGCGGTTTGTTTACCACGTGTCTAAGCATGGTTCGTGACTCTTTGGATGTGTCGAAATCGACCAACACTTACTGTTGGAGCCTTGGTTTATGTCTTGGTTCTACAACATAAACATGGCAAAACTAATAATGATTATTTTTTATTGCATAAGCTTTAGGTAATTAAGTTAAAACTGACTGAAATGTATATAAGGATTGATATCGGAATAATCAGAATTTATAAATTCAATACATTCGTTATTTTTCACCGTCATCACTGGTTGTTTCTCGTCCCTGCTCAGCTGCATTTCGTGATAGCTTTAAATACGCCGCAACTTGTTGTTGGAACAACTTGCCACCACCTCTTTGTGCCTTGCTACAATGAATATATTAAAAAAAAAATACAAAAATCTAATTTTTAAATATGCAAAGAGGAACTTGTTCTTTTGGTTGCGATGAATTTATATACATTTTACATAATTTAGTTGTTTTTAATTTTATTGTATTGTATGTGTATATGCGTATGAGTAGTATTATATATATATATGGATGTATGTGTGTGATCTGACCACGTTGGTTCTTGCTGAAAACCAGCACCAGGTGCTCCAATAGGACGCCTGGCATATGTTGAGCAAGAACCAATTATGACACTTGTTAGATTAAAATTATTTTCTTTTTGTTTTATTTGTATATTATAATATTATTAAGGTTTTAATTTTAGCTATTGTAAAAAAGGTGTCATGAATTAAGTTTTTTCTATTTCTAATTGTGCATAATATGGAATGACAAATGTCTAGGTTACTTTTTCGTTAGTCAGGTGCAAGCGAAAAGTCGCCAAATAATGTAGAAAACCGTCGAGTATCTTACAGCCTGACCTTCCCCCCTCCCAACTAAAAAATATAAGCTAATAAATCTCAAACTTACATCATTTTTTAAAACAAAATGTAGGATGGAAGAATAAAAGGAAAACAAAAGCACATTTTCTTTGAATGTAATCATGGAATATAGAGCACATGGTCCCAAACGAACATTCCAGAACATTATGGTTGGAAGAAATTTAGCGGAATTCTTGATTACTTGGTGATTTTTAGCTTGCGCCCAGTTAACGGAATAATATCAATGTGTATTTTGGTATTGGTATTTTTAAATGCTAAGTATTATTCATTTAGTTTACTATTATTGCATAACAATATTAAATTAATTTTGATAAATTGTGTGTTAATTTGCGTCCGCTCCTTGTGTGATAACATTTATTTTCTCTAAGCTTCTATGTAAGATTTCAACATTCACAATGCTTATTTGAAAATTCCCTATTTGAAAATTCCCATCTATAGAGCAAATCATTAGACAGTTTTTGTTATTCGTATATGATAATGTGTTCCATGTATACAATGACAAATGTTTAAAGTTCGTCGTGGTCACCAGGAGTGACCTTCGTAATAGTTGTGTTTAATAAAACGGCCAGTTTGGGGACGATGAATTATATTCACACAGAATCTTCACACACAAAAGAATAATACAAAAGTTTTGGAAGTCCTAATCTATATACAAAGTGTTAACATCTTAAAACTAGTGTGGCTACAGAGAAGGATAACCCTGTTGAGAGAAATAAAAATAATCATTGGAATTTTTAAATCTAACTTGCCGGCTGGAACGAGTACTGAAAGGCTGTCTTTCTTCAGGCGCAGCTTGCTGAGCTTGATGAAATTCATCCGAAGAAGCAGCAGTGTTCGACCCTGGGCGAGTGGTGTCTATATTGTCACTATCTATAAACGCAGTTGATGCTCACCACAACCTTCCTGCCCTTAATGTCTGACTGGCCTGTACATGAGTAGGGAGCTGACAGAGCCAGAGCTGCCATAGAACATTGTCATCACTTAGGGTACTTCCAGCAAGGGAGCATAGATGCCGACGGAATGTTAATAGTTTTCGATCCCCCAGCTCATCGCCAAGGAGGCGATGCACTCTCTGTTCTTTAGATGTGGACATTCTTCGTATAAGCTCTTCCTTTAGTCTCTCATATTTATTGGGATTCATTATGATGTCTTCGATTTCAGCTACAACCAGCTAATCAAGAGTGTCCACTCTTGATAAGTATGTGGCTGAATTTCGTACAATCAGTGGTTATTCCTGTTAGATGGAATTGAGCATCGGCTTGGGCAAACCACATGGCAGAGAATTCAGCCCAAAAGGGTGATAATTTGGCTGAAACTTTAAAGACATGTTTGGAATCTTTATCATCTAACTGTTGAAGTTGTCCATTTTTAAGCAACAAAGCTTCAATTTTATCTTGAATTTCCTTCTCAGCCATGATTATTCTGATGTTGAGTAAAAAGATAAGAAATTGTAATCCATTTATATAATATATTATTTAAATTTAAAATATAATATTTTAGAAAAATTAATCCCTTTATAAAATGTATTATTTGAATTTTAAGTGTATTATTTAAGAAATATGATATAAATTAAAATTAGGGGATTAGTTATTCTTCACAGTAGGTTGAACATTAAAATTAAAATTAGTTGAACATACAGAAAAACATAAAAGAAAAACAGACCATCAATTCTAAAAGAAGGTAAAGCTATAAAAAAGAACACCCAATACAAAATACAATGTGAAACACAAAATGTAAAGGTACCAATAGAATATATAATATGCAATGTAAAACACAAAATGTAATGGTACGGACAATGTATAAGTATAAAGTATATTTTGTATATGTATACGTATTTAGAATGTAAAATTCAACTAAACAAAAGAACAATGTTAATAAAAATTAAATTTAACTTCAACTATACAAACCTTTGCAATACATACTTCTTAGTAAAGCTTGTTAAGTGTACTAAATAACAAAGAGGAAGGCACTTAGATGTAGGTTACAATTAAAAGTTAACTTTGTTACAATTGTTCGGAATAACACTAATTTTAACCAACACCATATACTTCTTATAACACTGTAAAACACTTCCACGCCTGAAATACGATGTGCTTAAGCCAATCCCGGAACGCGCTGACACCTGATGATATATATGCGCGCGCGCCCAGCATCCTATCACAGTAGCAGTCAGGGATAAAGATAAAGATCGGAACGACACCGAAGCAGGAATCCCTAAGCCGTAGGCAGATGCACTCGCCGATGAGCGCAACGCTTTTTTTTCTAGCGTCGGCCGACGATGTAAACTAGCGAACACAACTCTAGAACGTGCGGTGTCACCAAAATGTCTTGGTTACCAGGAGTGACATTCGTAGAAGTTATGTGTTCAATAAAACGGCCAGCTTGGGGAAGATGAATTGTATTAAAGTCTTCACACACAAAAGTATAATACAAAAGTTTTGGAAGTCCTAATCTATATACAAAGCGTTAACATCTTAAAATTAGTGTGGCCATATAAAATCATACAATTCGCTACACGTTCTATAGTCTATGGAACTCAACATTTCAATTAAATAACAATGAATTCGTAATTTTGTACCGTAATAAAATCATATCATTTCAACTATCAACATCATCTGTATGCGGTTCATGCTCTTAATAAATGAACGAGGCAATGAATACAGAACCTTATAATTAAAGCTAGGCTTAATTTATATAAGCAGGTGACAAGCAGCGACGTTGTCAATTCGAAATTTCTAAATCTATGGTTACCAATCCGTCTATCAAGAATAGTGACTATACAGACTAGATAAACATATCTCAATGCACTCTACAAAAAACCGGCCCTTAGTTCCGATTACCCTAATATTATAATTTCTGTTCAAGGTAGTGGCCATGATTTAGATAGGTCACGGAGTGTGTAGAATCCTTGAGAGAAGATAGACAGACACCAATAATTGGATCTGAGACGTACAACTTATAAAGTCGAACGTCGCGAGCGCATTCAAGAACTCGAGGTAAAGCTAAAAAAGATAAGATGGCGTATTGTGAAGCACAGTGAAGGTAGTATGTACCAAGGCGAGATCACATATATTACACCCAGAGTTTTTGCACCCAGACTTGAAGAAACATATATTAATCCCATTGCGGGAAAGGAAGCCGCGACCATTGTCTCTGCAAGCAGTAGCTTCGCCGATTAGGTTGTTTTCTATAAAATTTTGATTCCTTTTCATATTAAAATTTAATTAAATGTTACATTATATAATATTTATAATACTATAATATTTATAATAATAATATTTTTAATTTTATAATATATTACTACTTATCACATCTTAATCCAATTTCCTACATTATAATTTCTAGTGTCAGTAACGTTTTCTACTACATTTTTTAGATTTAAACATCTCTTAATCAAAGGATTTAAATATTAGATGTAGTTACTTTGAAGAGTAGCAAAATTACTTGTTCATTATTAAAAATTTATTCATACTTCTATTATCGCATTTATTTTAGTAATGAGTATATTAAAAGCTATTAACCATAAACTATTTTATCAAAGTGGTTATTTATTAAAGATTACACTGGTTATTTATTACCAATTTTTTTGAAATCATATTGATTTTTTATATTGTTTTGATTTCTATTTAGGTTCTTTGAAAATTAGGTTTAGTATATAATATATTAAAGATGTTTGCTTACCTCGACTTTGGTAGTATCATTGGGTCATAGATGGGGCAAAATGGCAAAAAAACTTCATTCAATTAAGTTAATTGAATATACTCTATGAATGGTAATTACTTCTACACTATGGTTTTGACATATTGATACAAATGCAGTTCTATTGACAATTTTGTGATGACAATTCTCGGAAATGCACGTTACGTTGTCACTTCATTGTAAAATATTAAGTTTTAGTTGAATTTAGAATAAAGATCAACGTGTACGTTTAAAACGGTACCATCGAGTAGGTGTGTATTCTATCGTTTTCTTTTTAGTATGCATCACTAGTGTTATCAAATGCAACAACGCCGTTCAAATTCACTTACGCAGATCGAGATTGAAGACAGTGTCGATGCAAAAGTGATGCAAAGTCGTTACTATGAGGGTTGCGAACGGGAAGGTCCGATTCGATGTATTTTTCTGGGAGAATTCCATCCCATTGCTGGCCCAAAAATATCATGCCAGGTTTGTTTTCATAATTAAAAAACGTGGTGTTGGTAGATGAATATTATATTTTCATTAACATTGTTCTGTTTAGTTTAACAACTTCCGCATGAACACATTTTGAAAACATATCTCAAATTAAGTTTAAATGGATGTGGTCTAAATGGTTCTTTTATTTTTATGGGCTTATGTTTATCCAGTATATATTTATATTCCCATTCATTGTTATTAATCTTTATACCTTAAATAAGTTTCTCTTTGGATTTTATCACAGATTTCCTGCAATATTAGGAACATTTTTTTTCATTTAAAAATATTAATAAACTTTTACATGTAGATTTATTGTATATTATAAAAGTATTGTAGAGAAATATGTTCTATCAAATAATAATTATTTTGTGAAATCATATGCTGTAACCGTTTGCATCGAGTGATTAAAGATTTATTGTTAAATTTTTTATATTTGATTTAAAAAATGTATGTTAACAAATTGAGGAGGTATAGTTGTTCTCAAGCGCAGGCAATCCATCTTTAGTGCCCCTGTGATACAGTTGCTCATGACAATGGTCACTTACCATCAGGTGACATTCTTGCTTAGAAATATGGAACTGGCTTTTTAAACTGCAGTGACATATGTTACATATGACATGGTATTACAGGTAATGTATCTGATATGTGAGATATAAATAAAAATTATAAACATTTTATTTTATTAAGAAAATGAAATGTGTCCTACCTATACTTTACTTTTACAGTGCCGAAATGTGGATACTGACAGTCACAGCTCAGAGTGCTATGCTTGGAGTTTCTCTGGTATATATGATTCGATATGATCAAATCTGCCAGAGAACTAAAGTAACTGACATAGCCTTGTGAATTAGCAAACTAAAGTGGCAATGAGCTGTTCACATTTGTTGGAGATCCGACAATTGTCGAGTGCAGGAGTGGAGGCCGCGTCACAGGCAAATATAGTTTGAGATGCCCCCGGTTAGACGGGCCAACAATCCGCGCAGGGTGGCTGGCAGAAATTGGATGAGTGAAACCAAATATCGGGCTAGGTGGCGCTTCTTGAGGGAGGCCTATGTCCAGTAGTGGACTGCCACAGGCTGTTGATGATGAAAAGAAAATAAAATATAAAAAATTGACAAAGTGACTGTGATGGAAATCAACAAATAATATTGATTTGTATAATTAGATAAAGTTTGATTTGGGAATTAGGTATCCTGGGTACTTTATTGGTTTGGTTCAGTTGCTAAGCTAAAACTACATTTTTACTATTCTTCAATTCAATTATGCATGGACATGCAAAGTTTTTAATAATATATAGCTTAAGGGGCTGGCGGGAGATGAATTGCCCATACAAACATCATTTGAAATTTGAGCATATTTAATACAGTATTTATCTAGTTTCTTGTGTTATTTGCTCATAAAATACATACATATAGTCATGCCTGTCTCCCTCTAGGGTTAGGCAGAGACCACAGATCTCCATCTGCTGTGATCCCGACACACCTTCCTTGCTTCCTTCACACTCATCCATCCTTCCTTTCACATTCATTGCAGCGAAATGGCTCTACATTAGTCGCTTTTCTCCCTCGGGAATCAGGACGTGACGGGTGGCGAACTACGTCGCCGTCATTTTTAAACGAATTAGGTATATTAAAATAAGTTATAGTGAATCCTATGAGCTCACAAAATATTTAAACCAAATGCAATCAAATTACATTATACACATTTTTACAATGTAAATGATATATTTTTCACTTGTCTTTTTCAGGACAAAACAATATTTATAATGTTATTATTCTAGGAACATGTCTTATATCTTAATGTAACAGATTCTCAAAAAAAAAAAATAGTGTAAACTTAAACTTTTCATTCATTTTTTTTGGTATTATGAAACATACTCAAATTTATTATAAATCAAAATGGCGTGGACCTGAAGTGAAACAGAAGCCTGGCTCTGATTGTGTGTTAAAACTAGATGCAATATTCCGGCCGATTTTTCCACATGCCACCTCACATTGCTGTTGCAAGTGACAGTTGTTGATCTCATATGATTTAGTTGCAAATTTTTGTATTATTTGTAAATGGTTCAATTTTGTAGCAATTTTGAAAAACATCAGTGTATTTCTACTATATAGTATTTCCTAGGTCAAATTGCAAATATATTATACATTTTATTTATTTTTTTCTGTTTTGATATTTATGTTATAACACTTATGTATTATTTACGAAGGAAAGAGCCTAGTTTCCCACAGCACAGGGAATCCTAGTGTGGGATGTAGTGTCCTGTAACATATGTAAACATTTTAAAAATAAAGATATTATTATATATTATATTTCTTATATTTACAGTCCTACTTTCATGTGATTATGTCAAGCCTTACCTTGAAAAATAAGTGGTAATTGGTAATCAATACAGAATGTGCATTTTTTTTGTTTTTATAATAAGACCGTAAAAGGTATTTTTAGTTTAAAATTATTATTTTTCTGGTATATACAAAATACCCGAAATGTGTATTTGTTTCATACTGATGTTGCTTTTTTCATTTTAACAATATATTGAGATAGATTTTACGAATAATAAATGGGTAACATTATATAGTGAATTTCTGTAGCCTGATGCTTAGTTTAAAATTGTTGGTCCTTTTAATAAAATCTATCATGGCTTTACAGTGAGGATTTCTCAAATGTCAAGCAAGCAGATTGGTGACTACAAAGCTGATGATCCTATACTAATAATGCTGTTTCTTAATACCGGATTGCGAAATTTTTGTCTAGCTTCAGTTTTAGAATGCTGTGCTCAGTCTGTTTTATTTCAGGATTGCAGATAAGGTTTATAATTGAAGTGATATGTGTGATGCATCAGTGAGAAATTTCAATATACTTTGGTGTTGTTTTAACTTATAATACGGTAATTTTGTTTGCAGTTCCCCGAAGAATACATTTCCAAAGAATATTTTGATGCCATAAGCGGCTACATTATACCAAAACCACAAATACAAAAATGTGCAATGACAATGTAAGAGTTCTTTTATTTAATATGAACACATATGTGATTTATGCCAGTTCGAATTACTAGCATGTTTAAAAAAAAATATACCTTTGTGTACCAGATGTTTCCCAAGTAACAGCTAAACAAAAACAGTTCTAATGGCAAATTATTTTTAATATTAAAGCAGCAATAGCCTAATTAAAAAACACCTTTGTTTACTAGAAATTTACTGCCGAACAAACACAGTTAAAATTTTTAATGTTAAAGCAATAGCCTGATTGATAAAGGATTGCATTCACAACATTGGTTTTTGAGTTTGGATCAAACAACCATTAATGTATGGTTGTGAAATATTTCCTTCACGCAGGGAACATTTTTAGCTTAGTTGAAAAGGAAAAATTGGTATAGTATTCTTTATTTATTGTAACAAATATTATATTATTGTAACAAATATGGCAAAATCAATTAATATTGATGCGGATTGAAGATTGTCCACAACATTAAGAATAAGAGACTCATTCTCTACTTGCCCTAGATTGGGGATCTTAGATTGCTTATTATTGCTCTGGTAGAGTCTGTCCATCTACTGATATAGTTGGGACAACCCCCACACAAGGAAATGGAACTTTTCTATTTTTTCTAATCGTTTTTGAATGCTATGCAATAAACTGACAATTTTTTAAACGGTATAATTTCTTTATTGTACATTGTTTTATTACAGAAACGCCCTCGGCCACAAAGTTTTAGGCTATCCGATCCGGATTGATAGTACTAGATACAAACGCAATGTGTACCTGTTCAATCTCTGTTTTATATGTGATAGCTGGTCAAAAACTGTTCAGTATGAGCCTGTGATCAAAAAACTTGGAGAACATTTAGTATGTGGCTACATTATGTATAAACAAATTTTGTCAAGCTTCACTGGCCCAGTTGCATGGTTCAAGCATCTTCACCACATTTTTCTGACGCTATGCACATACTTTTGCACTTAATTTAAATATAGTACTTTAGTCTATTTTTTTTTTTGTATAATATATGTATATGTAACATACACACTATATATATACATACTAGCTGATCCGACAAACGTTGTTTTGACATAAAAATTTAAAAAAGGGCCACCCTTATCACCTAGGGGTATAAAAATGGTTTACAATATATAAAAAAAGTTCATAAAAATATAATATATAACAAATGCTGTGACATGAGATTTATATATATATATATATATATATATATATATATATTAGGTGTACAAATAAGTTTCCGCAGTTGTTTTTTATAAAAAATTAGGAATTTATTGTAAAGGAAAAGTACATTACGTTTTATTCAAAGTATTTTCCATCATTTGCCACTACTTTTCCCCATCTTTCTGGCAACATTCGGATACCCCGTCGAAAAAACTCTTCATCTTTTGACGCTATCCACAAATCTACCCAATTTTTGGTGTCTTCATATGATGTGAAGCGCTGCTCAGACAGACCATGTGCCATCGACCGGAACAGGTGATAATCAGAAGGGGCTAAGTCTGGTGAATACGGCGGGTGGGGTAAAACTTCCCAGTTGAGTGTTTCCAAGTATGTTTTTACCGGCGCCGCAACATGTGGACGAGCATTATCGTGTAAAAGAATAATTTTGTCGTGTCTGGAGTAGTAATGGGCGCGTTTTTCCTTAAGTGCCCGACTCAATCTCATCAATTGTGTTCGGTAGAGAGCTCCAGTAATGGTTTCGCTTGGTTTCAGCAATTCATAATACACGACACCAAGCTGATCCCACCAAATACACAGCATGAGTTTTTTTCCATGAATATTCGGCTTAGCTGTCGATGTTGATGGTTCGCCGGGCTTAACCCATGACTTTCTCTTCTTTGGATTATCGTAGTGAATCCATTTTTCGTCACCAGTGACTATACGATGCAAAAAACTCTTTTTTTATTCCTGGCAAGCAGCATTTCACTCATGCATAATCGGCGTTCAACGTCTCTCGGCTTTAGTTCATATGGAACCCAATTTCCTTGTTTTTGAATCATTCCTAACGATTTTAAACGATGTGAAATTGCTTGTTGAGTCACTTGTAGAGTAAGTGCAAGTTCTTTTTGCGTTTGGGACGAATCTTCCTCCAATAGTACTTCTAATTCCATGTCTTCGTACACTTTCGGCCTTCCACTGCGTTCTTTGTCTTTAACGTCAAACTCACCGTTCTTAAACTTTTGAAACCATTCCTGACAACTTCTCTCACTTAAAGCAGCTTCACCATATGCTTCTAGAAGCAATCGATGCGCCTCAGCTGCAGATTTTTTCACATTAAAGAAGTAAATCAAAAGTTCCCGCAAATGATGCTTATTCGGAATAAAACTTGACATTTTTGCACGAAAAAAATTACGTGATGCTGATACGGAATCACTAGTACTTTAAGGTTATGGTGTTGCCAGATGACTAAACTTGGGATATTACGTTTTACATCTGACAATTTCTCCATAACCTTCTGGTGGGGCCATCTTTTGACAAACCGCGGAAACTTATTTGTACACCTAATATATATATATATATATATATATATATATATATATATATATATATATATATATATATATATATATATATATATATATATATATATATAACTTGTGAGCTATGTCTGTTAGAAGAAGTCTCCAACGGAGATAAGCTTGCCCTTCTTTTCATAAGTTTTTACATGTCTTCACAAGTCTAGTATTCAAGAACAGTTCCTCCTATGTATATTTAGTCGATGTAAATACAATATTTATTTAATGAATACAATTTTAAATTATTAAATATAAATTATAAATTATTACTAAATATATTCTTTAAATATGTATATATATATAGTTTTCGCTTTTGCTATATTTTTATAATTTTTAAGATATAACAAAACTAACTATAAAAAAGGCAGACTGTAACAATAGTCCAATGTTTCAATTAAATATTAATTAATGCCTATTTACCTATGCTGTGTAATACCTTCTTATAAATATATAGACCATGGAATACCATGGTCTCATTAAATTTTACCTATATATACTTATAAGCACAAAATGCTATGTTTTAGACACTATTGGAGGAAGAAACCGCTTTTGTGTCAAGTGGTTGCAGTAAATTACCTACCTTGCTTGCACACCTTCTCCATGATTTGAACACACATCGCAAAGCAACTCTAGTGGGTGAGTCTGTTCCTTACTGTATAACGTTCTGTTCCTTATGTAGGTAATTCAGTAGTGGTAAAGACACGTTGCAGGCGATTACTTTGTTAAGAATTGCATACTACATGGCTGCAACATGAATGGGCCGGCTCGCTCGGGGAAGTACCGCAGTCCCGCAGAAAACCGGCGTCTGAGTGGTAGCTTAGCTACCGCGCTTCGTCCGGTGAGCGATTTAGTTCCGGGGGCCCAAACCTCCTCCCCCCATAATGACACTTTCCTTAAAGGCCGGCAACGCTTTTGCACTGTCTATGGTACTGCGGATGTCTATGGGCGGCGTTGATTGCTTTCCATCAGGTGACATGCCTGCTTGTTTATCTTCCTATCCCATAAAAAAAATCACTTTGTTTTCCTGTTATAAGTCTCAAATAACTTTCAAGTTAAGGAAAATCAATTTTTATTCACAAACAAATTGTGACTATCTTCTGGAATAACCTTTTTATACTTGTATCGAAATTGATCTATTTCATTCCCTTGTATGTGTGTATGTTTATATGTTTTTATATTCATGTTTTAACCCATTGAATTAATTACAGAAGGAGATACTACAATGCATCTAAAAGTCCTCGAAATTCGTAAAGACGTTGCGCCTGTTGAAGACCATGACGTGCCCATTCTAGTGGCCTCCGTTGGTCACCCAAGACCAGGTATACCGCCGCACACAGCGACACCAAGTGACGCCGATATACAATCACGGGAACATCTAGATGATGAAGATGAGAGACCTTTTGAAATAGACATGGATGCTGATTGGGATCTTACCACTCAACAGGTTTGCGATTATTTTTAATTGAACGTTAAAAATTAATGTACAATCTGGCGTTACACTCTTATTAGAATATACATAAACGATATATGTATAAAAACTATCACTAAATATATTCTGCCTAACCCATGAAACACTAATTGAGGAAATCTATATCTATAGCGGTAGAGCCACGCTGCAGACGAATACTTTGTCAAGGATGGCATAATATTTGTCTGTAGCATGCATGGGCCGGCTCGCCAGTGTCACATTGTCAGGCTGTCAAGTGTCACACTCCCGCAGAAAACCGCCGTCTGAGTGGTAGCTTAGCTACCGCGCTTCGGACGGTGAGCGGCCGAGTTTTGGAGGCGCAACACCCTCCCCCCCTCCCCCTCACCTCCTCCCACTTTCCTTAACCCTTTGCGCTCGAGGCGCTTTTCTGTCGGATGAACCAGCAACTCGAGAGTAATCGCACGCGCTCCCGCTTACTTCATGAGTTCGTTATTGTTAACTTAAAATAATTTTAGACACAATAAGACACTTTAAACTCGTATATTTTAACACTATTAGCTTAATGTAATACAATTATTAAATAATTATAATATATTCTATAATTTTGCTTCTTATGATATTTTGTGAAACAATCTCCAATGTGCATTCTTGGCTTGTCGGGTGAGAATCACCCGAGATAAGACGTTTAGACACCTCGTAAAATGATCTACAAAAGGTCAAGTAGACTTTTCAAGCGATATTCCTTAAGTCAAACAGAAATAAACACATCGATCTGAATGGTGCCTCTCAGGCACCGCTCGAGTTATTGCATCACATGTTGTGGTGCCTGAGAGGCACCACTCGAGCGCAAAGGGTTAAATGTCGGCAACGCTTCCGCACCGCCAATGGCGCTGTGGATGTTTACGGGCGGCGTTGGTCGCTTACCATCAGGTGACACGCCTGCTCGTTTGCCTTCCAAAAAATGAAATAGAGATTAAATGGAGGAAGTTATCCTTTACGAAAAAAGCAAAACATTTATAAATGGCTTCTACAATAGCTATTGGTGTCTTTGACATTTGACAAATGTAAAAATACACTTTCAGCTTTTACCATTCATCGATGGATACAACCATGTATCGAAAATTGCCATGGAAGCCAATGTTGAAAAGACGCTGGTCAAATCGTGTATCCAGAATTTAGTCTACTATAAAGTGGTTGGTAAATTTTCATCATATTTATTATTTTTTTTAATTAATAGTACTTAAAAAACAGTACGAACACAAACCAAATGTGAATTATATTAATATAGTGATCTGTATCGATTTTACCATGGGTAGTGCTCTGAGGAATAATTCCAGCCGTTAAATTTCACTACAGGACAACTCCCCACAGATAACGTTTCATCCCAACAGTTAGCGGTATTCTTATTAATGGAGTCAGGCGTTACTTTGTGGAAATCCATCACTATGTGGACAGTCAAAAGTTTCACTTAGCTAAGATCCGCGACAAGCAAAACAATAACAGAAAATTATTAATGTGTGTTTTTCCGTTGGGTTTAGTGGATTTATTTGGAACTTAAACCAAAAACTTACCGAAAATAGGCCATCAACTCTCCACCCACCAACCACTATACACAACATCAAACACACATTATCACTTTTCCATCTTGTAAACGACACGTGTTTCGCCCCAACACGAGGCATCTTCAGGTATAGTAGACTCTACGGTAGACAACCGAAACTTTTCGGTTGTCTACCGTAGAGTCTACTATACGAAACACGTGTCGTTTACAAGATGGAAAAGTGATAATGTATGTTTGGCGTTGTGTATAGTGGTTGGTGGGTGGAGAGTCGATGGCCGATTTTCGGTAAGTTTTTGGTTTAAGTTCCAAATAAATCCACTTAACCCAACGGAAAAACACACATTGTTAATTTTCTGTTATTGTTTCGCTTGTCGCGGATCTTAGCTAGGTGAAACTTTTGACTGTCCATATAGCGGTATTCTTTCCACGCACCACTACCCCGTGGGAACAGCAACTTCCACGTATTCTTCCGAAACTATAGGACATTCGAACCTTCAAAAAACAAGCCTACACATTTCTTAAAGGCCGGTGGAAAGCGAATCCCTTTTTTCGCCGGAAGGATTCTCAACCAGTCCAGCCATCCCTCCAGTAACAAATACAACAGCTGTGTAATAAAGATCTAGTTTTGTATACTTGATTCAGTCGGGTGATACTTTGCCGAAATCCGTTACTAAGGTGTGGACAGTCAAAACTTACTGTGCTAACATCCTCGAAAATAAATAAGACTGTCTAACTGAATATTCTATATTTATTAAATTGCACTTGTTACATAAAATCAACTAAAAGTTTACATTTTATAGGTGGCCTTAATTCCTATACTGAAGTTCGCCAACATGTACAGGGCTACGCCGAACCTAAGTCGGCTATTCAATGACCAGAATCTCCAAAAGTCTTGTATCTCCTATCTGACCGACGAATCGAAGTCTCAGAAGGTACTACGACATTTTTTAAACAAAAATATCTTTTTATTTATTCATGGACCATCAACAGGAGTGTGATGTGACAGAACATAAATGTAAGATTTAACATGGTGCGTGAATTGCGTGGTAGAGTCATGCTGCAGACGAATTACTTGTCAAGAATGGCATATTAATGGGCCAGCTTGTCCGGGTGAGTACTACACTCCCGCAGAAAACCGGCGTCTGAGTGGTAGCTTAGCTACCGCGCTTCGTACGGTTAGTGGTTGAGTTCCTGAGCCCCCCCCCCTCCCATAAGGACACTTACCTTAAAGGCCGGCAACGCTTCTGCACTGCCAATGGCACTGGATATTTATGGGTGGCGTTGATTGCTTAACATCAGGTGACACGCTTGATCGTTTGCCTTCTTATCATATACGAAAATATGCTAACCTTTGTTCGTATGTTTAGAACTTCATGCCAGACATAAACCCAGGGTAGGATCTCCTTCGCTCCAACTTGCTAATAGAGTTTATAAAGAAATATGTTTTATTTACAGCCAGTATTATCCGAAATTCTGGAGGTGCTTTGTTCATTACAACAGGGTACCACACTGAGGGCTGTCTGCGAACGATTCTCTGCCTCTTCCGGCATACCTTTTGATGTCAGGAAGCTGGTTGTGTTTGCTGAGTTACACGGCCTGATTAGATGCTTGAGACGGTACGCCTTTCCTCTATAAAGCTAATATCATTGGATGACCAATAGTTCACTTGACAAGGAATGCGATTACAGTCTGAGGTCGTGGGTTTGCATTTTCCATTGGGCTATTGACGTGAACCATATTCTCGTAGCACAATTGGAATGGCTAACAAGAATTCATGAAGTCTTTACCCACAAAGTTACATTAGACCTGATATTAGATATTTAAGAGTGGTAGAGCCACGCTGCAGACGAATACTTTGTCAATACTGGCATATTATTTGTCTGTAGCATGGAAGGCTCGCTTGGGGAAGTACTACACTCCCGCGAAAGACCGGCGTCTGAGTGGTAGCTTCGCTTAGCTTAGGTAGGTAGAGCGGTTGAGTTCCGGAGGTCCAACCCTCTCCCTCCCCATCCTATAATGACCTTTCCTTAAAGGCCGGCAACGCTTCTGCCGTTGATTGCTTTTCATCAAGTGACACGCCTGCCCGTTTGCCTTCCTATCCCATAAAAAAGATACAGGATATCCTAGTGCTTTTTTTTATATTTTCTTAATATTCTTTATCGTCAGACCGCCGCTTATACGCTTTTTGGCAACGGGGGTTGCCAACAATCATAGTCTCGACTTTTTCTCGATTTCTATAATTAATGAAAATGTTTAATAATTAAAGAGATGGATGGATGGATGACTGAGTGGCTTAGTGGCGGGGCCTTCTGCCCGCGGAATCAATGGTCGCGGGTTCGATCCCTGCATCGGATTAAATATTTAGGATTTATAAATATTTATTCCGAGTCTGGTAACCCCCCCCCCCCTAATCCGCATTTCCTTTCCTGCCCTTTCCTTTTTTCTCTATCCTTTCCCTTCCTCTCCGCCAATCCACGGTCTGCCGTGCCAATGGATGCGCGGCTAGGGGCGAGCTTAGTCGCAAGCGTGCCGACTGTCCAGGGATCGGGATCCCCCGGGTATTATGATGCCTTACCTCAGCATGCAGGGACCTGCTGGGGTTGATCTCCATCACTAAAGATGAATTTAATATACCTAATTTGTTAAAAATGACGGCGACGTGGTTCTCTACCCGTCACGTCCTGAATCTCACGAGGGCGAAAAGCGACTAATGGAGAGCCGTTTCGCTGCGATGAATGGCAGCGGATGGAGCTCTGTGGTCTCTGCCAACCCCTGGGGGGGGGGGAGGGGGATAGGCGTGAATATATAAAAAAATGAAAAAAAAGGAAAACGATGGATGAATGGATGGAAATTACTTTCAATAAAAATAGGATTTTTTTTTGTGTTTAGCACAAAGCACTTGAGCGTTTATGTAACAAACAAAAAAACTTTTACAGTTATCCTGTTTATGTTCGGAATACATTTCATCAGAGAACCCCCAGCAGTCGAGTGGACTCCTTGGACACCGTGGACGTGCGAACACTTTTCACTGGAAGCTATTCCACGGATGAAATATGTTGCCTGGCCAAAATAGATCTGCCCACTCTAGATCAGATTATCGACGAGGATACTAACGTAGGTATTATATGGAAATAGAAATATTGTAGAGTCCTCATTACGTTCCTGACTTTTGTTCCTTCATATATAAGTTACATTATATAGGTTGTGTTCGAGTGGGATAAATTATAAGCCATTCACAATGTATTATCAATTTTAATTAATTCCTGTCGAGCAGTCTCGCTAATGGTCTCCTGGCTTCTTCGGATAAGGTGAAATTTCGTAGGCTAGAGAAATATTCACTTCTAACAGTATTATTGTAATTTATTTATTTTGTAACATTATGAATGCCCACAACAGTGAATCGTGGTGTTTTAACGTCGGAATAAAAAATTAGACACAAATGGGTAATAATAGGAAACAAACTTGTTTCAAAAAATTTTAAACATTGTTTTAACGTTGATTATTTTTGGTTTATTATTAAAAGTCTTTCAAATTATTCATAGGTACGTAATATACATACATAGATAAAAATGCTTTAAACACAACTAATACTTTAATGTTTATTAGATTTAAAATTTCCCTCCAAAACGCCAATACGTCACTTGTTCACGTGTCGGTCACGTGGTTTGTGAACAAGTGACGTATAACACTTTGACTGCCTTTTGCCGTCACGGCACTTGAGATTGATATAATCACATTTGGATTATTATATTAAATGCTTGAAAATTAGATAAAAAATATTGTGTTCTTTTAGAGAATTTCTATCGTAAAATTCAAGTTACATCTCTATTGGTGTGTTTCTGAATAGTTAGTTTAACCCTTTTCTTGATAATGTATCTGTAGAGATACATCAGAATTAAAAACATAATATATTTATCGATGCTTTTGGCAATGTATCCCACAAGATACATGTGATTTTTTTAAACTACCCTCATGAGTTTTTTTTAAGTTTTTTTTCTAGACACCTTGGGTCATTAGGGTTAAGTGCTATGAATATTATATTGATATTCAAAAAAATAAGTCTGCCAAGTTAAGGGTTAACTAAATCGGGCAGCATTGAGTATCTATCTGCCCTTTGGTGTTTTAAAAAGAATCTCATGTATATATATATATATATATATATATATATATATTTTTTTTTTTTTTTTTTTTCCTTAATAATTTATATATAATAATGAAGCAATTGATTGATGTAATTTTCGGGTAAGATTTCTTGTATTTGCAAAACATTGTCATAAAGACTTATTTATTTACAGTAGTATATCACATTAATTGTATTATTATTACCCATGACTTTGTATTTAGTTATTTTTAAAAAAAATCGGTGGTCAATATGGAACACCGATTAAGTTACATTAGCGGTAAAATTAGTTTTTAATTTACAAACTGCATAATACATTATATCACATTAAATTAAAATCTATGGAATTTATTTATTTAGCTTGTAGTAATACATGACACTAACAAAGAAAAAAGTCCATGATACATTACCATTTTAATATTTTTTGAAATTTTTAAACTATTGAAATAAATTTCATTTCAAAATTTACCGCCAACATGTTATCATGGCAAGAGAATCGGTTTCTGCAACATGAGCATTATTTAGGCATTTTAAAACGTGACCAATTGGTTGTCATGGTGATTTTGTTTGTCAAACCCATCGGTGTTTCCGGTTCGTAACCAAATTTTACCAATGTTTAAGAAAAAATATATTGTTTTATTTATATAAATGTTTATTGTTCTCTTCATAGTATTATTAAGTTAGGTTATATAATTAAGATAGGTTAATTTATATATAATTTAATTGCATACATAAACCTTTTAGAATATTAATAAACTGCTCATCCTTTTGATTGGCTTTTATTGGTGATACGCCTTGTTATTTCTGTTCCAATTGGTATAAAAATAAAAGTATATGTCTCATTGTTGTGATTACAAAATAATTCTATATTTGTTTTTTTTTAAAGCCGTGGAATATCTGCTTACAATCTGCGACAGTTTATTTCGACATAGGCCTCCTAGCGCCACGTAGTTTAATCTGTGGCTTCACACATCTAGTTTCTGCCAACTGCCTTGCACAGATAATTACACAATTTTTGGGGCTACCATAATAGATTTACCAATAATCACTTCAGCAATTATATATATATATATATATATATATATATATATATATATATATATATATATATATATATATATATATATATATATATATATATATATATATATATATATATATATATATATATATATATATATATATATAGATCGATTACTTCTTTCTTCTTTCTAACTTCCTATAAGATTTTTTTCTGATTACTAACCGATGTCTGATTGTTCAATCTGCTTGAGTTTAATTTTTGCCGTCCAATGCACTGTTGATGTCACCAGTCACAGTTTGCGTGCTGTACTGCCTAATTAATACTCGTGCATACTAAGTAATTTGTCGCTCATTAATTTTCTTTCAACGAACAATCAATCCTGGGAGCACTCTCATATACCGACAAAGCGCTTTTCTTTTTGTTTGAAGAACTTTTTGTTTGAAGAAAGAGAAATTTTTTTTGTGAGATTTTCCATACTTTCGAAAATGTTACAAAGGTAAATACAACTAATTGAAATATTAAAACAAATTAAAAACGATTATAATTTTAATGAAATTTATAACATTAAAAAAGATATCATATATCTTTTTTACATCTGTGTGGAAAGTCAAGCGGCTAGAAAAGCTTGGATGTGTGTAGCTGGAGATCGAGCTAGATGGCGCAGCCTGGACGAGGCCTATTGTTGCATTATTTGACATTTATAAAAAGATTAAGTCTTTGTGTAGAAATGTAACATAGTGTAAAGTTTTTGACAATTTATAGCTCAGCGCTTTTGGAAAAAGTTATTAGTGTAAACTATGCTTTTTTTACATATGATTCTTTCAAATCGTTATTTTTCTAAGTGTGTATTAAAATCGAAAGTATGTGATAATTTATAACCTCAATATGGGGGGGAAAAATCTGACATCTGGCAATACATATATCGTAAAAAATGTGTTTACTGTCGGTCGTTTCACTTATTGATTCATTCATTACTTGTTAAAAAAAAGTAATTGCATAAAAGTAGTGCGATTTTTGCATTAGAGTTTAAAAAAAATTGTGATTTAAAATCAGCATTAGAATGAATCTACCATGCTTCCTTATGAGCATATGGGTACTGAGTATTTTGAATAAAATATGGAATACAATTTGCTTTACGGTAATAAACTGGCAAATAATAGAACTAAAGTTAAAGTACCCGTTCATAAAGTCGGAAACAACATTACGACTTCTGAGTTCTTTAAATTTTACTCGAAATTCAATGAAACCATATGATATAAATGAATTTTAACTTCCTAGTATGTAATCAGTTGAAACACCTGGGCCCATACAAACCATGGAAATATTGATGTATTTTAAATATGTTTCGTCTTCAAAGTTTTATAGCTCCATGAAGTGCTCACGATCCTCCAAAATTGGAAATGACTGTTAATCAATTATTTAGATAAAGATGTATTGCTTGGAGGAAGAAATTTGATTTAACCAATATCAGCGAAGGAGTAGTGATATAACTTCAATAGACAATAATTGTACTCAATTGGCTGGCAACTTTTGCTTGTTGATGAATAAATTACTACTACACTAAAAGAAGAAGAAAGGAGCATACCACTAAAACTCCAACAGTATTATTATATATCTATAGTAAAAGTGGTGTTAGTAGTAAAATAATAGTTAAAAAGATTTCGTAGTAGTAGAGCCACACTGCAGAGGAAGACTTTGTCAAGAATGACGTTTTCTGCAGCTTGAATGGGCCAGCTCACCTGGGGAAGTGCCACACTCCAGAATACTGGCATCTGATTAGTAGCTTAGCTACCAGGCTTCGTTCGGTGTCCCTCCCCCTCCCATAATAATACTTTCCTTAAAGGGCGCCAACGCTTCTGTACTGCCTATGGCACTGAGGATGTCTATGAGTGGCGTTAATTGCTTTCCATCAGGTGATACACCTGCTTGTATGCCTTCATGTCCCATAAAAAAAATAATATTGAATGCCTTCTGTGTAGTGTACGTGATGTGTTTCTGTTATTATTTATAGATTTAGAATTTGAGTTTGTAGATTGTGAAACCAAATAGTCATATTTTGAGTTTATAGATAGGTTTGTAGATAGATAGTTACAGAAAATACAACACTTAAATCGAAAAAATTAATGAGCATCAGAAAATAATATATATATAAACTTTCCATTAACATTAATTAACTTTACTATGTAATTAAAGTAATATATTATATGCTAAATAAATATGTCGAAATATTTTTTAACATTCCTTATATCCTTAAGGTATAGCCAGTATACCATTGTTGTAGGATAATAACCTACTACACTTGTCCAAGACAAATCAGCAGGATACTTTTTAAGTGATTATTGTAATAAAGCAGAGTTGTTGTTTATATATGATGCTTATAAAATCAGGTATGGATTTAATTGTGCAATTTTTTTCGAGTGTTTTCATACAATTTTTAAAAATATGTTCGTATTGCCAATGCAAGGCATGTACTACTGCACTTTCCAAACATTGGCCAGCATAGAGAGTACAAGACAATCACAAAGATCAAACCAGTATCCCTAGTTTCAGGTCGCCCCATTGTAGTGCCATTTGCTTTATAATCGTGAGGAACAGTTTCTCCCAAGGTGAAAAGGGGTTCATTTTCAATAGAGTCATCAATAACAATGAGAATCTTATTAAGTACAAAAATATCTTTATTTTAGCTATTAGGTTGATGCATAAATAATGGCGGTGAAGTGGTTCGTCACCCGTCACATCCTGTTTCGAAATCGACTAACAGAGGCGTTTCATTACGTTGAATGTGAGAGGAGGAATAGATTTATCAGGTGACTAATGTTAGAGGAATCGATGTTTTGTGTGTGAATGAGACAAAATGGAAAGCTAGTTATACCAACACTCATCATGACTCCTATAGTAGGTAGTGTGTGGGTATAATCTTTTCCGCAAGAATGGTTGAGTGTGTGAAAGATCACAAGTATGTGACCCTAAGACTTCTCTGGGTAAGAATGAAGGTTGGCCTGACGCGAGTCTTTGCCCTCGGTTATCAAGGAGAAAGAGAAGTTTTGGGATAGTGTAAGAGAAGTGTTAAGTGAATGCAAGGAAAACGAAAAGATAGTAGATAAAAGGTTCTTGGTACTTTCGGTGATGAAAGAGTAGATGAGAATGGAAATAGTTTGCATGATGTACGTTTGGAATGGAATCTCTGTGTGTCGAACACCCTGGTATGCGCACAAGGAAATCCGTATGTATACGAGGTTATGCCAAAAACAAAAGTACAATGGAAACAGGAAGAAAAAGGTTAACATGTAAAAAAATCCGAACTTTCCTATGCACCAACCTGATACATAACAAAATATAAAGTTTTACTTATGTGAAAAAGTAGTCTTTTAGAAAACTCTCCTCTTAGATCTAGTTAGTGGCCATCCCTCGTTTAGTTATTTAGTTTGACGTCTTCTGCAGTCGTTCAATGGCTTTATTAATATCATCTACTCCGTATTTAATCTCCGACGGTCTCGCAACAGTTGGTTGATGCGGTTTCTGGAAAAGAATTTATTTTTTGAATGAATGGCGTTCCAACTGGCAGCCACAGTCACGCGTGGTGTTCTCAGCGCCTGATTTAGGGAAGGGCGAGCCGGGCGATTGCCCAGTGCGCCGGGGTTAGGGGGTCGGTCAGACGCTGCGCGCGGTTATGCATATGTAAAAAAAAAAACACGCGAACAATCTAAAATTTACCACAATACTTAAATGTTAGTACTTAACAATTAACTAAGACGTATTGTTTGTTTTTCATTAAATGTGCGAAACATTTACTCGATTTTTTACTTTTATAGTTGATTTATAGTTTTATCGACTGACAAAGGGTCATTTATTTTTCGACAGCCCATATATGTCTCACTGCTGAGCACGGGCCTATTTTCCCCAATTCTGGAGGAACGGACTCTAACCCAACACGCTTGTCCAATGCGGATTGGCGGGGCTACCAGACTCGGAATGAATATCTGTAGGTCAACATGTATTTATTCCCATGCGGGGATTTTTATCAAAGAAATGAAAACAAAAAAAAACAGCCAACAGCATCAAGGATGATGCAGCCAACTCTCCAGTTAAGCATCCATCTCTTCAATGTTATTAGTGGAATGGAATAAGGGCCTCAGTTTCTTACCATGAATATTGTAGTTCAATATAGGATCATAACAGTAGATAGACAGGGTAGTGTGCGTCTGAGTATAAATCATTATGCGATTGCCAAGCATGTGAACTATGTCAACGCTTATTAGCGAGGCCATGCCTAGCTGGAGACTATTGTGGCTCTATTGTTTGAACTATTATTGGGTATGCGTGTCGGCAAACAGTGGTGAGTACCCCCGGCTAGATGGTGCTACAGTCTGCGCAGGGCAGCTTTTATGGGATAGGAAGGCAAACAACAAGGCGTGTTATCTGATGGAAAGCCCATAGACTTCCGCGGCGCCATAGTCAGTGAGGAAGCGTTGCCGACCATTAAGGAAAGTGTCAGTATGAGAGTGGGTAGAGAGAGGGTGTTGGGCCTCCGGAAGTCAGCCGCTCACCGTTCAAAACGCGGTAGGTAAGCTACCACCAATCAACCGCCGGTTTTCTGCGGGAGTGCGGTACTTCTCCGGGCGAGACGGCCCATTCATGGTAAGAAACAAATACTATGCCATTCTTGACAAAATATTCGTCTGCAGCGTGGCTCTATCACTATTAAAATATTTCGAAGACTGGATGCGGGTAGCCGAAGATCGGACTAGGTGACGCGCCTTGGAAGACTAAATTTTTGCTTTATCACGTATATGAATGCAGGCATACAGTGTTTTACACATAGCCTAAGCTTTTCATATTGAAGCTAGGTTCTATAAATTTCTAGCAGTTTATCGTATTACAAATCATTGACAAGAAAGGGAAGTCGGATGTAGATTGGTGATCTTAATAGTGAATTAATTACCCAGAATTGTGAGTATTCCGGTGAGATTGTCTCCAGCACTGTGACTCTGTCCTCCACCGCCTTCAGCCTGCTGTAGATTTCGGGTGACTGCGGTTTCAACCCCAGGAATTTCTCCAAGGGGCGCAGTCGCTCCGTCACCCCTGACGGTAGCGTTTCGTGACTCTGCTGCGAACTTGGACCCGCGGCGAATGTTTGGGCAGTTTGTGGGCCCCAATTGTTTTGTACTCTGCTGACTATAGAAAACAATAAATTATTTTTTATTTCTGTACATCATTATTATTATGTTTCAAAAGAGTGACATTCTGAAAAACAAATTTGGGCGATCGTTGTATTTTTTTATGGGATAGGAGGGCAAACGAAAAGGTATATCACCTGATGGAAAGCCACCAACGCCAACCCATAGACATCCGCAGTGCCACAAGCACTGCATAAGCGTTGCTGGCCTTTAAGAATAGAAGGAGGCATATTTTTTGAAGGTTCCAATATCGTACCAGTTTGCAAACACCGCTGGAGGTAGTTGGTTCTTTTTGTAGTTTTCGCAACGTATTTTTATGTTTTAATGTGGTCGCCACTTTACCTTCTTGATACATGATTGTCAAACCAATGCTGGTAATAAGGCATGTCGTATATTCATGCATCATCTTTGCATTCCATTGCATATTCTTGGAAAAATTCTCCTTAAATAAGCTTATTTAAGTTACGTTCAAAAATAATATCTTACCAGAAATTGTATTTAATTTTTTAAACGTCAATCTTCTATTATTTGCTATTACTATGACATGACGAGGTTAAATTGAACATAGAACAAATGTCGATGCAGATTTCTTCTTTATGTATACTATCTTACTCTAAGTTACAGGATAGATTTAATAGTCTATCACTATATGGGCACGCTGCAGACGAATACTTTGTCAAGAATGGCATAATATATGTCTGTTGCATGAATGGGCCGGCTCGCTAGGGGTAGTATCACTCTCCCGCATAGAACCGGCGTCTGAGTGGTAGCTTAGCTACCGCGCTTCGTACGGTGAGCGGTAGGGTTTCTCACCCTCTCATTCCCACTCCCATAATGACACTTTTCCTAAAGGTCGGTAACGCTTCCACAATGTCTATGGCGCTGCGGATGTCTATGGGCGGCGTTGATTGCTTTCCATCAGATGACACGCCTGCTTGTTTGCTTTCTTATCCCATAAAAAATATAGTATGGATGCATAAATATTAATCTGATAGAGATAAGCCTATAGGGTCATTAAAGCCTTAAACCTTATTAATGGAGTCAGGCGTTACTTTGCGGAAATCCATCACTATATGGACAGTCAAGAGTTTTACTTAGCTAAGATCCGCGACAAGCAAAATAATAACAGAAAATTAATAATGTGTGTTTTTCCGTTGGGTTAAGTGGATTTATTTGGAACTTAAACCAAAAACTTACCGAAAATCGGCCATCAATTCTCCACCCACCAACCACTATACACAACACCAAACACACATTATCACTTTTCCATCTTGTAAACGACACGTGTTTCGCCCCAACACAAGGCATCTTCAGGTATAGTAGACTCTACGGAAGACAACCGAAAAGGCTTACAAGATGGAAAAGTGATAATGTGTGTTTGGTGTTGTGTATAGTGGTTGGTGGGTGGAGAGTTGACGGCCGATTTTCGGTAAGTTTTTGGTTTAAGTTCCAAATAAATCCAGTTAACCCAACGGAAAAACACACATTATTAATTTTCTGTTATTGTTTTGCTTGTCGTGGATCTTAGCTAAGTAAAACTTTTGACTGTCCATATATATACCTTAAACCTTATATATAGACATCAATAAGTTGTATCAAAAACGTATATTAAAAAAAATCAGTTCGGTAAATTGAAACTTCAATACACTATCTATTATTCTTTAAGATTTAACGAATGTCATATAAGTGTTAATGAAGCAAGTGCTGCTTGTCAAACGAGAATATTTTTGCAACTCACTTTTCAAGTGTCCCTTGGAGTCTTTCCGCTTCACCAATTTCGCCTGTACCCGTGCACACGTCTCTGTGTCCTGTGAATCCTTCCGAAGTCCTTTGCCGCCCGGTATGAAATCGATTACGTTGCTCATATTCACTTGCTCCCTTTTTCTGTTGATGAAGTTCTGTATGCGTTTTTCTAATTCCTCTTTTGGAACATTTATTTGTACCATATCTATGTCGACGTCTAATGCCTGTGGCGGTGTTGATGACGATTGTAGCAATGGTAGAGTAACTGTAACGATATATATATATATATATATATATATATATATATATATATATATATATATATATATATATATATATATTATATATTCACGCCTATCCCCCGCAGGGGTTGGCAGAGACTAGAGACGGATCGTCATTGGTCGCTTTTCGCCCTCGTGAGAATCAGGACGTGACGGGTGGCGAACCACGTCGCCGTCATTATTCGACAAATTAGGTATATTAAATTCGTCTTAGTGAATCCCACGAGCCGCAAGGGAGGATGGAGGTCAGCCCCAGCAGAGCCCTGCATGCTGAGGTAAGGCACCATAGTCCCCCGGGGGAGCCCGACCCCGGGACGATCGGCACGCTTGCGACTAGGCTCGCCCCTAGTCACGCATCCATTGGCACGGCAGACCGTGGATTGGCGGAGAGGAAGGGAAAGGATAGAGAAGAAAGGAAGGGGCAGGAAAGGAAATGCGGATTGAGGGGGTTACCAGACTCGGAATAAACATTTATAAATCCATATAAATATTTATTCCGTCGTCGCCGCCGTGAACTAGCGTGGTTGGTTCATGTCTGTTGCCTCAGAAATGGAGAGGCATGATACCCAACGAGGCAACTTTATGGGTAGTCAAAAAAAAAGAGAGTGTTAAGTGAGTCAAGTTGTCGACTCACTTGACACTCTCCACCCCAAGTGAGTCAACTTGTCGACTCACTTGACACTCCACCCCAAGTAAGTCCACTTGTCGACTCACTTGACACTCCACCTCGACTTATAATCCGAATAAAATTGTTGTCTAGAATAGGGTTTTTTTCTTGATAAGCCCAAAATTCAAATGCCATCCTCCACGGCTTACCTACCATTGTTATGTGCTAGTTAAGAACTGTTACTACCATTTTACTAGTTAACGACTGATGGCGGTATACTTTGTGGGTCACGTACATTCTATTTTCGCAGACTCATCGGTCTCCGCGTATACCTTCTGCCACATGGGCACTGTGGCTTTCAACTCCGTGATGCAGAAACTCACGGCCGCTACAGTTTCGGCATGGTTCGGACTGCTGACTACTATAACTACAGACATTTCCTTGAATGGTACGTTATTTGCCCTGAAAAAAAAACATTCTTTGTCAAGAATGGTATAATATTTGTCTGTAGCATGAATGGGCCGGCTCGTTTGGGGAAGTACCACACTCCCGCAGAAAACCGGCGTCTGAGTGGTAGCTCAGCTACCGCGCTTCGTACGGTGAGCGGCCGAGATCCTAACTCTCACCCCATCTTCCCCTCCCCCTCCCATAATGACTTTCCTTAAAGGTCGGCAACGCTTTTGCACTGCCTATGGCGCTGCGGATGTCTATGGGCGGCATTGATTGCTTTCCATCAGGTGACACGCCTAATCGTTTGCCTTCCTATCACATAAAGAAAAAATTTAAACTACTCTTATTGATTCTTATAGGTGTCAGGACACGACGCTATGACGGCTGAATGACAGCTGCACAACCATTCTGCATTATAAGCCAGTCAGTCATACATAGACCAGTTACAACCACCAGCTTTACCAGTGTGATAAAAGTGACATTGCGATCACCTATCTACCAGCCTAGAATGGTAAAAAAAAGCGAAAGAAATCTCTGGGACTTGGCAGAAACCTAAGACGGGCGGAGCACTGCAGCTGACGATTTCCCAATTAGGCATTTGTACTGGTAATATTGGCTGGTATAGGCCGAGCTTTCATTTATAAGTGAACCATATATTTATTTACAATTATACTAACCATAAATTTATTGGAAAAAGGTAACATATGCAGGCATGCAAGTAAGGTGGACATTCTGGATGCTGTACTCCTGTTTTCAAACAGGTATAACCTTAAAGTTGTATAAATTTGCATAAGTGAATTGATCAATTATGAGACCACATGGTTTTGGAAGAAGTCAATGGGTAAATACTGGTCATTATACTCATGTAAGGATTCTATCTGAAGAATTGTCTTTCATAAAAAAACTTGAAAGAAAGTTGACCTAGTGAAACCTAGACACTGAAGCAATTCAATTTTATTTAAAGATATTGAATAACTACAACTTGTTTGTAATAAACAAAACCTTATATAAATTTTATTTAAAAAAAAATGGAGAATAAACTTTTGAGCCTAAAGAGATTTATTAACACATTAAAATAAAAATGTGGGATGCATAAGAACCTGAATGTAGAATACAAATATTTATTTTTAATATAATGTATAATAAATAGCACAGGACAGAGGAAGATGAAAGACTCATTTTGGAGGCCAAGATCCACTTTGGGTAACTGACCAAGCAGAGAAGTATAATATATGGGATTCGGCAAAACCAATCAAATGAGCCCAAAAGTCAAAGGCGATATTAGTAACACTAGAAGGGCTCCACTGTGGACAGTGGCCCTTCTTCTGTTAAGTAGCTAAAGCTGGATCTTTAGTTACTAAGATGAAATTATCATAATGTATTGTAATGAGAAGTCAATGTGTCTGCAAAAGTTTCATAAGAATGAGTTTAGTTGAAGAAGCGATTGCAAGATTTCAAACAAACTAACAAATAAACAGGATCAAACTAAACAAAATTTTTAATATAAAAAAATCTCATCCCCCTGATCTGCTTGAGTGGCAATAAAGTATGGTGCATTTTACCTGAAACTTCTTTCCATCACCACCACTCTGTGGAAACTGCCAGCAGCGATATTGACACCTTCAAAAAACAAGTCTATACATTAAAGGCCGGCAACGCTTACGTGATTATTCTGGTGTCGCTAATGGCGTTAATTGCTCTCCATCAGGCAATATGCTAGCTGGTCTACCCTCTTATACCATAAAAAAAGTATTACCTATGATAAAAAACAATGTTGTGCACAGTTGGCCATTCTTCCCTAATGTAGTCACATATTCTTTTCATCGTCTTTAATGCCATTATTTCATAGGACATAAACTCAAGCCCGAATAACTGCAAAAGTTAAAGAACAAAAAGTTATATTTGTGTTTGTCTTACACAGGCCTGGCATTTAACATATTCCATATTCCTGGCGTAGAATACAGTCATTTCATTTCTTTATATGGGTTTTATATGAAGAAAATACGATGACCAGCATTTAACTGAAAATAAAAACCAATCTGCAATCTGTTTTCTAGGTGTGAGGGTTAAAGCAACATCCCATAGTTTTGAGGAAGGTCAATGTCCAACAGTGGACTTTTATGGATGTATTAATAGTGAAAATGAATTGACTTTCGAATATTGCAGACATGAATTCACATCATATGAAAAGATCCCTAGCTTACCAAGGACATTAATTCACGTCTAATTAAATATACATTCAAATGTTATTATTTATGTTTCTTCATATCAGCTATCTAATTAGGTTTCAAGGATTGTATATCGAACTTGTTAAATTTAATTTGATTATGATTAAATGATAAATAAAGAGCTCTCGGAGCTACAAATATTCCAGCTGAAGTTCCGTGCGGTGAAGATATTGTGTACCATACCATGCACTTTTTGATGTTTTAGAGAGCTTGGTTTTCTGAAGGTTAAAAAAATCTATCATAATTTAGCAAGTTATTACATAAACATTAGGTATTTCTATCAACTATGTACTCGATGAAAGAAGTATGATTTAAGAAACTAGCTACTCTTATTAAATTGTTACATATAAATAAAATAAAGAACCTACTACGAACCTGCTTCCCTTCAAAATTATCCCTTGTTGCACAAATAGAGATAGATACATCATTACTAGTGTTCATTAGTGCCAAATCACTTAAAACATCAATAGACAATTTCTCAAATGTAACTTTAAGATAATCCATGTTTAACTAAATAACTAGTTTACTTAAG
Organism: Baronia brevicornis; assembly: GCA_031353405.1. Taxonomy (NCBI): domain Eukaryota; kingdom Metazoa; phylum Arthropoda; class Insecta; order Lepidoptera; family Papilionidae; genus Baronia; species Baronia brevicornis. The sequence continues at coordinate 1,022,985 of JASFAT010003225.1, read as the reverse complement.
TAATTGACCACTGGATGACAATTTTTATAGACTGAAGTTCATAACTGTGTTATAGAATTTGGTAGAATGTTTTAGTTAATACGGTAATTAACATAGTAGTTTTATTGTTGTCTCTCTTGTTCCAGTTGTTTTGTTTTCTCAAATAAATCTGACACCAAGTTCAATTGCCACTATTTATTTTGCAAATAAAGTTATGAAATATGAGACTTTTGTAACACATAATAGTGAGATCATTCATATTATAAATATTTTTAAGAAATCTGAGAAATATATATTAATTACACGTAATTCAAGGGATTTTTTAAGTACTTCAACATAACCAATATGTTTTTTAGTGTTTATTTGAATAAAAAGGGATTTTTGAGTATTTCAACATAACCAATAGGTTTTTTAGTGTTTGTCTGCAAAACGGTGTTTTAATAATTACTTACCAGATTTCATAAATATATTTATAATATTAATGATCCCTTTAATCTTATGTGTCACAGAAGTCTCATATTTCATCACTTTTTTTGCAATATGAATAATGACAATTGAACTTGGTTTGAACCGAAAATAAATTTAAATTTATAAATAACACAACAGAAATAAAAATAAAACTTAAACCACACATCAAATATATATAAAAACACCGATTTTCAATTCGATTTATAGCAACTGTCGTGAAACATAACTCTATAGCGATAAAAACAAGTATGCATACAAATTTTTTAAACCGTTTGTGTTTTGGTTGAATTATGTATAGGGCCAATAGGGCTACCAACTCTATAAACAGAACTGATGTCACGTGATGTACGTGTGTGAATTTGTGTGTGTATGTATCGTTCCTTTTTTTGGAGGTTTAACGTGAAGAATTAAATTATTTTATATTTCAGTATTTCAGTATCTATTAGGTACATATAGGTGTTCTGCCCTACATGGTTTTTAGAAATAGTGACGCTGAGCTGACGTCCTCTCCACTCATTACAGATGATAAAACAAAACACCTGCTCGTTTGCCTTCCTATCCCTTACAAAAAAAAAACAATAAACAGGTAGATACTCCCAAAGACAACAAAATCACTTTTCAAAACGATCAGTTTCTATTTCCATACCCTTTCGTTTCGGGAAACGATCTCATAGCGCCCATAATTTTACACAGATTCAATACTTCTTTTTATCACAATATTCCAAACAATTATTATTTATTGGTAATTCTAAAATTAAAAACTATTAAATTAATTTTAATGATTTATGACTGAGCAGTCTTAATTTAAATCTTACTTAGAATATTAAATATTTTAAATTACATACATACAATGGCAGTTCCGTTTTAGGGAATGCTTTCGCAGCGCCAATACTTTTCTCAGCGACAATACTATTTCTTAATAGAATAATCTAAACAATTATTATTTATTGGTAATGCTAAGCTTAAAAGACATAAAGTAAATTTTAATGATTTATCACAGAACATTCTCAATTTAAACAAATTAAATCTTAATTAAAACATTAAATCTTTCAAATTACACGCATAGAATGGTTGTTCCGTTCTAGGAAACTGCTCTCGAGGCGCTTACACTTTTTAAAGTGCTTTCTTAACATTTACTTATTTTTTACATTTATAATTTGTTGGTAATTCTCATCATAAAACAAAAAGTTAGTTTTAATGATTTCTGACTGCGAATTCTCAATTTAAATGTTAATAAAAACGTTTCAAAATACACAGAACTTCCGGTAAACAAAAACAATGCATTACTTTTTATTTGTCATTAATAAAATGTAATGCATTCGTAAGTTGAATAGTTAATTGCTGTTTATAATTTATGCGATCAATTTAGAACAATCTCTTATAACTGTTTTTCACAACCGACTTGGTTGTGAAAAACAACCTACCAAAATACTTCCCTGCTAGCCAAATATTATAATTATCGGTAGTAAATTATTATATTAAACTTAACGCACTAATAAATTATTGCACTTATTTTTTATTGTGTTTTGATAATATATATATATATATATATATATATATATATATATATATATATATATATATATATATATATATTTAATTATCCGAGAAAATTAAAATCCGCGTTTGTAAAAATATGTATGTAGTAAGTAACATTTATATAATATAGCGTTCATACAAAAATATTGTTTTATGGGACTTCAAAGAAAACCTGTAAATGCATCAAATACTTGTACGCCATCTTCGTAGTATTTGTTTACTACTATGCATGAGACGAGATAAGTATGGCAACAGCGCGCGCGCTGCTCGACTTATTGAGCGATTACGAATAAAAATTTGGTCAAATTGTAACCATTTTTCGGTTATTGTGATTATTTTTTATTATTTTTGTTCATTTTAACTTTGGAACCGTAACCCTAAATAACATTTTTAGAATTACAGTAAAAAATAATGACACAAGCCCCAAGTTCCTACAATTAAGACTATGAATTTAAAATTTGTCGACTTTGAAAGGCCTTCCTTTTAAAAAAAAAGTACTAGAGTGCCTTGGCAAGTGCCATTAAAAGTTAGCGCATTTAATCAGGATTGTAAAATAAAATAAATACTAAAAAAAAAACGAGTAAAAAAGTAAAAACCTCAAGAAACCCGATTTTTGCAAAATGTTTTTTATTCGACAAGCTGTTGGTAGGTTCTTAATTTTACGGCGAAATGATGAGAGCGATGGATAGTGGACATGTTTGCTATGAGTGAGAGAGACAGATAGTGACGCCACGCAGTGAGACGGAGATGTCGTTTAAACGAGTGCGAATGAAACAGACACAGACGCCATACCAAGCAAATGGCTACGCTATCAGTCTGACATCAGTTAGTACGTTTCGCTCATTCGTCTACTGCGCATCTTTCTGTATAATAAAATTAACATAAAGTGAAACATTTTAGGTCCTTGACAATACAAAATACCAATGCAAGATACGAATCTTTTATGGTCTTTTCTTCATCTTAAAAGATCTTGTGTCCACGGACGTTTTAGTTTTTGGTTTACATATAATTTTCGAGTTTTAGTAGGTATTTTAGATTTTGACATGTGGTGTCACAAACCTTCTGTCTCCCCCTGTCCCTTGTCATACAATGTCACATTTCGTTGACCCCTCCCTCTAAACGTGTGACATAATTTATGAATCGCCCCTAAAAATAAGTTTTCTGATCACCGAATGTACATAATTCATGTACGCCCCTTATGATTCATATAAAGGCAATTGAAATTTTCTTTCATTTTCAAATATCGATTATGGATTTATGGTTAATAACAAGATAGCGTTTCAGCCCACCATGGTTGAAGATTTTCCAGGAAAATGGCAATTTGTGCGATTGAGTGGAGATAACTTTAAAAAAAGAAGCCGATAGAAAGAATTAGAAGGCTTCATCATATTATTACGTTATACTTTAGAGCAGGGGTGAGCAACCTTTTTAGTCAACGGGCCAATTTAAATTTTAAAATTTTTTGGCGGGCCGCACATAATATGACACTTCTTAATAATTTGCATAACTTTATTTATAATAAACATTAGAATAAAAAAAATATAACATTTAAGTAAAGTAAAGATTTTATATACGAATTTTAATGCAAGAAAAGAACAGAAAAACGACAGACAAAAAAACAGAAATTTTTAATGAGAAATTTGGCATTGTTATTTCGATACAAGCTGATCAATATCAGCTGGAATTGATGAAGGAGGAGGAGCTACACGTATGCAGATTTCTAATCGTACATCACTCACTCTTGATCTGTGGTCATTTTTGATGATTGTTCGCAAACATACGTACTTCCGGACATAGACATCATTTCCTTTGAATTGTTCGTCAAAATCGGAAATTTCTCAGGGCTCACATAAGATTTATAAAAATGTTCAATGTTTACTGAAAAAAATAAATTTTTTAAATCGGTATTATTCTGCATGTCAATCACTTCCATTTCAAAGTCTTCGGGAATTGTATCCACATCGATATTAAATGGCGAGGGAAAACATTTTCACGGAAACCGCTGTCTTCTCAGCTTTGAACATTTGGAATCGTAATTGAAATTCGTTAATTAAAATGTCTATATATATTGTGCGTATTTTTGAGGAGGAGTAACGTTTTATTTTTCTAAATTTGGAAAGTGAGACACATTATTCTGCAAAAGATGCTGTTTCCACAATTTTAATTTACGTTCAAAGCTCTGAATTTCATCTTACAAATTATGAATAAACTGTCCTTTGCCCAACCCAAAATCGCTTATCCAGCCGATTCTTTATTATCAAAATGAGGAAAGGCATATTCCTTCTTATATAAGAACAATTGTATTTCGTTTTTCATGTTGTATACACTTTTCAGTATTGCACCTCTACTAAGCCAACGTACTTCGGTATTAAAAACTACGTCGCCATATTCAGTTTCTAAACCTTTCAGGAATTATTTAAATTCATCATTTAACGCGCGCGACTTTATAAAATTGATTAGTTTAATTATTGGTGCTGTGACATATGGGAAACTCAATCATTTCGCACTCAAATTTTCTTGGTGAATTATACAGTGGTTAACGAATATTTCTCTTCCTGTGACCTTTTTAGCCTTCCCGATACTCCTATCTCCATGCTTGACATTTCTCGTGCTCTATCTGTCATATTCTAATAAAATTTAAAAAAATTCCAATACAGACTTTAGTTATGGGATAGGAAATCAAATGAGCAGGCGTGTGACATGATGGAAAGTAATCAACGCCGCCCATAGACTTCCGCAACGCCATAGGCAGTGCGAAAGCGTTGCCGACCTTTAAGGAAAGTGTCGTTATAAGAGTGGGAGTGGGAGCGGAAGGGGGAGAGAGTGTTGGAGCTCCGGAATTAGGCCGCTCACTGTACGGAGCGAGGTAGGTAAGCTACCTCTATGGTGCCGGTTTTCTGCGGGAGTGTGGTATTTACAATTTGAAAGAGAAGAGTGCGGGGTGCGGGAGACGCGGTCGCGCCTGCATGTGCACAGCAACAAAGCGCGTTCCGCGAATGTGGAGTATCAAAGCTCGTTCCGCGAATGCGGAGTATCAAAGCGCGTTCTGCGAATGCGGAGTATCAAAGCGCGATGCGAGTATTTGTTCCCGAAGTATAGTATTCTGTAGTATGTGTACATTTGAAATAATGTTTATTTTATCAGGAAATGCTATTTCTGCGACAGCAGTCAGACATTCTTTTCGTATTTATATTGAATGACAACATCCATTCGTATTTGACTGACAACGAAATAAGCTTTAACTGCCATACCTATTTGATAAAACAGCTTGATTTTTAAAAAGCCTGTTGTTTTCCCAAGTATTTCTCCATTTGTATAAACTTATCATTTCGTCATATCACATCGTTGATGTTTTGTATCGTTGTGCCATTTTATGTTATATTCATTTAATGTCGACACAGTCTCTGAGCATATTAAGCATACAGCTTTATCTTTAACGAAAGTGAAAAAATAATCAAATTTCCACTTTTTTTGGAAATGCCGGTGCTCATCCGCAACCTTCCGTTTCTTTTTGTTTGCTTTTCCAACATGCTATTATGGATTAAAAGAATTAAAGTTATGAAAGAATTAAAAGAATTTGTAGGAAAACTTAATTTTGAATAAAAAGACTCTAATATTACCTTTTTGACAATAATATTGCACTCACGGCTTTCAAGAAACACAAGAATTACAAAAATTGCTACTTAAGAGCTGTTAAATAAAATCATGAAAAAAGACACTGAGTGTTACCACTGATTATATTCCATATTTTTAGTATAGATAACCATAATTTTTACTAATATTTGTAGAAGTTACTCTACAAAAATTATTATTATCCGGCTCGAAGGACCAAATAATGTTAAATAAAATCATGAAATCACTGTACACAATTTGTTTTGTTAATATGTTCACAAAACACTCAAATAATATTTTAAAGTTATGATAGTTATGTTGGAGATGTAAACGGAGACCAGGTGAAGACAAGAAAACACAAATAAGCACAGACGCGGTGCGTTCGTATTGCATGTTTAAACAAGTCGCCGACAACTGAATAACTCGTCACAAAAAATTGTTTTACTACCATTTTATTATAATTAATTTTATAACAATATATTGATTGGAGAAAGTCGATACAATAAATTCGATTTTAGAAATGCTTGGCGGGCCGCATATACATGTTTAACGGGGCGCATGTTATGCAATTATTGATTTCCGTAAAATAACGCTCGACTTGATTAATCTATATATATATATATATATATATATATATATATATATATATATATATATATATATATATATATATATATATATATATATATATACATATATAAATCAATTGCGTTTCGTTAGTCTTGCTAAAACTTGAGAACGGCTGGACCGATTTGGATTAAAAGGTGAGTAAATATGATAAAAATATTAGGAATATAGTAAAAGCAACAATTTCGTTTTCCCTTAGAAACTATGCCTGCCTCTCAAATATTAGATGTTCGTCCCGTCGCTCAGAAATCAATTAAATTTAGAAGTCGTTCAGAAATCAAATTAAATTCAAAAGTGAAGAGTTTTTAATTTTTTTATTGATTACGATTCTTTTTGTTCCTGTTAAGTTTTGACCACATTTTTTACTATAGTTGAAATATTCTGCAATTATCGTTCAGCTTTTTTGTTTATTGAGTCTGAGGTGGTACGAAGTTTGCCGGGTCAGCTAGTGTTCAAATAAAATTCATCATACATCTTGAATGGGGGCCGAATGTTGCTGGCAACTGATATGTATAAACACTTAAGTAATAGAAAATCAAAATGAACAAATGTCAAACGCCAGAAGCGCAATCATTTCCAATTAATTGCTTCATTATCTTTGTCTGATCCTTTTGCAGCCTGTTACCGACATTGCAGATAATACGGATTAGAGCGGTTATTTCAAAGCATTCACTAGCCCCCTAGCAAAACGTTTCACTTTGTCTATATAGGAACCACAACGCTCTATTGGTCCATCTCTATTGGCATTTATGATGGAAAGGTGTTATTAATAATAATTTGCGACAACAATTTTATTTTTATTCTTTTATTTTATTCTCACAACCATGCACTTTATATTTCCTTCTTTCCCTCGTATCCTACTTCCTCTCTCTTTAAATGCCTCTCCTATCATTATTCACACCCTTCGACGCAACAGATCTATAGTATATTAGGGTGGCACCTGTGTACAGAGTCTGTTTAGAGACCTTCACGTAGGCCATTGCAGATCGTAAAAATATCTGCAAAAATTTGTCGGAGAACCGGAATCGTGAGAACTTACCACCAGACACAAGTAAACTTTTAATATTTCTGAAAAAAAAAAAAGGTGTATCTGATCGCTCAAAAATAATCAGTTTCAACGCTGTACAAAATTTCGTCGTAGAGCTGTGAGAACTATTCGACAGGTCAGCCCCAGCGGAGCCCTGCATGTCAAGGTAAGGCACTATGGTACCCGGGGGTGCCCGATCCCGGGACACTTGGCACGCTTACGACTAAGCTTGCACCCATTGAACCCAGGAAGGAAATAGGATAGAGAAGAAAGGAAAGGGCTGGGGCAAGGGAAGATGGATTTACATAATAAAACAAGGAGGGGCAGGTGAAAGGAAAGATGGATTTAGACAGGATGATAGATACTACCGCAACGGAAGACGAGGAGTGATACGGTAGTAGCTCGGGAGGCCGGGGTCGCGTACCCGTGTACCGATACCATAACTACCTCACAGGCGGCTAGGCAAAGATACTTCCTGAACTCTTTTCACAGTCCATATATGTTACACTGCTGAGCACGGGCCTCCCCATTTCTGGGGGAACGGACATTAACCCACCACGCTTGCCCAATGCGGATTGGTGGGGTTACCAGACTCGGAATAAATATCTGTAGGCCATACACACTCGTATGAGGGAATCGAACACGCGACCATTATTAATTCCGTGCGCAGGTAACCCCGCCAATGAGCGAATATACACTCTCTCAATTTGGATATATATGTCCTAGTCGGTATGAAGGACAGCCGATCAACGTAGTCATATCGCATCTCTATCGATTTTCAAACGAGATGGTAACAGAATTTCCTCCAGTCCGACGTAAGTTCAATTACACGATATGAAGATTGCTCTCATAGAAGTTGTGTTTAAATTAAAACGTTATAATCTGTGTAACTTCTGATGTTTCAGTAACAAAAATTAATTGAGCCGAAGAAAAATTTGAATTTATTTTTAAATAAATGTTTTATTTGCCAAGGAAAATTAATTACTATTACAATAAAACTCAAAAACATATTTTTGTAAATGGTTTATGCCGACGCAAAAAAGTAAAAGAAAATGTAGTAAACCGCAAAACTAAAACTTACCACCAACTCCAAAAAATACTTTTAAGATTTCCGAAAATTTTTTATCTGATCACTCGAAAACAGTCAGTTTCAACGCCGTACAAAATTTTTTATTGGCCGAAGAGCTGTGGGACTCGGAACATTCGACACTGAATTTTTTCTTTCTTTCTAATATACAATTAATTTCTTTTGGAATCTGTGTTATGAAACTTCGTCAGAACTTCCTTAGGTCTTCTTGTCGCCCATACCTAGGAGTCAGAATACTAAAGTCTTCGACCAGTGTGTCCTACCTATACTCTCAGCTGTTCGTCGTCGTTCGTCTGCTTCGTCTGTTTCACAAGCTCAGAGTTGCTGAGAGAGCTATGAAGAGAGCTACGCTCGGAATTTCTCTGGTAGATATGATTCGGAATGAACAAATCCGCCAGAGAACTAAACTCACCGACATAGCCTTTCGAATTAGCAAACTAAAGTGGCAATGGGCTGGTCACGTTTGTTGGAGATCTAATAATCGTAGGAGCAGACGAGTGCTGGAGTGGTGACCGCGTCTCGGCAAATGTAGTGTGGGACGCCCCCCGGCTAGATGGTAGGACGATCTGCGCAGGACGGCTGGCAGAGACTGGATGCGTGAAGCCTAAGATCGGGCTAGGTGGCGCTTCTTGGGGGAGGCCTATGTCCAGCAGTGGACTGTTGCAGGCTGTTGATTGATTGTTTGATTTGCAGCGTTTTCGCTTTTTTACATCGATATCGATTAATTAGTATATCTACTGTGATCTAGTATACCTACTGTGATCATGGCCATTTTTATTGATCCAATACTTATATTTTAGAATTCAGCATTTACACCACAATTATATATACATACCTAATTAGTATATTATACCTACTAACAATTACAATACCGGGATTCCGGGATCCCGAATACCGGAATCCCGGACGATTTTTGTCCGTTATTAAACACCGGTATTTATGTAAAAATACCGGTATTTTGGTATTACATTAGTTGATTAAAAATTGAATTTATGTCCAATATAAATCTAATTAAAATAATATTAATTAATTACAAGAAATTTTTTTTGAAGATAAACAATTTCATTGTATTAAAATCTATATCTGGCACATTTATTATATGTAAAATGTAACATAGAATTTAATATGTACTTTTTTTACTTGCAAGTTTTTTTATATCTATCTATTCCTACTCTTTATGTAATGAAATAAATAATATCTACTCATTTCAGAACAACATTTATTGGATTTCATATATTATTTGTTAACAAGTCAATATAACAACTGAGATAAGTAAAAATATAACTAGTAAATTTTTTATCAATAATACCGGTTTCAATTCCGGTATCCCGATATTTCTAATTTTAAATATCAAATACCGGTATACAGATTTTAATTCGGTATTGTAAGCCCTATATGCAACCAATGCAACAAATGGACGTTCGGTCTACTTTCGCCGTTACCACTTTGATCTGAAGAACTCCTTCAACAATGTTGGAAGCTTGATTGTGAACAGAGTCACGCCAAATGATATGAAATTTTGCGGTAAAAAAAGGAATTATGCTTCTTATGGAAACCGTAAACTAAACCCGTTCTTTTATGTGATCATGGCCATTTTTATTGATCCAATACTTATATTTTAGAATTCAGCATTTACACCACAATTATATATATATACAATATCGTCACGCCTGTTTCCCCGAAGAGTCGGCAGAGACCACAGATCTCCATCAGTTACGATCTCATCATACTTTTACTTGCTACTTCCACACTCATCTATCTTTTCGTTCATCCTTCCTCTCACATGCATTGTAGCGAAACGGCTCTCCGTTAGTTGCTGCTTGCCCTCGTAGGAATCAGGACGTGACGGGTGGCGAACCACGTCGCCGTAGTTTTTAAAAAACTAGTTTATTATAATTCGTCATCATTCCCACGAGCCACAAGGGAGGATGGAGGTCGGCCCAAGCAGAGCCCCGCATTTTGAGGTCACGCATCAATTGGCAGACCGTGTATTGGCGGAGGGGAAGGGAAAACGATAGGGAAAACAAGGAGGGGCAGGTGAAAGGAAAGATGGATTTAGACAGGATGATAGATACTACCGCAACGGAAGACGAGGAGTGATACGTAGTAGCTCGGGAGGCCGGGGTCGCGTACCCATGTACCAATACCATAACTACCGCACAGGCGGCTTGGCAAAGATACATTTTCAGTTGATTTCAATATGGACGAGTTTAAAACATTTGTGTGGGTAACTGATAAATTGATTTATAAAGAAGGGGGGATGGTGTACCAAAATGAAATGTACGTAATATACGTTGTATTTTTTTTTACGTTACGTTCTTGTGACGAAGTTGTAAAGGACCAAGGACCAGGGCCCAATTCCGTTCCATATAAAAAACGACATCACAAACCGAACATCCGGTATGTTCTTGTTCTGGTATAAAAAAAAAACACATAAATTTTAAATTAAAAGCAAGTTTTATTTTAAAAAGGTTTTTTTTAATTATATTGAAATTAAAAATTAGTATATATAAAAAAGTGTCACCGTAAGCGAAACGAACAGCTGATCCGATGACGTCATCTATTGATACGGGTCCACGTTGAAATGGATAGATTGTCCACACTTTTCTTTTTTTTTCTTTGACGGCAATTAGTTTTAACTATTATGCCAGTGTCAAGTTAAATACGATAACATCGAATCTCTTAAAATATAACTAATCAGTTTATCACGTTACGTCTCGATATAATGGTAGGGTATTCTACCAAAATCTATATAACTATGGACTTTTTCAGTCAGCTTAAAAAGTCACGAATTTATTTCATAACGCTTACTCATACACCTCAATCGAACTGTATAATACACCACCACAATTAACCAATATAACTGATAATAGTCCACTGCTGGACATAGGCCTCACCCAAGGTGCGCGATAATAATATAAGATTATGAAAATGAAACAAAAACACAATGTCACTGATGTCAGTTGGCGGGAAAAGCGTCCACACTTTTATAACTTTGTGGAAAAAGATAAAGATAATATGTTTCCATTAAAAAAAGGCATCTCAAGAACGGTATTTTGTAAAAAGACATTTTTTTATGTGCACTTTTAATATTCAAAGGCGATCAGCGTATTGCCGCTTCTACGAAGTCTTTAAAGTTAAGAAGGTAAAGAAATATGGCCTCCTAATTCTCGTGTGTTAAAAATAAACCAGTGAACATTGCATGTTCATAAATTTTCCGATAACCCGTAACTATGTTTGTTATATAAAGTTTAGAAACGTGAGTCCCGAAAATAAATATTAGACTTACGACAAGAAAGGTTCATGCAATATGCCCCGTGCGCGTGGTGATTGCGAAAAAAAAATATCGCTTCGAAGCCATAACAAAGTTTACGAATTCTGTTTAATTTACTCTCGGATGGTTGACGTCCTTATTGGTTACCAAATCGAAAATTAAACGGCTTTCTATTGTTCGTAGTTTACAAACTAACCTCAGTCGGGATCGACCGCAAACATTCATGGGGAGCATAGTCTGGACAAGTTTGTTATGAGTTTATTAGGGAGATCTTTAATTGCATGTCAAAAAGTTATTAGATTTTAAAGCATACAATCTACTACAGTATTCAATAAAAAAGAAACAAAACACATCAATGCCGTACGATGTTCTGTGATGTCATCTCAAATCATTAAACACGTATACCGGCCCACTCTACAACGTACCATAGTCTTACAGTCCCTGGCCAAATCATTAAACGCATTGCAAGATTTCATGTGAAATATTAATTACCGAGTGATATTGTACCGTTTTATTATTTTAAATTGATTTGTTTTTTTATTGTTATATTATCCAATCAATTACCGATTTATTTGACATATATAAAACAGCATTAATTTAGAAAAGCATAAGTTTATTAAGTTTTAAAGAAAAGTGAAATTAATGTTAGTAAAAGTCAATACTTAGTTGAGCCACCTTTTAGCCGCTATCAAAGCTTTAATTCTGCGTGGCACGATATCAATTCAAGACCGTACTGTCTCCTGCATTTGAGGATGATGATTCCACACATAAATTATCTTTTCTAGGAGCTAAGTTTTGTTGGTAATCACATCTTTAGCCAATTTTCCAAAACTCTTTTCATCAGCTACATTATATATTAGCATACATTTTCAATCGGGTTCATATCAGGGCTATTACCCGGCCAAACTAGTATATTTAAACTACAATAATATTGTAATTTAAATTCTTTCATAAAAACTCTTAAGTAAAATAAAATTACTAAAAAAAAAATACAGTGCGTGTAATAATTTAGGGAGTGTAGTTTATTTGTCGATCCCCTTTCTGCTAGCCTCGAGGCGACGACATCTTTGGATAAATACCAGAATTGTGTGAAAGGTGTGAAAGCACAAACAAAGAAGGTGAGTGAGTACCCCCTGTGTTCTCGTCCGAATACTCTTACAAAATCCGAGTTAAGAGAGGGGAAAAGGAGATAGGTCTTTAGAGCTATAACTCAAAAGTTTTAAAATTGAGATGAAAACTAAACCGTTATTTGGTTCAAGTATTCTCAGCGAATATTCTTATTCCCCGTCCTCAGGAATATATACACCAAACTCCTTTTTTACACTGTATAATTATATACACACTATATTATATATATATATATATATATATATATATATATATATATATATATATATATATATATATATATACCGTGTATAAAAAGACGGTGAAAAAAAGACCGTATAAAAAAGATCGTGTAAAAAAGATCGTGTAAAAACGACCGTGTAAAAAAAGACTGTGTAAAAAAACCGTGTAAAAAAGACCGCGTAAAAAAAGACCGTGTAAAAAGTGTTGAGTGTAGATTTATCTTCCAATTCAGCTTGGACAAACATGATGGGTTAGTATCCATACACCGTGAAATCGAGAAGAAACGTGATAAATAGTGAAAAATGTGTCTGGGCTGTAGAAAAAGTGGTTATACCATGTACATGGTATGTAAATATCAAACCTAGAAGGTCACAGATGATTTAATGCATTTTAAATAATCTTAAGTATTATATTGTATTTTAACAATAAAAATATATCAAAGAAGATTTGTGCTCGCACGAAATCAAAGGCGATGAGTCCGCGCGAAATGTTTGCTTGGACAAAGGGTAGTCATGACAAGGTCGCTAGGAGACGTATGGGGTGGGCTGCAAATAGAGGTGTGTCGGACAGAAATCTACCTCCACCCTTCGGGATTACACAAGGGGCTCCCTGTTGCGTGCTTTAAAGTGTTAGTTTTCATTTTGTTTTCGGAAAGTATTTGACATATTATATATGGACAGATGTCAAAAGTTTAAACTGTTATAAATTTACTGCAACGTACTGTTTGGAATTCAAACTGTATTCAGCATACGTATGTTTTTTTTCATAGGTTATTTTGAACAAATTATTGTAGTGATACATATATCAATGTAATAAAATTATTTATTTGAACATATTAAAACTATAATATAAAGGTTTTAATATTTTGAAATAAAAAGTTTGATTAAATTGATTGATAAATGTATTACTACAAAATAACTTACTTCTTTTTAAATTCGTTATTTTAAAATTTAAAATAAAAAGGAATAAATTGTTTTTTATAAAAACAAAAACATCAGTTCGACTGACGTCTTTCGATAGATATGTCACCCGTCCGGCATAAGAAATTGAAATATATATATATATATATATATATATATATATATATATATATATATATATATATATATATATATATATATATATATATATATATATATATATATATATATATATATATATATATATATGTGTGTGTATTGAGATCTGAAATGCAAAGTTAAAAGTGTTAATATAAATGTACAATAAATAGAAAAATAAATTAATTTGACTACATCCCCCCCTAACCACCAGTGTGTTACCCCCTAAATATCCCGTGTGTCGTCGTAAGCAGTACGATTGGGACCGATATATGGGATCTTTGTAGTAACACTGATAAATGTATCACTAATGTAATAAAACTTTGTATTTGAATATATTAAAACCTTTTATATTATATTACTTCTTTTTAAATTCGTAATTTTTTACTTTAAAATAAAAAAGGAATAAATTGTTTAATACAAACAAAAATATTAGTTCGACTGACGTCTTATGAAGTATTGTGTGTGGAATTATTGTGGAAACACATTGAATACCACGGCGATAACTCAATTAGTGGAGCTTTTGTTAATGTTCCAAGGTTAACTACAGTTTGATTTATTGGAGCCACCGTTGATATATTGATTTGAACCATATTTTTCTAGTCCAACCGTTATTACTTAGAATGGTTTTAAAATTATTCTAACAACAGGAAAACAAAGCTAGGCTTTAGAAAATACAACATGGAAAATTTAATTTAAGAATTTTTAGATTTCATACAGGAGTTTCACGAGAATATTTATTATTATTATTACATTGATTACCTCTTAATATTTTAGTTTTAAAAATTGATTATATAATAATTTGATTTTAATTTAATATTTAAATAATTTAAGAAAAATATTGATTTGTGGTATCAAAAATATGATTTAATCATTTTAAATTATTAAGAATTATTCAATTTGTTTTATTTACTATGTCAATTTTTTAGAATATTTTATATATATATATATATATATATATATATATATATATATATATATATATATATATATATATATATATATATATATATATATATATATATATATATATCGTTTTTTATTATTATTTTGAATAATTTTATTGGTTAAAACTAATTTTAGTAACATTAAAACAATACTAGACTTTTAAAAAAAAGAACAAAATGGCAGTTTATTGCATGACAGTGGATAAGGTATGGCCGATATTCAATACTTATATCTAAATAAATTCAATTGGATCTCAAACTTCACCTGCAAATAACTAAAATGATCAATCGGGCTGGAACTAAATATAATGTCTAGTTAATATAAATACATTATAATAAAAGACCGCCATATAATAATGATGGGAGTTTCTCGCGTCTTTTTTTTTTCTCAGAGCGACAATTTTTTTCCGAAACGATGCTATTGGGTTGGCGAGAAAATAATTTCGGTTCGCATCAGTAGTTAGCGATATGTTTCTTTCGTTATTCCTTCGTCAATGTTAGATTTTTTCATTTAAAGTTTGGTAGTCGACACCTTTAGCTCGCTGTAGACACAAATTTCGTGTAATTTTTTTATTAACAACTGCCAGTTTTAATATAGAGTGTAAAAATAAGCATTTTCGACACATTTTACTTTTTTATTTTCCAAAAAGGCAAGAAAGCGGCTGAGGCTCACAAAGAGATATGTGAATTATATTTTATTTACATTGATTGTTTAATAGAACGCACTTGTCAGAATTGTTTAAAAAAAAATTCGTTCTAGAGATTTCTCACTGTAAGATGACCAACGTTCTGTTCGATCTTCTGAAGTTGATCATGACAAAATGAAAGAGATAATTGGATAGATTCGTCACACAACTGCGAGAGATTGCATAACAATAGCTTATACAACAATTGAAAAGCATATAAGACTTCTTGAACTTGTTAAGACGATCTATATTTGGGTTCCGCACATAATGAAAGAACTTCACCTAATGTATATGTACCTATATATGTATAATTCCTTGTTAATCTTCTTTTTTAAATAAACAATTATAAATTAAAATTTTTATTAGGAAAATATAAATTACCAAATGAATCTTCTTTTTAAATAAACTTGTTAAAAAAATCTTCTCTTATAACAAGTTTATAATTTTTATAAGAAAAAAAAAATTCTATTACTAAATGAAATCTTTTGCTGTTATTCAATTTCTAAATGAATTTATCTATAAAGAATATATGTAAGCGTATGTTTTTGAAACGATGTATTCACTGGTTGTGCCATATTAAAAGGGTGCAATTAATTCGCTTGAAATACGATACTTATAACGGATATCTATCTGGTTGCTCTTGTTTGGTGTACAAGGAGATTATGAGGGATTATTCGAGCGGTGCAGACGAACCTGGATACATAACGGGTCTGTGCAAACAGCTGTATTATCTGTGTGAAAGAAAGTTTATTTGTTCAATTTTACGATGTTGTACATGTCGACGCTAAAAAGCGTTACAGCGTTTTCGCTTTTGCAGCAGCGTGAGGCAGAGGTTCGCGTCAGCAACATGCTAATAATTATAAGATAATACACGCACTGCTGGCTACGTACGCGCATCACGCCGACACAGGATTTTTTTCATGGGATAGGAAGGCAAACGAGCAGGCGTGTCACCTGATGGAAAGCAATCAAAGCCACACATAGAAACCCGCAGCGTCATAGGCAGTGCAGAAGCGTTGCCGACCTTTAAGGAAAATGTCATTATGGGAGGGGAGGCAGGGGGGTTGGGTCACCGGAACCCCAACCGCTCACCGAACGAAGGTAGTTAAGCTATCACTCAGACGCCGGTTTTCTGCGGGAGTGTGGTACATCCCCGGGCGAGCCGACCCATTCATGCTTCAGACAAATAATGTACAAAGTATTCGTCTGCAGCGTGGCTCTACTGCTACATAATAAATATTACATATTTGTAAGGGCACCGTAGCTAGTGGGTGGGACCGGATGCAGAAAAATCATTATTTTCTGCCAATATTGAGACAACATCCTGCCTTCACTTAATTCTCTCTTAATTGGTATTAGTGTATAAATATAGAATTTGTACATTCAATATCATCACAATAAGTTTTTACTTTTACATAGGTTACATTTTTTTTATGGGATAGGAAGGCAAACGTGCTGGCGGGTCGCCCGATGGATAAAATCAACGCCACCCATAGACATCCGCAGCGCCATGGGCAGTGCGGAAGCGTTGCCGACCTTTAGGGAAAGTGTCATTACGGCAGTGGGAATGAGATAGGGGGGGGGGGGTGTTGGGCCTCACGAACTCGGCCGCTCACCCATGAAAAAAAAAAAATAAAAAAACGCTTTTGCAATCCAAAAAGTGGGTCTGATGTGGCATTCAACTATAAAACTAATAATTATAATTCCTTTTTTCGTAAAAGTTATTGAATTTTATTTATACAGTATTTTGTAGTAGGTATTTTGTATTATTTACGTTCTAAAATCCAATCTTACCGACGGACACTCTATATCAGAGACTGAATACAGTGAAATCCGTATATAACGATTTCGCTTATAACTATGTAAGGACGAATCGGTTTTAGATAGGTAGGTGTACATACCTAAATGCAAACTCAACACTTGGATATAGAAACGTGCTACGGAAGCACATCCGTACTGTGCCGACTCCGATTTGATTGACACGCCGGTTAGGGCAATCAAATTTGATCCGTCGTTCGTTTACACCGACGTGTGTCTAACGTCAGTAGCGATGCACTAACTATATTCCCTCACGCTCCCCCAGCTCGTTCGAACCCCCCTCGGACGCAAGTTATATCTGTAGCGAACTCCATAATGTAGTGTTAAAATGCCACCCACTCTATATGTATATTGTTTTAATTTATTCATTTATTATTTACTCATATTTATATTTATATAAAAATCAATTGCTGTTCGTTAGTCTCGCTAAAACTCGAGAACGGCTGGACCGATTTGGCTAATTTTGGATTTGAATTATGTTTGGTAGCCCAGGGAAGTTTAAAAGGTGAGTAAATATGATAAAAACATTAGGAATATAGTAAAAGCAACAATTTCGTTTCCCCTTAGAAACTATTCCTACCTGTCAAATATTTGGTGTTCGTCCCGTCGTTCAGAAAAAAAATAAATTTAAAAGTCGTTCAGGAATCAAATTAAATTCAAAAGTGAAGTTTTTTTTTAATTTTTTATTGATTACGATTTGTTTTTGTTCCTGTTAAATTTTGACCACATCTTTTACTAAAGTTGAAACATTCTGCAATTATCGTTCAACTTTTTTATTTATTGATTTTGAGGCGGTACGAAGTTTGCCGAGTGAGCTAGTATACTTATATTTTTGAAAAGTCCTGTTTTATGAAAAGTCAGAATGTGTTTAAAACGGCCCAACTGGCGGTTTATCGAGGAGTGCTTGTTCCGACTGTACGGTCGTGAAAGTTTGGTTTGGCAGAAGAGTCATGATGGCAGACTGAATGCGATGGAAATGAAAGCATTAAGAAGTATGTGTGGTGTCACTTTGAATGATAGAATAAGAAATGAAGATATAAGAGAGCGATGTGGAGTAAAAGAAGGTGTTGTGTATGGTTTGGGCATATGGAGAGGATGTATGAAAGACGACTGGCAAAAGAAATTTACCTTGCGAATGAGGATGGAAGGGTCGGTAGAGGAAGACCATGAAAAACATCCAATATCAGCCCGCAGCAGTCCACTGCTGGACATAGACCTTACCCAAGGCGGGCCACCTAGCCCGATCTTCGGCTACACGCATCCAGTCTCTGCCAGCCGCCTTGCGCAGATCGTCGCTCCATTTAGCAGGAGGGCGTCCCACACTACGTTTGCCGAGTCGCGGTCTCCATTCCAGCACTGGTTTACTCCAACGATTGTCGTTTCTCCGACAAACGTGTCCAGCCGATTGCCATTTCAGTCTGCTAACTTGAAGAGCAATGTCGGTGACTCTGGCTCTTCGGCGAATTTCTTCATTTCGAATTCTGTCCACCAGAGAAACCTCGAGCATAGTTCTCTCCATAGCCCCCTGAGCGACTTTGAGCTTGTCGAGGAGACGGACTATCAATGTCCACGTCTTGGCACCGTAAGAGAGTACGGGCAGGACGCACTGCTTGAAGACTTTTGTCTTCAGACTTTGTGGTATGGGCGACGAGAAGACTTGAAGGAATTTCCTGAACGCTGCCCAGCCCAACTGTATCTTTCTCTCGGTATTTTTAAGTTGCAGGAGAGCCAGCACTATCTCCTCAAGGCAGATATCTGGCAGCTCGTCGGTGTAGTGGCGGGTAAGTGTGGCTCTGGGATCATTACGTGTGGGTTCAGGTTGTGGTGCGTGAGAGTCTTCAATCTCAGCGAGAACCTCGGATTTGGACGTGAGCACTTTGCCATCTTGGGCTTTTAAATATGTGAGATGGCCTTGTGTCGCTCTATTGCGTTTTTAATAGTATCCGAATTTGAGCGACGTAGGTCCCGCCGTACGCACTGTCTAATGCGCTTGGTGAGGGCCACCTGTTCTTCGTGTTTGGGTGCTTCACGTCGCACATCCATTAGCTGGAGGGTCTCGTCTGAGAATTTAGACTTCCGGCCTCCATGCCTTCTTCCACACAACCTGTCCCTTTCCTCCCGTAAGATGTTTACCACACTTTTGAGGTCCTTGTCGATATCCACAGAGGGTTCCAGGGCATCGAACCGATTTTTGAGTTCCAGTCCGCCTTGGGAAGGATTATATCCCTCTCGATGGTAGAGCAGATGGACAGATTGTAGAATCAGCGTATCCTCCCCTTGTCTACAGACTTCGCTTAGTCCCACAATGCCACCTTATCTTTTCTAGCTCTACCTCGAGTTCCTTTATGTACTCGTCGCGCCGCAGACTTCTTCCGTTGTACGTCGCCAGGTCCAGTCGTTTGTGGTAGTCTTTCCTCTCCCGGGGATTCTACTCCATCGTAGCCATGGCCGCTACCGTGGCCAGGAATAATGGGGCGACCGGGAACTGGGGGCCGTGTTTCAATTGTGCGCTACATGGGTGGTGTGCCCGTAGTCGCCACACAGGGCAAGTGGGTTGTCGACCGCGCAACCAGACTTTTCGCACCGGCAACGCCGCTGCCCGTTGCCGGCCTGTGTCATTTGAGTCCGGCCATAATTTGTGATAGTTATACCGCCATCAATCGGTCGTCAGTGCCTCGTTCGTTGCTCAGCAGGATGCAGCGCGTGCAGGTGAGGTTGACAGTTGGGGCGACATGGTGTAATTTTCGCCCCCTTGCATCCCATGAAAAACATACTTTGACCAAATTGCTGAAGTTTTTAAGAAAGGCCAGGTCAAGAGTACCCTATAACCGGGCTTGCATGAGGAGAATAATGAGTATGGAGGTAGCAAGGGAAGTATGCTGAGATCGTAGCAGATGGAGATCTGTGGTATCTGCCTAGCCCTACGGGAGACAGGCGTGTGGATTTGTATGTATGTATGTATATTTTTGCTTACGGCTATTAACTTTGTTTATTAATCTCATTTTTTCTTTTATCTTGACGATAACGTATCACAAATCTACAATCAAATTATCTTTATAGCACTGTACTTCTTACAGGTTGTCTGGAAGAAATTTTATTGGCAATTGTGTGGGTCATAAATAAATATAATAAATGTACTATTCCGCAAAAACCAATGCCATACAAAAAGAACATACACAGTTACGGGGAAAGTAGAAAATCTTATTATCACTTCCGAGGTCACAAATGCACATTTCGCACCGTTTGACAGCTTCGACATTTAAACGAAGTCTGGTTTAATATTTCAACAGAAATGGAAATTGTTGAAAGGGAAGATTTTATCCTTTTTAACAGTTCATTTTGGCATAGAGTTTTGTTATATGCCATTTTTCAATGCCATTTTATTCAATTACGTTCACGGCTCTATCCATTCTATCTTCATTAAGTTTCATTCCTATCATTTGGATGAGTGGCGATCGAGTACGGTGTGTTTTTCAAGAAACTTATTTCCACGCAGGGTAGTGGACCCTGTGGAGCCGGCTACCTCCAGCGGTGTTTCCGAATAATGAAATATGACATTGGAACCTTCAAAAAACAAGCTTAGCAATTGCAAATGTCTATGGGCGACGTTGATCGCTTTCATCGGGTGATACGCCTGCTCCTTTGCCCTCCTATCATGGCGATGGTGTACGCTTTACAACCTCGACCTATATGAGCTGTACTTGAATGAGCCGAACGTCAACAAAATAATTAAGATTGGACGCCTTCGTTGAGATGGGTACGTGGTACGAATGGACGAGGCTAGAGTATCCAAACGCCTACTCGACGGCAAACCAGATGTTCGTAGAAGCCGCGGAAGGCCTAAGCTCAGATGGCTACATAATCGAGGATGACTTAAGGACAATCGGTGTGAGGGGCTGGAGGGAAAAATCCAAACGAAGATCCGACTGGAAAAATGTAATGAACAAGGCCCATCCGCGGCTGTAATGCGTCTGATGTGAGAAAAATCTGAAAACGTCATTAGGACCCCTTTGGATAAGAGTGGCGGCAGACAGAAACCAGTGAAAAGAGTTGGAGGAGGCCTATGCTGTAAGGCACACCGAATCAAGAGACATAATTTAATTGAAATATTTATATATAGTGTTAAAATAACTGCAAAATCTTTCGGGGAAAGGAGGCTTTATTATTATTATAATTTAAAGGAATAGGGTGTATATATATATATATATATATATATATATATATATATATATATATATATATATATATATATATATATATATATATATATATATATGACAGTTCTACAGCCTATTTCTAGGCGTGTCACCTGATGCGAAGCAATTAACGCCGATTATCGATAACAGGAAATCACACGTATTGCGGATACGTTACGTGTCTTTGAGAAACGTCTAGACTTGTTAATTGGATGTTCCAATGTCACATTGTTTCAGGAATACCGCTGACGGTAGCTGGTGGCGCGTGAAAAGCTATTTCAGGAATAACGCACACTATATAAGCACTAATCTAATAATCTAATATATATATATATATATATATATATATATATATATATATATATATATATATATATATATATATATATATATATATATATATATATATATATATATATATATATATCACAATCAATATCAATATCAGCCCGCGGCAGTCCACTGCTGGACATAGGCCTCACCCAAGGCGCGCCACCTAGCCCGATCTTCGGCTACACGCATCTAGTCTCTGCCAGCCGTCTTGCGCAGATCGTCGCTCCATCTAGGAGGAGGGCGTCTCACACTACGTTTGCCGAGTCGTGGTCTCCACTCCAGCACTCGTCTACTCCAACGATTGTCGGTTCTCCGACAAACGTGTCCAGCCCATTGCCACTTCAGTCTGCTAACTTGAAGAGCAATGTCGGTGATTCTGGTTCTCCGGCGAATTTCTTCATTTCGAATTCTGTCTACCAGAGAAACCCCGAGCATAGCTCTCTCCATAGCCCTCTGAGCGACTTTGAGCTTTGCGAGGAGACGGACTGTCAGTGTCCACGTCTCGGCACCGTAAGAGAGTACGGGCAGGACGCACTGGTTGAAGACTTTTGTCTTCAGACTTTGTGGTATGGGCGACGAGAAGACTTGACGGAATTTTAATTTTTAATATTAAAATTAGTTTCAAATTTACAACATACAGTTTTAAGTTACCACTTCTGTTTTCAGTCCACATTACTGCCTTCGATTTTTTGTATTTACATGTGTTGTAATAATATATAATAAAACTCACGAAAGAATAAAATCATAGCATTTTATTTTTATTATTACTATAGTTTTTTGAATAGAAAAATTGACTGCGATATACCTCGTAGCACTTTTCAAAGTAAAATCGATATTCATACACGGACATCCACTTTTTGAAAATAGACACACACCTTCGCGATGTAAAAAAAACTATTCAATAATATGGCCAGACAAGATTAACAGAATTAGTTTCCAAAATTTAATACAGAGTTTCAATCCCCATAACAAAGGCTAATTCTCTTTTCAGTACCTAATGATGTTTTGACCCTCAGCCGTTGATATGTGTGCAATGTATGATATTAAAATGGTTGATTCGTAATAAAGCTGCCGTCGGCGTCCCCTCAGCTTATAACTTGTGAGCTATATATAGTTCACACACTTGCATCTCTTTATTATATACCCCCTTATAATCTGTTTTAAAAGTAGTAGTCGTTTTACACAATAACAAATACGCGATTGCAAAACCTTAAAATTGTATATAAACCAGATGACCCGGTGAACTTTGTTTCACTTACGATTTATTTAATTCAAATTAACGAAAAAGATATCTTCTGGTAGGTTTATCTTCTCCTGGTATGTCATGGTACTTAGGTATGCAATGATTAATGATTTATAAATAATTATTCCGAGTCTGGTTACGCCCCAATCCGCATCTCCGTTCCTGCTCTTTCCTTTCTTCTCTATCCTTTCCCTTCTTCTCCGCCAATCCACGGTCTGCCGTGCCAAAGGATGCGTGGCTGAGGGCGAGCTTAGTCGCAAGCGTGCCGACTGTTCCGGGATCGGGCTCCCCCGGGTACTATGGTGCCTTACCTCAGCATGCAGGGCTCTGCTGGGGCTGACTTCCATCCTCCCTTGCGGCACGTGGAATTTACCACCCGTCACGTCCTGATTCTCATGAGGCCGAAAAGCAACTAATGGAGAACCGTTTCGCTGCGATGAATGGTAGCGGACGGATATATATATATATATATATATATATATATATATATATATATATATATATATATATATATATATATATATATATATATATATATATATATATATATATATATATATATATATATATATATATATATATATATATATATATATACCCCCCATTTGAAAATAATGAATGAACACAGGCCACGCGCCGTACAAAAGCTAGTTCTATCTATATGCATGCACTATGTGCATTCGATATTGCGTTATTCGGGTGCATTTACGGCTTTTCGCATATACTAGTTAAGGGTCGTCTATTATGACGCTAAACCGTTTGTCCAGAGGCAGTGAGGTCCACCCGCAAAAGGTCGCCGGAGCGTGTTGTTCAATCCAGAACGCTTCCATTCAATGTTGCCAGACGCGGGGGAATTATCGCGTGATATTACGCGATATGTATATGTTTGAATATACAGTCCCTGGTCAAATTATTAGACGCACTGTAAGATTTCATGTAAAATATTAATTACCGAGTGATATTGTACCGTTTCATTATTTTAAATTGGTTTGTTTTTTATTTTTGTACTATCGAATCATTTACCGATTTATTTGACATAAATAAAACAGCATTTATTTAGAAAAGCATAAGTTTATTAAGTTTTAAAGAAGAGTGAAATTAATGTTAGTAAAAGTCAATATTCAGTTGAGCCACCTTTAGCCGCTATCAAAGCTTTAATTCTGCGCGGCATGATATCAATGCAAGACTGTACTGTCTCCTGCATTTGAGGATGATGATTCTACACATAAATTATCTTTTTTAGGAGTTGAGTTTTGTTAGTAATCACATCTTAAGCCAATTCTCTTTTCATCGCCTTTCAAACTACAATAATATTGTAGTTTAAATATACCATTATGGCATAAAAACTCGTAAGAAACATAAAATTACCAAAAAAATACCGTGCTTCTAATAATTTGGTCAGAGACTGTATATTCACCATTGTTTGCTTCGCATCAGTAAACTGTATATTTGAAATTTGTATATTTGAAATTTAATTCGTAAATCGATTCAGTTCGATATATAACGAATGTGTGTGTCATTGTCATGTGCCGTTGTGTGTTCTCGTGTATATTTATTTATTTTTTTATTTATTTTGTATATTTGAAATTTAATTCGTAAATCGATTCAGTTCGATATATAACGAATGTGTGTGTCACTGTCATGTGCCGTTGTGTGTTCTCGTGTATATTTATTTATTTTTTTATTTATTTTGTATATTTGAAATTTAATTCGTAAATCGATTCAGTTCGATATATAACGAATGTGTATGTCACTGTCATGTGCCGTCGTGGGTTCTCGTGTATATATATTTATTTATTTGGTACAAAAAACAATTTACAGTTGTGGAAAGAGAATATAAACATAATAACATTTTTTATGGGATAGGAAGACAAACGAGCAGACGTGTCAACTGATGGAGAGCAATCAACGCCGCCCATAGACATCCGCAGCGCCATAGGCAGTGCAGAAGCGTTGCCAGCCTTTAAGGATAGTGACCGGGGGGGGGGGGGGGTTGGTCTGGCTTTTTCTTACACTCTAATTTACACATACAATACTATAAATATGTGCATACTATAAATATGTTTAAAAACAAAGTTTAAGTATTCAAACAGGAACTTGTTCTTTTGGTTGCGGTGAAATTATTTACATGATTTAATTGTTTTTAATTTTATTGTATTTATGTGTAGATGAGTTTGAGTAGTAGTATATATATGGATGTATGTGTGTGTGTTCGTATCAATGTCGCCACTGTGGTCAGTGATCTGACCACGTTGGTTCTTGCTGAAAACCAGCGCCAGGTGCTCCAATAGAACGCCTGGCATATGCTGAGCAAGAACCTTTATATGACACTTGTTAGATAAAAAATATTTTTTTTTGTTTTGTTTTTTTGTATATTATAATATTATGAAGGTTTTAATTTTAGCTATTGTAAGTTTCATGAATAAAGTTTTTACTATTTCTATTTGTATTTCTTAATTTTATAATAATTCATTTATTTAATTTCTCCGATCTGCAGAGGGCTTACTATCTATATATAGTCAATTTAACGTTTCAAAGATTTAATTAGCCATATTTTGAACGTGATATCCAAATTCGCACGGTAAACAAGCTACATTTGGATAGAGTTCCCCGGCAAACTTAACTGTGAAGTAATTTAATAGACATTGTGTCCGAATTAGCCACTGAAGTTCTAATGGAAATAGATGTTCAGCTAAATAATAAAAAAAACAGATAACACCAGGAAGGGGTTTTCCCTTACCTTTTGATGTGGCACATCTCATCGCGGAGTATGGGAGTTAAATCGTAGACCGCGACGTCGTCTCGATTCAGGCTACGCTCCTCTCCGCTCGACTCTATATAGGGTCACGTAGCTGTCGTTAATGTTTCATATCCACCAAGCGTCTTATGATGCTTCCCTTTGTTACAATAAATTAATGTGATATTAAAAAACTAAATAGGAATTAAATTTAACATTATATTTAACAAGCAAATGGTTCTGAATCAGCGTAAGCCAGGCATTCTATCGGAGCACCTGTGCGCTCGTTTTCAGCGAGAACCAACGTGGTCTGATCGCGGACTACAGCGATTATACAGGCTAGAATAATTTCTTTTTTCACAGCCCATATATGTCCCACTGCTGGGCACGGGCCTGCTCATTTCTTGAAGAACGAACTTTAACCCACCACGCTTCTCCAGTGTGGTTTGGCGGGGTTACCAGACACCGAATATATATCTGTAGGTCATACATATATATATATATTTATATAGTTGCGGGGTTCAAATAAACTAACTAGGACATAAAATATATGGACAGTCAAAAGTTTACTTAGCTAAGATCCGCGACAAGCAAAACAATAACAGAAAATTAATAATGTGTGTTTTTCCGTTGGGTTTAGTGGATTTATTTGGAACTTAAACCAAAAACTTACCGAAAATCGGCCATCAACTCTCCACCCACCAACCACTATACACAACACCAAACACACATTATCACTTTTCCATCTTGTAAACGACACGTGTTTCGCCCCAACACGAGGCATCTTCAGGTATAGTAGACTCTACGGAAGACAAAAGTTTATGTCCTAGTATAATTTAGCAAGTGCTGATGTTATATGTAGTTTCTGTATTTTTCGACGGCAATTAGTTATAACTATTATGCCAGTGACGAGTAAAGTATAATAATATCAAATATCTTGGAATGTACTAGTTAGCTTGTCGCGTTATGTCTTGATAAAATAGTGGCTATTTTAGCAAAACCTTCTATGGACTTTTGCAGTCAACTTAAAAAAGTCACGTTACTCGCATTTATTTCATATCACTTCACTTATACCCCTTAATCAAACTATATTGTATAATACGCCACCACAATTAAACAATATGTATAGCTGATAATAATATAAAATTATAAAAATGAAATAAAAATACAACGTCACTGATGTAAGTTGGCGGGAAAACTCCTTACATGTAGTTGTATTATTATATATCAGTGATTTTTTTTTTAATTTACCGATGCGAGATTATTTTTTAATTAAAAGTATCTGGCATGAAATAAAACAATGGCGGAAGGAGGCAAAATATATTTCATTCAATGAATGCGTCTAAGGTTTAGACGCATCCACTGAAGGTTTAAAATCTCATACTATGTAATCTCTTCCAGTTATTCTAGTTTAAAATAATCTCGAAAAGCGCAGACTGATCCTGGCCCTTGTTTGCCGAATGCAATATAAAGTGAGGTAACTGAGGCGTTTAGTCATCCGTCCATTCAATTTGCAGAGCTTCCAGGATTTCAAACATTCAACGCTATCTAAAATGTATGTAACTTACTTAAGAGTCCCTAGCTCCATTTCAAATTTAATCTTTGTTATTTATTTTATAAAACTCTACTTCTGTGTCGTCATGCTTTTGGCAGAGCGCTCATTATCGTTATATTAGCTGTGACTTGTTAAACTTCTTTATTTTATAAAATAAAAATACACACATATCGTCACGCCTGTCTCCCGTGGGGGTAGGCAGCGACCACAGATGTCCATCCACTACGATCCCGGCACACATTCCTTGCTTCCTCCACACTCATCCATCTTCCTCTCACATTTATCGTAGCGAAACGGCCCTCCACAACCAACGTCTACGAAAACCACGGCGCCGTCATTTTTTAACCAATTAGGTTTATTAGAATACATCATAGTGAATCCCACGAGCCGCAAGGGAGGATGGTGGTCAGATCCAGCATAGCCCCGCATGGTGACTCAAAGGCCCCGCATGGTGACTCAAAGGCCCCGCATGGTGGCTCAAAGGCCTCGCATCAATACCATAACTACCGGACAGGCGGTTATTTTATTCTTTTTGAATCGTTTTTATATTCAGCTTTTAAAACGAAGATGGACGCTATGCAAATAACAGTTATTTTTGACTTGCATTCAACCGTGATTTGGACAAAAATTCAAACTGCCTTAACAGATACAAACAGAGTTTGTGTAATGCTGGTTCCTAGAGTTACACCGTAAAGGTGTAAATAATCTTCCAATAGATAGCAGAAATTTATAAACAACGAGGACAAATACTTTGACTAAACAAATAAACTTTATCCTATCTTCTTCTTCTAAGAGTGCCTATCCGACTTGCGAAGGTTGGCAGCCAATTCGGGACAACTTTCCTCCTCCTTCGCGAGGTGCAGCAGTTCTGATATTACGTAGTCAAGACTTTCCTTTCTGACCAACTTGTCTTTTGCCCCCGATTTTTCCCATCATGATCAGTTGCAGCATTTGTACCTGTCATTTCTCATGATATGACCCATGTAAGCAACATTTCTACATTTGACGGTCTGCAGAAGTTCACGTTTTTGTTTGACTTGATTTTTTTATCGTATAAAAATGATTTTTCAACACTCCTCAAATTGAATTATAAACAGATTTACACATTACATATATATTTTATATTTTTGTACACCGTGTTTGGTACATGGTGCCCGTCGGCAAATGCGATAACGCTGGATCTAGGCACAATCAAAATGTCCCCGCGTGTCGGGCCGTGTTTAACTTACCGACCTGTTCTGTCTCTCACTTATAGTTCTATAGTTTCTATTTTCCTCATCTAAAGGACCTTTTGATTGCTATTTGCCACAACCCTACTGTTGTTATGCGTTTTCTACCTTAATATTAATGGAGTCAGGCGTTACTTTGCGAATATCCATTACTATGTGGACAGTTAAAACTTTCACTTAGTTAAGGTCCGCGACGAGCAAACAACAATAGAAAATAAATAATATTTTCTATTGTTGTTTTGTTAAGGCTGTTTGTTAAGATTGTTGTTTTGTTGTTCGTTAAGAATTAACAGTTGTCTTCCGTAGAGTCTACTATACCTGATGATGCCTCGTGTTGAGGCGAAACACTTGTCGCTTGCAAGTTGGAAAAGTGGTAGTGTGTGTTTGGTGTTGTGTATAGCGGTTGATGGGTGGAGAGTTGCTGGCCGTTTTTCGGTAAGTTTTTGGTTTGGGTTCCAAATGAATCCACTTCATCCAGCATGAAAACACACATTATTAATTTTCTATTGTTGTTTGCTTGTCGCGGATCTTAACAAAGTAAAAGTTTTAACTGTCCACATAGAGGAACAGCTTTAATTGTCAACATTTTAGACCTTCGCCTACGACTGTTTATAAAATGTCTCATCTCATTTGAAAATAAACAATTTTTTAATAATAACATAGAAGTAGATTGATGCTACGATGATTTACACGGTATACAATACACTCCATGAAAAATCAGTATTAAAGTTATGGACTTTTGTTTATGGCTCCCTTAATTATACCGTTGCTTGACCTCGATATTAAAAAAATAACTTTGGTTTCGTAACGGGTATTCTTTTAAATAAAAGGATACCGGGTACGAAACCGAAACTATTGTATTTTACATCATACCACACCATTAGCATCATTTGGATCGAAGAAAGTTTTGCAAATATTGAAAAATATTACATACATACATACATACATATGTACATATCATCACGTCTGTCTCCCGTAGGGGTAGGCAGAGACCA
This sequence comes from Baronia brevicornis, assembly GCA_031353405.1. NCBI lineage: Eukaryota > Metazoa > Arthropoda > Insecta > Lepidoptera > Papilionidae > Baronia > Baronia brevicornis. The sequence continues at coordinate 993,225 of JASFAT010003225.1, read as the reverse complement.
CAGATCTCCAACCGCTACGATCTTGGCACACTTTCTTTGGTTCATTCATGCTCATCGCTCTCTTCTTACAAGCTTGCCGGTTAAAGATACTTTTGATCTGGCCTCTCTTAAAAATGTAAACAATTTGGTCGAGATAAATTTCTTTTTCGACGACTAATTGGCTCAGTGGCGGGGCCCTCCGCCTGCCGAGTCAACGGTCGCGGGTACGATTCCCGCATCGGAATAAATATATGTATTATATCGGTATAAATAAATATATGTATATCGTGTAGATTAAAAATTTTTATGCCGAGTCTGGTAAGCCCGCCAATCCGCATTGGACAAGCGTGGTAGGTCAACGTCCGTTCCACTAGAAATGGAGAGGTCCGTGCTTAGCAGTGGGACATATATGGGCTGTTAAAAAAATTCATTAATCAGTCGTCTTTCGTCCATCCTGTCACATGATCTGGGCACATGCCCAAATCATCTTAGCACCCCTTTTTCAACTTTTGTCACGACAATTAATTACGTACAAATATTCCGCACTAATATTCTGCGTTTATTACTGGAAATATTCCACGACGATGATAAAAAAAAATATACAAAATTATTCCTTGAGACTCACGTCGAAGTTCACGTACTTAGGCCTTTGTGCATAATACATAGTCACGCGTTGTTTTTCGCCACTTGCATTGTGTTCACGAAGATGCGTTGAATAAAAAGTATAAAAAATGTACGCGGGATGGATATTAAAAATTTAAAATAGCACCGATATAGTTGTAAGCTGGCACCTATAGAAAGCTTTCAAGTGAAAAAAAAAAACGCGTACATCACAAACTGTGTTAAATAAATAGATCACACATACAGGTGTTGTGTTTATCTGTATTAAAAAAAAAGTACATAGATAATGTTAGAAAATAAACAGCGTTACTTGTACAAGCTTTTATTATAAAACATATTTTATATTATATATGTTATTTAAATAAAAAAAAATAGATATTTTTTTAAAGATAATATAGGTGTGTCAACGTTGTAGTCAGAAGCTCGATCATGTAATCAATGGAGTCAATGACGTATTTAACGGTATAAGGGTAATGACCTCTGTTCATTGACCCATTAATAATAATAATAATAATAATTATTTATTTATATAATGTGAGGTTATAACAAGATAAAGAGACGTATAAAGGCTCCATCACATTGCCACTCTATTAGAAATAACTAAAACAATTATTACAAATCTAAAAACATAGCTGGATTATTATAATATCATTAAAATTATAATTTATTATTACATTTATATATCACTTTTTACTTTACACTATATATTTATCTATTATATACATTTGATCGACTCTTTTAAAGCAAAAAAGTCTTGAATATTATAAATATTGGCATCTATTAGCCATTTATGTAATCTTTTTTTAAATATATATATATATATATATATATATATATATATATATATATATATATATATATATATATATATATGGCACGGAGATTTTTTTTTAATATCATTCCATACAATTACAAACATAATTGTATGGAACGATATTAAAAAAAAAATAAAATAAAAATATTTTATTTGCCTGAATAAGATAATAATATTATATTGATTTACATTATACTTTATTATATTATAACTATTCATAAATAAAATCTCATTAATCTTATCTTATTATATTCTTATCTCAATATATTTCTTTTCTCAGCTTTTGTTAACATGGGAAGAGATTTCTTTGTAGTGCTGATTTTCATCCACTCCCTTGCCGCAAGATGTTATGCGGAGTTAGCGTGCGAGCATGCGTGCGTAAGTGTTTGTATAAGTGCGTGTGTGTGTTGTATGTAACTAAACTGATCACCGGACAAAGTGCGGTAGCTAAGCTACCACTTAGACGCCGGTTTTCCGCGGGAGTGTGGTACTTCCCCGGGCGAGCCGGCCCATTCATGCTACAGACAAATAATGTGCCATTCTAGACAAAGTATTCGTCTGCAGTGTGGTTCTAGCACTTTAGGTCAATGGTGTATACAGGTTTAATTTGTGGTGTACCGAAGACCGTCATCATCATATTGTGGTGCACCACTGTTGGTCATAGACCTTTCGCAAGCTTCGTCCCCTAGCCCAATCTCCGGCTGTTTCTGACAGTTGAGAAGCGTCTTGGAGGCAGAAAGCTAAAATGGCGAAAACTGGTACTGCTGAAGCTTGAAGAGTTATATCAGTGAATTTATTCAGCGAATTTCTTAATTTCAAATCATATCCAGAAAAACTCTTAGCATATCTAGGGATATGCCAAAGCTCACCAAGACTTTACTAGGTTCTGGAGAAGACGGGCTTTCAGTGTTTAAATTTCAGCATCGTAACAGAATACAGACATGACACAGTGATCTCATCTTCAGTAGACGATTTTGAGAAGTAAGCGACAAAGATTTGACAAATCATCCCAAGTGCTGGCTGGTACAATTGAATGTTACAACTAAAGGATTTTTCGACAAACACTCTGTTTTTGGTATTTAAAATTAAATAATAATAAAAAAATTAAGGTTTGGCAATTATAAATGGACATTTATCAGGTTATAGCAACGGCACCTTTAAAAATATTAAAAAAAAGAACTACATATAAGCGGTCAATGATTTTTACCAAGGAGTTTTGTATTGAAATGAGTTGTTTATTCAAAATAGTTTCAAGAAAAAAAAAAAGATTATGTTAGCCACAAAGCTAACAATTTTATGAACGACCCAGGCACGCCGACTTTTCGCAAGATTACGGGTTGTTTAATACTTCTTGCAAGTTGGCAGTGGTCTTATCGATGCAATCGCCGTCTACGTTTACGGTATGTCCTTTGTAACCTTGTGCCTTGGGAACGTTTTTCTAATCAAAGCTCCATGTAGCTATGGCAACGGTTAACAAAAGTTTAAAACATTAATTAAAACACCGAAAAAGACCAGTATCTTTGAAAAAGGCTTAATTTGGCGTCCGTTATTCCTAAAAATATATGTCAACACACCAATTTCTAAATGTGAACAGTTATAACGTTTACTTAGCTAAGATCCGTGACAAGCGAACAAAAACAGAAAAATAATAATGTGTATTTTTCTACTGGATGAAGTGGATTTACGGGAAACTTAAATTAAATCTTATCGAAGAATGGCCGTCAGCAACTCTCCACCTCCCAATCACTATCAACAGCACCAAACACACACTACCACTTGTCCACCTTGTAAACAACACGTGTTTCGCCTCAGGCATCATCAGGTATATTAAACTCTACGGAAGACAACCGTTAAGTGATGAGCTGATAAGTTGAGGCGAAACACGAGTGGTTGCTGATGGCCGTTTTTCGGTAAGATTTAATTTATGTTCCCCGTAAATTCTCTTCTTCCAGTAGAAAAACACACATTATTATTTTTCTGTTTTAGTGCGCTTGTCGCGGATCTTAGCTAAGTCAAACTTCTAATTGTCCTCATAGTAATGGATTTCCGCAAAGTAACACCTGGCTCTAATAATCAAATTTCTTAATATTATATACATTGTGACGAATAGTTATTGACAGTTTTATAATATATCCAAATTTGTTGTGGATAATTTCAACATAATTATAAATATATTTATCAAATGTTTTATAAGCCGCTAACCGATTTCGTTGGCTGGTCCACGTTGAGAGGATGGGTGAGGATCGCGTAGTCAAGAGAGCTTATGTGGGTCGACCAACTGGACCACATCCTGTGGGGCACCCCAGGTATCGTGGGAGAGATATGATCGAGGATGACTTGCGCAACCTTCAAGTCTGCAACTGGCAGGAGGTGGCGCAGAACAGGGCACGGTGGCGTAAGATCTGTTCGGAGGCCGAGATGCAGTTTTGATCGCTGTGCCAACAAAGTTAGTTTTTATAAGCCGCAAATAACAAAGTCAATGTGAATCTTGAAAGTGCTTTTGGTCGTATGTGAATTTGAAATTTGTTATTGTATATATCAAATTCACATATCACCAAAGGTACTTTTATAATTATGCAATTTCAAAGTAGAAATAAAAAATAAGTAAAAAAAAAAACTTAATTTTAGTATTTAGAGATGGATGTTGACGTAGACTGTTATCTCTCTCTAACTCAAATATTGCACTACATGTAAAAATAGTTATGGACTACGGCGTAGCATTGCTACATAGTGCTACGGTTGAGCCTGAAAATGGGCGGTGCTGAACAAATTTACAAATCGATCGTTTACAAAAGTAAATTTCGCTTTAAATTGTCATTTACACGATTGTAACCCTACCACCATGCGTTTACGGATGAAATTTGAATAAGTGCAGCTGTCGGCCGGGCCGAGAGTTGCATCAGTGCGTTGTGCAAGAGTGAGGAGGCTTGCGCGGTGGTAGGCCGGCCGCCCTTATAAAAGCCCCCACGGCGGCTCGGCGGCAGTCGTCGGCGGCAAGGCGAGCGGGAGGTTCGCAACATGTTTGCGCCCCCGCTCGATAACGCCACCAACTTCACGATCGGCGAAACTTTTCCGAGCGCGAACACAACTTGCGCGGCGCCGACTCCCTTTGATCTTGCCGCCGAAAATTTAGCGAGCATCCTCAACTTGTATTACACACCCGTGATCATCCTCCTCGGCTCCATCGGCAACTTGGTGTCGATAAGCGTATTCTATAAAAGCAAACTGCGCCTTCAGTCCACCAGCCAGTATCTCACGGCGTTGGCTGTGTCCGATACCATTTTTCTCTTACAACTTCTCCCGCCGTGGTTGAATTCGGTTCACATCACTGACTTGTTCCATCGCGAGGTCTTCTGTCAGGTGTTTGTCTATATATCGTACGTCACCTGCTCTTTCAGTGCGTGGCTGGTAGTAGCGTTCACCATAGAGCGCTTCGTAGCGGTTCTGTATCCCCTGCGGCGGAACGTCGTGTGCACCGTGAAACGCGCCCGGTGCATCATCGTCATCATCGCCGTCGGTGCCCTTCTGCTCAACATACCAGTGCTGCGATTCGCTATCCCGATGAAGAACGACTGTAATGTCGACTATAATTATCTCGTCCAAGCCGCCCGCTTCAATTTCGTAGATACAATAGTCTCCTTCACTGTCCCTCTAGTCGTGATAATAATACTCAATGTTTGGATCATAATAGGGGTGTGTCGTTTGGAGCGCGAGCGAAAGCAGCTCATGAAAGAGAATATACTCGATGTGGAGAACGGTGTTTATCAGAGGCGTCAACTCAAGTGTTCGATGTCCCAGCAGCGTGTCACCAGGATGCTTCTCATCGTGTCGTCGGCCTTCGTGTGTTTCAATTTTCCCGCCTACGTCATGCGTGTGATAGCCTACGCTTACGGGACGGTAAGTGTTAACAAAAAAAAATTTTTTAATTTTTTTTTATTTATTTAATTTGCCTAGCGAGCGAGCGAGTAATTTTAATTCTTATTTGAATTTTGCGAGATCATTGTCTTTTGTGCAATTTTCATATTTTTAAATATATTAATTATTATAATATTATATAATATATTAATTAATATTTTGAAATAATAAAAAAACACGCTTAGCTGGCGCAAATTTTAATGCTATTTTTTAAAATGCAATATTTTATATGTATTTCAATGAATAATTGAATGAAATTCAATTATTAATTGAAATAATTTATTTTTTTCTTCAAGTTGCGGGCGCATCGCTAAATATATAAAAAATGTAATTGTATATATGTATTTTAGCTGCTCCGCGGCAAAGAAAACTTTTGAGAAGATCTGTACACGGAGGCTTTATGCGGAATTATATATTTTGATACATTTCATAATTTAATCGCAACTTTATTAATCCGTAACGAATATTTTATTGTTTTTATCGTATTTATTTGCAATATTATTTATACTAGCGGTCATGTAGTGATCGAAATTTGAACATATTTAATTAAATTATTTTTTTTTTATTTTCTATTATATTTTCCCTCATATTCTCCTTATGATCTTTATCTATTCCAAATCTTACATTACTCCATGTGCGTAATGTTTTTAAAAATTGGTATAAAGTTTTTTCTTCACTATAAAGATAATTTGGATATACAATATAGGTACCCTTCCAGCGCGTATTATTATTGATTATTATTTTTTTAATCTTTTATAATTACTGCTAATAATACAATTGTTCGTCGTGCTGAATGAATTATTTATTTACTTTTAACACATGGAATGAAGCACACCATGCAAAAGGGGCGTAACCACATATTTGTAATTCATAGCCTACCTATTAAACTCACCGTTAGAACGGACAAGTTTGTGACAACTAAATGTTGGCAGTGATGCTCTTCAAAACAGACATTAGTTGCCGCCGGCCGGCGTTGTTCAGAATTACTGCTGCGACATCTAGCTGCGGTCTGTATTTTGACACCCCTGCGTGGCGACCTAATAAAAAACAACAACTCAGAACTTATAGGACGAGATGACATGATTGGCGTATAAAGGTATACGATTTCATATAGTTTCATCCCGTTTCAATATCCCTATACATAATAATCTAGGTGTACTCGGTAGAGTGAAAGTATTTCACGTCGACTCATCGTCTCAAACTTCATATGGCACAAGTCAGGCCGCACATGGAATACTGTTCTCCGGACCGGGGCACCTCTGAATCAGCTTCTTCCACATGACTGCGTACAACGTCTAGGTATTCATATTGTCGATGACCAAGATCTCATCCAACGGCCTTATTCTTTACCACTGGGATGTCTCATTTCTTAGCATATTATATCGATTTTACTATGGGGAGTGCTCCGAGGAATTGTTCGGGATAATTTCGGCCGCTAAATCCCACTACCGCACAGCTCGACACAAAAAATGTTTCATCCCCACCATCTGGATGAGTGGCGATCCAGTACATTGCGTTTTTCGAGAAACTTCTTTCCACGCACCACTATCCTCTAAAACCTCCAGAAGGTTCTTCCTTCCGGAAGAAAGACTACCTCCAGCGGTGTTTCCGAAACAATACGACGTTGGTTCCTTCAAAAAATACGTTTATATTTTATTAAAAGCCGGCAACGCTTCTGCACTGCCTATAGCACTGCGGATGTGTATGGAGCGCGTTGATTGCTCTCCGACATAGGTGACACGCCTACTCGTTTGCCTTCCTATCACATAAAAAAATAATACTTTGATATTGTTTCGATAAACCTCTATTCTTGGCTTTCGGAGCTTCATTATTAAAATACTTCATGGAGTAAATATACCAATATATAGTTCAGCAAGTTTCGATTTACAGTAAACTCCCGTTTATTCCAAACGATAGGGACGGTGGCCGATTCGGATAAAGAAAAGTCCCCCTTTTTCCCGTGTGAAACACCCCGATTTGCGTTAATACCGCGAAATGTGATCGTAAAACGTGCGTACGTGGAATGCTATTGATATGGTTGTGAATACGTAGGGTGCATATGTTAGGATGCGTGTTATACGTTGGTTTTTTATGTACATATTTTAGAAAAGTACATAGTTTTAAATAAGAAAAAGTCAGAAAAATTTGTTTGGATTAAGGGGATTTCGGATAAAAGGGATTCGGTCAAAAGGGATTCGGACAAAAGGGATTCGGATAAACGGGATTCGGATAAACGGGATTCGGATAAACAGGATTCAGATAAATGGGATTCGGATAAACGGGATTTAGATAAACGGGTTTCGGATAAACGGGATTCTGACACACGGGATTCGGATAAACGGGATTCGGATAAACGTGATTCGGATATATAGGAATCGGATAAACGGGATTTTGATAAATTGGATTTGATTGTACATTATGGTTTTTTTTTACTAGCGTAGACGATACAATACAAATTATATCGAAACTTAACTGAGTATTAGCCTAAAAAAGTAGTACTATTGTTACTTTGAGATTTAATAAAGTAAAAAATTTTTAAAACACATTTATCTTCATCATATTTTACGGCTGTGTACTTCATTAGTACGTAGAAATACCATAATGCATGCCACTAATGTGGACAGTCAGAACTTTTACTTAGCCAAGATCCGCGACAATCAAACAAAAACAGAAAAATAGTAATGTGTGTTTTCTACTGGAAGAAGTGGATTTACGGGGAAGATAAACTAATATATATAATGACCGTGTTCGGCCATGGCGACTGGCAAATCTAATGAGAGCTTCGCTGATGTGCTCTCAAATGGCTAATATAAGCGATTTTTACAGTATATGTAATTTCACATACACTGCAAGTTAGTACTCCCCCTACATTACTATAACCCCCCCATTGTTATAATTAAGGGCCGCAGGTAGTCTGGCCTTAATCTTGTCTAGTTTGGCGTCGAGCTCTTGTATCCGCCTTTTTTAAACTCAAACACCATTGCATTTGCCGTTTGCCTTCAAAACGGCCGTCAGCAACTCTCCACTTCCCAATCACTAATACCAACACCAAACACACACCATCACTTTTGCACATTGCACACGACACATGTTTCGCTTCAACACGAAGCATCATCAGATAAAGTAGACTCTACGAAAGACAACCGTGACTAAGATTAAGTTAAGAGTTACTTATGTAATTGAGGCGAAACACGTGTCGTGTGCAATTGAGAAAACTTTGACTTCCCCGTAAAGAAGACTTAAGGAAGAACTTAAGGAAGATAAGACTTTTCGGTTGTCTTCCGTAGAGTCTGCTATACCTGAAGATCCCTTGTGTTGAGGCGAAATATGTTTACAAGATGGAAAAGTGGTAATGTGTGTTTGGTGTTGTGTGTAGTGGATGGAGAATTGATGGCCGATTTTCGGTAAGTTTCTTTTGGTTTGAGTTCCAAATAAATTCCACTTCATCCAGTAGAAAAATACACATTATTAATTTTCTGTTATTGTTTTGTTTGTCGCGGATCTTGGATAAGTAAAAGTTCTAACCGTTCACATAGTAATGGATTTCCGCAAAGTAACGTCTGACTCCATTAAAATTGTGGTACTTGTTTTTTTATGGGATAGGAAGATAAACGAGCTCGGATGGCACATGATGGAAAGCGATCAACGCCGCCCATATACATCCGCAGAAAAATTGCAAATTGGTATTGCAGATTCGTTGCCGGGCCTTTGAGAAATGTGTGGTCTGGTTTTTTGAAGTTAATAAAAATTAAATAACCATTAAACAAATATTTTAATTTTTAGTATAAAAATAACCAATTAGGGAGTAAATATGAACCGTATTTATTTTTTAACTTTAAAATAATTTTAAAAGATTTTTAATGTCGCTTTTTTTAGCTTACGTACGCTATTAAAGTTAGTTTCGACAAAGAAGCCTTTAATTATAAAGTGACGAAAAAGAAATGTAATAAAACACTCCCTTCGTGATGAAACGGGTAAAATGTTGTTAAAATGTTGCAAGAAACATGCACTGCGTCTAATAAACTGCCCTTTATTAAAAAGAATACCAGTAAGGTATTTTCCCGCCAACTTACATCGTTGACGGCGTGTTTTAATTAAATTTTCATAATCTTATATTATATAACTATCATTTATATCGTTTAATTGGGGTGACGTATTATACAATATATAGTAGTTGGATTAAGGCATACAAGTGAATTGATATGAAATAAATTCGCGTTTTGTGACTTTAAATTGACCGAAAAAGTCCATAGAAGGTTTTGGTAGAATAGCCACCACTTTATCAATACGTCGTAACGTGATAAGCTGACTATTTACATTTCAAAAGATTTGATATTATTGTATTTTACTTTACACTGGCATAATAGTTATAACTAATTGCCATCAAAGAAAAGAAAAGAAAGCCATTAATTTAAATGAATGAAAGAAAAGAAAAGACTAGTTAATACCAACCGGTAGGTAAATCACTTTAAATCTATTTGGTACACTTTTACATATAAATGCATTCTATATTTCAAAGAATTTTATGAACCATTCTAAGTTTAACCCGTCCTAACATAAGTCTCATCAATAGTCCAATAGTAGACTGAATCGAACCGACAACTTATGATCATAACCACAGCCGCTTGCTTATATGCTATTGCGTAACACATATGAAAAATTATTTTCTTATGAAACCATTAAAACCTCAGTTTGAAATCTCAAAATCTTGGTCAAGCAAGCCATTACAACTTTTGAAAATAAATTGACAAGACGTCCGTCAATGCGTGACAAGAACAGTTTATAGAAAATAGCTGCGCGTGGAGAAGAGACAGGACGATGTCTAGAAAAGACGACACATTGCTGGAACATTTTCGAATTTTGGTAATGCTAGAACTTTCGATCGTTATACCTATATAAAAGTGCGATGGTGAGTGAGTTATTATTACCGTCTTATTTATAAATTACCTATATATAATATAAACTTCATTGCTCTAACAATGAGAGGGGGTGACCTAATGCATATGATCACTTGACCCTGATACTTTTTCTTGATCATCCATCTTTCGATAGATGAGTGATGGCATTTGTCTTGTTTGATGCTTAGTCTTTTGTGACGCTTTCGTACTTAATATCTGTACTGTCTTTAATGCGGCAATGGGCTAGGTGCTTCTTTTTATAGTTTTACATACACACATATAGTCACGCCTGTCTCCCGTAGGGGTTGGCAGAGAGCACAGACCTCCATCCGCCACGATACCGGCACACCTTCCTTGCTTCCTCCACACTCATCCATTCTCCCTCTCACATTCATCGTTGCGAAACGGCTCTCCGTCACGTCCCATCCACGAGGGCGAGAAGAGACTGCTCTTCTCGCTCTCGTGGATGGGATGTGACGGATGGCAAACCACGTCGCCGTTATTTTTTAACAAATGAGGTTTATTAAAATTCGTCATAGTCATCCCACGTGCCGCAAGGGAGGATGGAGGGCTGACCTCCATCCTGCAGAACCCTGCGTGCTGAGGTAAGATACTATAGTACCTGGGGGAGCCTGAACCTGGGACGGTGATTTTAACTTTTACAAACCGTGTGCCTTTGTTGTAACTTTTCATTGACTTTCATAACTGTTGGTTATTTATCCCGACTTCATCAAAATATTGATGTTAGGTTTCATGATCTTACATGTTGGAAATTTTACTTCCCTAAAAACTGAATGTGGATGGATGAAAGACGGGTGTTAAAAGGTATTTACGTTGCGGATGTGGATCGAAGGGTCGGTAGGGGAACACCCACGAAAACATACCTTGACGAAATTGTCGACGTTTTTAAAGCAAGGCTCTGTGGAACCAGCTACCTTCGGCGGTCTTTCTGAAGCGATTTGACATTGGCACCCTTAAAAAGCAAGCCTACACATATCTAAAAGGCCGGTAAAGCTTCCGTGACTCCTGTGGTGTCGTGGTTGTCTATAGGCGGCGTTGATTGCTTTCCATCAGGTGACACGCCCGCTCGTTTGCCTTTCTATCCCATGAAAAAGACAGATAGTCCGTTTGAAGGGTTCCTGTGACCACTATCCTCAGCAATGAGGGACCGATTAAAGAAGAATATTATCAGAAAATATTATTTATAAAAGAGTAATGAAGGTCTGATTCAATCATTCATGACGTATGTAAATATTTATGATAACTGATATTTTTTTTCGTCGGAACGGTATTTATTTATTTGTTTTTCAACTGAGCACGACAAAACCGTGAATTCACTGAAACGACGGCCGTGTTCAACATTGTGAATAAACTCCAGGGGAAAGTAGCGCCCGTATACAAGGGGTATAGCACCTGTTGCTTGCAAGCTTACATTGCCTTCAATACAGTATGTCTCTTGAGCAAAATAATGCTGGCACACGCTGTATTCGACAAATTGTATTTCAAGATCTGTGCGAAATCAACTGATCCATATAAAGATATGTATATTTGTGTGTGTGTGTGTGTCAGTATGAATGTCATCACTGTAATTCGCTATCTGACCACGTTGGTTCTCGGTGAAAACCAGCGCCAGGTGCTCCAATAGAACGCCTGAGAATATGAGATATGCTGAGAAAGTACTACTTTATGACATTTGTTGATTAAAATTATTTTTTTTCTGTTTTGTTTATTTGTATATTATATTATTATATTAATAATGTTTTAATTTAAGCTATTGTAAAATAAAGGTGTGATGAATAAAGTTTTTTTTCTATTTTCTATTCTATTCTATAACATATAGCGTACAAAATTTTTTATAGTAAATTTAAAAAATAACATTATAAATCAATCGTATATCTTCGGTGCGCAGGGTTCGGTTATACGTTTGATTGTCTCCTTTCGATGATTATTATTATTTAAGTGTCAATATCGCCCCACTCTCCCTCCCATAATGACACTTTCCTTAAAAGCTGGCAACACTTCTGCACTGCGAATGTCTATGGTCGGCGTTGATTGCTTTCCATCAGGTGACGCTCCTGATCGTTTACCTTCCTATTCCATAAAAAGGAAAATGAGTATAGGTAGCTTGTTTTTTTAAAAGGTTTCAATGTTGTATAATTTCGGGAATACCGCTGAAGGTAGCTGGTACCATAGAGTAATGGTGTTTAGAAAAATGTTTGTATTTTTATAATAAAATTTAAATCGTATAAACCTTGAGGGCCCCTAAAGTATACAAGAATCGTATTTTATAATATATACAGTCTATACTATATACAGTACATAGTATACAGTCTATTCTATTTATTTTTGTAGTTTAAAGTGTAGGAGACATCCGCTGCCTGCTCTGCTGGTAAGAAGCTTAAAGCGAGGCTCCCGACAGAGGAATAACTTTGTAGAGGGAATTTTATACGAAGTCAATCCGGGCAAGATGTGCCATCGCTATTTCTGCTTTCCAAAGACTTTATTAAATCTCGGAGGAAAATATTGAGAGGCAATGCTTAAAGTTTTCAATATTGATAAGTTGACTTTTAAATTTATTTATAACGTTTAAAGAAATAATATTTATCTATTAGACGATCTTTTAATTTTAAATTTGTTTGTAAGTTCTAATTTCAATCCTGCTTTACCCGATAGAAATAGAAGAATAGAATAGAAATACTTAATTCGATACGTTTGGAGGGGAATGCAGATGCGTGTATTTATTACAAATATATAAGACTTAAAAACTAATTATTTTTGGTTCAGTAATTTTTGAAGTGAAAACTTCTATAGTCGCGTTACACGACTCTGGGTAGGGAAAAATCTATGGGTTCACGTCAGCAATATACCAATGCTTAAGATATATCTATAGCTATAAGTCTATAGACATACTTTAAACACAATTAATGCGCGCGCCTACGTACACGCATCACGCCAACACATTGTATATATCCGATTGTATGTGTGTGCGTGGGACACTTCATGGATGGATAAAGTTTTGTGAGTCGCATCAGCAACATGCTGTAGTGAGAGCAGCACATCTGTAGCGACCACCCTCAAGTGTTATATAATATCAGTGTTGTGTACATCTACACAAAGTTTAATTTTTTACATGGAAAGTTCTATGTGTGTATACTTTGTGTTCTTCTTTATATTGTGTTTTGATTTAATTATTTCAATTGTTGAATTGTCAGATCATTGTGCAGTACAACAGTGAGTACTAAATATGTTGTTAATATTACAATTAGTTTGAAATTTGAAAGTACAGTTTTAAGTTTTCACTGCTGTCGGCAGTCCTAGTGACTGCCTCCGATTTTTTAATTAAAGAATTAATTTGTTGAGATTTTTGGAGACTAAATAAATCATCGAGTGGACCGAATACTGGAAGAGTACCTGCGTTTAGACCAACGTAGTGTGGGACACCCCTCAAGAAGATGGAGTAACGACCTGATCAGGGCAGCTGGTAGAAACTGGATGCGTGAAGCTGAGGATCGGGGAAATCGCCGAAGATCGGTAGGCGTATTGAGCAGTGGAATATGCCCTTGCCGTTCGTGATGATTAATGAAGCAAATATTAGTTTCATTCAAGTTTGAACCCAGGATAAATGATCAGCTACTCTGTCTACTGTGGCAAGCATTTATCACACCTACTAGAACATGATTGTATAGTTTTTATTGAACAAATAGGCCACCTGGAACTAACCAACTATCGAGCCTACCCATAAAGATCTTCGGTAATAAGGATATTTTAGCTGGAATACAGCGAAATTATTCCGAACTATCCCTCGGGGCACTCCTATTGGTTTCATTTCAAATTTTTATACATTTTTTTATGAGATAGGAGGGCAAATGAGCAAGCTTGTCTCCTGATGAAAAATAATCAACACCGCCCATTGGCTAGTTTTTTTGATGGTACTAATGTGGTATCGGTTCGGAAATACCGCTGAAGGTAGCTGGTTCCACAGAGTGGTGGTGCGTGGAAAGAAGTTTCGGGAAAAGCGCACCGTACTGATCGTCACTCATCCAGATGGTGGGGATGAAACTTTAATTTTCGGCGAGTTGTACGGTTGTGGAATTCGGTGGCGGGAATTATTTCAAACAATTAATTGGAGCACTCCCCATGGTAAAAGCGGTGAAAAACGCTGAGAGATGAGACATCCCTCTGCAGTGCTAGAGAATCAAGCCGATCGGTGAGATCTTGGTTATGACTATTCGGATCGCCCAACTTAGTATGCGGTCAAGTGGATGAAGTTGTCTTACATGTCCTATGCAGATCGCCACTGCCAACAGTTCGTTTGTTTTTTATATATTCACGTCTATCCCCCGCAGGGGTGGGCAGAGGCCACAGAGCTCCATCCGCTACGATCCCAGCATACCCTCCCCGCCTCCTCCACACTCATCCATACTTTCATCCATTCTTCCTCCCACATTCATCGCAGCGAAACAGCTCTTCATTTCGTTATTTATTCCGATGCGGGGATCGAACCCGCGACCATTGACACCGCGGGCGAAGGGCCCCACCATTGAGCCAATCGGTCGTCAGTTCGTTCGTTTGTTAAATTAAAATATATGTAAGTCTGTATAACGCTGCACTAAAGTAAGTTGTTAGCTGATGTCAAGATAAGGTAGGAGATAAGGAAAATTTGATTTTTTGTAATTGTTGACAGAGCGCCAACGAAAGTGGTGGTCGTTGGGCGGCGTTCCAGCAGATGGCTCTCATGTTCTTCAACACCAACTTTGGCATCAACTTCATCCTGTACTGCCTCAGCGGGCAGAACTTCCGGCGAGCACTGCGAAATCATTTCTCGTGCTTCAGGGAGCGGAACTTACGTAGCATGACCATCGAACGACCAGCCGCGCAGAACGGCAGCGCGTCGAGTGAGTGATTTTTTTGTTTTTCTTTTATTATCATTTAAGGAAGAAAACATAAAATAACTTAGGTCCATCTGACATCCATTAACCACGAAGGGTTGAGGTGATGTTAGAGCATAACATTAAAAACCCAATAATATTAAATACACACACTCTCTCTCAGTCTCTCTTTCTCTCTGGTCCATCCTTCACGACTGAAGATCGCTATCACCAGACTTCACCCAGCGGTTCGTTGGACTCTTCCATTTCATGACAAACTGTCTCTTCTTCGTTTCGTTCATTCATGGTGATTTTCTCGGCAATTTAGTGCAGTGGATTGAGTGCAGAGTGATTTTTTGCAGTAGTTTAGACCCCAAAGGCTCGCTGAAGCCTCACCCGACCAGTTTCCCGCTTGGGTACCGTCAACGAAGAGCATGCAGGTAAGGTTGACGTGGGCGAGTTAAGATGGCAATGGCTATGGCCGATGGCGGCCGTCGTGGGTGTTTTAGTCGGTATGGGCGCACACGCCGGAGTCCGACTTAATCCGCTGTCCCCCCTAGGGCGGCAGGGTATCCTTAACGGATTTCCTCAAGTAAAAAAAAAAAAAATAGGCCCAGTTAAGTTGTTATTACCGTTCTACCCTTACTCCCCAATTTAAATACAGGTACAATCAAATACAATATAATACACGAATACAATAAAATGAAAGCAACATTATTAGAACCAGGCAGGCACGCCAAAAAGAGTCCGATAAAATCATCAAAGCTTGTATCCAACATTTTTCAATGATACACCCTCGCACAAATAGCAGGGTAGTTCATTTATTAAGAGCGGTATCAGGTAGGCATGCGGAATTATTCATTTGTAAGGTAATGACGTTCGTTTTGTGAATTGTACCACAAATACATGGAAAGGTCAGGGAGTATGTTTGTCTAGTCGTCTGTCCGGCAGTTATGGTATTGGTACACGGGCACGCGACCCTGGCCTCCCGAGCTACTACCGTATCATTCATTACATTGCATTTAGAAAGGATGATAGGGATATCATCCTGTGTAAATGCATGTATGACGAGAGTGATGAGTGTGGATGAACCAAAGAAAGTGTGCAGGTATCGTAGCAAATAGAGTTATGTGTGGTCTCCGCTTTACTCTACGGAAAACAGGGGTGATTATACACTATAAAATTAACTTCTAAAACCCCTGTTTTATTACTTCATTAAGAATAAAAATATTATTAACGTTAGAATAGTTATAGTTAAACATTTCAACAGGACTAACCGTCCTTTTAAAGTTAAAATGTTTAAGTTAAAATTTCAAAGAAACGTGAAAATGAACCCTCGTTAAATGTAAAGTAGGTGTACTTTAGATTAATTAGTACATAATGTTTTAATAAATAAATAATACTTCTAATAATGAATAAATCTCTAATATTTTCTATAAGATTGAAAATAACAATATATATAGTAGTTTAAGTATAATCATTGTCATAGTCCTCAATCAAGGCGTGCCACCTCATCTTCGGCTACACGCAGCCAGTCTCTGCCAGCCACTTTGCGCAGATCGTCACTCCATCTACCCGGGGGTCGTCTTACCCTACGTTTGCCGAGTCGCGGTCTCCACACCAGCACTCGTCTACTCCAACGATTGTCGGTTCTCCGACAAACGTGTCCAGCCCATTGCCACTTCAGTCTGCTAACTTGAAGAGCTATGTCGGCGACTGTGGTTCACCGGTGAATTACTTCATTTAGAATTCTATCTACCAGATAAACTCGGAGCAAGAGCTCTCTTTATAGTCCTTTGAACGACTTTGAACTAGTGAAGGAGACGGACCGTCAGTGTCCACGGCACCGTAAAAGAGTACAGGCAGGACGCTCTGGTTAAATATTTTTGTCATCAGGCTAATTAATATTTATAATTAATTAAATTCAGGCTATTAATTTGTATTATAAGACTTAGAGATTTCGTAGTACGCGCTACGAAATCCACTACGAATAATATTTGACTTCTGTCATTTACAGCGATTTGTTTTTTTTTGTGTCAATATAAAGTTAAATTTTATATTTGTTAGGAAATTAATTAAGACATTCAAATTATGGTATTGACAAAAACTCCTTTATGTCAGGGAGTGTCTTTGCCTAGCGGCCTGTGCGGTAGTTATGGTATTAGTACACGGGTACGCGACCCCGACCTCCCGAGCTTCTACCGTATCACTCCCATTGCGGTAATATCCTATCCTGTCTCAATCAATCTTTCCTTTCTCCTGCCCTATCCTTTCTTCTTTATCCTTTTCCCTTTCACTCTGCCAATCCACGGTTTGCCATGCCAATGGATGCGTGGCTAGGGACGAGCTTAGTCTCAAGCGTGCCGAACGTCCCGGGATCGGGTTCTCCTGGGTACTATAGTGCCTTACCTCAGCATGCGGGGATCTGCTGGGATTTACCTCCACCCTCCCTTGCAGCTCGTATGAATCACTATGACGAATTGTAATAAACCTAATTTGTTAAAAATGACGGTGACGTGGTTCGCCACCTGTCTTGATTCCCACGAGGGCGTAAAGCAACTAACGGAGAGCCGTTTCGCTACGATGAATGTGAGAGGAAGGATGAGTGAAAGGATGGATGAGTGTGGAGGAAGCAGGGAAGGTGTGCGGGGATCGTAGCGGATGGATATCCGTGTGCTCTCACCATAGCTCTTTGAGCGACTTTGAGCCAGTGAAGCAGACGGACAGTCAGTGTTAGGGTATAAGTAGACATTGGTCGATGACCTTTGTCTTTTAATTCACTGTGATGTTATTTGGCATTTGTATAGTACCAGTTAATATATTTTAGTCAATTATAGCAAGATATACAACACTCACACATTGCAATTACATGAAACAACGTTGGCTTTATGAGAAAAATGTGCACATTTCTTGGATGCTTCGAAATCGCATTAAATTAATTGGAAACTAGCGTATATAGACGCACATTATTATTCGATAAATGCATACGGTAAACTCGTGAAAGCAAAAATAATAAATATTTTATTCAACCGTTAAAAGTAAGTTTTCAATAAAGCGGATGATATTGAAAGAGCTCAGTTGCGGAAGTTATGGCCGGCACGTGGAAAGTGAGGCGTATGTGGTGCCATTTATATTAACATATATAAGTATATATCATCACGCCTGTTTCCCGTAGGGGTAGGCAGAGACCACAGATCTCCATCCGCTACGATCTCGGCATAGTTTTTTTTCTTCACCCACACCTATTACTTCATTTGAATTCCTCGGTTACTTTTGACCTGGCCTCTCTTGAGTACGTCTGCGATTTTCACTTAGAAAGACTAGATATTGAAAATCACTTAAATACTGAAGTCTTAAAAAACTTCTTTTTATAGTGGAACAGATTTTTTTGGTTCAAACTGGAACGGATCTCGCATGAGATATCACACCACAGACCTTCTACGATCACGGCACCTTGCTTGCTCCACACTCATCACTCTATTCGTGCAAGCCCGCCGGTTAAGGGTACTTTTGACCTGGCCTTTCTTAAGAACTTCGGTAATTTGGTCAAGGTATGTTCTCCTTGGTCTTCCCCTACCGACCATTCCATCCACATCCGCAACGTAATTTTTTTTTGCCCGGCGTCTTTCATCCATCCTCTCTATGTGCCCAAACCATCTAGGCAACCTTTCTCAATTTTTTTCACGACGCCTTCCTTTTATTGTTGATATTAAAGCTGGATAAATTCAAATAGTGTGAATAAGGTCGCGGTTTGATGTGATCAAAACAAATTTTATGCATATTTCACTCGGAGAATCACGAAAAGTCTGCTGTAAACTTTTTTTAACTCGCTATGGACTTCAGCCGCCATTTTCTTTGAATGAAATAAGAAAAGTAACACTTCTCGTAAATGACGATTATTTGGCACAAAGTCGGATATTGACACACAACTAAAAGTATATGACACCTCAATAAAATCATCAAATTGTCAGAGCGGTTTGTTTACCACATGTCTAAGCTTGGTTCGTGATGTTTTGGATGTGTCAAAATCGATCAACACTCACTGCTGGAGCCGTCTAATGGCAAACAGCCAGAACTTAGTTGCGCACCTAATACTTAATAAACTGATTCGTTGTCGAACCAAGATACTGTAGTGATACATTAATAAATGTATCACCAATGCAATAAACTCTTTGTTTTATTTCTTTTTAAATTCTGTTTTTAAAATTAAAAAGAAATAATATTCTATTAAAACAAAATGATTAGTTCAATTGACGTTTTTATAAATAGACATGACCCGTTCGGCATACATATTAAATGTAAATTAAAGAGTATAAAAAGTGTAAAATATATTATAATAATAAATATAATATAAATGTAAAAAGAAATAAGAAGAATAAAGTAATATAATTTTGAAGAATTTTATTTAGAAGATAAAAACCCCCTAAAGATCCCGGGTGTCGCCGTGAGGAAGAACGGCTGGCACGCCACAGTACCGTTGTCGGCACGACCGGGAAGTTTTCACATCATTATAGAATATGGCGAGTGAGTAGAGATTCGGCAACAAATTCCATAACCGAACAGCCTGTACTGTGAAAGGTTGGTCAAAGAATTTGGTATGATGAGCAAGCATTTTTAATGTTAAGTTTTCAGATGTTGTCAAACACTTCGAATGTGAGTCACTGAGAAATGTAATACAAAGTACGAGTCTTGAGATACGAGGGGTAACAGATATACTTCATTTTTATTCACACATCGGGTGACACGTTGTGGAATTGAAGTTTTAAATAAATTATGCGGATGTGACCGTGGTTGAAGATCTTCACCGCGACCTCGGCCCCAATGGAATCGTAAACACGGCAACATGTAAATTTTTGCAATTTAAGCGTCGTTATACATTCCGTTGGTGGTACTGACAGACACAAGATGTTACATTGCAGGACGATCTTTTATAACAACTCTGGTTCACTTTTGTTTTTAAATGTGAAAAATACATTCGTAGTACATAGTATTTATATATATATATATATATATATATATATACATATATATATATATATATATATATATATATATATATATATATATATATATATATATATATATATATATATATATATATATAAATAAATACTTACTTTATCCTTCCTGTGAAAGTGGAAAAATGAAGTATGAAGAATGAAAATGCGAGAGGCATATTATAAGCATATGCAAGAAATAGTATGAAATAGTAATTCACTGGTACAGTCTTTGTCCATGTAACACTAGATTGCCTAGAAAGTAATTTTGACTGTTTGATTATTGAAAAAAATATATATATGGGACGCCCTCCTGCTAGATGGAGCGACGATCTGCGCAAGGCCAGATGCCAGCCGGCAGAGACTGGATGCGTGTAGCCGAAGATCGGGGTGAGGCCTATGTCCAGCGGTGACTGCCGCGGGCTGATATATATATATATATATATATATATATATATATATATATATATATATATATATATATATATATATGATGATTTAATTTCGTAGTTTTGTGGCTTTGCATATAGTTGTATGCTATCGCAAAATATTAAAAGATAGCATCGGTATATATAGTTTAGTTTTTTTCTAAATAAATTTTAAAACCAGTCAAATTGTCGTCTTCTCGGGCAATCTAATACGTTTACGGTCTCTTCTCGAGTACTGACTCGTCCACTCTAACAGTCTATAGCCATGTCTAATCAAAAACTTTGTCTACAGCCTCGTTCGTCCGGGTGGAGCGGAACAACAACGCGGCACCAGCGAACCGACGTCAGCCGTCCTACTACATAACCCGCTGGAGATTCGACAACGAACGCCTGCAGCGGCAGGTCATGTTCAACCGGGGCAACGGCGAGATCGTAGCACTGCAGCGCGCTCGCCGTGCCCAGGCTTACCAGGTACCCTGTATCGAACCACCACCGCGCGCTATATGCCATAATATTTAAATTCTAGAACGCAATACACATCTATTCGCTTCTCGTCTCATTACTTACTTATCTAGTCAGTTAAGAAACAAGAGTGACACATATTTCAATTTTTGTATTAGTCAAATATAAATATAACTCTAAATTGACAACATACATACTATGTACATACATGTATAATTAGAATTAACAATGTTAGATAGCGTACCATAACAAATATAATTAAAGAAAATTTTAAAAAGAAGTTATACTACATTTAAATGTATCGTCTTATTACGGTAGAACATATTATTTCTGTTTTTCAAAAAAAAAAAAAAAAAGAAATAAAAATTAAACTTTTTATTTTGTAAATATTGTAAAAATTTATTATAACTACATTTTTCGTTTTGTTATTTTAAAGTAATTTCGTTATGGTTATATATAACTATATACATCCAATTTTTATATTAACTTTATTCATAGTAACTAAATAAAGATATTTCTGTGTAAATATGAAGTAATTGTAATGTGTATAATTTTATTAACATACATATATATATTACATACTGTATACATACATATATATTATATAATGCTCGGATACACATGGTTATAAACTTAAGTTTTATGTTAAGAATAGTCATATAATCGAAACGTGTGTCGATGATTAATTGAAAAGTCCTTTCAGTTAATTTAACAACCAAATTTACAAGTAAAATTAAATTGATAACCTTTATTTACATAAATGATAAATTTTTTATGGTCACTTTTGCATCCAAATTAAAATTACATTTTTAACCTTCGAACCGACAATAAAGACGACATGATTTTGTAGAGAAATAAATAAATATATTTTTTATTTATATATTAACAAAAATGACATATAGTTTTTATACCTAAATATTTATAACCACTGTAATGAACAAAAAATTGTGGTGACAAAAGAAAACATTGTAGGATAAAACGAAAGAAAAATTAAAACAAATTAAAATGAAGAAGCTGAAACACAATATCGGAACTTATCTTTACAAGTAGGTATTGGACACTCCACAAGTAGTTAGTATATTTCAAAAATGAATTTAAATGCGATAATCCGCCATTTGCCAACTCCCCAAAAGGAAATTGGGGATTTACAAATGGGTGGATCGCAGAACTATTTGTAAAATATAAACTATAAATTTTATACACACTTTGGCCAAAACAATATGCAGTTTGGAATTTTACAAGCCAAATTAATTTTGTACATTTTTAACTATAAACGAACCTTTTCATCCAATTAGTAGGTCTTCCAATTTATAATTTGATACTTCGATATCCTAATACCCTTTGGAGTTAGTTAAGCTGTATTCGTAATTATCACTCCGCTTTAAAATTAAGGTGGACCTACAGTAATTTGTGGTATATTTTATATATACATATATTCATATATTATATATTTTTATAATAAATATAAATTACATTTTCATACACAAATATAATATAATAATATAAACGTATTAATAATATATAATCTTATGTATATAATCTTCTATGTACAATTTGAAAATTAAAATAGAAAATAATAACGCTGATAAGATAGATATATTGCACAATTTTCATATTAAAAATCCAGTTTTCTCGTTTCGTGTAGATTTCAATGCAAACGCTTGAAGTCAATTAAAAAAGTATTATGTGAAGAAGCCCGTGACTTTATCAGTTGTCTTTTCTTTTATCAGTAATCTTTTCTTTTATCAGTTATCTTTTCTTTTATCAGTTATCTTTTCTTTTATCAGTTATCTTTTCTTTTATCAGTTATCTTTTCTTCTCGTTATATCGTCCAGAAAAAAAAAAGCCACCAGAGAAAAAACAAAGAAAAAAATACTATATTTCTTTTATTTATTATTATATTCTTGAACTTGTTTTAATTAATCCTCAAAGTATATATTACATACAAAAAAATAATAGGTTCCTTTTGTTGATTAAAGTAAATTAGTAGTATGTCAATACATTTTGTATATACCTAATAATAAATATTTTGTAAAAAATAAAAGGAAGAATATATACGCTTTATTAGTGTACAAAAAGTAAGTAAATTATAAAATTAATATCATTACAAATACACATTAAAATTATATAAGTATATAATTCACATTTATAACTTTATTTCTAAGGAAGCCGCGTGGTTATAAATAAATACAAAATAATGAAAATTATATTTGTCGTTGTAACTATTTTATAAAATTAAATAATCGCTTTGTATATAGCTATTCACACCCGTAAACTACTGTACGGGTGTGAGACATGGAAAAGTATGAAAGAACTAATACGCAAACTCCAGGTATTCCTCAACCGTTGCCTAGGCCGAATCTTAAAAGCATATTGGCCGGATAGTATGGTCTCCAACGAAGAGCCGTGGAGAATCATCAAAGAGGACCCAATAGATGTCCAGATATGTCGATAAAAATGGAGATGGATAGGACTCTACGGCGCTAAGCCAGTCATATCCCCAAACAAGTCCTCGAATAGAATACTCAGGAGAAAAGAAAATGTGGGCGCCCAAACAAACTTGGTGGCGTACTGTGACGGCCGAAGTGCAGTAGATGGGCCTATCCTGGAGCGAACTAAAGCGTATCGCCTCCGACAGGTCGAAATGGAGAAACTTCGTGTCTGCCCTATGCCCCACCAGGGGGACTTAGGTCACACACAGACAGAGATATAGATATATTCATGAATTTTCTCCTTTTCTCTCTCTCTCAAAAAAACAAAATATGCCTGACTACGACATATAAACGAAAGTCTAATAGAAAATGAAATAAATAAACTGGAGGTCATAGAATTTTTTTACGAAATAATTTAAACCTGAATACTGTTGTAACTATTATGGATTGCAGTTTTAGAGTTTTCTTCTCTGCTCCTGCTTCTTCCACTTCTTACTTTTTTCACTTCTTTTCCTTCTCTTTATTCTCTATGCATTTTATTGCTCAGAACAGTCCGCTACCGGATGAATTATATACACGCATAATGCTCTTTTTGTCTATAACTTAATTTATTCTTGTTTATGTCCGTAAAGTATTTTACTTCAGATCTTTACTATATTTCTGTACCAATTTTATAGAATAATATATTTGTTGACTTCTCATGTCAACTTACATCTGTGACGTTGTGTTTTTATTTCGTTTTCAAAATCTTATATTATTATCAGCTATACATATTGTTTAATTGTGGTGGCGTATTATACAATATAGTTCGATTAAGGCGTATAAGTGAAGTGATATGAAATAAATGCGTGTATCGTGACTTTTTAAGTTGACTGAAGAATCCACAGAAGGTTTTGGTAGAATAGCCACCATATTACTAAGATGTAACGTGACAAGCTGACTGGTTACATTCAAGAGATTTGATGTTATCGTATTTTACTTGACTCTTTTTCTTTAATACAATACCATATAGATTCTTAAATAAAAACCGTATTCCTAAAAATATAAAGAAAAATATTTTGTTTTTCTATGATTTCTATCATGGAAACTATGGATTGGTGACAGAATTATATTTTTATTCGAGCTCAGAACAAATTTGTATTTTTTAAATAAAATTATATTTTTTAATTAAAATGACAGAGCGATCTCAATTGCAGACGCAGTGAGAGAACAGTGAACAGTGAGGACAATGGGGTGTGGGGTGGGTGGGTGGCGAATAAGTGGGCCTCTGGTTCTCACTGTTTACTAAGAGAAGCGCAGTGGCAAGAAAACATTGCGAAAATGTTGTGCTTCTCCTCTTTCTGTTTCTGTTCTCCTCCAAGATACGGGTTATTCATGTCTAATACAAATATCGTTTAATCATGGTTCCATCCGAACGAATAGTAGTAACCAACCAACTCTAATAATAGTATATCTGTTTTATCGGAATTCATTCAAGTATTTCGTTATAATAACTATTAAATTATAACTATTATTATTAGCCATATTTTAAAAACAAATTAAAATTATATTTATTTAAATTTAGTTTCGAAGGTTCGACTTACTTTTAATAATAATAATAAATTCATAAGTTATCGTAACAATTTTGTGTTTTTTTAAAAATGTAATATCACTAAAATTTCAAATTTAATAGGCACATTTTGAAAACAAATTAGAATTATTTTTATTTAAATTTAGTTTCAAGGGATCGACTTCATTTTTATAATTACTAATAAATTCATAAATTATCGTAACAATTTCGTGTTTTTTTAAAAATGCAATATCACTAAAATTTCAAATTTAATAGGCACATTTTGAAAACAAATTAGAATTATTTTTATTTAAATTTAGTTTCAAGGGATCGACTTTATTTTTATAATAATAATAAATTCATAAGATATCGTAACAATTTTGTGTTTTCAAAAATATAATATCACTAACATTTCCAATTTAATAGGCATATTTTGAAAACAAATTATAATTATTTTTATTTCATTTCAGTTTCGAACTCTCGGACCTTATTTCTTTATAATAATAATTATGATTTATAAATACTATTATCATAACAATTTTGTATTTCCAAAAATATAATATCACTAACATTTCCAATTTAATAGGCATATTTTGAAAACAAATTAAAATTATTTTTATTTAAATTCAGTTTCGAATGCTCGAACTTACTTTTATATGATAATTATGATTTATATAAAGAATACTATTATCAAACCATTTTGGATTTCAAAAAATAAATTTAAAATTTATTAGCCCTTTTTTGAAAACATTAGAATATTTTTTATTTAAATTCAGTTTCAAGTGCTCGGGCTTACTATTTTATAATAATTAAGATTTATAAATACTATTACCATAACAATTTTATATTTCAGAAAATAAATTTAATAGGCCTTTTTTAAAAAAACATATTAGAATATTTATTATTTAAATTCAGTAACGATCGTTCGCACTCTAGTTTTCAGAACGTCGATAGTCTCTCAAGGAGTGATTCCAACACTCGTGAACAATCTTGACTGAACACTCGATGTGAATAATATTGTAAGAGTCCGTACGTTGAATGTTTAGACTTGGAAAAACGTACAAGTGTGATAGAACGATGATTGGATGGAGTGATTTTAGCAGGGCGGTTAGTCAACTGAATGGTTAAGAATCAATTTTATAATAGTATATATGGTCTGGTGATGTGCGAAACGTTGTCTGCCGTGTGGTTTTCGGCATAGAATTGAACCACCCCATTACTTCCCATGGGTGTCGTAAGAGGCGACTTTGGGAAAATAACGCTCCCAGCGTTTATTTGAATAATAAAATCTAACTGAAATCCACAATTCCCATACCCTAATTTTAGCATTGGGGTCTAATACGGCTGTATTGATGACGATAAACTTTTTTTATATATTAGAATAAATTCTGAGAATTTATTAGAATATCTTTTATGACTGAACGCAGATTATGGTTTTATATTATTTTTAGTTTCAATTAATTATGCATATATTTATTTTATTGAATTTTGAATAAACTTAATACTATTTTAGTCTAGTCTCCTCTATTCTACTATATTTCTTCTATTTTTGCATTAAGAGTAGCGTATGAAAAAATAATTTGCGTAGACCATCCTTGCTTGCTAGAAATCGCATCAAGGACTTAATATGGGTCTCCAAATCAACCCAAAACACTTTGTGTTCTGGTAATAAAATCACTAAATTGAAATGTTTTCCATATAAATATAATAAAATAAAATAAAAAATAGGTTTAGTATTACATTTAGTAGTTGTGTGTATAATAAGTTTTAATATGTTCGATATACGGGTGAAAAGTAGAGTGGTGTTGGGAGTCGAATGACTTTATTAGACCTTCTGTTTACAATTATTTTGTATTAAAAAAGTCATTCCTTTAGTTGCCTTTATTAGTTATCTATGGTACAGTAATGGGATTGATGGACACTGCACAGTTGGTGCCAGTTTAACGATACACCAACGATTTCTGGTATTATATGGTTAAAATACCACATACCAGTATGTGCTTTAAATACAACTTACATCCTGGATTTAAATAAATAATAATAAATAAAAATAAATTTACTGTCGAAAATCTTACAAATTCAAA
This sequence comes from Baronia brevicornis, assembly GCA_031353405.1. Lineage (NCBI taxonomy): Eukaryota > Metazoa > Arthropoda > Insecta > Lepidoptera > Papilionidae > Baronia > Baronia brevicornis. The sequence goes on along the minus strand of JASFAT010003225.1, from coordinate 966,178 downwards.
TATGTAACGAACAATCAAAAATTACAATTTTCCAGCAAGAGGCAATGGCTCAGCAATACGGTGTCAGAGACTAAAGTCTCAGAGAGCGCTGGTTTTCAGCCATTCCTTACTCCTCAAGATGGAGAAGGGAGATAAGGATCATATTGTGGCTTTAATGAACAACAAATAAAAAAGAAACTATAATTTAACTTTAATTAGTATTGGAGTTAATTAATTATTAAATTATATAAGTACCAGTTATAGTAAATTAATCTAACAATGATTGAAGAAATCTTTAAGCTTTATCTCCTTCCAGTAGCAGTATTTTATGTTCTCCGCGGAAATCTGTTTGTAGCAGCATAGCAGTAGGTAAATAGTTGCAGATTTGTACTGGGTTGAACCTAAAAAATCCCGGCGTTAATAGCAAGTTTCAAATTTCAGAAAAACATTCTCTCTTCTATCATCATAACGCTAATGTATCACCAACCTACACCAAATTATCTTTTTAACATTGTGTCCATCATACGGTTGTCTGGAAGAAATCGCTATTAGCGATAAGACCGCCATTTGTATATAAATATTACAATCAATAATTGTATAACTTTGTTTTTGGTGTACAATAAAAAGTCGTTTTCCATCGTTATCCAGTTCAGCCCTCCCATCTAGATAGCAATGGGATATTTGAAAATCATAAAAATTAAGGAGTAACTAAGGCTCAACGACTTCTTTGGCTGGGTTACGCTGAGAGGATGGGGGACGATCGCGCAGTTAGGTGAGCGTATGTTTGTCACCCAAGTGGACGACGTCCTGTGGGGCGTCCCAGTTACCGCTGGAGAGACATGATCAAGGTTGACTTGCGCAACCTTCAAGTCTGCAACTGGCAGGGGGTGGCGCAGGACAGGGCACGGTGGCTTAAGATCTGTTCGGAGGCCAAGATCCTTTTTGGATCGCTGCGTCAACAGTTTAGTTAGTTAGTTAAAAATTAATGAAGGTGTAAAATCTAACTTCATATATGTATATCATAAAACTTAATTCATATATGTCAGTTATTTTATTACTTTTAAAATAAGTCTTTATAAAGTTATGATTTAAATTATGCAGACAGTTTGCACGGTATGGTTAAGGGTTCCATTAAACCTAAGATTACAATCCATTTAACGCAAATAAAAAAGCATCATATGGATTCTAAACTTAAGTTCATCATTCGCCTATCTAGATAGTTAATCGATAGTTAATATACAGAATGTTCTACAACATACATACATACAAGTCGTCACGCCTGTATCCCGTAGGGGTAGGCAAATACCACAGATCTCCTTTTGCTACGAACTCGGCATACCCTCCTTGCGTCCTCCAGACTCATTATTCTCCTTATGCATGCTCGCCGGTTAAAGGTACTCTTGTACTGGCCTTTCTTAAAAACTTCAGCAATTCGGTCAAAGTATGTTCTCCGCGGTCTTCCCCTACCAACCCTTCAATCCACATTAGCAACATAAATTTCTTTTGCCAGTCGTCTATCATCCATGAAAATGAAAATATTCCATTGTAACAAGCAACTTAAATGTGACAACTTTTATATCATTCTTGTCAAAGTTAGATTTATAGTTTTTTTTTAGGTTTATGTTTATGCGTTTGTTATTCTAATTATTTTATTAATTCATTATTTACTGTAAATAATCAATAATTATAAAAATAAGATTATAAACATAAGATCATATTGTGAAAGCGCTTCGATACCTTTTGATTGTATATAGGTATGTAACTTATTAGTTTTAAAGCATTGAAATATTGTTTCAGACAAGGAAAACTATGAGTCAACTTATAAATTTTATCCTAAGAAAATAGTGTATAAACAATATATATATAAAAAAATGTATAAATAATGTATAGAAATTAGTTTTTTAAGATCCCCAAAAATAATACTCATCTTCCTTAAACGCAAAAATAATACTTATCTTCCTTATGTCTGTCAGAAGACAGAAAGGCTGTCTTCTTCAAGACAGTCTTTCCACAACTTCCTTGGTTTTCCTCTGTGTCTCCTCTGTTGTGGGTGATATTGCACCGGTAACTTTGTTCATTATACAAGTCCTTGAAATTTTAAATTAATTACGTTTATGGAGATTATTAATGCGACCTCACTACCAAATAGGTTGATCATCCCTGTCGTTAAGTGACACCCGATTCTATTGATCGTTTCATGAGTAAGCAATAGTATATTATTAATTATTGACGACGGATTCACATTAGTGGCTAATAGCTAAGAGCACAAATCGCCTGTCCAACATGGCGGTCTTCCCAAATTAGGAGACATCTCAGTCACATACTAGTGGTCCAGTTGTTATAATTGCTCGTCAACTGATAATGCTATATCTGTGATAATACTTGAGAAATATTTTTTTGTATATAAATGTACATATGAGTATATATTAACATTTTTCCCCTTTTATATGGTCATTTTAAAAATATTTTAGTTGTACTTACCATCTATCTGGTGACTTCCCGTTTTTATTAGATAGCATTTTTTTGCTCTAGAAACATATATGTACGTACCTACATATTTTTATGTCCGCCTTTTTATTTTGGCCGTAGTAACTTTAAACATTAGAAATTTGATGACAATTGAACTTTTTTAATTTCACATCGTGTTTAATGTGAGTTAGTATCAATATAAAACATTAATTTCGATAATTATCAATGATCATAATTAATATTTATTAATTAATAATAAATATTAATTATTATTTCAAATTTATATAATTATTAAATAAATATATATAATTTATTAAAAGAATTAAATTTAAATAAACTATTTTCTTACGATTAATTGAACACTAAATATTTTTTTCCTTATGATAATTATCATTTATCAATATACATTTTATTAATTAATTCCATCTCTATTATTAAGCTTATTAAATCGATATAAATGAACTAATCTTGAAATCCAAAATTTCAAGATATGTTCCAGGGGTTAAAAGCATGAATTAATTGCGCTTCTATCGTTCTTTATTAAAAAATTCATGTAATTTATAATTCTTAATTATGCTAATTCTTCTATAAATAATTTTAAATTATAAACTAAATTTAGCAGTTAGTTGCTAACTCAAATGTAATATTATTATTATTATAAGTCGTAGATTAATTTAGCTAGAATATCGATAAGTGTATGTTAACTTAAAGAACAATAATCGTTCGCAATTGTTTAATATTTAGACAGTAACGATTTGGTCATATCATGGGCCAGCCAGTATGTTTTAATTACTCATTAATTTAAATATTATAATATTATTTTTTGTATGGGATAGGAAGACAAACGAGCGGGCGTGTCACCTGATGGAAAGCAATCAACGACGCCCATAGACACCCGCAGTGCCATGCGTAGTACAGAAGCGTTGCTGGCTTTTAAGAAAACTGTCATTATGGGAGAGGGAGAGTAGGGGGGGACACCGGACGAAGCATCGTAGCTAAGCTACCACTCAGACGGCGGTTTTCTGCGGGAGTGTGGCACTACCCCGGGCGAGCCGGCCCATTCATGCTACAGACAAATAATATGCCATTCATGACAAAGTATTCGTCTGCTGCGTAGCTCTACCAGTACAAATTATCTTTTAAACTTTCGCTTAAATATTAATAAGCAAAAGCACCTTATACGCATAATAGAATTTTCTACACCTTAGACGCTATTACAAAATACCATTTAAGTTTTGTATAGATGTACACAACACTAAAATTATATAACACATGAGAGTGATACTTACAGATATACTGATAGCAGTATATCTGTAGGTAATAGTACTATAGCATGTTGCTGACGCGACTCACAAAGCTTTATCCATCCATGAAGCATCCAATGCATACACATACAATCTGGTGTATACAACGTGTTGGCGTGATGCGTGTACGTAGGCTGCTGCGCGCGCATTAACTGTGTTTAAAGTTTGTCTATAGCTATACTCATAGCCTTAAGCATTAGCATGTTGCTGACGCGAACCAATAGATTTTTCCCGTACCCAGAGTCGTGTAACGCGGCTATAGAAGTTTTCACTTCAATAAAATAAATCCATATGTAAATAAAAATCTATACCAGCTCTGATAATAAGAGATAGTTCGTCAAAAGTAACTACGAAGTCACTTTTGACGAACTATCTCTTATTATCTCTTTATCTAGAACTATCTCTTATTATCTCCCTATCTATATAATTATCTCTTATTATTATCAATATAGTCTTTGAGGACAAGTCAAACCATTGTTGTGGTTACAACATGCATCAACATTTGTTTGGATTCTATTTAATTGTAAGATAGAATAATTGTAAAAATATAGAAAGAATATACCATAGTGTATATGTAATATAAACCCTTTGAAATACGTCCTTTTTATAGTTTAAGTACGTGTAAATAAACATTATATTATTTAATTTACTATAAGGTAATAAATTGCTTTAATATGCTGTAGTAAATTCTGTACATGATATATGATTATTTATCAGAATTTTAGCTTATTCTAAATTTAAATAATTTATGGTTAATAAAATATATTTGTTATCCGGTTTGTGTAAAAAATTTTCTATTACTTTTACGTATAAATTGAGTTTTTCTAATGTTAAACTTGATTTAAATCATCATCTGTCTTTTGATAATGGATTTCGTTCCTTATGGGTTGTTGTCAGCCCTATCAATCATTTCATAGATGTGTGGTTTAGTCAATAATGGTATTTCGTACTTAAAGTTATATATATACGTATTTATATATACACGTAATAAGCGCTATAGATGCTGTACATAATTTGTTAGCCTCAAGAAAAAAACCGATAACTTAAAAAAAAAAATCAAAAAATATAAAAGTACAAAAAATTAAAAAATACAAAAAATCCAAAAAAATATTAGGTATAAGATAGGTAAGTTGTCTTGATTTTAAAAATTATTTCCTAATATTTCTATTATTATCTTTACCTATTTAAGTTATATACTTACATTTTTGCAAACTTTCAAAGTCAACCCCATCTTCATAAAGCTTGAAAAAGCTATCACCGCTTTTGAATTAAAATAAATTATCTCAAACTTATTACAATTAATTTTAGTTGTAGATTTATTTTTATATATTTTATTTAGTTAGTTCTTTATTTAGGGCAAATTTTAAAGAAAATTTAATAACTGTTTCTAAATGTTCAAATTTAAGATTTCAACATTTATTTTTTGCATAAGAATTACAATTATTGATGTATTTTTTTTCCCACTACTCATATATCTCCCACTACTGAGCACGGGCCTCCCTATTTCTGGAGGAACGGACGTTAACCCACCACTCTTGACAAATGCGGATTGGCGGGATAATTGTTGATGTATACAAATATAATTTTTTCATGTTTTTATGATTTAAAATATATTAAAATCTTGTTGTGGCAGGAGCTAGGTCTTATGTCGGTTGTCGGATAAGTTAGTTTTTTTTTTTAATTTTATCATACCTTACATTAATACATAGGAAAGGTCATTGTGGGAGGGGAGGGGGGTTGGGCCTTCCGAACTCAACTGCTCACCGGACGAAGCGTGGTAGCTAAGCTACCACTCAGACGCCGGTTTTCTTTCGTAAACTATGACCGGCAGAGGAGGATTTCATGCAATTTTTATTATAAAACACTTACTTAAATAGCATTTTGCACATTTTACAGTGTAATTGATATGTTTTCTACTATGTTTTTTGCACTAAATCAACAATATATATTATAAGGTCTTAATCAATGAAATTGTCGGTCTGCAGTACTGGTCATTTGAAATAAAAACATTTTTGTAACAAAAATGTCCAGCAGTGAATTGCCGTCGGTTTATATTGATGTTGATTAAAACAAATTTAGTCCATTTGCGTGAAATTGTTATGTTAAAAACCTCACCAGACCTTGCGCCTACAGACTTATGATTTTTTGAGAATTTGAGATTTATTTGAAATTTGAAAATTTCTAGACTTCTCAGAGGGAAAAAAATTCAAATTAATCAAGAAATTGTTGCATGCCCTCCGGCTGGTTTCTTCAGGAAGGGTATCGATTAACTGCCACTTTAATTACAATATTTAGATTAATATAATTAAAAAAAAAATAATTATTTTTTACATAACGGCAACTTCATAGATAAAGAGATATAATATATATATATAATAATATATATATTTATTGTTCATTGATAAGTTTACTTTATAGTTATAACTATAATAAAGATATTATTATAGTTTTCATTTCGGAACTTAGCTTATACTTTTTTTTTAACATCTCATATATGTCGTACTGCTGAGCACGGGCCTCTCCATTTCTGGAGGAACGGACTTTAACCCACCACGCTTGATTAATGCGGATTGGCGGGGTTACCAAACTCGGATTAATATTTGTAATCCATACATATATTTATTCCGATGCGGGGATCGAATTGGCGACCATTGACTCCGAGGGCGGAAGGTTCCGCCACTGAGCCAATTGGTCGTCAAAGCTTATACTTGTATAGTAGTTATTTATAACAAATTTAAATGGTGCAGAGCCAAAGTGAGACAAGATTAGCTTTGATCGTGAGCTAGATAGAGATGCAATATTACGGCCAATTTTCACACGCCTCGCATTGCAGTCACGAGTGGAAATCGTCGGCCTTTCAATGTCTTGTACAAGAAGATTAACATATACTTGAAGTAGATAAATCGAGAGCGAGAGATCCGTAAAACCCTTAGTCTCATTATGAGTTATATTATTTAGCATTAAGACTATAATTTTTTAAAAATTATGTTATTACTTATGTTTTGAAATTTCCATTAGGAGAATCTGGTTCAGTTACAGTTTTTTAATATAATTTTTTACGTTAAATGTGATTTTTGTTTATTCAATATTATTATATTTTTCTACTGATGGGCTATATTCGATTACTTCACTATTAAATCGATACTGAAGCGATAATCGAGTTTTGTATATACTATCCTTTTTTAACATCAAAGCTTTAATCCCCGCTCGTGTTTTCTATCGAATTACAGCGTTGCTTGTTATTTTAACATCAACAAGTTTTTATTCGTATTAAGAAACTAAACCTATAGTAAATATATAAACGATGTGAAACCTATACCTTTATGATACACTTGTATGTTTGTATATATATGTTAATACGTATAATAAATGTTAAACGTTAACTTTAAAAGGTGTTTATATTATGTGGATAGTTAGAACTTTTACTTAGAGCGGCTTTAAAATTAAGGCTTTAGTTTTAAGGCTCCATAATTAAATTAAGCTACAGTTATTTGCTTTGAAAGTAAAATTCTTTGGGTTTATACAAATGCGTTACTTCATATCCCTTCTTCGTATTTGCCGTGTGGTTACCGGTATAGAATTGGACCAACCCGTTTCTTCCATTGGGTGTCGTAGAAGGCGACTAAGGAAAAATATCAGCAATATTACCCCTCATTTATGAGGAAAGCTGCATTGAATGTCGCGGCTGTCTTGATTGATTTCTTGTGCCAATATCTCTCTCAATTATTTGCATATTCACTATTACTTTTACGATATTATGTGTCTATATGTAAATAATAAAGTATTCTAGCGGCAACAGATCAGTTCATGGCGTCATGAGTGTGTATCTTCCACTGAACCATTTCCCAGTATAAGCATTAGCGGCTTATTTGGAATGGTTAACGAGAATTATCGTCATATTAAAAACATTGCTAATCCACTTTTTAATGAAAATAAATTTTATAAATTGCATTTACTATTATATGTATATTGTACTCATAACTATAAGTTATTTAATACTCTTTGTAAGCGGATGTAATATAATATAATATAATACAATATAATATAATATAATATAATATAATATAATATAATATAATATAATATAATATAATATAATATAATATAATATAATATAACATAACATAACATAATATAATATAATATAATATAATATAATATAATATAATATACTATAATATAATATAATATAATATAATATAATATAATATAATATAATATAATATAATATAATATAATATAATATAATATAATATAATATAATATAATATAATATAATATAATATAATATAATATAATATAATAGAATATAATATAATATAACATAATATAACATTCTATAAGTTTTGTGTAGGTGCGTAACGGGGATTGAATGAAAGAAACATCATAGGAGGTTGTTGATTTGAAATAATACATATATCGTGAACGTATGCTCAGCAAAAATTTCTAGTCAAGATATTGTATTAATTAATATTTAAACTTTTGGATACTATTATATTATCACGACGATCGATTAGCTTAGTGCCGGTCCCCCCTGCCCATGGTGCTAATGGTCGCGGGTTCAATCCCCGCATCGAAATAATAATATGTATGTATGGCCAACAGATATTTATTTCGAGTCTGATAACCCCGCCAATCCGAATTGGACAAGCGTGGTGGGTTAGCATCCTTTCCTCCAGAAATGGAGAGACTCGTGCTTAGCAGTGAGACACATATATATATATATATATATATATATATATATATATATATATATATATATATATATATATATATATATATATATATATTTTTTTTTTTTTTTTTTCTCACTCCTGAGGGATGTAAAAAGAAATATAAATATTATAATTTTTTTTTCCATTCCATTTATGTCTTAATCAGACAAACATAACTTAGAAAAATCGCCAATAACATCTTTTATATATCGCCTACAGGTTTGAAACTGGCGAGACGCCATTTTTTATCATATTTTTTATCACATAAAAATGGACCACTATAAATAAATAAATTCAAATACTTTAAATTAATAAAAATAATTTATTTTTATTTTTTATTTTTTAGCTTCCCCAGTGAGAAGCCGTTTCCGTGTCCTGGGCACCATTATAAAACGTAAACGATAAGGTCAAACACCCAGACGCAGATTGAATAGCTGTAGGCCATGAAAATCTTGCTGCGCTATCGAACCCACAACCCCTAGGCTATAAAGCGAATACTTAACCACTGCATTTATAATTTATCATCATCAGCTCCCACTATATCTCTTGTAAAATTATAATAATGAATTAATTAATTGTTAAAACAAGCCTATACTTTTCTCAAAGACCGGCAACGCCATAGACATTGCAGAAGTCTGTGGCACACCGTTCCATCGGGTGACACGCCTGCCTGTTTGCTTCTCTATCCCATAAATTATTATGGGATAGAGAAGCAAACAGGCGCATAACAATTTATGGGATAGAGAAGAGATATGGGATAGACGTAGTTCTTTTTTTTTAATTAAACAATACAATATCCTGACTGAAATCGGTAATAAAACATTAAGTGACGATGCGACGGTATAACATCTAACCACAACAAAATACTAACAGTATATTTGATTAAAAACTAAGGATTTATAGAAATAGTATTATATATAATGAACATGTACATTTACATTCACACAAGTGCAATTACTGAACATTTAGTGTACATAAAATATGAAATATAACACTGTCGGTAGTACATTTGTACTCACCAAACGGTGTCACCTAATATTTATAGTACAAATAAACGAGTAGAACTTCTGAGGTGACCACCGAAAATGGACGTGTTACCTCAAACTTATTCTGTAAACTGTCCCCCCCCTATATATACGGCCTTAGTCAGAAAAGTGAATAGAACATACAATACCGGCGAATATAAATTATTTTTTACTAATAATTAGGGATCACGTAATTTTATGCTAATAGTTATAAAATTATTTTATTTAAATTAAAAAAGGGAGGAAACCTACCTTCTTATGAGACTTCCTTTTTCTTACTCCATTATTAATCCAAACAATTATCTTTTTGTCGTGTTGTTCTGGTACACTCATTATCTATTTTTTAAGAACAACGGATCACTTTATGGTAACAGTTATAAAATCATTTTATTTAAATTTAACATAAAAGGAGAAAGCGATCTCCATACGAGCCTTGTTTTATTTCCATTATCAATCAATAAAATCATTTTATTATGTCATATTGTTCTGTTACATTTATTTATTAATTTTTACGAACAATCAGGGATCACGTAACTTTTTGCTTACAGTTATAAAATTTAGTTATTTGAATTTAAAAAAAGGTTATTAATGGAGTCAGGCGTTACTTTGCGGAAATCCATCACTATATGGACAGTTAAAAGTTTTACTTAGATAAGATCCGCGACAAGCAAAACAATAACAGAAAATTAATAATGTGTGTTTTTCCGTTGAGTTAAGTGGATTTATTTGGAACTTAAACCAAAACCTTACCGAAAATCGGCCATCAATTCTCCACCCACCAACAACTATACACAACACCAAACACACATTATCACTTTTCCATCTTGTAAACAACACGTGTTTCGCCCCAACACGAGGCATCTTCGGGTATAGTAGACTCTACGGAAGACTTCGGTTTCACTTTCCGGTTGTCTGGTCTGGTTTAAGTTCCAAATAAATCCACTTAACCCAACGGAAAAACACACATTATTAATTTTCTGTTATTGTTTCGCTTGTCGCGGATCTTAGCTAAGTAAAACTTTTGACTGTCCATATTTAAAAAAGGAGTAAGTGATTTTCTTACAAGGCTTTTCTCCTTCGTTATCAATTAAAAAAATATTTTTATGTCATTTATGTAATCTCTTAATATCATTAAATAATTTTAACAAACAATTAGGGTTCACGTAATTTTATGCTGACAGTTACAAAATTATTTTATTGAGAAGGAGAAATCGATCTTCTTACGAGGCTTCTTTGTTCCTCCTACTATTATTAATATCCTTATGCTAAGGAAAAAGCATCTAAAGTATCCTTAGCGCTTCAGATGTCCAAGGATGGAGATGGTTACTTACTATCAGATGACACGCTTGCTCGTTTGCCTTTTACTTTCATGAAAAATAAATATTCCCACCGAGATATGATCACAGAACCATTGTTTAGGTATTCTATAAGCGTGGTTTACAAAACTGTATGCGTACACATATAACAGACAAATGAAAATGAACTGCTTGTAATGTCGATACATTTATAAAGATGTGTACTTCTTGTCTCTCCTCGGCGCCGTGTCACCCTGTAGAAATGTTTAGACTTTATTTTTCCATACTGGTCATCAGTATTGATGACTTCATGTCAATAAGAATAAATGTTACTTTAATTATAAATGAGTATACAATCGTTTGCTTTTCTGACTATGGCCCGTTAACAGTCCCATACGATACTACTATATTTGATGTGCTGTTTGGCTGCGCTTCTTTGCGTGTGAAGGTTTGCTTGGTTGGTATAACAGGTGGGAGGATTCGCGCCAGATCCGACTGGGTTGGTACCACCGTCTGACCACGTCTGCCGCACTTTGTTAATCTGCGGTATTACCGGTTGGATAGCCAGTGTTGTAACGGGCACGGAGGCGTAATATCTTAAGCCTCAAACGTTCGGTCTTAATATATTATGTATGTGAGCTTAGCGTACCTCACTATTGTACATACATATATTTAGACCGACGAATAATCGATATTTGCCAATTTAGTTTTCTCATTTTGTTCTGTGATATATAATATTTGAATTGCATCTTGTTTTTACATCTTCTGCGATTCTGTGATATCGGTGTCTATTTTATGTACATTATATTTTTTTATTATTAATTTTATGTGCTTGTAGTTTTGGTTATTATTTTTAATTTTAGCACGCTTGCATTGGAGGCATATAGGTGTAATTAGGTGTAACATATTATATTGTTATATTTATATATAAATAAAGATTTAAACTATCATATTATAGTAGTGTATTCATAAGCTTAAATTTTATAAAAATATTTAATGATATTTTGATCTCTATGTTTAAGGAACAATAAGGTATCGTAAGTCAAATTGATATACACACAATAAATGCTATTACACAAAACACACATACACACACACACACACACACACATACACATGCATTTTATTAAATTTATAACTATAATCCATGTTAAAATATATGAATGTGTAAAAACAAATATATGTGTCACTCTTGAATTAAAATTGAGGTTTACATAACTATCCTCAATTCATCAGTGAGCTATTTAAATATACTATATATTACAAGAACGGAATGTAAGCTAAATAAAATTTGACACCTACACAGTGCAATTGTATTTTATTAGGAACATAGTTAGTGACTTGCTCCGTGCTTTACAAATTGGCTAAAGAGAATATGTTCGTCTTTTCAAATCTGTATATTATATATATCAAAATGGAGAGCTATTTTGTCAGTCTCAAAAAACAGCTCGACCGATTTGAATATTTTTTTTATTTTGTTTACGTATAAAAAAATAAAGGGGAAAGATAAAATAACAACTTGAAAAGTTTTAAATTATTTTTCATCCTTTTACTTTCAATTACTTTAAATAGATTGCGTTCGTGACGGCTTTATCGTCGAACGTACGCGTTTTTGTAAAAAAAAAAAAACTGTCGTTACGTGAAGGTAAACAATATATCCATCCATCCAAAGATATAAAATATTTTTGGATTTTCATGTGGGACTTGCGGCATAGAATACGTGTGTCCCACATCTTCCCGTGGGTGGAGTATAAGTTTATAGACTAAGGTCTATGCGAGTAGAGTATCGAATTGTAAATTCCAATTGGATTGCCAAGTATGGAGGCAGACCAACGTTCATCATTGCACTATTATAACTCACTGGCGATTGACAATTAGTCAAATGTGAATAGCTTAATACACGTATTTGTATTTATATTAGATGTAATTTAATTATGTGTGTTCGATGTTATTACATATTTATTGATCTTCATATGTTATATTCGAAAGACAATACGATTTGAATCGGCTTCACAGATAAAACTATTTATATATGCATGTATTCTTCTCTGATAAGAAATTGAATGAGGTCGATATAGGATAACAGACAGGGTAGGAAATAGACCGAATTCATTGTGACTGTGATGTATAAAAAATTTAAAGCACCGTAGCATTGTGTGGCTTTGGAGGACGTTTCAAAAATAAAATTCGCTGTGATATGAGGGGGAGGTGAGGGGGCTATATTGTTAGGATTTATGGGAATGTTGTTGATTCAAAATTAACCTCATTACAAATCGCACCTTTTAGAAATAGAAATAGAATAATCTTTATTCATGACACTTTTCTATATAAAAATAAATAAACAAAACAAAAAGAAAATAATTTTATGCTAACAAGTGTCATAAAATGATTCTTGTTCAGCGTGTGCCAGGCGTTCTATCAGAGCACATGGCGCTGGTTTTCAGCAAGAACCAACGTGGTCAGATTGTGGATAGTGACGATATTCATACTGACTATATATATATATATATATATATATATATATATATATATATATATATATATATATATACATACATAAATACAATACAATAAAATTAAAAATAACTAAGTCATGTAATAAATTCATAAAAGTCATAAAAGCGGTGAATACAAAAAACCTTGGAGTTTTCCGCTTTATTTAATTTCTCAAGTATTTTGTGATCGTAAGTTCTCACATTAATTAGTTGGGGAAATTTGTTCTGTATCCATGTCGAGGATAATGTCAAAATAATTAGAAATCGAAGACATAAAACGGTTTCGCTGTAAGTAGAAAATGATTTATTTTGGTTTTATATACCATTCGAATGAGAAATAAATTGCGTCGAATGATCTTGATCGTTTTTTAAAAGAATATAAAAATTTAAAAAACGACTTTAATCCATTATTCGATGCACTTTCACAAAACCAAAATACGTTACTTTCTATAAATATTCCACTGTACTTTGTTGTCTGTGGAAAATGTTGTCTTTGAAAAATTTCATGTTCACAAAATAATTTAGAAAAATATACCCGGTACATTGCCAGTAAAAATAATTAAAAAAAAAGATAAAGTTTAAGTTCAAATGTTTTTATACGAGATTTTGTTTTAAAAACTTTTTCAAAATTATTTAGTACTACAAGCGAACAAACAATGACGTCAGTTGTTCTAAGTCCACGTTGAAATTGACAGATTGACCATACATTTGTATTTTATGGAACATTATTTATAAATTTGTGGGAGAAAAATATATGTTAAGAAACGTTATTTTGCAAAGCAAATTTATTGCTATAAGTTACGAAAACTTACAATCAAATAAAACAAATACCAAAACAAACGGTTATAAAAGGACTGAGCTAAACTCGTAGAGGTCGAAGTATATGAAAATACTAGTCATATCTATATATAGCTACACGGAAAGTACAGTGGAATTCATAATTAAAGTAAGAAACGCGAAGTACTATAAAACTAACTTAATAATTGGTGATGGTCTAAAATAATAAAAATAAAAAATATTTTTTCTACATTGACAACACGATTTCACAACACGATTTCATAAACTTCATTCTACAAGTAATCGGAATGACATTTTTAAATTTACTAAAGCCGCACGCAGCAAGCTGCACAACTTTTTGATGTCATCTTATACATAATGTATTTATTCTCTATTTTTATTCGGTAATTAAATCGATTCTCATTAACGATCTTAAAACTGTAGTCGATGTCAAATATAAAATATATATACATATACTTACTAATGTATTCTAGAATTTCTAATAAGATTTTAAGTATTGTTTACTACTGATGTGTTTTTTTAAGAGACCTTTTTTAATTTGTCACAAAAAATGATTCTAACTAAATAACGGACATTTACCCTAATATTTTTTGAAACTTGTACTCCCATCCAATACAATCATATCCTACACAAAAATTGCTTTGTCAATTGATTTTGTATACCTGATCTAAATAGATTTATCAAACTAATTCAATTAAACATCTAAGAAACCTAATTAATAACATAACATATGTCTACAATTCTTCGTATTTTATATTAATTATAGGCCTAAAAAAATATAACAATTTTCTAACACTTCACTCCAAACGAACTTGATTTATGTATTTATTTTCAAATAAAATAAATTTAATGTATTATTATGTTACATATATTATGTTATTAATTAATGAAAATTCTTAATCGTACATTTCAATTATTAAAAATTGTCTGCTATCCTAAGTTTTATTTTATATACGAGTATAATATAATTATATAATTTTTAGAACATAATTGATGTTTAAAAATAGACAAATTTATATTCCTTTATATTTTTTTTTTCTAAAAGTATTGTAGTTTCTAAATATATAATATATACCTATATGTGATCTTTTAATGTCTAATAATCGTTATCTTTAAGTCGTAATATTAATTAATAGTAAATAATTAGTAGTAAAATATTAAGAGTGTCTGAATATCAAAGTAACTTACCAGTATATTCTTTATACTCGTACACTTTTGAGTAAAGTAATTTCAATGGATTATATCGACATCTCTGTAGTGTAGGAAACCCGCAATATGCTATTACGAATCTTTTAATGTTATATCATTTCCGGCATCGACAGGTTAAAATAGATCTTGTGAATTTTATCCACATTTTTTTCCATGTGTATCTCCAGATATATAACAAGCACCGATTTATTCTATCATTATATTCAAAGTAACCATGTATAAGAAAAACTCTGTTATGTTTTCTTGTTAGAATAATAGAATCTTTAAGTGATTGCGACATTATTCGTGTTTTGAACGATGCATTCTTTTAATATATTATTCTTATATATACTATTTATTACAGAAACAACACGGCTATAGTTGTATACGAAGAAACCATTAATATTGATTAGGATAAAATATCTAATGAAAAATATCAGTGAATAACGTCGTAAGATTCTGTTACTGTTTAATGTTTTAAGCAATATTGAGACGAATAATGTGGTAATGCTAACTTAATCTCGACGATTACAACTGTAAGTTATAATGCTGATAAGAATGTTTTATCATAATTAGTTATCTATTATATAATTAGGTATTATGTTTTTTCCTTAATTACATTTTAATTAATAGTTATAGAGTAATTAAATAAATATAAATATTTTACTATTAATATTAGCTATAATTTTATATATTAATGAAATGTGTACACTGATCACTTGAAAAACTGAATTTATTAACTTAATTCATTTTTTTATTTTTCCTGTAAAATATGAATTTCACGATAACTTGTCTCTTTCGCGAGGCTGTCGATATATAAAAAGTTGTTTTCAGCTATGGAAGACAATTATACGGGGTTTAGTCATGAATGGGTTATGTCAGTTGCGGTTTTGTGGTCAGACTGGTGACATATATAAATATATATTGGTATACCGTTATATGTACTTACATAAATTACCTGTTTATTTAAAAGACTTTTAGTTAAAGACATAAGACTCGGATAGTTCTGATCTGGCTTTGGCTCTCTGACAGATTACTCTCATTTGAAATCTATCCGATAAACTCCGCATGAAACTTTCCAAGCCCTATGAGCGACGTTTGAGCTTGTATAGAGGATGAACAGTGTTAGTGTCCTGGCACCATATGAGGCAGGGACAGGCACAGGTGGAATACTATGGAATTTTTTTTATGGAATAAGAAGGCAAACGAGCAGACGTGTCACCTGATGGAAAGCAACCAACGCCGAATAGACATCCGCAACGCCATAGGAAGCGTTGCCAACGTTTAAGGAAAATGTCATAATGGGAGTAGGAATGGGAGGGAGAGTGGAAGAGGGGGAGGGAGTAGATGGAGGGGAAGGGTGGAGAGGGTAGAGGCAGAGGGAAGGTGTTGGGTCTCCAGAATTCGGCCGTTTACCGTACGTAGCGCGTCGCGTATCTGCGTTAGTGTGTGTGCATAATATGCCATTCTTGACAAAGTATTCGTCTGTAGCGTGGCTCTAACACTACTAAATTACTAATTACTAAAACTATTCAAAACAATCGCACATTTTTTCGATTGAAATCAATTACAATGTTACCTCCGTATGATCACGAAATACACCGTTCGATAAATAGTTAAAATGAGATCATGTATATATCCAAAGTATGTCCATGCATCATATAATTTTCTATTTCCAAGTGGCCATTATTTTTACCGTACAATGATAATATCAAAAATATCTCGATCAGATTGTCCTGCCTCTAAGTGTCCGTCTCAATGTCACATCAGCTTTTAGATGTATAGAAATAGAACGGAATATAAAGCAACGATGTAGGCAAGATTAATATTCAAGCTGAGATATTTTGGACTCTACTCGGGAAAATTTATATAAAAATAAATCGTTTAGTCACTTTGGTTGACAGACACCTTAATATTAACATAAGTTCTTTATTAGGATAAGGATTTGTTTAGTTCTTTGATATCTTAAAGATATGGTAAAGCGTAAGAAATTCTAAATATTTGTAATGAATGTTGTTAGTATACAATATACATATGTGTTTGTTCGATGTAATTGTAAAGGTGTATTCTTCTATGTGTATTTGTCGTGAATATATGTTGATAAAAAAAAATCACGTTGTTTTATTTGTTACCACCTCCCAGACTTTAGTTCTTCTGTTTGCTCAAGAATTCAAAGTATCCATTGACTCCCGACACGAGAACTCTCTACTGGTTATGGTGTTGCGTTTAAACGACCATTGTTTGTTTCATTTCATTAGTTCTCATCAGTTTGAAAACTGGAAGATGACGGGAACATTTGCCATATGTCCTTACACTTGAAACTGGCAATCCTTGGACGATTGTTGGAGACAGCGGCATTATTAATCCCGGCTAAAGGGTGTGCTGATCTTCGCAATGCGGTCGGTAGGAGCTGGATGCTTGTGACCGTAGATCGCGGTTCGTATTGCGCCTTGAGGCAGGCTTATGTCCAATAGTGGACTGTAGGTGGTTGATGGTGACAATATAATACGTTCTGGTAGCGGTAGTTTTCTTTTTGTGGTTTATTAAGTTTTCGCTTTTTCACGTCGATATATAAACGATGAAAATTTATGTAATTTAAAAAAAAATCATCAGATAATCACGTCGAATGTAACTAAATATACATACATAGATAGATATGAATGAATACCCTCGTTTTAATATTCGATATGTGATGCAAGTATCGTTCGCTGTCTCGCGGCAAAAAGCAACCCTCTATTAGAAGCCCTTTGTGTATGTCTACCCGGTGTATTCAATCTGGAATTGCATCGACTGCGTACACATATTGTTATTTCGCTGCGTTTGTCTATCAAAGGACTTCCGCAAAACAACAATGGACCCAATTCGACACACTGTATACAGCGAGGCGAGTTGGCGTCACTTTGTGCGAAACAACCGGCCCTGAAAAGGTACATATTGATTGTGTTCAACTAACACCGTCGCACAAAGACATTGATTGCCAAGGACTAGGTACTCGATATACATATGTACGTTCTAGGGAATGTCAGCTTATTTTCACACCCTATATATAGCCCACTGACGGGCACGGGTCTAACCATTTTTTTATGACATCGGAAGCCAAACGAGCAGGCGGGTCACCTGACGGAAAGCATTATTAATGGAGTCAGGCGTTATATTGCGGAAATTCATCACTATGTGGATAGTCAAAAGTTTTACTTAGCTTAGATTCGCGACAAGCAAAAGTCACTTTTCGATTGTCTTCCTTAGAGTCTACTATACCTGAAGATACCTCGTGTTGGGGCGAAACACGTGTCGTTTACAAGATGGAAAAGTGGTAATGTTGTTTGGTGGTGTACGTAATGTGTTGTGTATAGTGGTTGGTGGGTGGAGAATTGATGGCCGATTCTCGGTAAGTTTTTGGTTTAAGTTCCAAATAAATCCACTTCATCCAGCACAACAAAAAACACACATTATTAATTTTCTGTTATTGTTTTGCTTGCATAAGCAATCAACATAGACATCCTCAGTGTTATACGCATCGCAGAAACATTTCCGGCCTTTTCAAGACTTCAGCATCGGTCTGTTCTAACAAATTCCGGTTCTCCAACAAACGTTTCTCAAATGAAGTGTTTTTTTAATGGGATAGGAAGGCAAACGAGCAGGCTTGTCACCTGATGGAAGGCAATCAACGCCGCCCATAGATATCCGCAGCGCCATAGACAGTGCGGAATCGTTGCCGACCTTTAAAGAAAGTGTCATTATGGGAGTGGTAATGGGCTGTTCAGACGATATCCCCTGAGCCTGAGCCTGAGGATCTCACCCCTATGGACTTTTTCTTTTAACCTACCCCATAAGTAAAGTCTATGAAGTAAACCTGAAACGAACATCTCAGCACTAAAAGTTTATAGTGGAGTTTGGGTATAATCAAGTTGCCACTACACCAGACAAATATTTTTTTTTGATGGGATACGAAGGCAAATGAGCAGACGGGTCGCTTGACGGGAAGCAATCAACGCCGTACATAAACATCCGCAGTGCCATAGGCAGTGTAGAAGCGGTGCGGGCCTTTAAGGAAAGTGTCATTATGGTATGAGGAGGGGGGAGGAGGAGCGGGGAGGAGGAGAGGGGAGGAGGAGAGGGGAGGAGGAGAGAGGAGGAGGAGAGGGGAGGAGGGGAGGAGGAGAGGGGAGGAGGAGGAGAAGGAAGAGTGGGGCTGGGCATCCGGAACTCAACCGGAATGAAAAGAGAGTGTGAAAAAGAAGAACAAATTAAAATATATGAAACGTGAAGGAAAAAAGTGTAAGTGCCAACAGTTTTCACGTTTAACGATAAAGATAAAAAATCCTTATTCTCGAACGTAGAAGTAGAAATATGCGAATCGATTCAAATTAGAGCTACAGAATGTAACGATGCCGATTATAAACCTAACAACACCATAGATTAACGCCCCCTCGCCGTATATGCACTGAGACTTATTTATAGTGATCGCAAATCAAATAACCACAAGGAAATGTTGGTGCTCGAATGGAAATCGATGCATGTAAATGACATTGTACTGGATGTGTGCCACGTTGAAATGCAAAGCTATTTGCAAAGCACGCCATTTCCTATCGGCTCAGTGTTAATTTCAACTATTGCGTATACAAGGATCGCACTGTTAAATTTAAATTAATTTAATTAATTTAATAGGGGCTGGGAGGAGATTAAACAACTCGATAGAGCATTCGACGTAATAAATTTGATATAGTACGCAGAGAGATGATGCATACATTATTTTTGTTCTTCTTCTTAGAGTAAACGATTACACACTACCAGCCCAGAACTGGACCACTGACACCGCATTATCCGTTGCCCTCAAAAGGTCATGATGAGCAGGTGACAGCACAGGGCATAGAGAGCAGGATATCGGGTGTGCCATTGTTTGTGTGGCTCTCGCACAGTCGCCCAAGGGGTTTCCTGCTGAGAAGCCCACTTTGCCATGCTGTCTCTACGTCGGTCAATATGGGTGCGCAGGTGGTTAAGGGACTTTTATTTTTAGTTTATTTTATTTTTTGAGATAATATAAGCTTGTTTAGATAGAAGATATCCTGCTTTCCTTTAAAACGTGTCATTTGTAACAAATTATGTATTAATAACAAACGCATAATTTGTTACAAATGACACATTTTTTATCTTTATTTCTCATGATATTTTTCATTCGAATGTTATCCTCTAGACAAACTATCCGAGATACATACGCAGTGCCATAGGCAGTGCAGAAACGTTGCCGGCCTTTAAGGAAAGTGTCATTATGGGAGGGAGGCGGGGAGGGGAAGGGGGGGAGGAGAAGGGGAAGCAGGCTTCCGGAACTCAATCGCCCATCGGACGAAGCGCGGTAGCTAAGCTACCACTCAGGCGCTGGTTTTCTATGGTACTTCCCCGGGCGAACCGGCGCATTCATTCTACAGACAAATAATACGCCATTTTTGACAAAGTTCGTCTGCAGCGTCGCTTCACCACTATAAAGTACAACTAAAAACATTGATTTCGAAAGGAATGCTTTTTCAAAACGAGTTGTCGACAATAGCGAGTTTATCTATTGTTGTAAGTAAATTATATGCCGTATTGACCAGTGAAGACGTTGCAGACGAAATAATTGAAGGAAACCATGTTCTCCACAAACCAATCAGGATGCTCGTGATCCGACATATATGAATATAATTACGCTCATATTCACATACCTACGTAAGCACAGACGTGCGTTTGCATCTATGTCTCATGCAACGCTCCCAAATTACGTCGGATAGGATCAAAGCAATTTCCGTTGTAGGCATCTTCTTTTTGTGTATACACCATATTTGAAATGTGAAGGGGCTGAAATGGCGGATGAAAATTTCGTATAACTCCAATAAGAGAAATGAGAATTCAATCAATTCGGTTAAAAAATAAATCAATTAGGTTCAAGTTTAATTTGACCTGCGTCGAAACTTGACTTTCTCCTGCTGTTGTGACATTATTTATTATGTGGACAGTCAAAAGTTTTACTTAGCTAAGATCCGCGACAAGCAAAACAATAACAGAAAATTAACAATGTGTGTTTTTCTGTTGAATTAAGTGGATTTATTTGGAACTTAAACCAAAAACTTACCGAAAATCGGCCATCAATTCTCCACCCACCAACCACTATACACAACACCAAACACACATTACCACTTTTCCATCTTGTAAAGGGCACGTGTTTCGCCCCAACACGAGGCATCTTCTTCTTAGAGTAAAAGTGAAAACTTTTCGGTTGTCTTCCGTAGAGTCTACTATACCTGAAGTGACTGGGCTGTGAAAACAAGCTTATTCCAATACGCTGTGTCGTACAGGATTATATTTAGTACTGCGTACTATAGTAAATAAATCCTGTATCATTATAATAAATATAATTATGTATCGTACGAATAAAAAATACGAGGTGTCGTATTACAAAAGAAAAAAAAATAAAAAATAAAATTCAAATCCGTAATAAAAAGCTTGCGCGACTCGGAGAAAGTTTCTCGCTGCACATTGTTGTAAACTTTGTAATTAAATTGTCCCCTGATGTACTCGATGTAAATGAATGTCAGAGAAGTCTTCTCGCTCTGTTGATCATCACGTTCCTTTTGCTGCTTTTCGGCAAATATTCGTCACGAAAAGGGCATTTGTTTCGCATACTGTATTACTATTCTTTGTGTTAGTATTGGGGTAATAACAAAAATACCTGAATACAGAGATTAAAATGATAAGTCTTAAAGACCGATGGTGAAAAGATGATGAACCCGGTAAAAAGTTGCTCGACGGCCTGCCCGAACCGTAACATCTACTGGGGTCGATCTCGAACAGGAAATGGTGATACGTGCAAACCTATGGGGGGGGATGAATAAAATCCAAATGGCGGAAAATAAGGTGGACGCCACACAAACATAATTTCGTCATTTATGAGCTGATTACGCCCGCGTATATTAGAGCTATCATCAGGGACAGACAGGCCCCGAATAGCTAGTTGTCTGTATTTAACTGAAGGTTCTCCTGTTACGTTCAATTCCTACAATTTACTGTAAAAATAAAATAAAACGAATTAAGTTTCAATACAAGTTTATTTTAAGCTTTTATATGACTTTCTTTCAGACCTTCGACGTAATTTATAAAGCAGCCTATTTATTTTAATTTCTGCAAGTTTTTGAGTTAATTTTAGAAAATTACGTATATATATATATATATATATATATATATATATATATATATATATATATATATATATATATATATATATATATATATATATATATATATATATATATATATATATATATATTTCAGTATAATAACGCGTTCAGGGTGCTGTTGGGGCTACCTCGATACTGCAGTGCCTCAGGGATGTTCGCTAAAGCGCGTGTTGACTGTTTTTACGCCCTCATGAGAAAAAGATGCAGGGTCTCTGGTGCGAAGGGTACGGGGTAGTGCCAACAGAATTCTGAGCATGATATCCAATAGACTGGATTGCATATACATGAATCATTGTTGTTCCGTCGCAAACGGGACGGTACAGCGGTGATTCGTGCGTATTTGTAACATACATGTAACTAACCTAGTCTATAAGAAATATTATTTACTAACCATAATGAGTCACTGGTCACTTGAATAAAGAATATTATTATATATATCTATATCTATATATATATATATATATATATATATATATATATATATATATATATATATATATATATATATATATATACCTAGGTACCTACATGCGTTTTTTCAGTGCGTGTATAAGTAACTCATTGAACAATGAAGACTTATGTATATATTATTTTCATTTATCATTGTATTACACAATGGATTAAAAATAGTCTTCGAGAGCCGCATACGGGCCAGATCGTGTTCCGGGCGACCCTGATGTACTTGTGTACAGCATTAATAATGGATTTATTAATGTCAAGGGTAGTTGGAATAGTCCACGGGAAATTCATACAATGGACAATCACGAACATAAAAATATATTACATGTATGTACTTACAGTGAGGGAGTTGAGTGGTTGTCGGGAGAAGGTTTTATAGGGTTTTACATAGCCTTTATAATTTGGCCATTAAAACAATTTTGTTCATTTATATTTATAATTAATTCTTCTATAATCATAGCCACGCTGCATACGAATACTTTGTCAATAATGGCATATTATTTGTCTGTGGTATGAATGGGCCGGCTCGCCCGGGGAAGTACCACACTCCCGCAGAAAACCGGCGTCTGAGTGGTAGCTTAGCTACTGCGCTTATATTATATAAGCCACTCCGGTAACAGTTATATTCTTTAATTAGTGGCGTATTATACAATATAGTTCGATTAAAGGCGTATAAATGAAGTGATATGAAATAAATGCGTATAACGTGATTTTTTAAGTTGATTGAAAAAGTCCATAGAAGGTTTTGTAAGGTTGAATACCCACCATTTTATCAAGACGTAACGTGACAGGCTGACTAGTTACATTTCAAAAGACGTGATTTTATCGTATTTTACACGACACTGGCTTAATAGTTATAACAAATTGCCATAAAAAAAAAAACAAGAAAAGAACATGGCTGTCGTATTCAAATACTTGAAGAGACAATTTTGAAAGTAACTTGTTTTCTAATTTATCACAAAAGCGAGCAAGTTGAAAGTGATCCACAAAGCATTGTAGTGACCGTGAGTTAGTTCATTTCCTACCGTGCGTTTGAGTTGGCTCGAACAATTCCTACTGTACAATTAACAAGCGAGTAAGACAACAAAGTTGTATTCAGACAATTAGTTAGTTTTATTATGCATTTTTTTTATGACATAGGAAGGCAAACGAGCAGGCGGGTCACCTGATGGAAAGCAATCAACGCCGCCCATTAACATCCGCAGTTCCATAGGAAGTGCTGAAGTGTTGCCGATTTTTAAGAAAAGTGTAATTATGGGAGGGGGAAATGGGAATAGAGAGGAGGAGAGGGGAGGGCAGGGAAGGGGAAGGGGAAGGGGAGGGCTGGGAAGGGAAAAGGAGAGGGGGAGGACAGGAAATGGGGAAATGGGAGGGCAGGAAAGAGGGTATGGGGTGGGGGAGGGCAGGAAAGGGAGAAAAGGGGAGGGGGGAGTTAGGCTAATTTGTGTCCCAACCGTTCCCATCATTAAAATTATTTATGTAATTGTTATTTACAATTATCCAATTTATTACATAATTACAGCATATATTTGCTACGATCTCGGTACACTATCTTTGCTTCATCCACACTCATCACTCTCTTAATGCAGTTTCTTTTAAATTATTCGCTACATTGTTTCCCTTGCAAGTCTACGCCCAACCACACAGGATAAAGCGAACCGCGTATCTTAATTAACAATCGATTTCTGTCACGTGAGTTAATCCTATAAATTGGTCATTAGTTTTGCTTAATATTCTGTTCAAATAAGCCGATCTAAATATGGACAGGTCTGTGTAAACATAGACATGTTTGCCCACTGCTAAGCATGGGCTTCCCTATTTCTGGGGGAACGGAGGTTAACCCACCAGGCTTGTTTAGTGCAGATTGACGAAGTTACCAGACTTGGAATAAATATTTGTGAGCCGTACATATATTTATTCCGAAGCGTATACTTTGTACCCGCGACCACTGAGTCAATTGGTGGAATGAACGAGTTCTGGGTGCCCACCGGCCAAATGGAGCGACGTGGATGGATCTGTGTAGGGCGGTTGACAGCTACATAATAAATTTTATTTATACTATATTGTAAGTTTATTTTATACTACATAAGTTTCTAATTAGATATATAAGTTGATCCGAATGAAAGGCTATATTCATTCATTCATTCATTCATTCATAGGCATTATAAAAGCGTTGCCGGCCTTTGAGGAATGTAAATATTTGATTAACTGAATATAGGTGTTAGTGACGCGTTATGTTAGAGGCTCGCAGGCCGTTGGTGACAAGCAAGATTAAAACATGAGTTTGTAGTTATAAAAATCAATACTATATTCCACCTTGCACGCCCATATAATAACCGGGTATGTCAACCCTTTAAATACAAATTCCGTTTACAATTTGACTACTCACAAACGCACGGCCGGAAAACAATTTTCCGATTTAATTACGTCTGGCGAATTTCACTGAGGGCGGGAAATATTCCACCCTTTATATTATTCGTAAACCAGACCACTGTCCGATGGTGACCTGTCCACTTCTGTGAAGATTTTCCCGTAGACAAATAAAAGGCTTTATCCACTAGACTCACACTATGATTTTCGGCTCGTTTGTATGAATATGAAGGTACAAATATTAAGTTTTATCACTTTTGTCTGCCTTAGTAATTTAGTTTTTATATATTTATTATTATTTATTTATTATTATATATTTATTATATTTTATATATTTATTATTTACAGTATTTTTCTTCTCCTGGTATGTAAGTACTTAAGTATGCAATACTTTTTAAAATTACACAAAAGAAACGACAGTTTTGTATAACAACATATCCGTTAGACGATAAATATATTCCGCCACGAACGCCATCTATTGAAAGTATTTGAAAGTAAGAGAAAGAAAAAATATTTTTTATTTTTCTAGCTGTTCTTTTATGTTTTCTCTAATTTTTTTTACTAAACCTTCCCTGTATTAGAACGTACAAATAAAAAAGAATATTCAAATCGGTCGGGCCGTTTATTAGTTTTAGCGATACTAACAAAATAACTCTTTATTTTTATAATATTGTTAGATATTTTTTTTCTTCCTTTGAAACATGAATGTCATTTAAACGTAATTAAATGTTTTATCCTTGAAACTAAAAAGTATGATCTATACACATTGACATGTTGTAAAAAAGAGTATACCTGCGGAGTTTCTTTCGCCGTTTCTTCTCCGTTCTTAGGAAATGGTGGTAAAGCTTTATTGATAACAGATTGACGTTTGATAAATGAAATGTAATTTCGTATGTCGAAATAAAGAATTTCTTCGAACTGTTATTGTGTAGTGGAAAAATATACGACATCCCAATGATACGCCGCGGGTTTATTTCTCACATTCAGTTGAACCACTTTATGTGGATGATAAAGTATGCTCATACAGCAACGGTTAAGGCGTGCTCCCAGTGTGGCCCGCGCCTTATAGTTACAACATGAAGGAGATAGAGAGTTACCCTTTTTTAAACCCCTACAAGGCATTCTTACGTTCATAATCAAACGATGACAGCATAACGGTAAATGTATGACAGTAATTATTATATACCTATTTTAAATAATGGTTATGGCGGAGATCTGTGGCCTCTGCCTGTCCCTGCGGGAGGCGGGCGTGATAATATGTGTGTATGGTCAAAGTTTCTTTGGCTCTGGTGGTAAGTTTTCATTATGTGATTAACTATGTTTTCGCTTTTTTGCGTTAATATATATTTAGACAAAGAGCCTCAAGTAGCGTATATAAACTTGATATGTAATAGGGTATTATAAGTTTTAATTAGTGCTGGTGCAAAACGGAAAGGAGTTCAACTGCATTGTTCATTACTGCTCCGAACAGTTAAAAGTTAAAATTTGTTTTTTAAACCTCTTAACTCGTGTAACGACCACCTTATTGGCTCAGTGGTGAAGCTACCGTGTTCGAAGTGAACGGAAGCGGGTTCAATTCCCGATAAATATCTCACGTGATCTATATTTTTCCGAGTTGGGTTGTTCCACCAATTCACCTTGGACTAGCGTGGTGTATTAATTACAATTCCTTCAACAATGTGGAAATCCGTGAGATTGAGTTCAGACATATGTACATAGGAGTGGTAGAGCCACGCTGCAGACGCACTCTTTGAATGACATTATTTGTCTGTGGTGTAAAGCCGGCGTTTGGGTGGTAGCTTAGCTACCGCGCTTTGTCTAGCGAACGGTTGAGTTCCGGAGGTCCAAACCCTCTCTCTATGAGAAGGGACTCATAATGACCTTTTCTTAAAGGCTGGCAACGCATCTGCACTGCGGCGGCGTTGATTGCTTTCCATCAAGTGACACGATGACACCCAGCAGGCGTGTCGTCGTTTGCTTTCCTAGCCCATAAAAACATATTTTTTTAGTTGGATATTTTATAAGTAAGTTTTAATTTTCATAATATTTATAGGCTATAATGTTCAGTTTATAATCTTAACGACGTATTCACAATAATAAATGTACATATACGATTCAGAAATTCAAGATGTCAGATTATATACCGAGTGGCTGTATGGTCAGTAGTTTTAATCCAAAAGGAGAATGCTTTTCAAGAGACTTAGTTCATAACAATGGCTCGTATTCACTGACATTTCGGGGCTTACTTCAAAGTGCTAAGAGCGTTTGGCGTTTGGCGTTTCCTATTTGGAATTAAAACATAATTTTAAATTATTCAAAACGAGAAAAGGATTTATTAATGTGTGAATATATTATATGATATAAGTGTCAATTAAAAGAGTAAGGGTCTATATATAAAATACGTCACTAAATAGTTACGTGTCTACGTCGCTAAATAGTAACGCGTCTACGTCGCTAAATAGTTACGCGTATACGTCGCTAAATAGTTATGTGTCTAGGTCGCTTAATAGTTACGCGTCTACGTCGCTAAATAGTTATGCATCTACGTCGCTAAATAGTTACGTGTATACGTCGCTAAATAGGTATGCGTCTACGTTGGTAAATAGTTATGCATCTACATCGCTAAATAGTTATGCGTCTACGTCGCTAAATAGTTACGCGTCTACGTCGCTAAATAGTTACGCGTCTACGTCGCTAAATAGTTACGCGCCTACGTCGCTATCGTCGTGTGTTAGGTTCATCATCATCATCATCAGTAATAACCTATGGCAGTCCATTGCTGGACATAGGCCTCACCTTGTTTTTGTAATGTATCCAAATTGTTACAAACTGTTTTATTATGTTTCTGTTTCTTTACAGTCCGTACATGAACCTCCCCGTTTCTTGAGGAATAGAAATTAACCCAACACGCTTACAGAATCGGAATTATGAAGCTACTAGACTTAGAATAAATACCTGTGTAATAACAAGAATTCTGCCAGACGATTCTAACTCGTGTACGTGTAGTAATGTTAACATATAATATTGCAGGTATGATTATATATTATATTTTTTAATATAATATTAAATAAAGCAAATAAGAGAAATGTTTTTAAATTGCGAGAAGAAAATAGCTCCAAAGATTTTTCGTATATTTTTCGCATTAATATGCCAATTGCAAAAAGCTTGTCAAAATCACTATATATATATATATATATATATATATATATATACATATATATATATATATATATATATATATATATATATATATATATATATATATATATATATATATATATATATATATATATATATATATATATATATATATATATATATATCAATAATTGTATAATTTTGGTATTAGTGTACAATAAAGAACATATCTATCTATCTATCTAATATACTTTACTAATTAAGTCAGCTTCTCGGAATAAATAAATCGTATACTCTTCAATTTATCAGAATTATTTCTTGTTAAATACTATACAGCTTTTATATGTTGCTTGTTAGTGTATTTTATATGAGAATGAACTTGAGCGAGACATTTGATTTCTATTAAATGTTTAAGGCAAGTTATTTCCCAGAAAATGTATAATCACAATTATTTGTGTCGTATTTCTTTTTATCAAATTATAGTTACTTAAGTTGTTATGGCAACCACTTCAAAGGGCACAATCTTTGTATCCATGATGTATATTATATTTAGATATTAATAAGAAGATTACTCTCTAATGTGTTTTTTTTAACGTTGCCTATAGAAAACCGAGACACCGAGGGGTCACGGAAGGGTTTACGTGAAATAAAAAGTTATTTATTTTAAGCCTAAAAATTCTTAAAGACAACCGATTGGTTCAGTGGCGGGGCCCTCCGCCCACGGAGTCAATGGTCGCGGGTTCGATTCCCGCATCGGAATAAATATTTATATGGATTTATAAATGTTTATTCCGAGTCTGGTAACCCCCCCAATCCTTATTTCCTTTCCTGCCCCTTCTTCTCTGTCCTTCCTTTCCTTTCCGCCAATCCACGGTCTGCCTTGCCAATGGATGCATGGATAGGGGCGAGCCTAGTCGCAAGCGTGCCGATCGTCTCGGGATCGGGCTCCTCCGTGTACTATGGTGCCTTACCTCAGCATGCAGAGCTCTGCGGGGGCTGACCTCCATCCTCCCTTGCGGCTCGTGGGATTCACTAAGACGAATTTAATATACCTAATTTGTCGAAAATGACAACGACGTGGTTCGCCACCTGTCACGTCCGGATTCTCACGAGGGCGAAAAGCGACCAATGACGAGCCGTGTCGCTGCGATGAATGGCAGCGGATGGAGCTCTGTGGTCTCTGCCAATTCCTGCGGGGGATAGGCGTGAATATATATAAAAAAAAAAATTCTTAAAGAACTCACCTACCAATCGTAATGCATATTCAAAGCTTTCGAAATTCGCTCTGATCTGCATTTTACCTCCATAGTGTGGACCAGGTACTAGGCATTGGAAAAAAATATATAGTAAATGTTTATTAATGCTGTCATATTATATTTTTTTTATGGGATAGGAGGTGCATATGGCAAGCGTGCCGTCTGATGGGAAACAATCAACGCCGCCCATGGACAACCGCGACACCATAGGAGTCACGGAAACGTTGCCGGCCTTTTAGGTATGTGTAGGCTTGTTCTTTGAAGGTGCCAATGTCGTATCGGTTCGGAAAGACCGTCGAAGGTAGCTGGTTTCACAGATTGGTGGTGAGTAGAAAATAAATAAATAAATAATAATAATAAACACTATAGGAAACATCCATAAAAACTTTTAATCTTTATAATGCAAGGAAACACCTATAGAAATGTAATAACAGGTTCGAAGTATCATCCAGGATATAATATATTTAGTTCTTAAATAGATTATTCTATGGCAGGAAGTTTAAGGTGACTGTTAAGAGTAATGTGTGGTTTACTTCTCTTCACTTTACTTCCACTTTTCTTCTAGTATTTCTTCCGAACTTCTTCCAGATTATTAAACTTATAACTCCTTCGACGCGCCGTCGCCCCTTTATGTAGGTATAACGATCGAAAGTTCTAGCATACCAAAATTCTTTAAAATGTTCCAGCAATTTGTGATATTTTCTAGATATCGTCCTGTCTCTTTACCGCGCGCATCTATTTTCAATTAACTGTTCTTGTCACGCATTGACGGATACCTTATCAATTTATTTTTAAAATTTGTAATGACTTATTTGACCAGGATTTTGAGATAGATAGGCGGGTATAGCCACGCTGCAGACGAATACATTGTCAAGAATGGCATAATAGTTGTGTGTAGTATTAATGCACCGGCTCGCCCAGGGAAGTGCCACAATCCCACAGAAAACCGGCGTCTGAATCGTAGCTTAGCTACCGCGCTTCGTAAGATGAGCGGCCAAGTTCCGGAGGCCCAATATCCTCCCCTCCGTCTCCAACTCCACTCCCATAATGACACTTTCCTTAAAGGTCGGCAACGCTTCTGCACCACCTACGGTGCTGCGGATGTCTATGGGCGGCGTTGATTGCTTTCCATCAGGTGACACGCCTGCTTGTTTGCCTTTCTATCCCATAAAAAAAAATTAAAAAAGAAGGTTTTAATCTTTTTATATAAAAAAAATATTTTACATATGTGTAACGCAACAATAGTAAGTTGATTAAAAAAATATATATTAAAATATCACAGATAAAAAATAACGTATTCTTAGCTAAATTATAATAATACTCCGCCTGCGGAGTCAATGGTCGCGGGTTGACGGCTGATTGGCTTAGTGGCGCTTTATTCTGAGTCTGGTAACCCCGCAAATCCGCATTGGACAAGCGTGGTAGGTTAACATCCGTTCCTCCAGGAATGGGGAGGCCCGTGCTCAGCAGTGGGATTTATATGGGCTGTTAAAAAACAAACTAAATTGTGAATGCTTCATTTCATCTTACGAGTACCTATATATAATTTCCACTGTAATCTAGTGTATATATAATTAAATTTCACATATTTGTTTCCAATACGGATAAAACTCAAATTCATTTTAAAATTATATATTCCCTTCCGACAATTCCAATGCTATTGGCATCATGATATTGAATTGTATGTAATAAAATTCATTTGAAATTCAATTCAATTTGAAATTCCAGTCAGTGAAATGTATTCCCGCTTTTCAGAAACTATTGCATGTCGATATTTAGGGACGGGTTTGGGAATTGCACGGTGCGTTAATTCGAAGGGTGACAAACTCAATCTAACTGATTTCAAATATTCCCAAAGTTATCCTGTTTGGACCAGTTGCGATATTACCGCTTTGGTACTCGATGTTCGTGGGTTCGATTGACGTGTTGGCATAAAATTTTGTATGACCCAACTAACTTTGTTGGCGCAGCGACCCAAAATGGATCTTGGCCTCCGAACAGATCCTCCACCGTGCCCAGTCCAACGCCACCTTCTGCCAGTTGTAGACTTGAAGGTTGCGCAAGTCATTTTCGATCATGTCTCTATCCAGCGGTACCTGAGGCACCCCACAGGACGTCGTCTAGTTGGGCGACCCACATACGCTCTCTTGACTGCGCGATCCTCCCCCATCCTCTCCACGTGGCCCAGCCAACGAAGTCGGTGAGCCTACTCACTCCTATTACATTGGGTTGGGCCACTCGATTTTGGCATTTTTTCGATGACCTAAGTGCATTTATTCCAAAGCTGTGTTCTCAATTCACCTTGAACAAGAGTGGTGGGTAACTGTCCATTTCTCCACGAATTGGGTAGTCCCATCGTCATCACCACCATTATCAAGGCATTACAGACGCGGGTGGGCCTTCGCCTGGTTCAGTAATTTTTTCCAGCCGTATCTTAGTTCTCTCCACCACCTCACTCCGATTGCCTTTAAGTCGTCCTCAACTCCATCTAGTTATCTGAGTTTAGGCCTTCAGCAGCTTCTACAACCATTTGGTCGCCGTAGAGTAGGCGTTTGGGTACTCTAGCCTCGTCTATCCGTATTACGTGTCCAGCCCAACGAAGGCGTCCAATTTTGATGATTTTGATGACGATCGGCTCATTGTACAGCAGATAAAGCTCGTGGTTGTAAAGTATACGCCATCGCTCATTTTCCAGTTCACATTTCCGCAGTCCAGCAGTGGGACATATATGAGCTGTGGAAAAAAAATATTACGATTACGCCTGGTTAAAAACAATGACTTTGACATACTTTTGTCTTCTTTTTTGAGAAAGGGATGCTTAGATGGTTCGGGCACAATGAGAGGATGGATGAAAGACGACTGACGAAAAATATTTACGTTGCGGATATGGATAGAAGAATCGGTAATAATATTTCATCATTACATACCAAACCTTGTGGTTAAAATGTAGCCATACTGTGCTTAAATTTAAACAGTAATAGTCCGGGCGTTGTTAAGTTTATATTATATAGTATTCTTTAAGACAGTAACTTGTTTTTGTGCTTAATAAATGAATAAATAAATGTATATCTTGCTAAAAAAATAATACATTTATACAACGATTAATAGTTTTATTGTAAAAATACAAAAGACTATGACTTCGCACACAGAGCGAGACAACTTTACCAGTTGTGGCACTGAATGAAGGACCCGTAAGAGATCTTTTAGATCCCTTGATGCAGTCAATGTTCGCGTCTACGAATCTTGTATACTCCATGGCTATTGCATATGCAAACTAATCCAATGGAGACGATACAACCTGTATGATCTTTCAAAGCGGCCCGACCCCCTCTTCGCGGAATCGTGTACATATTGATCTACTTGGAGGAGTGTCGTTGTAATCTACTAAGTGATACGCGACTTTATACATACATATATCCTCACAACACAAGGCCTTTGGGTTATACTACTTTCTCGATAACGTATATGTCTTTTGACGAAAATCTCCCCCTTCACACCCTTCACTGTGGGTCAGTATGTCAGTAAATACATATATCATCACGCCTGTTTCCCCTAGGGGTAGGTGAAGACCGCAGATCTCCATCTGTTACGATCTCAGCATACTTCCCTTGCTTCTTCTACACTTATTACTCTCTTCATGCAAGCTCCCCGATTAGGGTTACTTTTGACCGTTCTTTAAAAATTTCGGCAATTTGGTCAAGCTATGTTTTCCTTGGTCTTCCCCTAACGACCCTTTCATTAACATGTTTGGGTGTGGAGAGTTGCTGACGGCCGTTTTTCGATAAGATTTAGTTTAAGTTCCCCGTAAATCCACTTCTTCCAGTAAAAATAAAAAAAACATTATTATTTTTCTGTTTGCTTGTCGCGGATCTTAGTTAAGTAAAAGTTTTAACTGTCCACATAGTAATGGATTTCCGCAAAGTAACACATGACTCCATTAGTCGTACATTTTGAAATAAATGTATATATTTATTTCAACTTACATTTTTATTTTTAAAAATCCTTAAATCTTACACGACAACATAATTGGTGTATTCGGTAGCATACGTCGGTGCTATTCATGAAATTGAAAAGCAATTTTCGCGTTAACACGCGTGGAGGGTAAGTGCATTTTGTGTGAGCCGCGACGTCCAGCTGTGAATACCTTACTCGTGACCAACGAGATGGAGCCTTCACGAGTACTGTGAGTACTTTTGATTCCGTTCATTATTTCTCTTATTCCAAGAGTTACTATGTTTTAATTGAATTTTTTTGTTTTATTTGACGACCTCTTGGCTCCGTGGTGAGGCCGAACATCAACAGCCAGCGGCAGTCCACTGCTTTCGGTAACCGGCTTTAGAGAATCGGCGTTCCACTCCCCCAGACCCACCCCCTTCCACTCTCCTTACTCCTCCCACTTCCACTCCCATAGTGTCATTTTCCTTAAAGGTCGGCAATGCTTCCACAATGCCTATGGCGCTGCGGATGTCTTTGGGCGGCGTTGGTCGCTTTCCAGCAGCCAAGCCAATCCGGCTTGGACAAGCGTGGTGGGTTTAAGTCCATTCCTCCAAAAAGGGGGAGGACCGTATCCAACAGTAGGACATATGTATATAGGCTTAAAAAAATGTGGACGTCAGAATTTATTGCAATAATGTGTGTTTTGTACTGGAAGAAGTGGATTTACGAGAAACTTAAATTGAAACTTATCGAAAAAGCGGCCGTCAGCAACTCACCACCACACTTCCACAACGTACACGACACGTGTTTTGCTTCAACACGAGGCATCATCAGGTATAGTAGACTCTACGGAAGACAAGTGTTAAGTCGTAACTCTCCCCGAAAATCCACTTCTTCCAGTAAAAACCCACACATTATCATTTATCTATTTTTGTTTTGCTTGTCGCGGATCTTAGCTAAGTAAAAATTCTGACTTGTCTACATAGTAATGGATTTCCAGAAAGTAACGCCTGACTCCATTAATAATGTTAAAAAATGTACTTTTTTGTCTACAGAACATTTATGCTTTACAGATATTTATTCCAGTCCGGTTGTCCTGCCAATTGGCATTGAACAAGCATGGTGGGTTAATGTATCTTCCTCCAGAAATGGGGAGGCCCGTGTTCAGCAGAGTACATGTGGGTCGTTATGAAAAAAATTACACGGATTGTTTGGTAAATTACAAGGCATGCCTTTCGGAGTGACAAATACAGATTCGGCGAATTCATGGTCAAATACGATAAAATACGTGGTTGCATTTCTCCCGCCAACTTATATAAGTGATGTTGTGTTTTTATTTCATGTTTAGATTCTTATATTATTATCAGTTATATTGTTTAATTGTGGTGACGTATTGTACAATATAGTTCGATTGAGGTTTATAACTGCAGTAATACTTATTTCATATCACTTCACTTAAATACCATGCGTGTATCGTGACTTTTTAAGTTGACCGAAAAATTCCATAGAAGGTTTTGGTAGAATTGCCAGCATTTTATCAAGACGTAACGTGACAAGCTAATTAGTTACATTTCAAGAGATTGGATATTTTTGTATTTTACTTGACACTGGCATGATAGTTATAACTAATTGCCATCAAAGAAAGAAAAGAAAAGAAATGCGTGATTATACATAGTTTCGTTGATCAAGGAAATCTAAATGCGTTAATTAGGGATTTAATGCATTTAAGACAGGAAAATATAACACCGCATTTGTTATACGAAAGGAATTGTACTTCCTTAAATAATATCGTTATTTATGTCACAATCCTAAAAGCAAAATATTAAAAAAAATTAGGTTACCGAGCCAACAGAGTCTCTGCGACTTTGTCTCTCCGATTGTGTCATCATAAGCCACAAGCTCCTCGGTTTAGGCATTACGAAGTACTCTCAGAAAGGCCGTAGAAAGACGGATTAAAAAAATATATTATATTATCATGGTAGACGGTAGATGGTGTAACGGGCTGGTTTCCGCAACTAGACCACATCATGCGCCTATATAGCGTGTTGTCAGAATGGATAGCTCCTATTCTATCCACCCCAGCACCTCAAAGAACTGCAGCAGCCTCTTCGGTTTGCCTACAGCATCCTCGAGGGAGCCGGGTGCACCCGGGTATTTGACCCGGTAGTTGACTACTCCTCTGCACTGAACAACGATGTGAGCAACTGTCTCCTCCTCTATGCAGGCCCTGCACAGAGGGCTATCTGTAACACCTAATACAAATAGATGTTTGTTAATTGGACCATGTCCAGTTATTACGCTGGTTACCACGCGCAGTTGCGCCTTTCCAAGGTGAAAGAATTTTTGATTGTAGGCATGGCCTCTTTGGACTGACGACAACCGGTGCTGGTCGTCCAGTGGTCATTTAAGCCTTTGTTCGTGTGTTATCATTTACTACTGTTATCATTTGCTACGATCCTTCATCGCCACGTACTCGGAATTTTCGATTATTTCAAGATTCGTCTGTACACTTATTTCAAAACTTAAAAGGAGCTATAAAAACCAAATAATTTCTTAATATATTAAACACAATATACATATGTGTCTATAGTATGGCTCGAAAGACACGCGTTGATGTCTATTTGCGAATGTGGTTTGTTCAGGATAATACAAATATTAATTGAAAATAACGTCTTGCCTTTATCTCACCTTGATTAGTGCAAATTATCCATATATCGACGTAAAAGAGCGAAGAAAATACTAGAGCTAAAAAAACTTTTGAGCATTCTGAAAGAATTTTATCTTATCACCCAAAAACAGTCAGTTTCAACGCTGTACAAAATTTTCCATTGTTTGCAGTACTACGAGACTCAGACCACTCGCAACGATGTTTTTTTCTGATCCGAAGATGCAATTTTTTTTGACATCTGCGTCATTCACAGCGTTTTCGCTTTTTTGCGACGATATAAGCTTACAGATATGTCCACAAATAACCAGGAAAAACGTTCGGTTGTGTATAATTCATTTTTATTACAAGTATTAGAGAAAAACAATATTGTAATAATAGCGGTCTCAAACCAGTGCAGATGTAGACAAACCCACTAGTGCGTTGGCTAAAGTTCGGTGATCACTTTGGTGACTGGGGGTGATCTCTTTGGTGGGTGACAAATACCGGAAGTACATCCTGTAGAATGGCACGGAGGATATATGCAGTGCGTGTCACCGTCCAGGTGAATGATTCAGACATGTTTCCAAATATCTAAGCCATTTGAGAGACATCTAACTAGCCGACCGACCAATTGGCTCAGTGCACGGGGCCCTTCGCCTGCGGAGTTAATGGTCGCGGGTTCGATCCCCGCATCGGAATAAATATATGTATGCATTACAAATATTTATTCCAAGTCTGGTAACCACGCCAATCCGCATTGGACAAACGTTGTGGGTCAACGTCCGTTACTTCAGAAATGGAGAGGCCCACGCTCAGCAGTGGGACATATATGGGCTGTTAAAAAACCTAAGTAACCTGAAATGTACATCGGCATTTTGCTATTAAATAAAACTTATTATAAATACGATCCAAAGTTAGTTCTTGAAAACAGTCCATTACAAAAGAAAAGATCCATTATCACGGATAGGCATATTGTTACCAATAATTCTAATATTGTGATAGTGGATGTTGAACTACATGCTAGGCAATGATAGTGGATATTGGTGAAATATGTAAATAAAGGAGATAATAAATACAATAATACACAATGCAAAACAAGCCCGGACAGATAAACCTTCATAAGCAGCAATTGATCACAAGTTGACGCACGTGGCAGCCATTGGCCTCTTCAACCATTTTAAAGGAAAGT
The DNA here is from genome assembly GCA_031353405.1 of Baronia brevicornis. Lineage (NCBI taxonomy): Eukaryota > Metazoa > Arthropoda > Insecta > Lepidoptera > Papilionidae > Baronia > Baronia brevicornis. Next base: position 928,707 of record JASFAT010003225.1, on the reverse strand, counting down.
GAATAACCCGTCACATGACATAAGATTATAATATCTTCTTTTTTATAGCTATATGATCTTTCAGCGTAACCGGCTCTCTTAACCGGCAAGCTTGTATGAAGAGAGGGATGAGTGTGGATGAAGAAAAGGAAGCGTGCCTAGATCCTAACAGATGGAGATCTCTGGTGCTTGCCCACCCTTACGGGAAACATGCGTGATGGGTATGTATGTGATCTTTCAGTCGGCCTCCGGATCCTCTCTTCTGTATTATTCTCAAAGAACACTCACGTCATGAAAAATCAATTAGATATGTTTTTTGCTGTTTCTATTTGAAATTGATATACACACAAGTATGTATTATTCAACATATTGTTATAGATAATATATATTTATTACTATGAAGTTATTCCTTCGTTTAAAACACACCCGGATTTTTTTTTTTATCGTGCGGAAACTCTATTCCACTCTGAGTCGAGAGTACGCGGACGTTTTAGAAACAAGTTTTACTTTATATGCAACTATTTTATCCGTCGCGCGCTTTGCTGCGATCTCAGGTGAGAGGAGATTCAAGGAAATTTATTGATATAAAATAAAATTCTATATGCATTGTGTTATTTCTCTTGAAACTTGTCCATTGCATTTGCATAGTGAAAACGTTTCATTATTCGTGTACAAACACACGCACGCTACATCAGAAACCCTCGGGGGTCAAGTCAAAGTCTTTTTAATATATAACGGATGAACAAATAAACATACATTCGTTTTTAAATACATACATATCGTTACGCTTGTCTACCGTAGGGGTATGCAGAGACCACAGATCTCCATCTGCTACGATCCCGACTTACTTTCCTTGCATGCTACATACTCATTCTACTGATGCAAGTACGCTGGTTAAGGACATTCTTGACCCGGCCTTTATTAAAACTTTAGCAATTTGGTCAAGGTATGTTTCCCGTGGTTTTCCCCTACCGACCCTCCCATCCACATTTGCAACTTTAAATAATAATAATAATTCTTTATTTGCATAATGTGAGGTGTAACAAGATGAAAACAGACGTTTAAAAGCTCCATCACATTGCCACTTGTGGCGTACAAATTTCATTAATCATTACATACATAGTGATCTAAATACATAAGTCGCTTATGATTACAAAGCATTAAATTATTAATAAACTGTTATATTGTATTATTATAATTGATTTATCTATTACATTCATTCAATCCAACTTTTAAAGCATAAAAGTCCTTAGTAATTGTAAAATAATTTTGTAAAACTCGTGTCTGATCATATAAGAACAGTCAGTTTGAACGCCGTAAAAAGATTTCTATTAGTCGTAGAGCTGTGAGACTCATACTATTCGACGCAGTATTTTTTTGCTGATCCAAATGTGATCATCTTCTTCTAAGAGTACCGCTCCGACTTGCGAAGGTTGGCAGCCAATTCAGCGCAACTTTCCTCTTCCTTCGCGAGGTGCAGCGGTTCTGAAGCACTCGCTATCCCGGTCCACTCCCTGATATTACGTAGCCCAAGACTTTCTTTTTTGACCAACTTGGCTTTTGCCCACTCGTACCTGTTATGTCTCATGATATGACCTAGGTTGTTAGCATGTGTTATAACTTTTTTTGATATCTGTGTCATTAACAGCGTTTTCGCTTTTTTGCGTCGGTATTATGAAAATACGTGATCTCAGAGTAAAACACATAAGAGCTTGCGTTGTGTAGTTCCTGGGCAGAAGGGAGCCATCCCATTCGCTCCTTTCGATGTCCTACAAGGCGATTATGGCCGCTAATACCAATAGATGTGCAACATCGTCCATTTGAGTAATTATCTAATTGCGAGCTTAACGTGCGTTTCGTTTTATTAATAAAATAAAAATACCGATTCCTTATTTTGAATGATTCGATATGTTTTATGTAGCCATAGACCATTCAAATCGGTTAATAATGAAAGATATCAAGAAAAAAAGAAATGTTTCGATAGTTGACTACAACGGTCGAGACTATCGAAATAGGTGCTTAATTTTGGCAACCGTGGTTGCCAAAAAATACATATATACACATCGTCACGCTTGTTTCCCGTAGCAGTAGGCAGACACCACAGATGTCCATCCGCTACGATCCCGGCACACCCTCCCCGCTTACCCCACACTCATCCATCTTTTCATCCATCTTTCCTTTTCTATTCGGAAACGGCTCTCTGTTAGTCACTTATCGCCCTCGTGGGAATCAGGACGTGACGGGTGGCGAACCACGTCGCCGTCATTTTTTGCTTTTGGTTGCCAAAAGCGAGGCATTTATTTATTATTACTCATCGGTCCCAAATGTACTCGCCAAGGGTGGAGACCACAGCAACACCTTCCAATGTGACGGAGACCGAGACAATGTCCGGTAATGATCTATTATTAAAAAATAAAAATCGGAGACAGTCATGAGGACTGCCGACAGAAATGTAAACTTAAAACTGTATTTCGAAATTTCAAACTAATTGTAATATTATATAAATTATATAAGTAAATAAAAATTGAAGTTTTAATAATATATTAATAATTTAAATAAACATCTTAATTATTAATATTTTTAATAAATAAATAATTTTAATATTTTAATAATATATACCTTAAGTATTACCACGTTGCCGACGCGAACCCATCGATTTATCACACAGAGTTTTTACAGAGTATCGTGTAATGCGGCTATAGAAGTTTTTACTTCAATAAAAAATAAAATGGCCTAATATATCCCTTAAACGATTACTTGCAGATTTACATATTTTCTATTAACTAAATTTAAACCAAACAAATAATTATCTAAAAAGTAATTGGTATTTAAAATAAAATATGTATATAAGTGAGACTAGTTTACGGTTTTACCCTTTATATAGGGTCCTCCAAATTGCTCCACTGCTTCCTCTCCTTCGATCTGTTGCAGCTGTATCAATATTGATTGACACGTAACGGACAGACAGTTTAATTGGATTTTATATATCTGAATTACGTACAGTGTCGCTCTCATAAAATAGTTAGCTATTGAAAAAATCGTGAGTCATTCAAATTTGAATCCATAAATCCTTTATTGGTACGGAGGATAAAGCATAATTATATAATCTTTGTTTGATAGAATCTCAGTTGTAATAACCTTAGTGTGATATTCAAACTGAAAAAACACAAGATATTTAAGTATATAAATTGAAAAGTTGCGTTGAGTTATCTATGTAAGTATATCAAATTAGGAGTTTGAGTTGCTCTTTAAGGATTATCTATGTAGGTATGTCATATATCAAGTCAGGAGTTAGAATTGCTCATTAAGGATTATCTATATAAATACATACTTATATAAAGTCAGGAGTCAGAGTGGCTCATTAAAAATTATCTATGTATGTATATTGAATCAGGAATTTGATTTGCTTTTTAAGGATTATCTATGTAAGTACGGACATATATCAAGTCAGGAGTCAGAGTTGCTCATTAAAAATTATATATGTATGTATATTGAATCAGGAACTTGATTTGCTCTTTAAGGATTATCTATGTAGGTATGGACATATATCATGCCAGGAGTCAGAGTTGCTCATTAAAAATTATCTATGTATGTATATTTAATCAGGAATTTGAGTTCCTCTTTAAGTATTATCTATGTAGGTATGTAAATTTATCAAGTCAGGAGTCAGAGTTGCTTATTAAAAATTATCTATGTATGTATATTGAATCAGGAATTTGATTTGCTCTTTAAGGATTATCTATGTAGGTATGTACATATATCAAGTCAGGAGTCAGAGTTGGTCATTCAAAATTATCTATGTATGTATATTGAATTAGGAGTTTGAGTTGTTGTTTAAGGATTATCTATGTAGGTATGTACATATATCAAGTCAGGAGTTAGAGTTGTTCATTAAAAATTACCTATTAATTTACATTAAGTCATGAGTTAGAGTTGCTCATTAAGGATTATCTATGTGAGTATGTATATTAAGTCAGGAGTTAGAGTTGCTCATTCAGGATTATCATTATCATAAAACAATTTTATTAGGGTATAGTGTCAACAATAAATTCTGTCATCGCGCCCACAAATGGTAGTCCCAATTACTTTATTACGCCATCTTATACAGTTCGAAATCTGTGGTCATGATTTTGCAGCTTAAATTTATTTATTTAGGCTGCACAAAAGGAGACAGAAATATAAAAATAGTGTTTAAGTAAGTATAGCTTCTTTGAATATAGGATATATTCCTTCTCCTTTGAAATAATTTGATATAATGATATAATATTACCCATAGAGATTCTTCTGTATCTTCATGCAGTTCTGATTGTCCACATAAAAAGACAGGAGTTACAAACAGGGGTTAGGTAAGTAAGTACTTTACTGATACAAGCGGTATGTATACATTGTACATGTGAAAAACGTAAAAGGTTCATCAAATAGGTAGGTATATTTAAATATTGCAGCTGCAAAAATATTAGCGGAGAGATCAAAGCCCGTTCATCAAATATATTCGACACGGGAATGAAGCGGGCAAATATTTTGCGCAGTAGATTTGTTCACATTTTGTTTTTTTTTTATTTTTTATTAAACTTACAGGGAATTTATTGCGACGTGAAGGTATGCATGCGTGCGCTTTGTCAATTTACGGCCGTATGATAGATGAGAGCGAAGTTCATTTAATTTCTCCATCAAAGCTTTCATGCTGGTCGATGGTCAGTGCGAAATTCGTTTAAAGGCCCCGGTATCGGTTTTCTGTTTCGTGGTCTTTTTGCTCGTGGCGGTCTAACATAATATCGTTGTAATGAAGCGCTCGGGGCTGTAATCGGATGCCCTAACCAATTAGGCAGCTCACGTTTTAATTTTTAATGGTATTAAAAAACCGAGCACGCTCGAGCCCGACACGAGCATAGAGGGTTCCGTGAAGTATTATCGTAAAGAAATATTCTAATAAGACACACAAGAAGTGAAATGGCGTAAAAACTAGCACAAAAGCTCACTACGTTAAAAGACTTCACTTATAGGCGGTTCGCAGGGAGAATTAAGTTTTTATACATAAATAATAAAAAAAAAACTATGTGAACAGTTAGAACTTTTATTCAACTAAGCAAACAAAAACAGAAAAATAATAATGTTTATTTTCTACTGGAAGAAGTGGATTTACGGGGAACTCAAACTAAGTCATACCGAAAAGACGGCCGTCAGCTAACTAATATCAATAACACCAAATACACATTACCACTTTTCCACCTCGTACACGACACGTGTTTCTCGACACCTCGACGTAGATCGACTCTCCGTCTAGCTGAGGGGAAAGGGTCCCAAACTAAGTTTATCAAGACGCGGTCAATAACCTTTTGACAATAAGCAAGTTCTAAGACAATTTAATCCCAGTTCATATTTCTTGCGTATGTGACAACAAAAATTTACTTAAAAATAAAAAAAAAACTTATTAAAAATAAATGATATATATATATATATATATATATATATATATATATATATATATATATATATATATATATATATATATATATATATATATATATATATATATATATATATATATATATATATATATATATATATATATATAATATATATATAATACGGTTATATTTGTTTCAAATTGTTATTAAACAAAAATATCATTCAGCGATATATTCGAAAATGGGATGAATGTCGTCTCGATTGAATTTTGATTTTTATACACAAAATCGAGATGGCGAACAAATACAACAAACCATGAACAAAGAATCTAAAACTAAATTTGCTTTAGCAACAATATCTCTTTTAACAAACAAATGAAATTACTGCAGAACAATTCATAAAATACAGCTCGAAACGAAACGGGGCCTTCCACACTGATTGTGGGATCGAGCCTCGGGGATGGACCCAATAGCTTGGACCTAAACTCATTAGAGCGACCGCCCGCCAGTCTTTGGTGCCGCTGCACCAACCGGCTTTTGGGGCATCCTAACGAGACGAATGAACAAAACGAGCGAATGAACGAAGCAAAAGAAACGAACGAATCGGAGACATCGAGCTGCAGGGATAAACCCCACTGGTATCCTGTCGACTTCGCGTCGTCTTAGATGTGCCTGAACAAATACAGCTCAATATTCAAATTATATGTTTTAGATAATTCGAAATAATTTACTTCATATAAACCAACATTATCCTTACATAATCCGCTAACAGATGGCGCCAAAATACATATAAAATTAGTTATGTCTATCGCATCAAGTAATTAACACGTTCCTTGCTAGACTTAGTTGAAGATTTTCCGTTTGGGTCGCGTATGTGTTAAACTAATTAACTAGAAAAATATATTTATCGGTTTGTTCCGTGAAAATTATGATTTTGAGATAGATATATAGATATATTGTACATTGTACACTAAAAACAAAGTTATACTATATATAACTATTGATTGTAATATATATATGCAAATGGCGGTCTTATTTCTAATTACTATTTCTTTCAGACAACCGGGCACACTGTTAAAAAGATAATTATCATTATAACGATAGAGAAGAAAGAAAAAAATATATTTATTTATTTTTTATTTTTATTATAAAAATAAAATAAAAATAAAAACAAAGATAATAGCCATAAGCAAATATATAAGAATATACACACACACATAAACATACATACATATACATATATACACGCATAAATATAGGTTAGCCTTAAATAATAAACGAATATATAAAAGGTACAAAGGTATTTATAAAGACAAGATTTTTGAAAATTGGGAGAGACTTCGCTTGTCTCACCTCCAGCGACAAACAATTCTATAACCGAACAGCCTGTACTGTGAAAGATTGGTCAAAGAATTTGGTATGATGAGCAGGCATTTTAAATGTTAAAAAAGTGTAAAAGTTTTCAGATGTTGTCAAACACCTCGAATGTGAGTCACCGAGAAATACAAAAAGAGGCTTGAGATAAGAGGGGTAACAATTTAATAATTTAATATAACAATTCCGAATCGTCGATGACCAAAATCTCACCGATCGGCTTGATTTTCTAGCGCTGCGGAGAGATGTCTCATCTCTCAGCATTTTTTACCGCTTCTATCATGGGGAGTGCTCCGAGGAATTGTTTGGAATAATTCCCGCCGCCGAATTCCACAACCACACAACTCGCTGTAAAGAAAAATTTCATCCCCACCATCTGGATGAGTGGCGATCTACTACGGTGCGTTTCTCTCGTAACTTCTTTCCACGCACCACCAGTTTGTGGAATTAGCTACCCTCGGCGGTCTTTCCGAACCGTAACGATATTGGAACCTTCAAGGAACAAGCCCATACATACCTAAAAGGCCGGCAACGCTTCCGCGACTCCTGCGGTGTTGCGGTTGTCCATGGGCGGCGTTGATTGCTTTCCATCAGGCGCCGCGCTTGCTCGTTTGCCCTCCTATCCCATAAAAAAAAAAAAGGGTTAAATAAAATAGTGTAAAGAAGGGAGAGTATGAGAGCATATTTACATTATTTTAATTATTGTAAGCCATACGCGATAAACGAAACATATATGTATTAAAAAATGATATTAATTCTAATACACCCACATATGTTATTAATTAAAAAAAGGCTTGGAAAATCTGTAAAAGTGTGAAAATTCCTCAAACATGGATTAAAGCCACCACGTTATTGAGTTTGCGATAGCCTCGTCCAGTGCGAGATCCCGCACGAAGCTTAACCATAATTTTGCGAACCCCAACGTACGTGATGATTCAATAAAGTGCCCTCGCCATGTCCGTCGCATGGAGTATAAACAAGAAAAAAAAAATGTATATACCGTTGCTTCCTAACTACATTTCGTCCGGCTACGCTAACAAGCATTTGTTTTTTATGGAATAGGAAGGAAAACCAGCAGGCGTGTCATTTGATGAAAAACAACTAACACCGCCCATCAGCATAACCATAGGCAGTGCAGGAGTGTTACAGGCCTTTAAGGAAAGGTCATTATGGGAGGGGAAGGGGGAGGGGGAAGGGGAGGGGAGGGAAAGGGGGGATGAGGAGGGGGAGGGGGAGGGGTTGGGCCTCAGGAACTCAACCGCTCACCGTACGAAGCGCGGTAGCTAAGCTACCACTCACACGTTAATTTTCTGTGTGGTACATCCCCGGGCGAGCCGGCCCATTCATGCTACACACAAATAATATGTCATTCTTGACAAAGTATTCTTTTGAAGCGTGGCTTTGCCACTCTGATTCTGTTATGGCGTTTCATTGTTGTTTTTCAAACTACTTGATTCTAATAATAATTGACTTGGATCTTCAGTAAATATGTTCTATTATGTGTACAAGTATCTCACCCCCTACCGTTTAATAAGACGAGTGTTGGATTGGAGACCGCAAAATGGCCAACGTAGTATTTTTTTTTTAATATATATTCACACCTATCCCCCGCAGGGGTTGGCAGAGACCAGTAAGTTCCATCCGCTATCAATCATCGCAGCGAAACGAATCTCCATTGGTCGATTTTCGCCCTCGTGGGATTCAGAACGTGACGGGTGGCGAACCACGTCGCCGTCATTTTCAACAAATTAAGTATATTAAATTCGTCTTTTAGTGAATCCCACGAGTAGCAAGGGAGGATGGAGGTCAGCCCCAGCAGAGCTCTGCATGCTGAGGTAAGGCACCATAGTATCCGGGGGAGCCCGATCTCGGGACAGTCGGTACGTTTGGAACTAGGCTCGCCCCTAGCCACGCATCCATTGGCACGGCAGACCGTGGATTGGCGGAGAGGAAAGGAAAGGATAGAGAAGAAAGGAAAGGGCAGGAAAGGAAATGCGGAATGGGGGGGGGTAACCAGACTCGGAATAAATATTTATAAATTTTAAATATTTATTTTTTAAAACCAATAATGAATATGTCAATTTTTTGGAATTGAATATGGCTCACCTAGCTGATTCCTTTTTTATTTAATATACACTTTTGAATACTAATGACACACTGGTTCTTTTTTCTGACACAACCCAGGTAGTTGTTTCAAATGGCTATATATATATGTAACCCCACAACTCGCCACAAGGAAAATTTTCATCTCCACCAACTGGATGAGTGATCCAGTACAGTGGGTTTTTATAGAAACCTTTTTCCTCACACTATTACCCTGTGGAACCAACTATTTGCAGCGATATTTCCGAGCTGATACGACAATGGAACCTTTAAAAACAAGTCTACATTTTTCTTAAAGACCGCCAACACTTCTCTAATGCCTATGGCACCGTGGCTGTTTATGTGCAGCGTTGATTGCTCTCCATCACGTGACACGCCTACTCGTTTGCCGTTATGTCCCATAAAAAAAACAATGTTGTATAAAAAATTAAAAATAATATAAAAAATATATAAAATTCCACATATGAATATCGTTGTAATGACTAAAAATTATAATCAATCATTTTTAATTATTACAATGAAATTCATATGTGGAATTTTATATATTTATAATGATTTCTCTACAATATCATTGATGTAGATAGAAAGCAAATGTGGTTTTTAAAACCAAACCTATTTTCCCAAAATTTGATTTACTCAAATTAATTTTTGTTGTTTTGATCCTTTTACTTTAAATTTTTATTCATTATTAATAAAATTTTATTAGTTATTATAGTGTCACATGCACAATAGGTATATATTATCAGTCGCACAAAGGAAACGACAGTTTTGTACAACAATACGTCCATTAGACCATGAATCCGTCACGCACGCCATCTAATGAAAGTAATTGGAAGTCAAATGAAGAAAAATAATGTTTAATTTTTCAACCTGTTCTTTTATGTTTTTCCTATATTTCTTTATTCGTAAACCTTCCCTGTATTAGAGTGAACAAAATAAAAAAACAAAATATTCAAATCGGTCGAGCCGTTTTTGAGTTTTAGCGAGACTAACAAAATAGAGTTTCGGCGAGCTTAGTAGCACGCGAGCCGACCGTCCCGGGATCGGGCTCCCTCGGGTAATATAGTGCCTTACCTCAGCATGCGGGGCTTTGCTGGGTCTGACCTCCTTCTTCCCTCGTGGCTCGTGGGATTCACTTTGACGAATCTTAATATACCTAATTCGTTAAAAACGATGGCGACGTGGTTCGCCACCCGTCACGTCCTGATTCCCGCGAGGACGAGAAGCGACGAACGGAGAGCCGTTTCGCTACGATGAATGTGAGAGGAAGGATGGATGAAAAGATGGATGAGTGTCAAGGAAGCAAGGAAGGTGTGTCGGGATCGTAGCGGATGGGGATATGTGGTCTCTGCCTAACCCTACCGTGAGACAGGTGTGACTATGTACGTATGTAACAAAATATATAAATCTCCATTTTTATATGTATAGAATAAGATAATTTCGAAAGAAAATATTTCTAATACACATAATTAATTATCTTTATCCGTATACCTTCAAAGGTATTTCGGAACTGATATGATATGACATTGCAATCTTCAAAAAATAAGATCAGCTTTATCAAAGGCCGGCGTCGCTGTTAGAATACCTCTAGAGACGCAAAATCAGTGCAGCGTTTCTATCCATTTTTCACCATTTAAAATCACCATACACGATATTTTCTTTAAAATTGGATAAACGGATTTTAACAATCCCTTTGACCCTTTGATAAAATCTTGTAGAAAATGCAGCAAAAATAATCTTTCCTTGTAAGACGTCACAGTATACAAAGGCACTATAATCTTTTCAGGGTCAAGCACGTTCGCAGTACATGCATAAAGGAAAATCACCTACGCCAACCCACGCTCGTTTAGTATCTATTGTAAATACATGAATGATTTTGCGTTTTGTACTTGTATACATTTCCCAGTATTAGTAGGAAAGTGTATGTAAGTTTTTTAAGTTCAATATTGTTGCATACACGTGTTGCGTACACAAATGAAGATAATAAAAGAATACATAAATACATATCGTCACGCTTATCTCCCGTAGGGGTAGACAGAAGCCACACATCCGCTACTATCCCGGCACACCTTCCTTGCTTCCTTCACACTCATCCATCCTTCCTCTTACCTTCACCGTAGCGAAACAGCTCTACGTTAGTCGCTTCTCGCCCTCGTGGTTATCAGGACGTCACGGGTGGCGAACCACGTCGCCGTCATTTTTTTACAAATTAGGTTTATTAAAATTCGTCATAGTGAATCCCACGAGCCGCAAGGGAGGATGGAGGTCAGCCCCAGCAGAGCCGAGCCGCAGAGAGTAATCGTATTTTTTTATTTATTTTTATAGAACGATTGGCTAAAGAAAAAGTGCAATGCCAGATTAAGCAAGACCGTAGGTTTGCTTTAGATCATCAAGTTTATGGTATTAAATAAAACTTTTACAAGCAATATTCTATTCTAACGTATGGCTGTGAGGCTTGGACACCAACGCTAGGAGAAGGAGCTAAGGAAGAGAAGAAACTTCTAGGTGTAGAACGAAAAGTCTGACTGACTTCGTTGGCTGGGCCACGTTGAGAGGATCGCGCAGTCAAGAGAGCGTATGTGGGTCATTCAACTGCACGAAGTCTTGTAGGGCATATAATGGTTTGCGTGAAATCTCAAGCTGGCAGAAGATGGCGGAGGATAGGGCACGGTGATGCAAGATCTGTTTGGAGGCCAAGATCCATTTTGGGTCGCTGCGCCAACAAAGTTAGTTAGTGAGTTTTTATTAATGGAGTCAGGCGTTACTTTGCGGAAATCCATCACTAAGACGACAGACAAAGACTTTTCGGTTGCCTTCCGTAGAGTCTACTATACCTGAAGATGCCTCGTGTTGGGGCGAAACACGTGTCGTTTACAAGATGGAAAAGTGATAATATGTGTTTGGCGTTGTATATAGTGGTTGGTGGGTGGAGAGTTGATGGCCGATTTTCGGTAAGTTTTTGGTTTAAGTTCCAAATAAATCCACTTAACCTAACGGGAAAAACACACATTATTTATTTTCTGTTATTGTTTTGCTTGTCGCGGATCTTGGCTAAGTAAAACTTTTGACTGTCCATATATATAGTGAGTATTTTTTTTTATTTTGGCAATTTTACAAATAATACTATACACATCGACTTCTCTTAGTAAATCATATTCAATATTCATCGGCGTCAACTACAGTTATAAGAGAGTGATGTGGAGTAAAATAAGGTATCATGACAAGTTGAGAAAGCCATGTTTGAGCACATAGAGAATGGACGGGGGACGACTGATAAAAGAAATTTATGTTGCAAATTTAGATGGAAGAGTCCGTAGAGGAAGGTCGTGGAGAACATACTTTGACCTGAATGAGATTCTTAAGAAAGGTCAGATCAAAAGTATCCTTAACCGGCAAGCTTGTATGAAGAGACTGATGAGTGTGGATGAAGCAAAGAAGGTGTGCTGAGATCGTAGCAGATAGAGATTTGTGGTCTCCGCCTCCCCTACGGGAAACAGGCGTGATTTACGTATATGTGAGTAATAGTGGTAGAGCTACGCTGCAGACGAATACATTGTCAAGAATGGCATAATATTTGTCTGTGGCATGAATGGGCCGGCTCGCCCGGGGGAGTACCACACTCCCGCGGAAAACCGCCGTCTGAGTGGTAGCGCGCTTCGTAACGGTGAGCGGCTGAGTTACGGAGGCCCAACACCCTCCCTTCTCCATCTACTCCCCCCATTCCCAATCCCATAATGACACTTTCCTTAAAGGTCGGCAACACTTCCTCACTACCTATGGCGCTGCGGATGTCTATTCATTACTCTGCCAAAAAAATAAAAAAACATGTTTCACAGTCCATATATTTTCCACTGCTAGACACACATCTCCCCATTTCCGGGATATTAACCCCACACACTTGTTAGATAAGCGTATTTGTGTATAGATAAGCGTATAATCTATACTCAAAACAAACACTATAGCTTATACATACATTAATACGTTTATACATTAATACGGAAATCGAAAGCGCGACCACAGACACCGAAGGCGATTGCTACGCCGTCGTGCCGATTAGGTCGTCCAAATCCAATAGCGTGGATTAATAATCAATTCCGATATACCTGTCGGTGTACAGCACCCCTGAACAAACACTGCGACTGCTAACTCCGTTGTATCTGAAATGAACGCTTGTCCAAACTGTGATTGGTCACGCCCTTTTCACTTACAACGTACGTACATATATGTATGTATGTGTGTATGTGTGTGTGTGTGTGTGTCACATTTTATCGACGTTCGCGGATTATATAAATATTCATGAAATAAATATTTTTTTTATTTTATGACATGGGAAGGCTAACACGAGCGGGCCTGTCCCCTGATGGATAGCAATCAATGCCGCTCATAGACTTCCGCAGCGCCATAGGCAATGCGAAAGTGTTGCCGGCCTTTAAGATAAGTGTCATTATGGGAGTGGGAATAAGAGGGGTAGGGGGAGGGTGTTGGGTCTCCGGGACTCGGCCGCTCACCGTACGCAGCACGGTAGAAAAGCTACCACTCAGACGCCGTTTTCTGCGGGAGTGTGGTATATCCCCGTGTGGGCCGGCCCATTCGTGCTACAGACAACAAATATTATGCCATTCTTGACACGGTATTCGTCTGCAGCGTGGCTCTACCACTATTAAAATATATAAAAATAATATTAAAAAAAAATTTAACGTTATAATAATGCCTACTTTTATTATATGTTCCTGAGAGTGTTAAAATAAATATGTGCGTATGTAAAGATGTATATTGATGTTTAAATGTATATATAAAACTAAAGGAAATAATATTGGGAAGGAATAGTAATGCGCGTACAATACTCTGTCTATGACGTATCGGACCGAACTCTCATTATAGAAGAACGCGGCGTTGCTGCTGCCCCCTCGTGCCAGGAATGTATGCTCGGACATTAATATATTATAATAATATAAGCCTTTATGATGAGCTTAGTCGCAAACGTGCCGACCGTTCCCGGCTCGGGCTCCCCCGGGTACTATTGTGGCTTACATCAGCACGCAAGCTCCGCTGGCGCTCACCTCCATCCTCCCTTTCGATTCGTGGGATTCACTAAGACGAATTTTAATATACCTAATTTGTTGAAAACGACGGCGATCTGGTTCGCCATCCGTCATGTCCTGATTCCCACGAGGGCGAAAAGCGGCTAATGGAGAATGGAGAGCCGTTTCGCTGCGGTGAATGTGAGAGGAAGAATAGATGAAAGGGAGAATGAGTGTGGAGAAAACGGGGAGAGTATGCCAGGATCGTAGCTGATGGAACTCTGTGGTCTCTGGCAACCCCTGCGGGGAATAGGCGTGAATGTATAAAACAATATAAGCCTTTATTCAGATAAATACATAGTATACTATTATGTATTTGTCTGAATATATTTATATGAATATACTGTTATACATCGTCATCCTTGTCATCTGTTTGTCTAGTGACAAAGGCCTCTTCCAACATTTTGGTTATCCTGGTTCTCCTTATCTACAATTTTCCTGATTTTTTTTTTATTTTGTCGTCCCATATATTGTATTGTCTTCCGCGTCTCCTGTTCAGGTTCCTTATATATATATATATATATATATATATATATATATATATATATATATATATATATATATATATATATATATATATATATATGTGTGTGTGTGTTACATACTCTTGTGTTTGGTCTTGTTCCTTATGACTGAATTCCTTATCTTATCCGATCTCTTTATGTTCAGCATGCTTCTTTCCATTGACCTTTGGCAGACTTTCTAGCTTTTTGATGTTTTTGTTTGTAGGACATTATGCTTGGATATTATAATATAACTTAATAAATGTATATAAATATAAAATAGATGTTTTTACTCCCTATATAAAACTAAAATTAATTAATTGAATTAATGAATTAATATTTGAATTTGCATTAATATCAAGTGTCACCCACTACAAGAATAAAAGATGTTTTTGAAGTGGAGTGGATGCATATATAAGTATTTTATTAACGAATGAAAAATTGAACGAGATATATATGAAGAGAGTGTGAATTAGGAGTTGAATTAGGAATTGAAAAAAGTTCTCTCAGGTTATATAGCTACGTCTGTCCATCATATTATTGTTATTAATAATTTTAAATATTTTATGTGTATGTTCAAGTATCCAATATATCAAATTATTTTTTTTTGATACAACACATACTTTAACATTAATTTATTTTGAAATACGTTTCTAAATTTTATTCCTACACGTCAATGCTTATCACGTGATTTTTTAAATTAGTGACGTAATACATTTTTTATTGGCTTTTGTCGTCACGTAAATTGCCAGTGATACATGATAAATGCCATTTTAATAAATGAATAAAAATGTAACTCCTTATATTGCGTTTTTTTTTAGATTTCTATCATGAAAACCAATCTTACACGGCAAATGATAATAATTATAATATCGAACTAGGGTGAGCCTTGTACTTCTGCAGACTGTTCCCATCTATGACACATTTATATATAACATATATTATTCTAGTTGTCATTCTAATTGCCATATTTATTGAATGGTACAAAATATAGAAACGAACAATTAAAAACCATAAACTAAATTATACAAACAAAAAAGAAATATAGTATATACAAAAAAATAAAAATTATATTACAAATCACGATTGGTGCGGCGCTCATGTGTGTTATGTATTAAGTGTGTGTAGGTGTGTCTGAATGTATATATAATTCATTTTATTTTACGCTACCAAACTAATGTTCATTTAATATCAATGTATATATATATAAATATATATATATATATATATATATATATATATATATATATATATATATATATATATATATATATATATATATATATATATATATATATATATATATCCCTATTAAGTTATTGATTAAATTTACATATATGTATGATAAATTGTCGCAAAATTTAACAACTATTTGTATATAAAAACTTATTCCTCCTTACTTAACATGTTTTTTACCAGGGCAGTAGCATAACTGCCAGCAAGTGACTTATAATATGTGTATACATGTATATATGTATGTGTGTATATCCATATAAGAGCAATGTTTTGTATTAATAGGTCTATCGTTAACTATTACACTGATATGATAGTTCTAGAGGAAATATTGGATTGGCTTGGATGGAGAAAGGATTTGTATGAGAAATAAAAGGTTTACATTAAAATTCCAACGTAGAATAAGCCCAATTCTCACCAATTGCTTGTTTGCAGCTATAAAAGGGAAGTAATTTTTAAAATATATATATGCGTATTCGTTAAGTTTCACTTCTAGTGTATGATAGATCGGTGTAAGTTTAACTTACGTATATAAATACATGTGTCAGAGAGTTCATTAAAGCAGGGGTGGTGCAGTGCTAGCTAGAACACAATTTACCGGACACCAGGCATACTGCGTTCAACCTGTAATTGAAAAAGGGTGCACAAACTTTACGTATAAGCGTTGGAAACAAAATGAGTTTGCCGGCATCAAAGCGTTCCGTTTCCTATTAATATTATATTATAAATACGAAAGTGTGTGAGTATGGATGTATGTTTGTTACTCTTTCACGAAAAACAACCAGACGGATTTGGATGTAACTTTACAGTAATATAGGTTATACATCGGAATAACATATAGGCTACAATTTGTAATGTTTTTATGTAATTTTGGTCGTAATATAACGATACATGTCAAAAAATCTGGCCTCTGAGAGCTATCTTGGCGTACGCTGCCTAAACCATTGGAGTTACACAAAGATGATGTACCGTAGGATTGTTTGTCTTGAATAGTTCTAAATAAAAGCCGCGACAGCATATACCTTTTATGTGGAAGCCACTATGACCAAAATTGTGAACCATAAATTAAGTAAAAAATATATATATATATATTTATATAAAATGATCTGTCACGAAACTTAATGTGGCAGACCAAATTCCACGCGAGCAAAGCCGAGGCTAAAAGCTAGTTATGTATAAGTGACAAATAAGCCAACTATTTTCAATATTGCGACAAGCTTCGTTTTTGATGCATGTGGAAGGTATAATATTAAGTTTATTTTGAAGCTTATTTAAAAATTATAAAATAAATACCTATTTTATTAAAATCGTATCAATATCGATCCGCGGCGACAATCGGCTTGCTGGACATAGGCCTCACTCCAGGCGCGTCCACCAAGCTCGATCTTCGGCTACACGCATCCAGTCTCTGCCAGCCGCCTTGCACAGATCGTCGATCTATCTAGCAGGTGGGCGTCCTACACTACGTTTACCGAGTCACGGCAATAATTATATACCATACATACATACATATCGTCACGCCTGTCTCCCGTAGGGGTAGGCAGAGACCACAGATCTTCTATAATATATCTATTACGATCTCTGCATACTTTCCTTGCTTCCCCCACACTCATCACTCTCCTCATTCAAGCCCGCGAGTTAAGGGTACTCTTAACCTGGCCTTCTGTGGCTTTCTGTGGTCTTCCCCTACCGACCCTTCTATCCACATACACAACGTAAATTTCTTTTGCCAGTCATCTTTCATACATCTTCTCTATGTGTCCAAATCATCTAAGCATCCCTTTCTTAACTTTTGTCACGACACCTTCGTTTCCTCCACATCGCTGCATTCTCACATCTTCATTCAAAGTTACCCCACACATACTTCTTAATGCTCTCATTTCCACCTGTATGCTTTCATGGCTCTTCTGCCAAACCCAACTTTCACTACCGTACATCAGAGTCGGAACAAGCACTCTCCGATGAATCACCGGTCGGACAATTTTAAAATTATATAAAAATAATAAATATTAACCCGTTTCAGTCGTAAGTCACTCCTCACGTGACAACAGTACTTTGTCGCTGCAGTCGTAAGTCACGTGGGAGGTGACAAGACGAGCCACGTCGAAACTCGCTCTGTGTGAAATGCAGGCACTTTTGCCTTATTAGTTAAATATCCGTAACAGAGAAATCGCCATTTCTGGAGAAATGGACACTAACCCACCACGCTTGTCCAATTCGAATCTGTAGAATGATAGCGGTAGAGCCACGCTGCAGACGAATACTTTGTAAAGAATTGCATAATATTTGTCTGCAGAATGAATGAGCCGGCCCGCCGAAAACCGGCGTCTCAAAGGTAGCTTACATACCGCGTTTCGTACGGTGAGCGGTCGAGTTCCGGAGGCCCAATACCGTCCCCCCTCCCTCTTTCCCCTCCTCCAATTCACATAATGACACTTTCCTTAAAATTCTTTGCTCTTGCACTACTTATGGCGCTGCGGAAGTCTGTGGGCGGTGTTGCTTGCTTTCCATCAGGTGACACTGCTCGCTTGCCCTCCTATCCCATAAAAAATATTGAGAATTGGCGGGGTTACCAGACTATATAAATTACTAGAGGTCATACGAATAATTAGCTTCTATTTTATAAACGAAATTCATCCGAAATCACTTGATAAAATTTGAAGAGCTGTAATTCTATAACGTTGACGACCGATGAAAATATAATTTTCAAAATACTTTGCAAGCTCTCGGCGTAGCAGCAAGTTCTTACAGAGGCACTTCAAATAATAAAGATACGCTATCTTTATTATTTGAAGTGCCTATGTAAGAACTTCACGTAATGATAAAAACAAAATAATAATTTATTTAAGCTTATTACAAGCAAATGGTGTGCTGAGATTTTCCACTTACTCGTTAAATTGGCAGCAACAACGACTGTTGTAGACGCTAGTGGGCGGTGATTGATAATACCAGATAATACGCTAGAAATAATAAAACGATACTCGAAAGCTATTGAGAATTTCACATAAGGGCCTGAGTACCTGAGTTCTAAGTCAGGGATGGAGAGCACTCATATATTGTCTATATTTAATATTTTTAATAGGAGAAATTATTGTTTTTGAGTGTATGTTCCCAACATTGATTGATCATCATCAATAGCCTGCGGCAGTCCACTGCTAGACATAGGCCTATATAAGTGACAAATAAGCCAACTATTTTTAATATTGCAACAAACTTTGTTTTTGATGTGGGTAGAAGGTATAAATGTAGTTCGTTTAAAAATTATAAAATAATAATTTGTTGAAAATGACGGCGACGTGGTTCGCCACCCGTCACGTCCCGATTCTCACGGGGGCGAGAAGCGACTAATGGAGAGCCGTTTCGCTGCGATGAATGGTAGTGGATAGTGCTCTGTGGTTTATGCCAACCCCTGCGGGGGATAGGCGTGAATATATGTATATATATATATATATATATATATATATATATATATATATATATATATATATATATATATATATATATATATATATATATAAAATAAAAAAAATTATAAAATAAACACCTATTTTATTAAAATTATATCTATATCAATATCAGCCCGCGGCGGTCCACTGCTGGACATAGGCTTCACGCATTCAGTCTCTGCCAGCCAAAGCCGCCTTGCGCGTCTCACACTATGTTTTCCAGGACGCGGGGTCCACTCCAGCACTCGTCCTTTCCAGTGATTGTCGGATCTCCGACAAACGTGACCTACCCATTGCCACTTTAGTTTATTTATTCGAAAGACTATGTCGGTGACTTTGGTTGACTGGCGGATTTCTTCATAAATAAATAGAATAGACTAAAACCGCCCCATTCTTTCTTGAAGGTTTTTTATGAGGCGATTATGAAAATAAATATGAGAAGATGGACCCTTATGTTTACTACCTAAGAATGAAAACCAATCTAAGGTGTCCAATACGCCCAGCAAGTGTGGATCTCAATTTTGAGGAGGATTATTTGATAATGGTGGACATTTGATAATTTGATTCTGATAGTGGTAGAGCAACGCTGCAAACGAATACTTTGTCAAGAATGGCACAGTATTTATTTGTAGCATGAATGGGCCGGCTCGTCCGGGGAAGTATCACACTTCCGCAGAAAAACGGCGTCTGAGTGGTAGCTTAGTTACCGCACTTCGTATGGTGAGCGGCTGAGTTCCGGAGGCCCAACATCCTACGCCTTCCTCCTCCCCCTCCCACTCCCATATTGACACATTCCTTGTGTCGGTCGGCAACGCTTCCGCACTGCCTATGGCGCTGCGGATGTCCATGGGCGGCGTTGATTGCTTTCCATCAGGCGACACGCCTGCTCGTTTGCCTTCCTATCCCATAAAAAAGATGGTGATGATACAGAACAACTAACTTACAATGATAATGGGTATTCAGTGGCAATATAAACTTTTACAACTTTCAAACAAGGATGAAGCAAAGAAAGTTTGCCGAGATCGTAGCAGATGGAGGTCTATGGTCTTTGCCTGCCCCTACGGGAAACAACCGTGATGATATGTATGTATGTATAAAAACAAGGATTATTCGACTAATAAACTAATATAAATATGGTCGAATAATCTGTTTGAAAGACTAGTTAAGGTTAAAAATCTTATTCAAGGACCCCTAGACATATATTAACACGTTCATTGCTAAGCCAAAATCTTAGACTTGCATAAATGGCCAATATAAAAATAAGTTTTTTTTATGAGATAAAAATACTTTTACATATTGAATCTACAGTTATCAGTTATATAATAAATAAGGCTATATATTTAAATATATATATTTATTACGCGATGTCGCGTTACTGGTCACAGCGTAATAGGCCGCTTCCCGCGACGTCGTGTTATTGGCCACAGCGTAATAGGCCGCTTCACGCAACGTCGCGTTATTGGCCACAGCATAATA
This sequence comes from Baronia brevicornis, assembly GCA_031353405.1. Lineage (NCBI taxonomy): Eukaryota > Metazoa > Arthropoda > Insecta > Lepidoptera > Papilionidae > Baronia > Baronia brevicornis. The sequence continues at coordinate 908,104 of JASFAT010003225.1, read as the reverse complement.
GGCCGCTTCACGCGACGTCGCTTTATTGGCCACAGCGTAATAGGCCGCTTCATGCAACGTCGCGTTATTGGCCACAGCGTAATAGGCCGCTTCACGCGACGTCGCGTAATGCGACAATGAACGTGTTAAACTATGGCGGGTTGTAAGGGGCTATAATGAGATCTGAACTGTTAACTTCATATTTGTTATACTATATAATTTCTTTCGTTGTATATCATCATCGGTATAATTATTTGTTTTGGTATATCAATATGAGTAAATCTTACAGGGACAACAAAAAACCAATTTTTTTATCGTTTGAGTATTTATTATAAAATCATTCGTACTTTAGTTATAAAAAGAGATATCTTTTGAGGTAAATACAAAAGTATTCTATCAACTACGCTTTAAAATTATCCGATAGATGGCGCCAAAAATAAAATGTGAAAAATTTTTATAAAATCATTCTTTGGGTATCAAAAGAGGTATCTTTTGAGGTAAATATAAAGTATTCTATCAACTACGCTTTAAGATTATCCGTTAGATGGCGTTTTTTTAAAACTATACTTACTTTAGGTATAAAAAGAGGTATCTTTTGAGGTAAATATAAAGTATTCTATCAACTACGCTTTAAGATTATCCGTTAGATGGCGTTTTTTTAAAACTATACTTACTTTAGGTATAAAAAGAGGTATCTTTTGAAGTAAATACAAAGTATTCTAACAGATACGCTTTAAGATTATCCATTAGATGGCGCCAAAAATTAAAAGTGAGAATTTATTTTAAAACTAAACTTACTCTAGGTATAAAAAGAGGTATCTTTTGAAGTAAATACAAAGTATTCTAACAGATACGCTTTAAGATTATGCATTAGATGGCGCCAAAAATGAAAAGTGAGAATTTTTTTTAAAACTATACTTTAGGTATAAAAAGAGGTATCTTTTGAGGTAAATACAAAGTAATCTATAATCTACGTTTTACGATTATCCGTTAGATGGCGCCAAAAATGAAATGTGAGAAAAGTTGATTTTTTTTCTGCACTGCGGATGTCTATGGGCGGCGTTGATCGCTTTCCATCAGGTGACACGTCTGCACGTAGCATGCTGCATGCTGCATGCATGCTGCTCGCGCATGAATCGAGACGACGTCCCGCTCTACGATTTACACTCCCACACACCGCGATTAGATGTTTCACATCAAAAATTGCTTTCAAGCCCACTAACAGAAATATTTCCCTTTAGTGCTCAGATTTGTACTTCAAAACTGTGTTACAGGATCAATAAATACCATAGAATAAAACTAGCATTGTGGGGGGATCATTTTTATTCATCATTAAAATACATGTTCGTTTTCCTATTAATTTAAATAATTCACAAATAAATCGTTTATTCATAAGACATTTTCGTGGTTACAAACATTAGGAATTATTAATAATATATTTCTATAATAATTATTCAATATACACCGAACGCCGACGCCGCTGGCTTTACATCAACACAATACTAGATTACAATAAATATTGTTAAATAGTTACAATGGAAAATAATATCACAAAACAACGGCCGAGTGAAATATGAGAATTATGCATTGGTTGTTCGAAAGTTGTTTAACTTGGGTTCCGTGCACGGATACTCTCGATTACACTCTCTCTCTAACGCGTCGACCAAAGAGAACATACCATGACCAAATTGCCAAAGGTCAAAAGTACCCTCAACCGACGGGTTTGTATGAAGCGAGTGATGAGTGTGTATGAAGCAAAGAAAGTGCACCGAGATCGTAGCGGATGGGGGTCTGTGGTCTCCGCCTACCTCTACGGGAAACAGACGATCGTCGTGTGTTTGTCTACATACATACGTATGTAGACAAACAACACACCCCGGGCAAGGACAACGCGCTTATATGTGGCACAAATTCTTTTCTTCGAATATTAATATATAATACTATTAATTTCTTTGTTTAATATTGTATCTCTTGTGTGTTACTAAAATAAAAAGTTTTGATGTGTTGCTCCGTAAATAGAAACAACATTTGATACTATTATATCTCTTATTTATATTTTGTTTCACTACAATAACCATGACATCCCTTTTAATTGACATGTGTCAAATCTTATTTTTAATTGTTTATTAGTTACTGTCTAATCGTAATCATAAAGGAGTTTTTTTTAATTTTCTTTAATGCCAATTACTTAAAAGTATTATGCCAGTGTCAAGTAAAATGGAATATTATCAAATTTCCTGAAATGTCTAGTCAGCTTGTCACGTTACTCTGGACAAAATGGTGGCTATTCTACCAAAACCTTCCATGGACTTAAAAAAATCATGATCCATGCGTATATTTTATATCACTACACTTTTAACCCTTAATCGAAATATATTGTATAATATGCCACCACAATTGAACAACATAACTGATAATAATATAAGATAGATGGATTATACAAATATATAGATTATAGTGTAGTTAAAACTTCTCAGATACAATTTCTACTCTGTGTAGCCTTTTTGACCATAGACTTATATGTGTTTTACATTGGCGGTATAAACGTGAAATATGTTTTTTTTTATTTATATTTAAAGTATTTGTAATACATATTATATATAAATATATATAAATTTTATCTTTCAGCATCACTTTTCTATGTCAAATTTAACTATGCCAAATATATCACTCTTATTTATCTTTACACATTAATATATAGATATTTTATTTAATAACTACTAGAAATATCCGTGCACAGTAAACCTTACTAGCAACTATATATAACTATAAACTATATCCGTACAAAATATTAGTCAACTACCGTTATTTCTGTGCGATACAAAGCTATGGGAAAACGGGAACACCCCACGCCACCCTTGTAAACAATAAACACGAAAAAAAAAATAGGGTATTTATTTGGTTCATCACGCGCGGCAACACAATCACAATCGAAGTAGAGCACACGAAATTGGTTAGGCGGAAGGAAGCAAAAAAAAAAATATACTAACAATTAAACACTAACAGCCTCATTCATAAAACTTCATCAAACGAGGTCCTGAGTGTTATTATACTAATCAACTAATTAAAATTTAAACAATGCTTAAAACTTTTGACATTTGCTTAGCTAATCGTGGCTTGTTTATTTTCACACTAGCAACACTATGGTAGAATTTGATTTTATCCGCAAAAAACTGGTAACGCTTACCGCGTATTATTTTTGGTTTGTCTTTAATAATAATATAAAAGCCTTTTATCAACACATTACTATACTAAAATAATGTTATACATCCTTGTTATTTGTTTAATGACAAAGGCCTTTTACAACATTTTCGATTGAATCTCCTATCCCTGGTTCTCCTAATACACCATTTTTCCTGCTATTTCTTTTATTTTGTCGTCCCATCTTTTTTGTATTGTCTTCCGCATCTCCTTTTCATGTTCCTCGTGTACCAATCGGTGATTATACTACTCGATTTCCTTTCTCCTCGATGGGTATATCCTGTCCAACGCCATTTATTTTTCCTTATAGTATCAGTAATAAGTTTGGACTTGATACTTATGACTGATTTTCTTATCTTATCCGAACTCTTTGTGTTCAGCATGCTTCTTACCTTACCTCTGGCGGACTTTTAGCTTTTTGATGTTTGTCTTTATAGGAGAACACAAGTATTGAAAAGTTTCGTTTTTATATTCGTTTTAGTTTCCTCGCTTTTCATGACTTCCTTTGGTGAACAGTACTATTGCCATGCATTTCCTATCGTTGTGTTTACTTCTTTGTCTTGGGATGGGGTGAATGAGGTGACTTAGCCAAGTTATGTATATCATTGGACATATTCGATCGTATTATTGTTTACCATTATTGGATCTCTTTTCCCATTTGTCATGGCATATGTCATGGTTTTGGGTAGATTCATTGTTTAACTAATTGGCCGGGTTGTGTTTTTCAAGTTTGACCTTATTTCAAATAAATCTGTGCGTCATCTGTATAAAAACAAAGAAAAACGCTGCTAGTAACATTACGTTGTCAATACAAACAGCTGTTCATTCTGTAATTTTTGTCCGCCATTTTGTTCGCCATTTTGTCCGCCATTTTGTTCGCCATTTTTCCGCCATTACTTTTAAACAAGGCAGCGAAGTTGTTCGGTTTGACAGCTACTCAAGTAACAGATTTAAACAAATGTTAAAACATTGTTTAAAGAGCTGCTTGAAAATTAATTAACGTTTATGAATGAGGCTATAAATTATTTATTAGCTATACAACTGAGCGAACGATTATTTATCTAATGATGTGCCGCGCGTTTTGCTAATATTCTATTTGAGATCAGTTATTAAGACAAAAAATTAGGATTTAATTACAACAGACAGTAACCGTCTCACCTTAGTATGTAAAGATCAACAAAACATTGGTCTATCACTAAAATCAAATACACAAATGCAATGTTAACGCGTATGATGAAATAAAGCACATTGGGGGCCTATACTCACACGTTTATATACGTTTCAAATAGTAAAGTATGAAAGTCGATCTATACATTAGGGTGACCGGCAAGTAATGTCGTTTCTTATTTATTTAATACTTCATTGTACACATAAAACACGACATACAAGAATTAAAAGGAAAGAAAATGTACAAAGGCGAGCTTAACTCAAAATTGAGTTTTCTCCCAGCAAACCTAGGAGTGAAAGAGAGATAAGCTGTGAGGATAGAAATAAGTGTACAACAACAAAATATAATAATAATATAGATAGCAATACATACTATATAAAACCATACATATATAAACATATAAATACTAATAATAAATAATACTATATAAATAAGAGGATACATATATATAATATATACATATATAAATATTTTATATTGAAACGAAATGTTCGTTTCTTCTCATATATCAGATTATACATCATCTACCAACTCATTGTGTGCTTCAAAGGATTTTTTTATAGTAAATAGTGTACTCGTAAATAATCAAATTTCAATTTATCATTTGCATTATAATACTTTAAAGTATTTTGAGATTTCATGGTGAGCATACATGCTCGTTATAGCTAGTCCCAATTTCTATTTATTTCAATCGCTACAACATTTTCTAAGCAAAAATTTTTTTGGTAAAAAAATTCTAAAAAACATACCAACGCCCCAAAGGTGTAGAGTCAACCTTACTTTGCCAAGATCCGCGAACAATTAAGCGTAATGTGTTCGCGTATCTTGGCAGAGTAAGTTTGACTGTTCATTAAAAATTTATTAAAAATTTGGCTAACAGAAGGCAAAATTGTTGCTCATAACAAGGGTCCTCAATCGACCATCGATTAAAAGTAAAAATTAAAAAAAAAATATATGTTCGAAGTGTAGCGTGTAGCTTATATGTATTTATTTCTATACAACGTATAAAATATTTATTTTAATTCAGTATAAATATATGTATAATAAGTAATCTAAGCAAATAAAAACATTGTTATTGCATAAGTATATACTTATATATTGTTAACTTTCTCATATAAAAATAATGAATGTAAAAATTATTAGAAAATGTTTTATGTAAAAATAAACTACATTTCCTTCCGATCCTCGTAAAATGTACAATTGAAAGACCGATAACTTCATCCACATCATATCCATATTATTATTTTGCTTTTTGATACCTTCAATACGAACATCTTTAATACTATTCTATATAATGTGAATGTTCTAGAAAAAAAAAACAATATATAGATAAAGTTCAATTCGAAAGCAAAAATATTTGTACTAAGAAATTTTATTTTCCTTAAAATTTTCTTCCAAATTAAAAGTAATCCACAATGACAATCCACATGACGTCGTCCATTGCTTTAATTCCATGTTAACAATAGATCGTCCTCACGTTTGTAGTTTTGTGTGACAATATTTATAATTTTAGAAAAAGGTTAAAGGCGTTACTATGCGGAAATCCATTACTGTGTGGACAGTCAGAACAAAAGTTCGCGCGGATCTTGGCTAAGTAAAAACTTAGCCAAGATCCGCGACAAGCAAACGAAAAACAGAAAAATAATATAGTGTGTTATTTCTACTGAAAGAAGTGGATTTACGGGGAACTCAAACTAAATCTTACCGAAAAAAAAACGGTCGTCAGCAACTCTATCGAAAACACCAAACACACTCCACCACCCTTCCACATTGCACACGACACGTGTTTCAACCTCAACACGAGGCATCAGATGTAGTAGGCTCTACGGAAGATAGCCGTTAAGTCTACTGCAACAGTTAGCTTAAAGGTTGTCTTCCGTGGAGTCTACTACATCTGATGATGCCTCGTGTTGAGGTTGAAACACGTGTCGTGTGTAATGTGAAGGGTGGTAGTGTGTGTTTGGTGTTGTTGATGCTGGTTGGGAAGTGGAGTGTTGCTGACGTCCATTTTTGCATAGTAACGCCTGACTCCATCAATCCGCTTTAGAGGAAACGTTTTCCTTCCAAATACTAACCGCATTAAACAGGAACGCAAACAATCCGACGTCCACCATTATTAAAGAGCCCGAAATCCTAGAAAGTAGCATTCATCTGGGGAGATTAATATATAGTTTAAGTTCCCCTGTAAATCCACGTCTTCCAGTAGAATCTTCTCTTATCTCTTGTCGCGGATCTTGGCTAAGATGACGCGGATCTTGGCTAAGATGGCTTGGCAAGCAAACGAAAACAGAAAAATAATAATGTGTGTTCATTATTATTTTTCTGTTTTCGTTTGCTTGTCGCGGATCTTGGCTAAGTAAAAGTTCTGACTGTCCACATAGTAATGGATTTCCGCAAAGTAACGCCGGACTCCATTAATCATTCGAATATTTTTATAATAAATACGGAAATCACGTATATATAAAATTTCCTATATTCTAATACGATTGTTTGTTTTTTTTTCACAAAAATTCTAAAACTGTTTACGTACATATGTGTAGATTATATTCTTGTATATACGCCGTGTTTTCTTACAAGTGACGTACTACTAAACAGTATTCATAATTATCGAGAGCGTTAGCATATGTTATATATTCTTCAGTCCTCGTTTAACATTAGGATTTTGATTTTTATTTTTCATAAAGACAACCATTAAAGTTACTATTAGTTGTTTATTATACAATCTATTATATTGTCCACTCTACATATTTAAATATATCGACGCAAAAAAGCGAAAACTCAAACCGTAGAATGAAAAATTACCACCGAAACCAGAAAAAGCTTTTAAGATCTCCGAAAAAATAAAATTTTTATCTGATCATACAAAAACAGTCAGTTTCAACGCTGTACTAAATTTTCTTCCATATTTGGAAGAAGGTTTCGCCATAGGAGTTCACACGGGCTGTACATGAAATGATGTATTAAAACGATTTAAAAGTATCGATTTAAAATTTCCAGTAACGATTGTCAAATGGATTAGGAAAAGGTCTAGAATCCTAGAATGCGACATTCTATGGAAGGGTAGACGGCAAAAGACATCGAGGCCGAAAAATCTACACACTACGGCCACACGTGGAAGGAGGGCGTCGAACAATTCACACCAAGACAGCGCCATCTACAATAGCCAGACACGATTCTCAGGGTTGAGGAAGAGATTGAGAAGAAGAAGGTCCATTTTCCTCCATCTATCTTTAGTATTAGTTCCACTTCTTCCAGTAAAAAACACACAATATTATTTTTCTGTTATTGTTTGCTCGTTGCGGACCTAAGCTATGTAAAAATTCTGATTGTCCACGGAGTGCAAAATGGCAAAGATGGGCGGACGACATTGTAGAAACAGTAGGAAAAAAACTGGATGAGCCGAGCCCTGGACAGAGAGAAACTGTTGATGATGCAGGAGGCTTTTTCCCATAAAGGGACCACAAAATAGTATATAAAAAGGAAATCTAATCAACACCTAAAAAGAAAGTGTGGAATACAAAGCTATAATTATAGTAAAGTAAAAGAAGAAATTTGTATGCCGTTGAGTAGTACGTCGTATAAATTCATATTAACACAACAGTTATACGTACGTGTAAAAATATTTAATAGACATTGATACATTAAGTTTAAACCGGCTATATATCTACAGACATATAAATAACATTAAAGCGTAAGATCGTGTATGTATAATATAGTCTAACGGTAAAAGATTCTTTATTTGACGAACAGAAATACAACAGAGAGAGAGAGAGAGAGAGAGAGAGAGAGAGAGAGAGAGAGAGAGAGCAATAAAATATTTATGCTAACACTTATTACATGAGATACACTTATATGGTTTTTTTTTACAAGATTCACAACCCTTACCAGTCGCAAGTCACCTCTCACGTGACAGCAGTACTTTATCGCTACGGTCGTGAGTCACGCGGGAGGTGACAAGACGAGAAACGTTGAAAGTCGCTCTGTATGATATCCTTAACAGAGCAATTGACATCTCTTGTTATATATCCATTGCCTTAACCAATTATTTTTTAATATGTTGAGCCCAAAAATGAATATAGCCAATGAAAACTGTATTTATAGCTATAACTTAGCGAGAATCACGTATAAAAAATCTAGCGACCGATAAGGGTTAATTAACAGTTATATATTAGCTTAACATATTTTATAGTAATGTTTATAAGTAGAAAAACGTTTAGACACTTCTTCGAATTTCTGAAGATTAGGATAAAACGGAATTTCTAACAGATACCTTCATCATGAATATTGGAGTAGTTTCGTTAGTGTACCAATAAGAAAATACATCGATAAACATCACGTTCTTTAATATATATAACCAAATAGTTTTTAGGTGTTATGTTCATACAAAGAAGCATTTTTTTTTAAGTTACAACCCCTCCAACGCTCCACAACTGTACTTCAATATATGTATTGTAGATTGGGATTATCAAAAAAAAAAAGTTGTTAATCACACGTCGACATCGACAAGCGAAAGTAGGCGGTTATATTTACTGACGTTAGTGCAAATAATGTCCGAAACAAATGTAAAAATGGCTACACCATTTTGTCAAAACGGTGTTGCCATTTTGTCAAAACGATGTTGCCATTTTGTCAAAACGGCGTTGCCATTTTGTCAAAACGGCGTTGCCGTTTTGTCATTTGTTTCGACGTAACGATATCGGTCAGATTTGTAGTCTAACGTTTCACCTGGCGCAGACGAGGTATTAGATGCGCACTCCGCGGCGGGGGGAGGGGTCGTCATCAGTATTCTTGCCGATTTAGCGCCACCGACGCCTTGTACAGACTCTCCATCATGAATGAAAGATTTTGCGACAGCTCGTTCACGGGTCGTGTGATTGCCACCATTTCTGGAATGTATAAGATAAGGTAAGGTAAGCCTTTATTCGCTGACCAGAGTATTTACAAATAATAAAATTTTTATTTATTTTATTTGACCACAGAGCTCCATCCGCTGCCATTCGTCGCAGCGAAACGGCTCGTCATTGGTCGCTTTTCGCCCTCGTGAGAATCAGGACGTGACGGATGGCGAACCACTTCGCCGTCATTTTCGACAAATAAGGCATATTAAATTCGTCTTAGTGAATCCCACGAGCCGCAAGGGAGGATGGAGGTCAGCCCCAGCAGAGCCCTGCATTCTGAAGTAAGGCACCATAGTCCCCGGGGGAGCCCGATACCGGGACGATCGGCACGCTTGCGACTAGGCTCGCCTCTAGCCACGCATCAATTGGCACGGCAGACCGTGGATTGACGGAGAGGAAGGGAAAGGATACAGAAGAAAGGAAGGGGCAGGAAAGGAAATGCGGATTGGGGGGGAGGGTTACTAGACTCGGAATAAATATTTATAAATCCATATAAATATTTATTCCGATGCGGGAATCGAACCCGCGGCCATTGACTCCGCGGCCGGAGGGCCCGGCCACTGAGCCAATCGATCGTTCAAATAAAATTAACACACATTTATGGAATTGATAGTGTCATCAGCAACCAGTTTTTTATTAGGCTGTCTTTTGACATAGGCCTCTCCTAGTTTCATCTACTTTTTCCTGTCCCGGCTAAATCTTCTCCATCCCTTTGGTAAATCGTCTGTCCGTCTCTTTTGTCTTTTTCCATTCCTGGGGTACAATTCCACGATGTCTCTTGTCCACTTTTACTTTATTAATGGAGTCAGGCGTTACTTTGCGGAAGTCCATCACTATATGGACAGTCAAAAGTTTTACTTAGCTAAGATCCGCGACAAGCAAAACAATGACAGAAAATTAATAGTGTGTGTTTTTCCGTTGGGTTTAGTGGATTTATTTGGAACTTAAACCAAAAAACTTACCGATAATCGGCCATCAATCCTCCACCCAAAAGTCCTTTCGGTTGTCTTCCGTAGAGTCTACTATACCTGAGGATGCCTCGTGTTGGGGCGAAACGCGTGTCGTGTACAAGATGGAAAAGTGATAGTGTGTGTTTGGCGTTGTGTATAGTGGTTGGTGGGTGGAGAGTTGATGGCCGATTTTCGGTAAGTTTTTGGTTTAAGTTCCAAATAAATCCACTAAACCCAACGGAAAAACACACATTGTTAATTTTCTGTTATTGTGTTGCTTGTCGCGGATCTTAGCTAAGTAAAACTATTGACTGTCCACAGTTACTTTTTTGTCCTTACGATGTGCCCGGTCCAGTTTTAATTTTTCGATTGTCCGGAAGACATCCAATCACATTGGTTTATTTCCCTAATTTTCGAAATAGTCGTTCGGTCTCGTAGCCTTGTGTCTAGCACACTCATTTCCATGTGGTGTTGACATTTGTTGGGGTTGACATTTTTTTATTGCATTTTATCGGATCAGAATAAAATATTGCGTCGATCGGTCCGAGTCTCTCAGCACTACGATCAATAGAAAATTTAGTACAGCGTTGAAACTGACTGTTTTTGAGCGATTCAATACAATTTTTTCCCATCCCCCATCCCAAAAGCGTTTACGGCTCTGGTGGGAAGTTTTCATTTTGCGGTTAACTGCGTTTTCGCTTTTTCGCGTCGAGTATAATGATTGATTGCAAACACAATTGTTTTTTTTTTTTTTCAAATTTGTTTTTCCGTGTACCTTAGCCACGTAGCACCTGAATAATGTATTTCCGCAAAGTAACTTCATTAACACTAGATTTTGTTGCTATTAAACTGTACACACAGTTGTACGTTACTGCAACTGTATGCTGTCCCAAAACACTAAGGAGTTCCATTAGTATAAATATAGATTTTTATCTAAATAATTCTATAAAACAGTCAAAATTAGTTCTCAGACAATCTAGTGTTAAACACGTCACCGTCAGGCGAGCCGTGGGTGCATTTGGCTACATCTTCTTATTAACCGTTACAGAGCTGATATACACCTGGATGTGCCTGTGCCAGTCCTTTGCAGTAGACGTGCAACAGACTGATGATGTCATCCTCTGGAATCTCTCCTCGCTCAAGAATACGTTCGGCGTTCCGTTCGCGCACCACCGCCAACGCTGCGCTCCATCTGGAAGAATAATTAAATGAATTCAATTGAAAACCAACAAGTCACACTTCGAAATACGTTCTTCCTCTGACTTAATGGAATCCACGTCCGTCCTCTTAAGGGACGGCCACACTCGCGGGTAATTTTTCCGTTGCCGCCCGATCTCCAGGCGGCTTGGAGATGTACAACGGACCCGTTTAACCCTTTCGGTACGGTTGCTGGATATATCCGTTGCCGTCGTCGAAGTGTGCCGAAATTGTAGCACGTGTAGATCTGTAGTCTCTGCATACCCCTGTATGTACTATAGCGTGCCAGCCGTACTGATACGGCGACACACGGGATCATTAGGGGGTTTTATCTTCGGATAAAAATGAAATTCTTCCAAGTGAAATTAATTTATTTTCCTATTCACTGTACATTTATATCTTATACATAATTTATTCACACTTTATCAATTTACATTTTATATCTCAATTTCTTATGCCGAACGGGTGACACGCTTATCGAAAGACGTCAAACTCTTGTTTTTCTAAAAAAATTTTTTTTATTTTAATTTTAAAATTACGAATGTAAAAAGAAATAATATAATATAAAAGGTTTTATTATATTTGAATAAAAAGTTTTATTATAGTAGTGATACATTTATCAATGTGTCAATACAATACATATGTATGCATGCATACTACTAGAGGGGTGAACAAAGACCACCCACTCTTTGTTTTTGATACCAAAACGACACACGACAAAGAATGAATCATTTTAGTCAACGACAAACGTTGACTAAAATGACTCATTCTTTGTAGTTGACAAAGATGAATCACTTTCGGCGCCGAAGCGCGGTCATATAGATAAAAGTATATAGATCACCTCAGCCTATTCATAAGTTGCAGAACGCACGTGTCATCGTGCAGTGTTGGTGACGGTTCGCTGGTGTCCGTCCACGATTCCGCCGCGTTCGCTATTAGTGCGTTCCGAACCGCGCAAACTGCACTGCTCATATCGACACCCTGGAAACAAATCATCGTTGCTCAAACAAACACCATCTCCTTCTCCCAGACGCTGCCAGCCCAGAACTTGGCCACAGGCACTGTAATCTATTGCCATCAATAAGGTCATCCGGACACCAGAGCAGCGGCAGGGCATAGAGAGCAGGATGTCAAGTGTGCCATCGTTTGTGTGGCTCTTCCACAGTCGCACAAGGGGTTTATGGTCGAGGAACCCCACTTTCTGGGCACGCAGGCGATATATACACTATGATTTTAGTGTACTGCCAACCAGCAGTGGATTGCCGCGGCCCTTCTGTAATGTAAAGGCAAGGTAAGGGCCAGTCTATTGTTTTAAAAAATAAACTAGCTTTTCAAGGCTACGTGAACGTTTTGCAAATTACTGCGAAATCGGCCCATAAATGAAGACTTTAAATTTGTATGGCGGCCATCTGGATCTTCGCCATTTTGGATTCTTTTCTCATCCCACCCTTGTGTTTGCACTTGTCACCATTTTTTGTTCGAGGCGATCTCCGATAGGTATAATGGTTCGAGCTCGACGGCCCAAGCAACCTTGAAGGAAACCTTGAAGAGCAAGGAAGGAAATCTTGAAGATCTAGACCTGGTAGAATACCAGGTCTAGATCTTCAAGGTTTCGATATAATTCCTCTACCTAGGACGACTAGCGACTCTTTCGGGCAAAGTTGAGAAAGACATGTGGAGCAAAACCACATGAAAAAGGACGTCCGCCCGAAGGAGAATAATGCAAATGAACAAACTCACCCGATTTTCAAGGGCAGCGTGATAAACAGCAACGACCATTTTGTTATTTGTCTCTAGAAGCAGTAGCAGTTGAAATATGAGTTTGTAGAGGGAACGAACTGTTTCTTCACCGGTCCGCGATATTTCCAGCATCTGTGGAACGAAGTGAATTGATAAAAATTTGTTTTTTTTTTTTATGTGATAGGAAGGCAAATGAGCGGGCGTGTCACCGGATGGAAAGCAATCAACGCCGCCCCTAGACTTCCGCAGCGTTATAGACAGTGCGGTAGCATTGCCTACCTTTAAGGAAAGTGTCATTTTGGGAGTGGAAATGGGAGGGGGAGGGGTAGAGGGAGGGGGGCCTCCGGAACTCGATCTCTCACCGTACGATGCGCGGTAGCTAACCTACCACTCAGACGCCGGTTTTCTGCTGGAGTATGGTACTTCCCCGGGCGAGCCGGCCCATTCATGCTACAAACAAATATTATTCCATTTTTGACAAAGTATTCGTCTGCAGCGTGGCTCTACCACTATTGCTACCATTAAATCGATTTTTTATTGTGAATGATCTGAGAAATTACTCAATATTCCATCAGCCGCACACCTCCACCATCCCCGTTGCCTGGATGGTTGGAAGTTGGCTATTGTGCTATTCAGTTCCATATTCTTGCCACGTACATGCGGTGTTTACAATAAAGTGACTTTGGGGTATTCAATGGACGTGCGTATGTGTGCACGTAAGGCTGACAACGCATTTGTCGCGGATATCAATGGGCGACTCCGGTGGAAGGTAGTACAGTTTTAAAGAACTGTAGCAGGGGCATTCAAGGGAAGAGCGTATGTGTCCATTAAAGGTCGGCAACACATCTGCGAAGTTTGGGGACGTTTGAAAACGAACTGAGGCTCTTTTTTTTTCTTTGATGGCAATTAGTTAGAACTGTTATGCTAGTGTCAATTAAAATACAATAACATCTAACCTCTTGAAATGTAACAAGTCAGCTTATCACGTCACGTTTTGATAAAATTGTGGCAATTTTATCAAAATCTTCTATGGACTTATTCGGTCAACTTAAAAAGTCACGATACACCTATTTATTTCATATCACTTCACTTATACGCCTTAATCGAACTATATTGTATAATACACCACCGCAATTAGAAAATATACTGATAATAATAAAAGATTGTGAAAATGAAGTAAAAACACAACGTCACTGACGTAAGTTAGCGGGGAAAAGTCCCGAATGAAATTAATAACCCTTAACGTTACCGGAAGTATTTCGAGTTTTCTTCCCAAGCTATTTTTCGTACCACGAGAAATTGTACATTCAAAATCTTTTTATCTGATTATAGAATACATAATATTTTAGTGTAAACTTAATTTTTACATAAATCATAGGTATGTGGACAGTCAAAAGTTTCACTTAGCTAAGATCCGCGACGAGCAAAACAATAACAGAAAATTAACAATGCGTGTACGGAAGACAACCGAAAACTTTTCGCTTGTCTTCCGAAGATTCTGAAGATGGAAAAGTGATAATGTGTGTTTGGCGTTGTGTATAGTGGTTGGTGGGTGGAGAGTTGATGGCCGATTTTCGGTAAGTTTTTGGTTTAAGTTCCAAATAAATCCACTTAACCCAACGGAAAAACACACATTATTAATTTTCTGTTATTGTTTTGCTTGTCGCGGATCTTAGCTAAGTGAAACTTTTGACTGTCCATATAGTGATCAATTTTCGCAAAGTAACGCCTGACTCCATTAATAATCATAAATCATAGGGTAAAAAAAAAATAACAAGACGATTGAAAGTAAATAAGCATGCCACGTCGCTTATTTGGCGACATTGATCCGTCAAGGGTTAATTCTGTTGTGTCACCTCGAGTGCGTGCTCCCGTCGCTCGAAGTAGGTCTCGAGGTGCTCGTTGAGCTCGAGCGCGGCGTACCGCACCGCGTCCCGCAGGCGGGGGTAGTCCGCCGCAGCGGCCCCGACCCACAGCAAGGGCGGCTCCTCGCCCGCCAGCCGCTCCACCACCGCAGCCAACTCACAGGCGCCGCTGCCCGCCGACAACGCGCCCTCCCCGCATATCGCTATCGTTTTACTAGTCACCTCCTATTGAGTTAAAATAACAGCTGAGCAGTGCCGAGGAACAAACAAGTTTTATTAGTACTACTCAGCTGCGTTTCGTGGTAGATTTAAATAAACCGCAACTAAGTGTTGGGACAACTTGCCACCACCTCTTCGCGACTTGCATTCTGTAAATATATTAAAAAAAAAATACAAAAATCTAATTTTAAGTATGCAAACAGGAACTTGTTCTTTTGGTTGCGTTGAATTTATTACATAATTTAGTTGTCTTTAATTTTATTGTATTTATGTGTATGTATGTGTATATGAGTATGAGTAGTAGGATATATGGATATATGGATGTATATATGGATATAGGATGTAGTATATATGGATGTAGGATGGAGGATATATGGATATAGGATGGAGGATATATGGATGTATGTGTATGTATGTCAATATGAATATCGTCACTGTGGTCCGCGATCTGACCACGTTGGTTCTCGCTGAAAGCCAGCGCCGGGTGCTCCAATAGTGCGCCCAGCATATGCTGAGCAAGAACCATTTTATGACATTTGTTTGATTAAAATTATTTACTTTTTATTTTGTTTATTTATTGGTATATTATAATATTATTAAGGTTTTAATTTTAGCTATTGTAAAAAAGGTGTCATGAATAAAGTTTTTTCTATTTCTATTTCTGAATCCATTCAACCACTCCTCCATAATTTTGGATGCTTGAATAAGGAATGGACAAATGGGTTTGGCAGAAGAAGAGTCGCTACTGCTTTGGCAGAAGAAGACGCTAGTCGGACGGCGGTTCACCGTGGAGTGTTTGTTCCGAGTCTGATGTAAGGTAGTGAAAGTTGGGTTTGGCAGAAGAGTCATGAAAGTAGACTGAATGAGCTGGAAACTAGAGCTGGAAAATGCGTGGAGTAACTTAAACTGATAGAATAAGTAATGAAGTCATAAGAGAGCAATGTGGAGTAAGTTTTTTTTCAATATTTTTTATTTTGATATTGAGCCTTACACACATTAAATACAATTATTTTAAAGTATAACAAATTGTGAAAAATAGTTTACTATAGCAAAATTTTCCGTTACTGTAATTATTATTAAATTATATCAGACATGTTTTTTTTAGTCATGTCTCTCGTGTCTGACGTGTAATTTTAAATTTTTGCGTGGTTCCGGAACAGTAGGAAATCCTCCTATAACGCGGTGGATCGGTTCCGCGTTATAGGAAAACACGTTATACGAGGGATCACTGTAATGTATAATAAATGTTGCTGAAACTCAAAAGCTGCGAACAAAAACTAAACAAAATAATTTAATTTTATAAAAACAAGACGTGCAAACAAACTTGATTATGGATTGTCGAATCATTATAAATTTTTCACAGTACAAATATGTTTGGGAAATCCACGCATTCTACGAGGGAAAATACGTGTTATGCGAGAGACATAAAATCGCGTTATCGGAGGGTTTACTGTACTATTTAACGTCCCAGATTTTTGTTTGGAGCAAGCGGGGACAGGTGATTAAAGAGAGGGACAGTCCCGTTCAAGGCGGGATGTATGGTCATCTTAGGTATACCTAAAGCCACTGTTTAATGTACTAAAAAAGTGTACCTTGAGAACTGTATGCAGTCGATGTACAACAGTCAGCGGCTGCATGAGGGCGGCGTGGTGCAGTAGGGCGGCGATCGAGAAGCGCCAGGCGTCGTGGACGATCGGCGTCGGCGCTCCGACGGCGCCCGGCACCGGCGTGACGTCACCGCGTTCGCCCGCTGCACGCACGTTAGATTACGGTCGGTACGCTCATTTATTTTCTTCTTAAAGAAGAATGTACGAGTTTGTGGTAGTGAAAGACCCGTTGACGAGAGAGACTCGTCAAGAAAATTAACTAGCAGCCATTGCTCCAATCCACTTTGTTTCGCGTGAGACGGTTCCTTCCGCTTCGTGGGGGGCTTCGGGGCGACAATGTTGCGAGCTAATAAATTTGTAAGGGCCGGCCCGCATTATTTTTAGAATGTTTTGAAAAGTTGCATAGGTATAAATAAATGTTATCAATTTAAAATATTGAATGTCAATGTTCATAATACTCAATTCTTATATATAATGTTGAAAAAAATTCTGCGGGGCGACGTGCGTCAAAGGTGAGTCACTTGAACACAGTTGTGACAGAAAATGAGTCGTAAAAAAACAAGTTTATTTTAATTTTTAATCATATATATATATATATATATATATATATATATACATACATATATATATATATATATATATATATATATATATATATATATATATATATATATATATATATATATATATATAAATTGAGTATTATTAGTTAACATACAATATTTTGGTATATATAGGGTGGATCACGCCGGCGCGAACGTGTTAATACATACGTTCCCAAAGGGCGCGATACCACCCCCTTGTGGGCGCTAGAGTTTTTAATGGCGGGTCCAAAGGCGTTATGGAATATTTTCATGAAAAAAAAAAATTATCTAGTCGTCTAAAATGTCTATCTTATTATTATGGCGGAAATTAACATTTTTTTCTTGTAGAGGGGGATAGTCTATAAAAGGTGGACAGTTAAAACTTTTACTTAGCTAAGATCCGCGACAAGCAAACAACAATGGAAAATTTATGTGTATTTTCCTGCTGGATGAAGTGGATTTACATCTTAGCTAAGAAATCTATCTAAACCTAATCTTGGCTAAGTAAAAGTGTTGACTGTCCACATAGTAATGGATTTCCGCAAAGTAACGCCTGACTCGATTAATCAGTCCATAAAAGGTTAGGAACCTAAGGTTTAATATACCAGTCCAGGCTAGTGGTTTGTTGTATACGACTGTTACCATAGAATGTTTTACCGTCAGGCTCCCCGCTGGATGCGCTTGAGAATGAAAGGGCGCGTACTCTCAGCGCTATGTCTTGGGCGATGCTCGTGTCGCCGTCACCTCGGGTCCCGCTCCCATGCTCCTCCCATCCGGCTTCCTCGTCCGATGAATCCTCGTGACCCAGCTGATAAACGAAAAAAAATATATATATATACATTTCTATATATACATATATCAAGGAATATACATCATGGAAGTTCTACGAGTCAGTCAGAAACAAAGCAAGCTTTTGAAAACCATCCATCAAGCAAAGAAAAGTAGCTTATTTAGGTGTCCTAAAACGGGTGTGTTTATTATGCATCTCATAATAATGACAAAAGTTGCCGGAAAAAGAGAGTCGTCGAAAAATGTCGTGGTATGAGGAACATCTGAGATTTGACCGCGATAGCGAGTGTTGACTAACATTTAACCATTGCTAGAGATAAAGAGAAATATTCGGAGCTGACTGTCAACCTTCATTAGTTGGGGAGGAACTCTAACAAGAAAGCATATACCAAGAAGAAGATTATACAATTAGATATCCAATCAGATATCAAATCATTCTACTACCACACACTCGCTGCAAAGAGAAGTTTCACCTACCATCTAGATCAGGGATCCCCAAACTATTTTGTGCAAAACACTTCTTTTCCAAAATGAACTGATACCTCAGACCCCCTTAGCCAAAGTACTTTAAAAATCCTAACTCTAGTTTTGTTCCTATTGATACAAAATACTTACTTTAAAAACTTCGCGGTTGGTGGTGAGTTTTGACCCCAAGGGGTCGCCTTCGAGCCCTTTGGGAATCCCTGATCTAGGTTAATGGCAAACTAGTATGGTGGGTTTTTTATCGAAGCTTCTTCCTACACACCAGTTACTTTTAGTAGTATTTCCCAATCGAAATGATAATGGAATATTCAAAAAAATAAGTCTACACATTTCTGAAAGGCTAGTAACGGCTCAGCGAAGTGCCTGGTGTTGTTGATGGATTTTGTTATGTAATAGGAAGGCAAACAAGCAAGCGTGAAGCCCGATGAAAAGCAATCAGATTCTGTCCATAGAGATCTATAAAATCAAAAGCATTGGAAAAACTTTGAGACGAAGAGCATATTCCAAGCTTGGGATGGTTCAGTTCGCTGTGGAACAGAATATATTTTTACTATTTTGAGGAAACAGTTCGATGTTTTTATTTTTTAAATGCTATTATTTTAACCGTTTCGATGCATACATATGTCTCACATATACATATACATATACATATCATCACGCCTGTTTCCCGCAGAGGTAGGCGGAGACCACAGGTCTCTTATATGCTACGACTTATACCGGCACACCTACCTTGTTTCCTCCAAACTCATCACTCTACTCTTGACCTGGCCTTTCTTAAAAACTTGGGCAATTTGGACCCTGACAACTGGTTAAAGGTGTCGACTCACCGGTTTGGTCGCGTGATGCTGGTCTTGGGGTCGCAATCGCTGCGGTGGAGGGCTTCGCTCGACTACGACCGCGTCCGATCGTTCCTCGCTCGGCAATCGACGGCGAACGCCCCAGTTGAAATTGTCCGAACTTTCGCCCTGGCGGACATACATAATTATAATACACGCTGATCGTCCAAACATCCAAATAAATATGATATTTCACAACTAAAAAGAAAGAGAAGCGTCATAGGACGCTTGTTATATGTGAAACATTAACAACGGCTCGGTCTCTACCGTACGCTCACGGCCGCGTGTAAGTGACGCGGCAAAGAGTCGAATGGAGGAGAGCGTAGCTTGAATCGAGACGGCATCTCGGTCTTCTACGATCTCACTCTCACACCCCGCGATAAGATGTTTCACATATAAAAAAAAAAACATCTTCAATGGAATATGTTCCTACACGGAGTACGCAACATAAAATCGACTGTGTATATATAGTACGTTATGTTATATCGTACTTAGAACTAGAGTATATTATGTATTCACCCCTTTTTCATGTAGTTGATAATTATGATAGATTTTCTAAGAATTTCATTTCTTTTGTCTGTTTCCACATAAAGTTTTAACAATTAATAATTTAATTAACTTTTTTTAACAGCCCATATATGTCCCACGGCTGGGCACGGGCCTCTCCATTTCTGGAGGAACTCTGATTGATGAATTTCTGATTGGCGGGGGTTATCAGACTCGGAATAAATATTTGTATAGCATACATATATTTATTCCGATGCGGGGATCGAACCCGCGACCATTGATTACGAGGGCGGAGGACCGCGCCACTGAGCCAATTGGTCGTCGTTTAATTAATATTACGTTCGTTTCTCCAGAAATGGAGAGGCCCGTGCCCAGCAGTGGGACAAATATATTTTGTGAAAACAAAATACTGCATTTTTAATTATCTTATTATTCAATATATTTACATTAATTGTAGCATGTAAAAAATGTGTTGAAGTCAAAACTCAGGAAGTTGTTTCTCGACGAATTCTATGATTTGAGTAGTAATTGTTTCAAACCGGAACAATTTATGTTAAGCTTATAAGCTAGTTATATACGGGGACATCCACACCCATAGGGGTGTGGGATCGAGCCCTGGGGATAAACCCCACTGCTCTCCCAGGAAATCAATGGGGCGATCGCCCCCGGTAATAATTAGTTGCCAATGTTGGTTAGTTATACTTAGTAAAATAAATAGGTATACATATACCTAAATTATACCAGCAGTGTCTGTCTACAATGGTCATTAAATGAGATCGGATATCATTTGGTGATATGAAACCTGACAACATAGTTAGTAAATTCTTTTGTTTTAAAGGATCTAGCATTTTATAATTATAACTAGAATCCTTGGCCATTAGCTTGAGATGAACAAAAACTAAATTTTTAAATTAATAAGTAAATGTATAACACATTTAAAATGCCACCACTACATAGAAACGTTATGGATGTTTTTAATGTATAATATACGGAAATTTCTATAAAAAATATGAAATTATAAAAATATAATGAGCGTACCTTCGTAAACAGTATTGTCAGACTGAGTCGAAAAGAAAAGAAGCAACATAAATAAATAAAATTTAAATAGAACTTACATTCAACGTATCACACAATTTGAATTTTATTCATAAGTAAATTTATAATAAATAAAATAAAAATAAATAAAAGGTAATAAGTATTAAATTATGAACTACATAATACTTTTCACGCGTAGCATCGGGTGTATTGTGCATAGTCGACCAAGACAAGAATCCACCAGAAAGACACTGATATAGTTCGAATCAGCAAAACTGATCACTTTTAGTTCGACGAGTGTTGGATTGACGTCATAAAAACGTAGCTTAGAACACCCTCTGACTAATTAAAGCCATTGCTTTCGCATCCGTGGATGCGTGAAGCCCATGGGTTTCCAACATTTCATGGACTACCGCCCCCTTTACAAGAAAAAATGTTTATTTACGCCATCATTTTGGACGGCTAGTTTTGTCTATTAATTATCAGAAGACAGAAGATCTATTTCCAAAGATATAACTGTGTCGAAGAAATTTCAATGAATATATTGTAATGGAGTAGAAATTTTAAAGTAATCAAAGAATGATAAATTAAATATAATATCTATTTTTAGAACTGATGTCCTCTAATAATAATGATATATTTTTTTGCTATCTATCATAACTCGTATCAGATATATATGTGACAAGCCAAGTACATCACATTTGCAATACATTCAATTGACTCTGCCAAGTTTTAATCTATTATACAATGACAGTCAGTTGAAATTCTAAAAAGATTACTTCAACAGGGATGTGATTGTACTATAGCTACATTTTATGGGTGTTGTCCCCGTTGAAATAAGTTGGAGCACAGTGGTAGTGATAGTTAGGGATTTATTTTTCGTGAACAATAAGCTCGCGTCGAACGTCGGTCACAGAGAGAGAGAGAGAGAGAGAGAGAGAGGGAGAGTGCTCGGTGTTGCCACTTTACAAACAATATAATTATTTGGGTGAGTGGCTTCCCGCCACACCTACGGAGTATACCATATTATATTATACAAATATTACAAAGAGAAAAAAATATATACATTTAAATAATTATAAAGAAATTATCTCCACTCACCTCAATGCTTTCGCTCTCGTATTCAAGGAAATCGAAGTCTTTAAAGACCCCAAAGTGATCGGTGGGTGGTGCGCCCCCCGAAGGCTCGTTACCGGGGGTCCCTGAGACCTCTTCCAGGGATGATGCCATCGAGGACTCCCGCTCAAGTAGTTCCGAACTTTGGCTGAATATCACCTGTTGATGTGGCATACGAACGTTATTAAAATTGTCAAAGATACATCGATCGATGAAAATCATTTGCGCTGTGTTTCTAGAAGTATATTTAGTATTTATTTTTAGTGCTGTTTTTCTGGAAGGACATCTTTCAATACAAATGAGCCAACATTAACATATACAATGCATTAAATATGATAAAGTTTCTATAAAATATAACGAACGTAAGAAAAACATTTATCGTGGACAACGAATCTATTTAACTGAGCGAAAATTTCAGTTTATTATTTGTATAATGTTTAACCAGTGTTGTTTAGTGGTGCATTTATAACCAAGAAATAAACCCTTTCTTATTATCCCTTAATTTAGCAGAAAAAAAAATGGTTTTTAATTTTGTGAATAATATGTGTTTTAGGATATTTAAGGACCTTGATAAAACTTAATAAAAAAATCATGTTCTTCCCCTTTTTGAGAAAATACATGTCCTCTGTGTAATAAAACAATATTGTAAAATTAATCGTTATTTCGTGTGAAAGTTGAGGAAACAATTTATGGAGCTTTTCCCCGTTACAAAACACAGTCGTATATTGCATTGTATGCAACATGCGACCGTTTTTTTAGCAGTACCTGCAACGACCATCATCCGTAGTTGAGGGAAAATGACCTACGTTGTCATATTTGATGGGGCTGGGCTGCATGTGGTTTATTTACCTTCAATGTTTCTGTTTTTTGGCGGTTGACACATCTATTGACTTTTTCAAACAATACCTTGAGAAAAATCAAAGAGTGTCGTTCGACAGGCATTTTTAAATTATCAGTGACATTTATAGTGTTGCCAAGTCAATATTTTTTTTTCTACTTAAAACTTAAAGTTGCCAAGTCAATATTTTTTTTTCTACTTAAAACATTTGAGTTGTCGAGTAATTTAAATTTAATTGCCATAAATAAATTACAAATTTGAATGACTTGGATATTTTTAAAGTTTGTGTTCGATGTAGCGGACAATTAAGGGTTTTAAGGTTATTCTTGAAATCATATTTGAAGATTCTCTAACTATAAATCGATTAGTTGGTGTGTTATCCTGATGGATAATGATATTTAAATCGGTGTTGTTTAATAGTGCATTTATAACCAAGAAATAAATCCTCTCTTATCATTGTGCTATTTGTACACAGGTGCATATAAAGATGTGTCAACTGTGTTGCCATAAAATATTACGGATATTTAAAAATTTCTGAATAAAATAACATAATTATGAAAAATTTTGTATAAGTGAGAATACAGCCTCCTGGAAAAAGCTGATCAATTATTTCTTATGAAAAAAAAAAATGCCAACCAAAATCAAACACGAAAAGCTTGAAGCGGAAAAATAGTTAGAGGCATCCAAGAAGATTCCAAACTGTATTGTTTGGAAATGTAACTGATCCACAGTCGCAAATGAATTAAGCGAGCACCCCGTGAATGCGACGATGTTTTCGTGTGAGTGAAAGCAATAGGCTTAATTATACAGTATGTTGCGAATTACCTTAGAACATAAAGTGGTTAATAAATCGTCCTATACGCAGCGATGGATAGAAATTTCACTCGAATTATTACTCTGTATTGTGTTTCAATTGAACGAGACGGCACATTGTATTATGATTAATGGAGTCCGGCGTTACTTTGCGGAAATCCATTACTATGTGGACAGTCAGAACTTTTACTTAGCCAAGATCCGCGACAAGCAAACGAAAACAGAAAAATAATAATGTGTGTTTTGTACTACTGGAAGAAGTGGATTTACGGGGAACTCAAACTAATTATCAGCGAAAAAATGGCCGTCAGCAACTCTCCACTTCCCAACCACTATAAACAACACCAACCACACATCCCACCACATTCCCACATTGCACACGACACGAAGGATTATGTCTCGCGTTGGGGCGAATTGTAATACTCTACAGAAGATCCGGTACTTACAACCGGTAAGGCTTCTTGGTCTCGTGTTGGGGCGGAACACGTGTCGTGTGCAATGTGGAAAAGTGGTGGTGTAACAGAAAAATAATAATAAGAAAACACACAATATTATTTTTCTGTTTTTGTTTACTTGTTGCGGATCTTAGATAAGTAAAAGTTCTGACAGTCCACATCGTATTATCTAAATTCACACAATTAACATGCTCTGTACACACACACACACATTATAATATTATGAATTTGTCAATTGTATAGTTTACATTTATCGTACAATAGTTACTTACGGATGGACTTTTGGGTAGACCCACTCTTTGGCCACAAGTCGTAAGTAGATTGACTAAGCACTCCCTTACGCGGCTCTGTGAACAGTAAATTTCGAAGTGTTTGGATAAAAAAAAATATAGTTTGAATCCAAATACTGACTTTGTTATTTAGTGATCAATGTTGTGTTTATACATACAATGTACACAATGTACAGTACAATTTTGATAAATAAAAAAACATATATTTTTATTTAACACCCTGTACTGAGCTCTGTTGTGTGAGGTACAAAACAAATGAAACCACGCCTATATTCGAAATAAAGAAGAATATATATTATAAAACCCACTACCCTCTTATAAAGGCATATTTTTTATATATGCAAGATACGCAGGCAAGGCATACAAGCAGGCATGTCACCTGATGGAAAGCAATCAACGTCGCCCATAGATATCCGTAGAAGCGTTGCTTGCTTTTAAAAAATAAGTAGTAGGTTTTTTTTGAAGGTTCCTATGTCTTATCGATTCAGAAACACTGATTTGTCTATAGCATGAATGGGCCGGCTCGCCCGGGGAAGTACCACACACCCGCAGAAAACCGACATCTGAGTGGTAGCCTAGCCGCCGCGCTTCGTACGGTGAGCGGCTGAGTTCCAGAGGCCCAACAACAAAAATGCAACCGCACTTTGTACGGTGAGCGGCTGAGTTCCAGAGGCCCAACAACAAAAATGCAACCGCGCTTCGTACGGTGAGCGGCTGAGTTCCAGGGGCCCATCAACAAAAATGCATCTTTTATAGCGATGCAATATTAAAATATGTTAAACTTTTGCGTTGACTCAGACACATCTGCTGAAGCTGAGAACGTTTGAATGAGGAATTGACACGTATGTTAGGCTTGACGCTAAAAGACCGAATAAGAGCAGAAGAAATTAGATCTACAACAAAGGTGGAAGATATATCAAATAAAATAAGACTTAAAATAACGTGATGGTAAGAGAAAGAGAGGCAGACAGATTAAGAGATGGACAGATGATATTAAGGTTATTGTAGGGAGAATCTGTTACATAAAAGCAAGGAATAGGGAAGAGTGGAAAGAGCTGGAAGAGTCTATGTGTCACAGGACACAAGTTAATATGTTAAAATAATTTATAACGTTTGTATGTAAAAACTATTTAGTATTAGCAATAAAGGATTAATTATAATAATATTAAAAAATACAGAAATAAAAGTTTTAAAATTACCTGAGACATCCAAGGCCGTTTCCATCCAGAGGCGAGGGCGTCTGCGGGTGAGAGGGAAAGAGACCGTCGCGGTGACGCCGCACTGTGGGGTTGTGTTGTCCCGTTCGCACCTCCCCGATCTATATTTTCCTGACCCACCACCGTCGAGGCTGACCCAGATGTCGATGACCCTTAAACGGAACGGACTTTGCTATATCGATTGTAGATGCCGTGTTGACCTGAAGCTCAGTATGACGAATTAAGGTATTGAATTATGTGAATTAAAATACTCGGGGGATCCCCTAGTGCAAAGAGAGAAGAAAAAGCGAGGAACAAAGTACAAATCAACTAACAGAAAGTGCAATATTGGCCGTATGGAGAATTTAAGTAGAGTTTTTTCAATTCTCTATACGATAATTATATGTATGGTCTACATATATTTATTCCGAGTCTGGTAACCCCGCCAATCCATATAGATAAATAACGTTGGGTTAACGAACAGAATACCTTTGTCTGGTGTAGCAGTGGAAGCGTTAGAGAGCGAGCTAGGGCCAGTGGCTGGCTGGCTGCCACCCTTAGGTAGGTACTTGCGGCCGATTACTGGCGTTTGTGACAGGTCGAATGTGAAATCCATCGTCCGCCCCGGCAGCTCCTGGGAACAGAAGGTGGTATGATAACGTTTGATGGTTGCCTTAAATACTCGTGTATAGACGTAGACATCGTCACGCCCGTTTCCCGTAGTCGTAGTAGTCTACAATTTCGGCATACTTTCCTTGCTTCATCAACCAGTCGTCACTCTCCTAATGCAAGCTCGCCGGTTAGGGGTACTCTCGACCTGGCCTTTCACTTACTAAAGGTAAAGGTATGTTTTCTTTGTCCTGCCACTAACGACACTTTCAACCATATCTGCAACGTAAATTTCTTTTGCTAATGGCCTATATCGTTCGTTTTAAAATAGTTAAAACTTAGATTATACTATAGTTAAATTTATAAATTCATGCCTGTGACTATTATGGTTCATGTTTGTTATTAATAGATTATTCATTCATTCATTCATCAGCAGCCTGCGGCAGTTAACTGCTGGACATAGGCCTCCCCCATGGAGCGCCACCTAGCCCGATCTTCGGCTACACGCATCCAGTTTCTGCCAGCCGCCCTGCGCAGATCGTCGCACCATCTAGCCGGGGGGCGTCGCACACTACGTTTACCGAGACGCGGTCTCCACTCCAGCACTCGTCTGCTCCAACGATCGTCGGATCTCCGACAGATGTGACCAGCCCATTGCCACTTAAGTTTGCTAATTCGAAAGGCTATGTCTCTGACTTCAGTTCTCCGGCGGATTTGTTCATTCCGAAACATATCTACCAGGGAAACTCCGAGCATAGCACTCTCCATAGCTCTCTGAGCGACTCTGAGCGTATGAAGCAGACTTAATAGATTATAAGTTTATTAAATTATTTAGTTGACGTAAGAGGGTTTTGGGCCCGGCAAAAAGCAATGAGGTTTAATGGGCTCACACGTATTTTATAAAATCCATAAAATTTCCATTATTAAAATAGAAAAAGGAAAACAATGTGTACCTTTTTGCCGTGCAGTTCAGTATCGAGAATGGAGTGCGCGTGACTGTCCCAATATGGTGGCACCACCAGGGTCGAACATCGCGTCACCACCAATTTCAATATCTTCATCGCCTCCTTGTAATTACTACCTTCTTGCTGTTGACAGGAACAAAACAAATTATTCTCTTCAATTAGCTTTATTAAAGAAAGCCAACGGATGTGTGGCTAGGGGCGAGATAAGTCGCAAGCGTGCCGACCGTCCCAGTCCTCTTCTTGGGCTGACCTCTATCCTCCCTTGCGTCTCGTGTGATTCACTATGACGAAATAAAATAAACCTAATGTGTTAATGACGGCGACGTAGTTCGCCACCCGTTACGTCCTGATTTCTACGAGGGCGAGAAGCGACTGACGGAGAGCCGTTTCGCTACGATGAATGTGGGAGGAAGGATGGATGAAGGGATGAATGAGTGTGGAGGAAGCAAGGAAGGTGTGCCGGGATCGTAGCGGATGGAGATCTATGGTCTCTGCTTACCCCTACGGGAAACTGGTATGCATGTATGTATTAAAAAACGGCTATAGAGTAAAGATTATCAAAATGATCAATCTGTACTAAATATACTATAATAATAAATTAGTTATATATTAAATAAGTCATTTAAAGGAGTCCAAAAAAGGACATGAGTTTCGCCTTCTTCTGCCTCAGAGCGCCACTTCGTCTCCGAAGGGGTGTTACTTTATTACTTTTAATACTGAGTTAAAAAAAAATGTTCTGTGAATCCATTAAAAAACAAATCGGAGGCAGTCATGAGGAGTGCCGACAGAAGTGAAAACTTAAAACTGTATTTTGAAATTTCAAACTAATTGTAATATTAAATGCTGCTATTACTACAGCATACTGCCGAAGCGGCTCACAAAACTTTCAT
Source organism: Baronia brevicornis (assembly GCA_031353405.1). Lineage (NCBI taxonomy): Eukaryota > Metazoa > Arthropoda > Insecta > Lepidoptera > Papilionidae > Baronia > Baronia brevicornis. The sequence goes on along the minus strand of JASFAT010003225.1, from coordinate 879,874 downwards.
CCATCCATGAAGCGTCCAATGCACACACATACAATCGATATACAATGTGTTGGCGTGATGCGTGTATTTAGGTAGCTGTGCGCGCATTAATTGTGTTTAAAGTGTGTCTATAGCTCATAGGTATGGATATACCTTAAGCATTAGCATGTTGATGATGCGACCCCATATATTTTTTCGCTAACCAAAGTCGTGTAACGCGGCTGTAGAAGTTTCCACTTAAAGAACATAAAGACTTGACTTTAACTTACGTCGATGAATTTTGCGACAGCCCGAAGTAAGTCAGCATTGACCGACTGTGCAGTGGGAGCATTTAGCTCAACATAGTACAGCATGCAGTGTAGAATCGACAACACGGGCAACTGTAGATTGACTGCACCCTACAACGGTTATTTATATGTCATTAACGGCCACAGTATCTGACTTCCAACCGGGGAGGTTTTGAGTCTAAATTAATAGTTCATTATGTACACCATATGTTCTCAAACTTTTATGGACTATCGTCCCCTTTACGAGAAAAAACTGTTCATTTACGTCACATTAATAAGATTAACATTTTAGACGGCTAGATAAAATGTTTATTCATTAAAAGTAGAGGTATTTCATAACTTTTTTGCCTTTGGATTCGCTTTCAACCCCATGAAACGCCCAGTGCCCACTATGGGGCTGTATCGCCTTCGTCTGCCTTTCGATCGGCTTCCACCCCAATGAAAAGCCCAGTGTCAACTATGGGACTCTACCGCCTTCGTTTGCCTTTGGATCGGCTTCCACCCCCATGAAAAGCTCCAGTGCCCACTATGGGGCTGTATCGCCTTCGTCTGCCTTTCGATCGGCTTCCACCCCAATGAAAAGCCCAGTGTCAACTATGGGACTTTACCGCCTTCGTTTGCCTTTGGATCGGCTTCCACCCCCATGAAAAGCTCCAGTGCCCACTATGGGGCTGTATCGCCTTCGTCTGCCTTTCGATCGGCTTCCACCCTCATGAAAAGCCCAGTGCCAACTATGGGACTCTACCGCCTTCGTTTGCCTTTGAATCGGCTTCCACCCCCATGAAAAGCTCCAGTGCCCACTATGAGACCGTACCGTCTTCGTTGGGACTCCGTATAACCTTAGGTAGACAGGCGCCATCTTTATAAAGTGATAAGTGCCACTTGTTTTCGGCTTTTCAATTCGTAATCTGGTGATCACCGCGAAAATTGCTCCATTTCTTGAGAAATGAAGCAATTTTGGCTGAATTGCCGCTAGACTAATAGGCGTTGATTATTTTCCATCAGGCGATATGAAATACTTTTTCGATATGACTTTTTTTTTCGATGAGATGGCAAAGATGCAAGATCTTTGCCATCTCATCGAAAAAAAAAGTCATATCGAAAAAGTATTTCATGGGTTAAACGGTCTTAGAGAGCCTTCCGTATTTGCAGATGCATGTTGATGGGACTATTAAATATATTTATTACACAGTAGACATTTTATTGCGTTTTCGGTAGATATCGACGCAGGCGAATCGCGTTATGCCTCAGCTGTAAATTACTTTAACAACTTTCTCTAAATGTAATTGTTCTAAAGTTTTAAAAATAAAATCTAGAATCTCCGCTTATGTACTTTTGAGAAAAGTAAGAAAAATTGCCTAACATAGATAACTGATAGATAGATAATTTGTTTATTCCAGGCACAATACAAATAACATCAAAAATAACAATCAAAATCAAGCTAAAATTAGAATAAAGTACTACACAATATATATATATATATATATATATATATATATATATATATATATATATATATATATATATATATATATATATATATATATATATATATATATATATATATATATATATATTATTTTTGAGCAATTTCACTTGACTTAGATTAGGTATACAAAATGTGGTGAGTCAGAAGATAAATTTGCATACCTTTTCCAACACTTCCACCAAGAAAGCGAGCATTTGCAGCGAGAGATGCGAATAGGTGTCCCAGAGGTATTTGACTACGCACTTCGTCCATTGGAAGCTCTCCTTGCTAAACGTTCGTCTCGAGTACAGCGTCATCACGGTGCCCAGGTTCTCCAACTTTTTACTCTTCTCTGCCGTAAACTGGACGTAATAAAACGTAATAATATTAATTACATGGTATCCCGAAGACAATCCAGCCCACCATTGGTGCATGCGTATCAATAGTCCAGACAGATTACAAACACCGCCATGATCACGTTGCTGCCGTAGTACACCAGACTTTAGCTATTCAAACCAAATTAATTACAAATAAAGTGCCGTATTATAAGACATAAGCAGCGCATAAGCAGAACAATAATCACGATCAGATAATTTGATCTACAATAACAAGCCTGATATAACATTGTTAGACAAATTAACAAGATTGAATAAAAGAAATGAAATAGACAAAGAAAGATAACAAAATGGAATGTAAAAAACATAAAAATAATTATACATATATATCGTTACGCCTGTTTCCCATAGGGGTAGTCAGAGCCCACAGATCTCCATCCACACCTTCCCTGCTTCCTTCACACTCATCCATCTTTCCATCCATCCTTCCTCTCACATTCATCGCAGCGAAACGGCTCTCCGGTAGTCGTTCCTCGCCCTCGTGGAAATCAGGACGTGACGGGGGGCGAACAAAGTGGCCGTCATTTTTTTAAAAATTAGGTTTAATACTTCAACCTACCGTCAATATATTTATTATTACAAATGTCATTTTAAATACTTGTAGTCTTACAAGAAAATTCCTAAATAATGGGTCTCAGCATCGCACTTGGCTTCGCCCCGTGCTTCTTTACCCCTCCCCCCCACAGAGGGGAAAATGCAAAATGTATAACAATAAAAGCCTTTTATTTTCGAATTTCAGAGAAAAACCCTAATCTCAATGTGCCTTTTGGCATAGACCTTCTCCAAATTCTTCTATTGTTTACTAACTTCTGCTACTCGTGTCCACCTAAAGCTAAAACTAGGGCCATAGTTTAAGGTCATCCGCCCATCTCCTGATTGGGCGAACTCCTTTCCTCATGCCATCCCTTGGAACCATACTGTGACCTTTTAGCTCTATTTTCCTAAGTTACATCGTATAGCGTGTTTGGCCCAAATCCATTTCACCTCCTCTATACGTGTAAGAATGTCCGTAACTCTAGTTTTTGGCCTTATGTCGGAGTCTGGAGTGGAGATCTTTCAGTTTAACACTTTACATGCTTCGTTCGATTGCTCGCTGAGCTTTTGTCAATTTCTCCCATTGGTTTTTGTACAGGGACCAAGGTTCCGTAGGTTAGACACAGGAGGACACAAACATCGAAGGTTTTTCTTCATAAACTTGAACATATGAAATTAACTTTGAAAATTTAAATAAATTATACACAAAGACGTAATCGCTTTCGGAGTCAATGGTCCCCGATTACATTACCGATTACTGCAGTTGCCTAGCATTGAAGTTCTAAACGATATTCGCCGACCACTTAAGTTGGCTGGTGCGGATGGTTGGAATATTTTTTTTTTTTTCATTTATTCACGCCTATCCCCCGCAGGGGTTGGCAGAGACCACAGAGCTCCATCCGCTACGATCCCGGCACACCCTCTACGCCTCCGCCACACTTATTCATCTTTTTATCCATACTTCCTCTCACATTCATCGCAGCGAAACGGCTCTCGTTTAGTCGCTTTTCGCCCTAGTGGGAATCAGGACGTGACGGGTGGCAAATCACGTCGCCGTCATTTTTCAACAAATTAGATATATTAAAATTCGTCTTTGTGAAACCCATGAGCCGTAAGGGAGCATGAAGGTCAGCCCCAGCAAAGCCCAGCATGCTGAGGTAAGGCACAGTACCCGGGGGAGCCAAATTCCTGGGACGGTCGGCACGCTTGCGACTAAGCTCGCCCCTAGCCACGCATCCATAGGCATCCATTGGCAGACCGTGGATTGGTGGAGAGAAAGGAAAGGATAGAGAAGAAAGGAAAGAGCAGGAAAGGGAATGCGGATTGGGGGGGTTACGAGACACGAAATAAATATTTATAAATCCATACATATATTTATTCCGATGCGAGGATCGAACCCGCGCCCATTGACTCCGCGAGCGGAGGGCCCCGCCACTGAGCCAATCGGTCGTCAGTTGTTTCAATCGTTTTCCAATGGTCGTTAATTGGTCGAAATTCGTATAATTTTTGAAAATTTTGAAAGTATTAGTTTACCTGTGCGATATGACACGCTGCGCGCACGCATAATTCGTTCGCGTCCTCGTAATGGAGCAACATATACGGCAGCAACGCCACAACGGTCATTGGGAAGGCGAGCGACTGCGTGGGATCTATCACAGGCAGTTCCAACAGTGGGATCATATCCGCCAGCACACCCACCACCGGCTCGTACGTGTTGGGATGAGTGCAGCCCTGGAAATATATAAATTTTCTTATTTAACCCACGACTTTTTGATAGAAGTTTGTCCTCCACGAATAAAAAACAATTAGAAACTAATAAGTTGTTAACACAATATGGAAAGAAGTATGCTAAACGTAAGGCGATGAGATCGGAGAATCCATCGGATTATCTCGAAAATTAGGGAAAAAACCAAAGACCGGACCGGATCGGACCCATCATGAGGACAAAAAAAGAAAAGTGGAAAAGAGATATCGTGGTACGGTATCCAAGGAATGGATAAAGAGATAAAGGACGGCGAATAAAGGGATGAGAAGACCATTTACAAAGGGATGGAGAAGATTTAGTTAGGACAGAGAAACGTGGAAGAAACCAGAGGAGGCCTATGTCAAAGGACAATCTAAGAAGTCTAATCGCAATCCATTACTCGTCTACTATAAGGCTACTTTTAACATGGGTGCGCGACCTTACTTTATTCTAAACAAGCTCCATTTTACGGTTTCGTTCATATGAACTACGAAAGGGGGGTAATTATTTTGATATCGCTGGTTGTAAGGGCGTATTCCTTACCCTTTACTGAATGTTATGAAATGGAACATTTATTGACAGCGAAATGTGGCAACTGTATCGTACGAAATGTCCCCGCGCCCAGAGCATTTATTACACCAGTGTAAAATATGATGTTTTTCAATACATTGGTTGCCTGGAATGCCATTTATTTCTATTCTATTCTATTCGTAGTCAATATAAATTATAACTGACTTGAACTACCCAAGTCGCACGTGCCCAGCGTTGGGACGCATGGTTAGGGGAAGAACGTACATACCTTCAACAACAAAGCGTGTAAAGACGGCGACGTGTGCGCTTGGGTGCGATCCAGACGCTCCCTCGCGTCAGGGCGGTCGAGCGGTAGACGCGCCATCACCTTGGACAGAAGGCGGACGCCTAGGAGGAACTCGTGTTCGTAGTCCGACTCCAACAATGAAGCGCCCACCCAGAACAATGTCGCCAGAATTGTCAGTTTGTCGTCCTGTGCAAAAAAAAAAATATTTAGTTAAAAATAAAAAAGAGAAGCGTCACAGGACGCTCAGTAGACGTGAAACATTGACGGCGACTCGGTCTCTACCGTATGCTCACGGCCACGTGAACGTGAAAGTGACCCTATACAGAGTCGAGTGGAGGGGAGCGTAGAGTGAATCGAGACGACGTCTCGTTCTACGTTTCACTCCCATACCCCGCGATAAGATGTTTCACGTCCAAAAATTTGTAAAAAAAACGGCGACGTGGTTCGCCACCCTTCACGTCCTGACTCCCACGTCCAGTAAGGGTGTACCTGATGGGAAGCAATCAACGCCTATAGACGTATATTCACAACATCGTAGGCATTACAGATGCGTTACCGGTCTTGATGTTATAATGTCGTAGTGATAGTTTCACAGACAGGTGGCACGTGGAAGGAATTTATGGGAAAACATACCGCACTGGATCGCCATTCATCCAGATGGTAGGGACTTATCGAGTCGTGCGTTAGTGAAATTTATCGGCAGGAATTCTCCCGAATAATTCCTCGAAGCACTCTCAACATCAAGAACGATAAATATGTCGAGGAGATATACTTCTCATATCTCAACTCCAAAGAATCTTTAACGAATTTTGAACCGTTTGGTTTATAATTTCCTCAATTAGTTTATTTCTAGACTTTCCTTAAAAACTTGTTTTCAGCAATGTTTTTTAGGCATTTTAGGCAGAGACCACAGATATCCATCCACTACGATCCCGACACACGTTCCTCGGTTCCTTGACACTCATCCATCTTTTCATCCATCCTTCCTCTCACATTCAACTTAGTGAAATGGCTCTCCGTTCGTCGCTTCCCGCCCTCGTGGGAGTCAAGACGTGAAGGGTGGCGAACCACGTCGCCGTCGTTTTTTTGACGAATTAGGTATATTAAGATTCGTCATAGTGAATCCCACGAGCCGCAAGGGGGGATGGAGGTCCGTCCCAGCAGAGCCCTGCATGCTGAGGTAAAGCACTATAGTAACCGGGGGAGCCCGATCCCGGGACAAAGCCTACCTGAGTAGCACTGTCGCCCAGTAATTTGAGCGATTGCGCGGACCGTGAGCGGCATAGGTTGGAACAGATCCCTTTCGACGAGTCGCTGCAAGGTCTTGTACGGTCTGCAAAAAAAAAAATAACTATGTAAAAGCTAGATCATTTTCCATTTCGTCACATCGTTATCACACTATATCTTATGTCTTTAGAAGAGAGTGTCCTTTTCATTTCGTCTAGGCCCTACATGATTCTGCTACATAGAAATCTGCCGAAGAACCAAAGTCATCGATGTGGCTCTCTGATGGGTTGGTCAGGTTTGTCGAAGAACCGACAACCGCCGGAGTAGAGATTGCTGTAGAGGATACAGCGTCTTAGTCTGCGATACTCCCGAGAAGATAGAGCGCCAATTCAAGCAGGATGACTGGTGGAAACTGGATGGGTAAAGCTGAAGATCTAAAAAACTTCTCCGATATTTGTTAAAGTGTACGAGTAATCGGCTTATCTGCTTCTCAGTTGTAAAACTATTGTTATGGATCATCACCATGTTGTTTCTCGGCGGTAGAAGGCGGCGTGTTGTTTTTCCGCATGCAATAGGACACCGAGTAGCTGGTGCTTCGCGTGTGGTTGCTGACGCACCCGACGCACACGCCCGGGGAACGCTTACCTGGACAAATGAACAAATCTCTTACAATACACGTATGACGAGGACAAAAATCTACTAGAGCCCTAAACGGTTTATGTCGCATACATCTTACGTACGTACCAGTAAGTGGAGTCCAGTAAACTAGCAATTTATCACTCTGCAATCATGTATGAGTTTTAAGTATGCCAAATCTCACGTGCGTTGTGTGCACAAAATATCTCCCTGTATCGAAGGTTCTAGTATTGGTAGAGCCACGCCGCAGACGAATACTTTGTCAAGATTGGTATTTTATTTGTCTGTAGTATGAACGGGTCGGGTCGCCCGGGGAAGTGCCGCACCCCCGCACAAAACCGGCATCCGCGCGGTACCTTAGCCACCGCGCTCCGTCCGGTGAACGGTTAAGTTCCGGACACCCAACCCCCCTCCCCCTACCATAATAATACTTCCTTAAAGGCCGGCAACGCTTCTGCACTGCTTGTGGAGCTGCGGATGTTTACGGGCGATGTTGATTGCTTTCTATCAGGTGACACGCCTACTCGTTTGCTTTCATATCCCACAAAAAAAAATATTTGTACAGTATCCTTGTCCTTGTCTGCAACTACTCCGATGCGATAATCGAATCCGTGACCATCGACTTCGAACGTTGTAGCTTAGCCACGGAGCCAATTAGGTCGTCACACTTATTGCATGCTTGGTTTTTTTGCAAGTAAAACTGTTAGTGTGCTACTCACCAGCAACGTAGACATTGCTATTGGGTGGCTGTCCGCCATCTTTATTGTTCAAATTGGGTGTCGACTTGAAGATGTCACGCATGTAATCCAGCGGCCTGAAGTTCGACTCGAGCGAGTCGACAGCTGCTTCCAGGGTGAGCAGCAGTTCAGTTACGTAGCCCTGCATGTCCTCGCCTTGTTCGGCCACCGTCTCCACCAGCCGCGAGAGTATATCGGTCACCATGCGTCCGGTCATGGCGACACCGATGAAACGGAACACCTGGAAATCGGAAATGCGCAATATACCACATCTGTCATATTTGGTATCGATAGGAAAAAACTAGAGATAGGATTTTTGTAGCAATTTGGCTATGGGGTCTGAGGTATCGGTTCATTTTTGGAAAAGGGGTCTCTTGCCCACATAGTTTGGGAATCTCTGGTTAAATCCATACAGATCGACAGCCACCTTCAGCGGTACCTAAAATATATCGTCGGTCTAATTATCTGAATATTATATGGACAGTCAAAAGTTTCACTTAGCTAAGATCCGCGATAAGCAAAACAATAACAGAAAATTAACAATGTGTGTTTTCCGTTGGGTTTAGTGGATTTATTTGGAACTTAAACCAAAAACTTACTGAAAATCGGCCATCAACTCTCCATCCACCAACCACTATATACAACACCAAACACACATTATCACTTTTCCATCTTGCAAACGACGCGTGTTTCGCCCCAACACGAGGCATCCCCAGGTATAGCAGACTCTACGGAAGACAAGCGAAACTTTTCGGTTGTTGTGTTTTTCTGTCATTGTTTTGCTTGTCGCGGATCTTAGCTAAGTAAAACTTTTGACTGTCCATATAGTGATGGATTTCCGCAAAGTAACGCCTGACTCCATTAATAATATCTGAATATTGATTACAAAAGAAATATTTCTTCTTTTATCTCATTTTGGATGCCATCTAACGAATAATCTTAAAGCGTATCGCGAATATTTCGCATTTACCACAAAAGTATATCTATTTATACCTAAAGTAAGGATAATTTTTACAAATATTCTCAAACAATGAATGACAAAATGTTTTGTTTTTATGAAATTTACTCAAATGGAATTTTTTTCTTGTGTCTTTATATTTATGTTATAATATTGTTATAACATTATTTAAGAAGGGAAGAGCCCCACAACACCCACCACTAGGGAATCCTAGTGTGGGATATACTGTCCCGTAACATATGTAAACATTTTGGTAAAATAAAAATATTATTATCTAAGTAGCCTTGTGTAAGACGTATCGTATAACAGAGCTTGTTACGGATACCTGCAACGAGCGGCCCGCGTAGTGTCGTGAGGGGCAGGACAGACCGAGCTGTAATGCGGTTTGCGCCCACCGCTCCGAGACCAGGGCGTGGGGAAGTGACTCGCGAAACACACGCAGGGCGTGGCGCACCAGTGTCGCCATCTGTTGTGAGCTACGCAGCGTCCACACTGAAAGAATATCATGTTTACCTTTTAAATTACGTACATACACATCGGCACGTCTGTTTCCCGTAGGGATAGGCAGAGGCCACAGATCTCCATTTGCGACACACAGAGTGATTAGTGTGTACTTTGGTGATACATTGATTGTATTAAAACTTTTTATTCGAATATAATAAAACCTCTTCGGAAGTTCTTAAAGAAGATCAGGTCAAAAATATCCTTAACCGGAGAGCTTGTATGAAGTGAGTGATGAGTGTGGATGAAGCAAAGAAAGTGCACCGAGATCGTTGCAGTTGGAGATCTGTGGTCTGTGCCACTAGCACATACGGGAAACAGGCATTTATGTAGTGTGTATTGATGATGTTATATATTTCATCAATAGATCTTCTTTTAAATGTCTCCTCTAATTTGTTTAAAAAATGACCGATACAGCCATGTCTTCAGATATATAAGTCCTCCATGTGTGGATTTTGGCTATTTGGCTAAGATCCGCGATTAATAACTCATCACAGGTCAGGTCTTAGCCAAGTGACATTTCTGGCTGTCCACATAATAATGGATTTCCGTAAAGTAACGCCTGGCTCTATTAATCATCCTCTGTATGTAACTTGTGAATATTGTCTTAAAGTATGAAAAATAATGTATACCTTTAGCAGTGATATCTTCGTACTGCCACAGAGGCATCTGAGTGGGGCGATTTGCAAGAAAATGGACGAGAGACTTGATCACATCAGCCACGGGCAGTTCCGCCGGTTCGGCTTCCGGAACCTCGGCGTCGGTCTCCGCATCACCCGTGATGATGACCGGCAATGACGGATAGTTGTCCGTTTCACCTAATAGTTAAACAATGTACGAGTATGAAAAATCGATGCAAAGAACAGTGACTCTATGCGTGCAACATTTTAGCTTACATAAAGCGCTAGCCACACTGGGAATGACGCCAAGTTTGTTAAGCTTTGCTCATATTCTCCTATTATGAGATTAAATGAAATTAAGTGAGACGTACACAATCGCTCGGATAAGTAAAACGCATGGCCACACTGGGAATGACGCCAAGTTTGTTAAGCTTTGCTCATGTTCTACTATTAAGTGATTAAAGCGAAAGTAAGTGAGACGTACACAAACACTCGCATTAGTAAAACGCAAGGACACACTGGGAATGATGCAAAATTGTTAAGCTTTACTCATATTCTCCTATTACAATATTAAAGCGAAAATAAGTGAGACGTACACATAGCGCTCGCATACATAAAGCGCAGGCCACACTGGGCATAATGCTAAGTTTGTTAAGCTTTGCTCATGTTCTCTTACTATGAGATTAAAGCGAAACTGAGTAAGATGTACACAACTGTTCACATACATTAAGCGCAGGCCACACTGGGCATAATGCTAAGTTTGTTAAGCTTTGCTCATGTTCTCCTACTATGAGATTAAAGCGAAACTGAGTAAGATGTACACAACTGTTCACATACATAAAGCGCAGGCCACACTGGGCATAATGCTAAGTTTGTTAAGCTTTGCTCATGTTTTCCTACTATGAGATTAAAGCGAAACTGAGTAAGATGTACACATACATAAAGCGCAGGCCACACTGGGCATAATGCTAAGTTTGTTAAGCTTTGCTCATGTTCTCCTACTATGAGATTAAAGCGAAACTGAGTAAGATGTACAAAACTGTTCGCATACATAAAACGCAGGCCACACTGGGCGAGACAATAAAATCAATAATAAATAATTTGTCATGCGCAAAACTTCATTTTTTAATATTACTTTAAGATTGCGGAACGGTGTTTAACATATATTTTTTGTCTTCGTGTTTACCTTCAGGGGTGACTTGTGGATCAGAGCTTAAAGACCGGGCGTGTGCTCTCGGAGAATGTCCACATTGTGCTTGCTTGTCAAATACTGCGTCGGGTTCTGAAAACACGCGAGAGAACACTTGAGGAATTGAGTGCGTCATGTATTAAAAGAGAAAGACTTTTGAAACTTCTTTCAATATACCACCATTCTGTGGAGACAGGTACTTGCGGCAGTATTTCTGAATCGATACGATATTGGAACCTTCAAGAAACGAGTCTATATATATATATATATATCAAGGCCAGGATCGCTTGTGCAATGCCTTTGGTACTGCAAATGTCTATGGCGGTGTTGTATGCTTGTGAAAATGCGACACGCTTGTTCGTTTCATCACTCCGTACGTATTTCCACTCACCCACACGCTAGCGATGAGATGTTGAAGTATACGTACAAAGAATACTTTTGAAATTTTTGTAACATGTTTTCTGCAATTAATGCAGACGGTTCGGACACATAGGAGAGGACCAAAGAAAACATTCCTTGACCAAATTGCCGAAGATTTTAGTAAAGGTCAGGTCAAGAGTACCCTCAACAGGCGGGCTTGCGTGAAGAGAGTGATGAGTGTGGAGGAAACAAAGAAAGTGTGCTGAGATCTTAGCGGATGGATATCTGCCTACCCCTACGGGGAACAGGCGTGAGGATATGTATGTATGTATGTAAATCATCTTTATTCTGTCAAATTTCAAAAGATGCAATTCACTTTAGTAAAGACTAGCTTTTGTCCGCGGTTTCGCTCGCGTGGAATTTGGTCTGCCACATTAAGTTTCGTGACAGATTATTTTAAATAAATATATTTTTTTACTTAATTTATGGTTCACAATTTTGGTCATAGTGGCTACCACATAAAAGGTACGTGCGTACGTACGTACGTAACAATCCTACGGTACATCATCTTTGTGTAACTCCAATGGTTTAGGCAGCGTACGCCAAGATAGCTCTCCGAGGCCAGATTTTTTTCCGACTTAATTGACATGTGTCGTTATATTACGACCAAAATTACATAAAATCATTACAAATTGTAGCCTATTGTTATTCCGATGTATAGCCTATGTTACTGTGAAGTTTCATCCAAATCCGTCCGGTAGTTTTTTCGTGAAAGATTAACAAACATACATCCATACTCACAAACTTTCGCATTTATGTTATAAGTAGGATAGGATTTTAAAAGGTATTTATGAGTGAAGATTAACCGGTAAAGTTGTGGGGCACAAGCGGCAGCAATGGCGGGTTGACGGTGAGTTTAAGTTGCGCCGAGCGGCTGGCGAGCAGCGTTCTGGCCACCGTCAAGTGGTCGTGGTGAGCTGCCAACGCCACCAGCAGGTTCATTAACAGTTGCCTGCAGTGTTGATGCACTATCCACCTAAAAATTGACACACATGATTTTCATTACACGTGTGCACGTGTTTTTAAACGCGTTTGAAAGTTAACACGCCGAATGGCACGGGGGTCGCTGGTGACCGGCACTCGATTTGTCAGTGTGGCCATGGGGGCCACCGGTGACCGGCGCGCTTTACCAGTTTGATATAAATACACATAATTTAAAGAAATGACAATATTTATAATTTTTTTATTATTATATTCGTTTATGTAGCGGTGTGAAGATATGAATGCATTATGAAACATCTGAAAATTTATGGCCGAAAAATTAAATAGAAGTATAATTGAGGTACGTTCGTACCTGATTGTATTATTTTTTCCTGGTTTTATTTTTTCACGAGTGTTAACACTCACGAAAAATTTAAAACCACGAAACTATTACGTTTATTACAAATCAAAGTTGGGCCAAAATGTCGGCAATCATTGTTACAAAAAAGCTTCTGAGCGGATAAGCTACGTTGGTAAGGATCGCGTTTACGAACTCATGTTATACAAGTTCGTGTTTTCCATTCGAATATTTTAAGAAAGCATTTCCATTTTCTTTAATACACCTCTCTGCACCATCTAGCAGAACTACGGGAAACGCTGACGCATGCTACCGCAGCCCCGACGGCGTTGTTCCTATCTCATGGCGGGAATGAAAATGAGATGAGAGTTATTTCCAACTCATTCCTACTTTGGGGGCACATATGGTGCACCACCTTGAGGTTCAGATATCGAGGCTTCCCCTTTCCGCCCGAACCTCGGTTGTGGGGGTTGTAGGAGAGCCTGATAGGCTCTCCTCCGCCGGCCTGTTTTTACTGTCTGCGGATTGGGAGAGCAGATGAGTTTCCTCTCGAACAATTTCCTATCACAAGCGCTATTAACTTAGTTGGAACGTTCAACAAGAATACCGGGTAATACATAAACATAGCTAGCCCTCGAAAAGAAAATTAATATGACAGTAAGCTTTTAACATTATCCACATTATTTACGTTTGAATTATGTGGACACTCAGTCACTTGAGTCACTTGACGTTGTCTTCCGTAGAGTCTACTATACCTGATGATGCCTCGTGTTGAGGCGAAACACGTGTTGTGTGCAATGCGGAAAAGTGGTAGTGTGTGTTTTGTGTTGTGAATGGGAGGTGGAGAGTTGCTGACGGCCGTTTTTGTCGGTAAGATTTAGTTTGAGTTCCCCGTAAATCCACTTCTTCCAGTAGAAAACACACATTATTATTTTTTTCTTTTCGTTTGCTTGTCGCGGATTTTGGCTAAGTTTTTACTTAGCCAAGATCCGCGCGAACTTTTGTTCTGACTGTGCACACAGTAATGGATTTGCGCAAAGTAACGCCCGACTCCATTATAAATACGTTTGAATTACTTACCTCGTGTGATCCATGCCAAGAAATACAATGTGCAGCATGAGTGGTACATGAATGGACCAGTCGATCTCCACGCCATCCAATACCACGTCGCAGAGCAGCATCACGGCGACGTTGCATCTGTTGAGATGGAATAATGTTCAACGCGCGAAAAACCTCAATAGATGTGAATTATTTCCTTTTTTAATCATTCATATTTATTTATTATGATCATATATATGATCATTTATTAGTCTTTTAAAGCAGATAAAATAAGTAGACGATAGAGTACAATTTTCTTAAATGTAATTCATGGGATAGGAAGGCAAACGAGCAGGCGTGTCGCCTGATGGAAAACAATCAACACCGCTCATAGACATCCGCAGCGCCATGGGCAGTGCTGAAGCGTTGCCGACCTTTAAGGAAAGTCTCACTATGGGTGTGGGAGGTGGAAGAGGGAAGGAGGGGATGGACCTCCGGAACTCAGCCAAATTCATTGTTGTCACCGCATCCCCTCACATCTGATACGCCTGCCCGTTTGCCTCCCTTTTTTTTCTTCAGTACAAACTGTATGCAGTTATCCAAACCAATTTTCTCTGTTTCGCACGCAGGTCAAATGGTAGAGAATGCCCGGCGACATTAAGTCGACGTGCTGTGCAAAAAGTGATCAAATAAATAAATTACTCTTGCACTACCTGTGGAAGCCAGATATTGGCTGGTTGCTGTCCGGTAGGTATTCGGTGAGTAGAGCGAAGTAACCGCCGTACTCCGGCATAGGCAGCGGACGGGGCTGGGGCAAATCAACTCTCGGCTCTTGAGGCGTAACCGGACCGCTGCCCGTTGGAGTTGCGTGAGACTCAGGTCCGAGGCCCGTCTGAGAAGCAGGCAGATATTTATAGGTACTGTAGTGATATAATGATAAATACATTATTAATGTCAAAAGAAAAGTTTCATCCCCACCATCTGGATGAGTGGCAACCCAGTATCGCGCATTTTCCTAGAAACCTCTTTCGACGCACAACTACCCTGTGGAACCAACCACCTCCAACTGTGTTTTCGAAGTGATACTCCATTGGAACCTTCAATAAACAAGTCTACGCTTCCCTTGAAGGCCGGCAACGCTTTTGCAAAGCCTATAGCACTGCGGATGTCTCTGGGCGACGTCAACTGAAAAGTCCCTATGCTTACTTAATCTGTGGTCTTTGCCTACACCTACCGGAGACAGGCGTGAGGGTTATGTATGTATGTATGTAGTCTGCCAACAGGTCGGTGACCGTAGTCGCCACACTGGGCAAGTGGGTTGACGACCGCGGAGACCAGACATTTCGCACCGGCAACGCCGTTGCCCGTCGCCGGCCCGTGTCATTTGAGCCCGGCTTTAGTTCGTGATAGTTATACCGCCATCGTTCGGTCGTCAGTGCCTCGTTCGTTGCTTAGCAGGTTGCACCACGTGCAGGCGAGGCAATAGACACGTTTGTCGGAGAACCGACAATCGTTGAAGTAGACGTGTGCTGGAGTGGCGACCGCGACTTGGCAAACGTAGCTAGATGGAGCGACGATCTGCGCAAGGCCGCTGGCAGAGAGCGTGTAGCCAAAGATCGGGCTAGGTGACGCGCCTTGAGTGTGCCCTATGTTCAACAGTGGACTGCCGCAGCCTGTTATTGATATATTGATACAACTATAATATTAATCAATTCAATCTTTTACCGGAGTCGCATCACCGTCGGAGGGGGGTGTGGGGTCTTCGTCGGCGGGAGGGGTGGCGCACGGCGGGGCGGAGGATCGCTTGTCTTGCGATCGGACGATCATGTTGTCCGGCATCTTACTGCCGCTGTACAAAAAAAATCTTGTCATACACAATCAAGTAATGAATGATGTTTGGGGATTTATACCCAGGATAATATATGTATTCCTAGTTGGTTTACATTCACATGACTCCTATGTAAACCATCACTATAACCAATCACTGTATCATCTAGAATACAGATCTCTTCTGTACCCCTGTTGGATGGCCACTCACAAGAAAATCGATATAGCCAGGGCGAGATTTTCGTGTGCACATTCGTGTGCAGCGCGGCTCTACCACTAAAAACCCTTTCGCTACTACGGGTGACTATAGTCATTTGGAGATTTATAGAGTCAGGCGTTACTTTGTGGAAAACCATTATTATGTGCACATTCAGAACTTCTACTTGGCTGAGATCCCCGACAAGCAAAAAAATTATAATATGTGTGTTACTTACTGGACATAGTGGATTTACGGGAGAACTTAAACTAAACCTTACTCTCCCTAGATGAATCCTAGATTCTAGGTTTTCGGGCTCTTTCGTAATGACTGGCCAAAGTATCGTAGGGCGCGACAAGCGACCATGGAAGTTGGTATTTCACGGATGCCTACGTCTTTGAATGTACAATCCATGGTATGAGTCCTTATCGAAGACTATTTGTCGTATCAAACACTTTTGTTTTTAAAAAAGGAGAGAACGCACAACACTAACCACGCCTTAGCCGGATCTTCGCCGCTGTGCCTCTTTGTGTGGATAGTCCCTTTCTCCACGGGCGCTAGTTCGCCAGTTCTACCAGTTGCGTCCTGTAAAGGTAGGTTGTGTAAAACAAGGCAAAATTTAATAGTGGCTAGTGTTCTTTATGTTATCACAGGGTGTTCGAAACAAAGTTTTTTTTTATCATAATTATTATTTTTGTGATTAAAAGTATCCTCGTTTGGTGGCGAGGAGTTAAAAGGTTAGGAAGCTCACGACTAAGGGGTTCATCGGTCGAGGTTTGGGCTTCCAGGAAAAGAAAGCGATGGTCTTTACCAGCAATATACGAATTTGAGGTTTTTTATACCAGTTATCACCCACAATGCTAACTAATTTATTATTATATTTTATATTAAAACAAAGTGGCCAATGACGAGGTTCTCCGACAAGTCGAGCAAGAACGTGAACTTTTGCAAACCGTCAAAGGTAAAAAAGTTGCTTTCCTGCGTCATATCGTGAGACGTGACAGGTACAAGTTGCTGCAACTGATCATGGTGGGAAGAGTCGCGAGCAAAAGACAAGCTGGTCTTAAGGAAGTCTGGACTACATTATATCAGGGAGTGGGTCGGGATAGCGAGTGCTCCAGAACTGCGGCACATCGCGAAGGAGGAGAGTTGTGCTGAATTGGCTGTTCGCCAGTTGGAGAGGCACCTTTAGAAGAAGAAGAACAGTGAACCGCGTTCGGTTATGGCGACTGGCAAATCTAATGAGAGCTTCACTGGTGTGCTCTCAAATGGCTAAAATAAGCGATTGCGATGAGCAGTATATGTATTTCCACATACACTACAAGTCAGCACTCCCCCTGGATAATTACAATGTAATTAAAGACACAGTGCGTTTAAGGTGATATTTAAACAAAAGTACCTGCGATCCGGTACCGGGGCCGTCGCTATGGCCTGATGTGGCTTTTCTCATCGAAGTGAGACGGTAGAAGGGCGGTGTTTCGGTGCGCTCTATGAGACAGTTCAAAGTCTCCACGGTCTGTAACTCCGTCATCATTTCGTCCAGTAAACGCTCGGGTCGCGATCGCGCCAAGTACAATACCACACGTTTCGCCTGCGAACATTTTTCCACAGTAATCAGCGTGTCAAGAACTTGAACACGACAAAGAAAGAAAGTGGGTTCAAGAACAACAACATCAACACAACAAATAACATTCGAGAGCGTTAGGTCAGTGGCGATCAATTAGCTCAGTGGCGACCAATTAGCTCAGTGGCGACCGATTAGCTCAGTGGCGACCAATTAGCTCAGTGGCGACCGATTAGCTCAGTGGCGACCAATTAGCTCAGTGGCGACCAATTAGCTCAGTGGCGCCCAATTATCTCTGTGTGAGGCCCCCCGCCCAATGAGTCAATGGTAGCAGGTTCGATCTACCTACAGATATTTATTCCGAGTCTGTTAATCCCGCCAATCCGCATTGGACAAGCGTGATGGGTTAACGTCCGTTCCTCCAGAAGTGGAGAGGCGAGTGCTCGGCAGTGGGACATATATGGGCTGTAAGGAAAAAATCTTCCCTATATCACCAGCAACTTGGGGTGATCCATTGGTGAATATAGATCTTCGGCTTCACGCATCCAGTTTCCGCCAGCCATCATGCGCAGATCGTCACGCCATCTCATACTACGTTCGCCAAGAGGCGGTTTCTACTCCAGCAGTTGTCGGATCTCCCATAAAGGTAATCCGCCCGTCATCACTTCAGTTTGAAGTATATGTGTGATAGGTAGTAAATCTAATTAGAACTTTAAGTATATAATACATATGTAAATGTGTCTATATAATTGTATAGATCAGGGATTCTCAAAGGTGTCGATATCAACCCCTCGGGGTCGAAACTCACCACCAACTGCAAAGATTTTAAATTGGTAAGTATTTTGTAGCAATACGAAAAAAAAGTAGATATATGATTTTTAAAATAATTTGGGTATGGAGGTCCGAAGTAGTCCGAGGGTCAGTTCATTTTGAAAAAGGGGCCTCTTGACCAAAATAGTTTGGTATATAGATGATTTCATTTTCATGCCAAGTCAAAATGTAAGCCAAAAGAGGACATATGCAGTTTCTTCCACGTTTAAAGAGACTTAAATGTGAATTGTTGGAAGTTTGATTTTTGGCGGAGCCGACTTTTAGCAAATTTAGGAAATGTAATTTCCTATGTCGAAATTAAAAACAATGTATTTATAGGTACTCACGTAGGGCAGTAGTTCGTTTGGCGCCATACCCGATACTATGATGAGGTAGCGGATGATCACCTTCAGGTTGTTCGGCCAACATGCGCACAATGTTGACCAAAGCTCCTCGATCTCTTTCGGATGGTTGTCCGAGAACTGCGCACAAAAAAGCAATCCAAACTATAATTGTGGTAGTATTATTTTTTATTAGAAGCATTGCAGAAACGTCTTCGTTAACCGATTTTTTCGTCAAATCCTCGGAATCTTCTGGCCCGAGAAAATATTCAACAATGCCTACTGGATCTTTGTCACGAAATGCCAATTGGACGTCAAATCTTGCGCCGCAAGTGGACTTGGATAGGCCATACTCTCCAAAGGAACCCCGATCACATTCCCAGACAGGCGCTGGATTAGACTCCTCGAAGGGAAAAAGGAGCGAGGCCGACCTAAACACACCTGAAAGCGCTCCGTAGCGGCCAAGATAAAATCCATCGGGTTGACATGGACTGAAGTGAAGCGCGTCGCTCAAGACCGATCCCAATGGAGAAGCACTGTGTACGCCCTCTGCCCCACCTCGAGGACATACGACCATAAGAAGGTTGCGGAAACGTCGCCGGCATCAATAGGATATACATTATAAATTATTCTAAATAGTCAGACAACATACAATAGACAACATATTAAAATGTAACCATAATTAAAGACGCATCGGATATTATATATAAACTTAAATGTTAGATTTAATACGGTGCGTGAATTGTCCGCGAAGTGACACTGTCGTAGAGAATGTCCAAGTCTTCGATACTTTTCATGTATTTGTCGTACAGTTCACACAACGGTAGAATGCCCCGTGCATTGGAAAAAAACTCTCTTTTTCATTTCATGATAAAATAAACTAAAATTTTGTACCCGTGCATGTAATCTGTACAATAAAGTTATTTGCGATAAGTATGTGTAGGCTGGTTTTTTTTTACAAAAATACATATAATAATATAATATATATAATAGTATCATCACGCCTTTTTCCAAGAGAGAAGGCAGATACCACAGATCTCCATTTGCCATGATCTCGGTACACTTTCTTGAAGGTTCACTTTTTGAAGGTTCCAATGTCGTATATGTTTGGACATACCGCTAAAGGTAATTGATTTCACAGTATAGCGATAAATGGAAAAAAGTTTTTTTTATGGAATAGGAAGGAAAACGAGTAGGCGTGTCACCTGATGGAAAGCAATCAACGCCCCCGTAAACATCCACAGTGCTAGAGGCAATGCAGAAGCACAAGAACAAATATACCATTCTTGGCAAAGTATTCGTCAGCAGCGTGACTACCATTATGAAAAATTTAATATAATCATCATTAGTTTACTTTGAAATAGGATAACCACCTATTGCACTTTTCACGCCAACTTATATAAGTGACGTGTTTTAATTTTCATAATCGTAGTGGTGGTGGTGTATTATACAATATAGTTCGATTAAGGCGTATAAGTGAAGTGATATGAAATAAACGCGTATATTGTAACTTTTTAAGTTGACTGAAAAACTCCACAGATGGTTTGACAATAGAGTGGCTAACATTTTATCAAGACGTAACGTGATAAGCTGACTGGTTCTATTTCAACAGATTTGATATTATCGCATTTACTTGACACCGACATGATAGTTATAACTAATTGCCATCAATGAAAAATAGAATTACGTATTGAAGTAAAAAGAGACTTGTAATAATCATGAAGGCATATAAGGCGGAAAAAAATATATCAAATATACCAAACTGAAAACTTACTTTAGCGGTAATGTAGAAAAGGTTGTTCAGGACCATTTCCGTTGCTTCCGCGGACCCAAGCCCTTCACGTCTGGTACTGCGCCCTCCCTCAGCCGCGTAGTACTAAAAGTTGGTCTTACATTACTATTTACACACAGATCGACGAGCCTATCAAAGGTTATCGGAGACGAATCGTAGATAGGAATACCCGGAAGCCCTATTAAAAAATTTGGGTATTAGTGTGTACACAATTATTTTAATTAACAGCATAGAGCAGAGGTTCCCAAACGAGCTGGCGTCACCTGATCGAAAGCAACCAACGCCGCCCATAGAAATCCGTAGTGCCATAGGCAGTGCAGAAGCGTTGCCGGTCTTTAAGGAAAGTGTCATTATGGGAGGGGGAACGGGGAGAGGTAGGGGGGGGTTGGGCCGCCGGAACTCAACCGCTCACCGGACGCGTGCTATCTAAGCTACCACTCAGAAAGGATAATGTATGTGTATATATATATATATATATATATATATATATATATATATATATATATATATATATATATATATATATATATATATATATATATATATATATATATATATATACACACACATACGTGTGTGTATGTATGTATATACACTTTTATATTATATTTTCTTATGATTATTATCTTTGTTTATTAATATATTTTTCTTTATTTTGTATCATCATAACGAAAACGTATCACCAACCTACATCAAATTATCTTTTTAACTTTGTCTCCATCCTACTAGTGTCTGGAATAAATCGCTATTAGCGATAAGACCGCCATTTGTATATAAATATTACAATCAATAGTTGTATAACTTTGTTTTTGTTGTACAATAAAGAATATATCTATCTATCTATTTTAATAGACGACCTTCATGTTTAAACTATGGCGTTCATAAAAAAAAGGCTATTCATATTACTCTGGTTCTGCCACTCTTCCACACTGAGTGACTCACACACCAGACGGATGTGAGTGGTCTTTACGACTTATGTACAGGGCAGGGCGCAAGTAATACGTCATAGCTAAACACATTTTGGATAAGTACAAATTTACTCAAGCGTAACGAGTGCCAGCCAGCCTCTCCTAAAAAAAGATGGCGCCTGAATACTGGTTTAGAGTTATTTATTCTCTCTATGTTTATTTGGAGGCTTCAGACCTTTCTGTGTATTGTAGTCTACCAGGAGTGATCCATGAGTAATAATACATACATGTATTATTACTTATGGACCTGTCTCCCTGTAGAGTTAGGCAGAGACCGCAGATCTCCATCCGCTACGATCCCGACACACCCTCCCCGCTTCCATCACACTCATCCATCCTTCCTCTCACATTCATCGTAGCGAAACGGCTCTCCGTTCGTCGCTTCTCGCCCTCGTGGTAATGAACATAAAAGAGAGTGATTATGGTTATAAAAATATTTTATTTTTATACTAGTCTCCTAACGAGTCAATATAATACATTTAGTCCATCTTTATTCTAAACCTGAGATTCCCTAAGAAAAAAAAAATCTTTACCTTGACTCTCCCAAAACTCCTCAACAACGACCATCATTCCGCTATCGTCCTCGCTACTGTAGTGATACATTAATAAATGTATCACTAATGCAATAAAACTTCGGCTGGCACGCCATACTACCTCGGAGGTGCTGTTTGAGCCGAGGACAGAGGTGAAAGTCACTTGGAGCTAAATCTGGCGAATGGGGTGATTTTTCAAGTAATTCTAATCCCCGTTTCTTGAATGGCAGCTTTCGCAACTGGGGCTCGTTGTAATGTAATAATTTACCTATTTTTGATCCAACGCTTATATACCGTAGGGGTGGGCGGACAATCTGCTGACCTGAAGTGCCATACACGGTGGCTGCCCGCAGAACGGGGCCATGATTTACGCGTAAGTGGCACCTTGCTCCGGGGAAGAAAGGAAGGGAAATATAAAGGCCATTATTATTATTATTAGAATTTTATATCAAGGGGATCAGGGGGTTTTGTATCCTGTGAGAAGGGTGCAATACCTCACTGATGATCAGCTCGCGGAACGGTAGCTTTCCCAGTCATTGGCTGACTTCAGGTCGTTTCTATGTGTGTTTGGTTGTGGATGTGAATTATGCTCTTGATTACTCACTTGAATATAGGACAGGGGGTTGGCGGGCGGCACGTTCGGATCCACGAGCTCAATGTTGACCAACCACGGAAGCAGGTATTGGAGCAATAACTGTCGCACTTCAGTCCTCGCCGTTTGAAAGCGTGCCGTAATTTCTGTGTAATAAGAAATATATTATAATATCGTATAAAATTTAAAAAAATAAATAATTATAAAACGTATCCATACATCTATTGTCATGTACTACTGAATACTAAGATCTGACGAAAGAAAATGTGAATCTTCTTTAAATTTTAATTTCTTTTGCTTGCTTCTATGTAGTATGTATTCTATGCTACACCACAGATCTCCATCTGCTACGACATCGGCACACCTTCCTTGCTTCCATTATACTCATCACTCTCTTCATGCGAGCCCGCCGGTTAAGGGTACTCTTGACCTGGACTTTCTTAAAAACTTCGGCAATTTGGTCAATGTATGTTTTCCTTAGTCTTCCCCTACCGACCCTACCATCCACATTCACCAGGTAAATTTCTTTTACCAGTCGTCTTTCATCCATCCTATCTATATGCCCAAACCACCTAAGCATCTCTTTCTCAACTTTTATAATAATACATACGATAAAATATTATTATAATGGAAATGGACCATTTGATGTATTACAGGTGTACATATGTGCCGAGCTTGTTACAGCAATTTGCCCACTAATAACTCATATTGGAGGAGGTCAGCTTCCAACGCCCGCGGGTCATGTTAGGGAGAAGCGTTCGCATCATTTAACTAAGCCCGCAGCGATTTCCAATTTACTGCTTTTAAACTAAATAGTTTAAATATCATATAATCGTTGTTACTGTACTTTACATGAAATACGAATTATTCAAATATACTCAAATTGCTAAAATAATGCAAAATGTGGTGTAATCAACAGAAATAGATATAGAAAATAAGTATATTATAAAATATAGTATTATATATATATATATATATATATATATATATATATATATATATATATGTATGTATATATATATATTATATAAATATATAAACAAAACATATACACATACTAACAAAATAGATATTAATATTAAACATAAAACATTAGTTTAAGTAATAAAGTACGATAGTGTATGTCCGGAGTATCAAAATTAATATCATTATTTAATTATTTTAATGCAATATACAACTAATGAAAATGATGAATGAAATGAAAAACTATACATGTAATATGGCACCATCTCTTGGCAGATTATGTAAAATAATGTTAATTTAAATAAAATAATTATCATAATTTTAATTTGTGTAAAATAAATGGGGGGACGCAAGGGGGCGAAAATTACACCATGTCGCCCCAACTGTCAACCTCACCTGCACGCGGTGCATCCTGCTGAGCAACGAACGAGGCACTGACGACCGATTGATGGCGGTATAACTATCACAAATTATGGCCGGACTCAAGTGACACAGGCCGGCAACGGGCAGCGGCGTTGCCGGTGCGAAATGTCTGGCTCCGCGGTCGCCAACCCACTTGCCCAGTGTGGCGACTACGGGCACACCACCCATGAAACACACTATTAAAACACGGCCCCCAGTTCCCGGTCGCCCCATTATTCCTGGCCACGGTAGCGGCCATGGTTACGATGGAGCAGAGGATGCTAAGAATCCCCGGGAGAGGAAAGGCTACCACAAACGACTGGACCTGGCGACGTACAACGGAAGAAGTCTGCGGCGCGAGGAGTACATTAAGGAACTCGAGGTAGAGCTAGAAAAGATAAGGTGGCACATTGTAGGACTAAGCGAAGTCCGTAGACAGGGGGAGGATACGCTGATTCTACAATCTGGCCATCTGCTCTACCATCGAGAGGGACATAATCCTTCCCAAGGCGGAGTGCGATTCCTCGTCAACAGAGTCCTCACTGACAATATTGAAGAAATACCCTAATAGGCTATCTAACAAGTATAGTCTTAAGGTAGTGCAGGTCTACGTACCTATGGCGACATACTCGGATGACAAAGTGGAGGCTATGTACGAAGACATAGCCAGGGCTTTGCATAACACCACAAAGGCCCACTTCAATGTTGTCATGTGGGACTTCAACGCCAAAGTAGGGTTGCATACAGGAGTCAAATCGATTATGGGACCTCACGGTTTAGGAAACAGAAACCACAGGGGGCAAATGCTGATCAACTTCCTTGAAAAAGAGGGGCTGTATCTGATGAATTCCTTCTTTCAGAAAAAGCCCCAAAGGAAGTGGACATGGCGAAGCCCCGACACTGTGACGAAAAATGAGATTGACTTTATCACGACCGATAAAAGGCACATATTCAGAGATGTCTCAGTGATCAACAAGTTTAACACTGGGAGCGATCACCGACTTGTGACAGGCACTCTGAATATCGACTTCAAGTTCGAAAGATGCCGTCTGGTAAAGTCCACGCTCCGACCGATTCTGTTCCAAACCGTGGCTGGCTCTCAACGCTTCCAACTGGAACTCAAAAATCGATTCGATGCCCTGGAACCCTCTGGGGATATCGACAAGGACCTCAAAAGTGTGGTAAACATCTTACGGGAGGAAGGGGACAGGTTTTGTGGAAGAAGACATGCAGGCCGGAAGTCTAAATTCTCAGACGAGACCCTCCAGCTAATGGACATGCGACGTGAAGCAGTCAAACACGAGGAATGGGTGGCCCTCACCAAGCGCATTAGACTGTGCGTACGGCGGGACCTGCGTCGCTCTAATGCGGATACTATTAAAAACGCAATAGAGCGACACAAGGGTCCTAAAGTATTTCTGCAAAAGCTTAGGAGAAGCTATCTCACACATTTAAAAGCCCAAGATGGCAAAGTGCTCACGTCCAAATCCGAGGTTCTCGCTGAGATTGAAGACTTTTATGGAAATCTGTATGCCTCTCACGCACAACAACCTGAACCCACACGCAATGATCCCAGAGCCACACTTACCCGCCACTATACCGACGAGCTGCCAGATAGATATCTTACAGATATCTATCTGCCTTGAGGAGTTGGCTCTCCGGCAACTTAAAAATGGAAAAGCCCCAGGCGAGGACGGAGTTACCGCAGAGCTTCTAAAGGCAGGGGGTCGCCCCGTGCTGAAAGAGCTCTGCAGAATTTTTAACTCCGTTTTGGAGAACGGGAGAACTCCACAGGCATGGAACAGGAGCATAGTAGTCTTATTCCACAAGAAAAGGGATAAGACGCTGCTTAAAAATTATAGGCCAATCTCGCTCCTGAGCCATGTCCATAAGTTGTTTACGAGGGTCATCACAAATCGACTCGCGCGAAAGCTTGACGACTTTCAACCTCCTGAACAGGCTGGGTTTCGGGGAGGATATGGCACCATAGACCAAATCCACACAGTGCGGCAGATTATACAGAAGACTAATGAGTATAATCAGCCCCTGTGCATAGCATTTGTGGACTATGAGAAGGTCTTTGACTCCATCGAGACCTGGGCTGTCATAGATGCCTTGCAGCGGTGCCAGATAGATCATCGATACATCGAGGTGTTGAGATGTCTACAAAACGCCGGTACGATGTCCGTTCGAGTACAGAACAATCAGACAAAGCAAATCCAGTTGCATCGTGGAGTGAGACAGGGGGATATCATATCCCCGAAACTGTTCACTAATGCGCTGGGAGATGTCTTGGACTGGAAAGGACGTGGCATAAACGTAAACAGTGAGCACATCTCACACTTGCGCTTTGCCGATGATATCGTGATTTTCGCAGAATCGCTGCAAGAACTACAAGCAATGCTAAACGGCCTAAATGAGTACTCGCAGATGCAAATAACAAAACAGACATAGGGAAGATACGGTTGGGAAGAATTACTTTACTACGCAATATATATATGAGATAGGAAGGCAAACGGACTGGCGTGTCACCAGATGGAAAAAAAAACAACGCCTATAGACATCACAGTGCCATAGGCAGTGCAGAAGCGTTACCGGCCTTTTAAGTGTCACTATGGGAGGGGAGGGGGGAGTAGGGGAGGGGGAACAGGGAGGAGGGGAGGGGGAACAGGGAGGAGAAGAGGGGAAGAGGGGAGGGGGGAGGGGTAGAGGGAAGGGGAGAGGGAGATTCTTGACAAAGTATTCGTCTGTATAGTCTGCGTAGCTTTGCCACTTCTAAATATAAAATATATATAGTAAAAGCTGTTTATTCGCGGGGTATATGTTCCATAAATATGCCGCGAATACAGAAACCGTGAATATGGAATGATAATTTATATGTGACTATAGGGGATACGTTCCTAGGTGACAAAATAAAAAATCAATGAAATTGAAGTTTTTGAACATTTTGATTAATTTTCTTAAAGCTTAGTCAACGGTTTGAAGAATTTTGTAAGTTTCTCTCGCTTGGCAGTTTTTAAAAGCTCCTTCAATTCAGACTAATACGCAGCATCGCATTAGCAATTTGCCTCTTCAAAATATGACTTCGTTCCATAGACGGATCTATCTATCAGATATATATATGATATCATTTAACAACATACTTTAGGTAAGTTGTAATAAGATCTATTTTACTTTTATTATTAGTCCATTGGATGGCATTAACAAAGGATATTGGGTTGGATACCTATTGGAATCCTTTTATTATTATATATGTACTTATTAGATTCGCGAATAAAGAAATTTTTAGCCGCGAAAATTTTTATAACCTCGAATAGTGAAAAAGCGAATGAAAGACGCGCGAATAAGCTTTTACTGTATTCACTTCACCATTTCTTCTACCTAGTGGTTGTTATTGTTCAATTGTATAACATTCATTTTATAATTAAAATCTAATAACAATGTTAGCGCACAACTTATTATAAAAAATTCACTCGTTATAAAAATTGAGAGACACAAAGTAATAAATATGAATTTCATAAAAAACAAAACACAAATATAATATATTAAACAAAAAAGCATCGAAGAATGCAATGGCCGGGTTTGAACAATTATAAATAACATGTGTATAAAAACATGTTTTATTTTTTTATAAAAATTTCGCTAGCATGTAAAAAGAGATACACAGTTTACATAAGTTTTTATTTAAAGGCAAAATAGATTAAAACGTCATTCATTAAATTTTTCTTCTTATTTCAACTAAGAGATACTATTTAAATTTATGTACAAGGATATATGTTGCTGAAAATGCTTCTTTAAAAATAATAGAAATCAATTACCCAAACACCATTTATTAGTGATCATTAAAAATATGTTTAATAATTTCAATCTTATATTCTCATAAGTGACTGATGATTTCAGCTTTGTATGGCGGCCATCTTGTTTTCCGCCCTCTTGGCTTCTTTCTCAATGTGTTTGCACTTTTCACGTTTTTTTGTTCGAGGGCGACCTCGTAGGTGTTACGGTTCGGGCGGGCCGTCGATCAACTTTTCACCAGGTTCAGATCTCCAAGGTTTGGATGTAATTTCTCTGCCTCGAGCCCCATTCAAAAGCTTTCTCCGAACGAACTTGTCCCTCTATACCTGTTGCCGTTTCTCCAATTTTGATGTCAATAAGTCAGTGATTCAGTCAGTGATAATCGAGCTTGACATAATATTAAATCAATTTTTGCAAAAAAAAAAGCATAGTAGAACGCTAGCAGACGCAAAAAATCTATATTTCGCAATGCGAGCAAAGGCTCAGTGGCTAAAAGGTTTGTGACATTCGCTTCGGTGTGACAAAGTACGCAGGTTTTTGATCCGCCACAGCGCAATCTAATCGCACATTTCATCCGTTCATAGAATAAGTTCGTAGCATTTGTGGATGTTACATCTTTTAGATCCAAGGGTCCACTTAATGTTTAACCAGAGATATGACAGGTGCGTTGCTTGACGTCCACCCCTAACGTTTATTGGATAAACGTTAGGGGTGGACAGAATAAGTATAAGGAGTAAACAGCGGTATCTTAGTTGGCAAGACTTGGGTTTACGATCTTTTTTTATGGGATAGGAAGGCAAACGAGCAGGCTTGTCACCTGATGGAAAGTAACCAACACCACCCATAGACGTCCGCAGTGCAGAGGCGTTGCCGGCCTTTAAGGAAAGTGTCATGGGAATGGGGAGGGGGGAGTTTGGGCCTCCGGAACTCAACCGCTCACCGGACGAAGCGCGGTAGCTAAGCTACCTCAGTTTTCTGTTTTCTGCAGGAGTGTGGTACTTCCTCGGGCAAGCCGGCCCATTCATGCTACACGGCACAGACAAATAATATGCCACTCTTTACAAAGTATTCGCCTGCAGCGTGGATCTATCACTACTAACTATACGTCGTAAGTTCATATCCTCCGCTGAGCTATAGATGTGAACCATATCCTAGCACAAGCATTATGACCTTAGTTAAAATGGTTAACGAGAATTCGGTTAATGTTTAAAAACATTGCTAGTCTTCTTTTAAAAAAAAATAGTTTTCAAATGAGAGGGCGAGCGTAAACGACATATCAGTAAAAGTATTTATAAAAAAAACAGAAAACGTGATATTAAAGTAAGTAAAGAAAAACTCGCTTTTATTGATTTATTTAAGTGAAACTTAAATAAATCAATAAAAGCGAGTTTTATTAATACTAAACAAGGCTATTATTAAGTTTTTAATATTTATTGAAGTGAAAACTTCTATAGCTGTGTTCGCGTCAGCAACATGCCAATGCTTATAACTTATGATTATAGAGATACTTTAAACACAGTTAATGCGCGCGCAGCTGCCTACGTACACGCATCACGCCAACACATTGTGTATACCCGATTGTATGTGTGTGCGTTGGACGCTTCATGGATGGATAAAGTTTTGTGAGTCGCGTCAGCAACATGCAGTAATTACAGCATTTAATATTACAATTAGTTTGAAATTTCAAAATACAATTTTAAGTTTTCACTTCTGTCGACAGTCCTCCGATCCGGCCTCCGATTTTTGATATTTTCTTTTCACAACCAATGTATGTCTTACCGCTGGGCGCGCGCCTTTCTCATTTCTTGAAGAAAGGACATTAACCTAACACGCTTGTCAATGATAGAATGACGGGGAATCGGGACTCAGAATAAAGAACCCGTAGGTATTGTCTATGTACATATTTGACCTGAATCGGGAATAAATGCTGCCATGTACTCTAAAAATGGGAGATTCGCTACGTAATCGATTAAGTCGTCAAATTCTTACATACAAACTATAAAAAAATGTTTATCATTACAGCGTTACCTAATACGAATAAAAAAAGTTTAATCTAACAATCATAAAAATAAAAAATAAAAAATAGTAGGAATTGAAAAAAATATATAATAACAAACTTCATAAATACACTCGATAAAAAATAGTTTATACATTAAAAATACAGTCTTAATTTACCCGTTCAGTGAGCACCTCAACAAGTTGCTTCGCTTTCCATCAGGTGACACGGCCTGCTCGTTTGCCTAACTAGCCCATTAAAGTTAATGTAAAGTTAACAGTACAGTCTGATCATAATAAAACTTATAAGAATAAATAACATTATTATTTTATTAAAAGGAAGAAGTAAAATATTAAATTCATTGACACAATTACATGAGATGGGCAGGACACACATGATAAGAGACCATGATAAATGGGGTAAATCAGTGACTATGTGATATCCCAAACAGGGGGAAGGAACAAGAGGCAGACCACAGAAAGATGGGACGATGACATCAGACAAGTGGCAGGAGTGACGTGGAACAGGGTGGCTCATGAATGGGGTAAATCAGTGACTATGATATCCCAAACAGGGGGAAGGAACAAGAGGCAGACCACAGAAAGATGGGACGATGACATCAGACAAGTGGCAGGAGTGACGTGGAACAGGGTGGCTCATGAAAGAATCAAATCGAAAAGATTGAGGCCTTTGCCGACTGGCGGATGTAAAAGAAAAATAATAAACAGTAAATATTTGGACTAGTTTAAATTTATTTTATATTGTACATAATAATTTTGTAGTGGTGGGTCTGAATAAAATATATTCATTAAATTACCTGAGAACATTGGCATCGTTAGTTCGGGATGCAGTTGTGACAGCTGTCGGGAGAGGTAGAGTTGAGAGCGGCAGTATGTGGTACACAGTAGGACATCCAGTGTGCCCCTGCCTTTATCGGAACCTGCTAACAAAGAGAATTCTTTAGTTAATAACAATTTAATAATATGTATTTCCATATTTACCACTATTGGACATCAGATTTCTTGCACGTATTTCATACATAGTTATTCATATGTATGTCGACAATATAATTAGCTCAGTGACGTGGCTACAGTTTTTGGGATGCTAATGGACGTGGGTTGGACTCCCGAGTCGAGATAAAATCGAAAACGCCGCAAGTGACACACTCTGGTCTGAGTCTCACAGCTCTACGACCAACAGAAAACTTCGTACAGCGTTGAAACTGACTGTTTTTGAATGATCAGATACAATTTTTACTCTGGTGATAAGTTTTCATTTTGCGGTTTACGTTATATGCGTCGATATACGAACATGGTTTATAGGTATGCATTTATTTCGAGCCTAAATGCCTCACCAATCCGCATTGGGCAAGCGTAACGGGCAAGTGTCGATTTCTCCATGAATAAGGAATCTGTGCCCAGCGGTGAAACATGTATGGGCCTGTAAAAAATAGATACATAACATGTCTAGAACCAAATCATCAATATCACTTGTATGGGAAAGAACTTAGGGAGAGAATGTACTCTGTTATGCAAAAGCCTTACTTTTGTATTACCTTATTGTGAATATATAAGTCCGGATATAAAATGTTATTGGTTTGTATAAATATAAGATTGGCTTCCTGTCTCATACAAAAAAAAAACTATAGTTTTGGCCATGAATCTCTCCTCAAACTCAGCCTGGTCTATCCAGCCGGAGACCTTCCCATACGTTTACTTAGAGTCCAAGGTTTTCAGTTCTATGACAAACGCGATCAGCTCCATTACCGCTTCAGTTTTCTAACGCAAAAGGTTATGGTGATGACTCTGGTTACGCGGCAGATTCCTACAACGCTAATCATATCCAACAAAGGAACTCCGATCATAGATCTCTCGGTAGCTCTCTGGACAAGTTTGAGCCCGTTGAGCAGATACGTCTTGGCCACGTTTTGGCACCATAAGAAAGTACATGTCAAATGTTTTCAGTCTGTGGGCTCTAACACCACTGTTTATCATCATTTCACAGCCCATATATGTCCCACTGCTGAGTACGGGCCCCCCACTGAAGGATCAGACATTAGCCCATCAAGCTTGTCCAATGCGGATTGCTGGGGTTACCAGACTCGGAATATCTGTAAGCGACATTTATTCGGATGCGGGGATCGAATCTGCGACCATTGATTCCTTGGGCGAGGGGTCCCGCCACTGCGCCAAATGGTCGTCACTTATTATTATGTCGACGCAAAGAAGCGAAAACGTAGTAAACCACAATATGAAGACCTACCACCAGAACCAAAAAAAAAAAACTTTTAAGATTTCTGAAAAAATTGTATCTGATCACTAAAAAACAGTCAGTTTCAACGCTGTACAACATTTTTATGTTCGCGAGACTGAGATCATTCGACGCAGTATAATTATTCCATCAAGTTTATAATAGTTTTGTAATTTGAACGAGGTTTCAAACCCAAAGTATCAACTAATGTATTATATATTAAATAGTAATAATAACATATTTATATAATAATATTATATATTAATAATAATAAATATGTCGATACATAATATAATGCGTATTTCTATTATGCCTCTCAATTTTAGACTTTGTACTAGAATTAATAGGTCTACGGCGTAGCGGCAAATACAGAAAGCAAAATAATATTAGGCAGTGTTGTTACACTACGAATTTTCGTTATCCAAACACCAAACCAAACATGGTTATATTAAAACATGACTTGTTATCCATTGCACTAGGGGTGAAATTCAAATGATACAACACAGTACGTAGGTAAGCGTTGCATTGTTGCAGCTTGCAGGAACCAGGCTTGCGCGTCGCTCGACTTACCGCCCTTATAAAACGCACCCTCCACCCCTGGGCGTCCAGTTATCGGCGGGAAAGCGAGCTGTCGCGTCGAAACAAAATGTCTGCGCCCACCCTCCGTAACCTTACAAGCTTGGAAACTCTGAAAACTTTCTCGGGCGGGAAACCCACATTCGGGGTACCTTCGGCCATGACCACTGTACAAATCGTGACCACCATCAATATCATTTACACGCCGCTTCTTATAATCTTGGGCACGATCGGGAACTTGGCGTCAGTCTTTGTGTTCTACAAGACCAAACTGCGACTCCAATCCACCAGTCAATACTTGTCGGCATTGGCCATTTCCGACACGGTGTTTCTGAGCCAGCTGCTTCCACCATGGTTGAATGCGGTTCACGTCGCTGATATATTCAACAAGGACGGCTTCTGCCAAGTATTCGTGTACGTATCGTATGTGACATGTTCGTTGAGTGCGTGGTTTGTGGTCTTCTTCACTATAGAACGTTTTGTGGCAGTGCTGTACCCGTTGAAGAGGAACTTTCTGTGCACAGTGAAGAGGGCCAGATACGTGATATGTGGTACTGTGTGCATGACCGTCCTTCTTAATATACCAGTGATACGTTTCGCCTCGCCCAAGAAGAACCGCTGCGACGTCGATCGCGAGTACCTCGACTACGCGGCCATGTTCAATATATTCGACACAGTTGTGTCTTTCACAATACCCCTCTTGGCCATAGGTGTACTCAACTCTTGTATAATAAAAGTCGTGTACCGTGTGCAACGCGCCCGGAGAAAGCTTTTGAGAGGCCGGCCCACGTCCTCGGTCGGCCACCGCAACCAAACTATCAGACAGGACGGCTGCCAGCGGTCCCAGCAACGCGTCACTAGGATGCTCCTGATCGTGTCCACGGTCTATGTTTGTCTTAACCTCCCCGCCTACCTGCTACGCCTCATCGCCTACGCTTATAATATGGTGAGTTGTACACATATATGTATATATATATATATATATATATATATATATATATATATATATATATATATATATATATATATATAACGAAACTGGACGTTCCTATGCGCTTTTTCCTTGCCGTCGTGCTGATGCGTTACATTCTATTCGACTGTGTACATTATACCAAACGCGTCATGTTATCCGTTTAGCTATCTATATCATATTCATATAACACCTAATCGTCTTATCTACGTACGAGAAAGAAGTATACATCGATATAATATAGAGACTTTAAAAAATATATATATATTTTTTTAAGGCTCAGCGGCGGGGCGTTCTCTGCCCAAGTCAATGTTCGTGGGTTCGATCCCCGAATCGGAATATATATATATATATATATATATATATATATATATATATATATATATATATATATATATATATATATATATATATGATAACCCCGCCAATCCGCATTGGATTGGACAAGCGTGGTGGGTAAACGTCTCTTACTCCAGAAATGAAGAGACCCATGCTCAGCAGTGGGACATATATAAGCTGTTAAAAAAATAAAATGACAAAACTGCGATGTTACTTAAAAATTATATATATGTATTATCTCAACACATTAATTTTTAATAACATGGCTCTTTGCGTAACGTATTTATTTGTCCAATTAGCTTTTGCGAAAAACATTTGCAAATAACATTTCCTGTGTAACTTTTAATAATGGATATTTCAATTAAAATAATATAAACAGATATTGCCAGCGAAATTATTTTAATTTGTAAGTGTGACTGTAATTTGTATGTATGTATTTTTACCATAATATTTTAATAAATTTACATTTTTAAAATAAATGTATATTAAAATGTAACAACAGAAAAAACTGTTATATATAAACGCATATAATGTTAGTAATATTTACTACATAACTTTTTTTTAACAGATTGTTTTCAATGCTTGCTGGTTGATCTTCTTACCCCACCAAACAGATTTTTAATATAATTATACAATTCTCTTCTGCTTCTTAATCGTTATGCTACTGACAGAGCGGTCATACAATTATTATAAACATAAATATTTTTATTAAAATCTAATCTGATGATAGAATAAGTTTGTAATATTTTTAAACGCTGTCGTTGTTTGTATGTGTTCGTTCACAAAGGGAAGTTTAGTGCGGCCGCTAAAAGAAACGCGGTGGACGTACATTTTTCATTAACTGGATACATACTATCTCAATTTTCCTCCGTTCGCAGGGAATGCTCGCTAAAGTGGTCGGTCGAGCTTTGAAATGGCGAACTTTCTATATTTGT
This sequence comes from Baronia brevicornis, assembly GCA_031353405.1. Taxonomy (NCBI): domain Eukaryota; kingdom Metazoa; phylum Arthropoda; class Insecta; order Lepidoptera; family Papilionidae; genus Baronia; species Baronia brevicornis. The sequence continues at coordinate 845,196 of JASFAT010003225.1, read as the reverse complement.
GGATGCACTAAAAGCATTAATAAGTTACCGACCTAGTTGTACTTTCTGGGCGAGTTGGATGCAAGCGTTCGATCAATTCAATTATACTTTAACGACCTGGGTGACGTTTTAATTTTGCATCGAGCGGCACACTGAAGCGTTGAACGGTAAAATAAACAAAATTTTTTTTTTGTATATTTTTGATACCATTGACAACATACAAGAGACGTAGAGATATAATGTATTGGATTCGAAGATGTTAATGCTGGTAGCCTATTGGCTTTAACAGCTTTATCGTATTCAGGGCAAGTAAAATATAATTGGGAATCTGCGCAAATCGCAGACTCTATCGGCCTGACGCCGTGTCGGAGGTACACATATGTGTGTGTGCTGATTTTAAACTCGTCATGATTCTACGTTAAACATGTAGGGGAGGATTGAACTTTAGTAACTATAGTCCCTATTATAGTCCCATAGACCCTAAGGTCTAGGGGGTTAGAACCGACCGGGTATGTGAGAGAATCTCGTGTAAGCGGCCGGTGTAGAAGTGTTCCCTACTCTACGTGCTCGGCTAGAGCCGGGGTGCGTGTGAGTGTTGGTGTCGTGAGTGGATCCGAACGACGCTGTTTCGTCGTCCGGATCGTGTAACACGTTACGCGGGCGTCGTCTTTTCGGGCGCGCGTTTAAATCGGGTGAATAATTTACCGATTGTACCACCAGTGGATTCGGATGAGATTCGGATCTCTCAAAATGTTTCTTAAAGAGTGTTTTAAAGTGTTGTGAGATATAATGTGCAAACCCTGATTGGCTATCGTGTAATTTTCAGGGTGTCAATTGCGCATAATTATATATCTTTATAATTTTTTTATGAGATAGGAAGGCAAACGAGCAGGCGTGTCAACTGATGGAAATCATCAATCAACGCCGCCTATATACATCTGCAATGCCATAGGCAAAGTGGAAAGTGTCTTTAGAGGGGGAGGGGGGTTGGGCCTACGGAACTCAACCGCTCACCAAACGAAGCGCGGTAGCTAAGCTACCACTCAGATGCCAGTTTTTTTCGAGAGTGTGGTACTCCCCCAGGCGAGCCGGCCCATGCAAGCTACAGACAAATAATATGCCATTCTTGACAAAGTCTTCGTCTGCAGCGTGGCTCTCATGTTGTCAGAAAATGAGAAAAATAAATTAGAATACAAAAGTGCTAACTTGCAAAAATATTTCAATACAAAAATCACAATATATTTAAATCACCATAGGCAGTCCCTATAAACCTGGCATGGCATTAAACATGTTAATATACACTACTAAATAATAGATAATCCCATATTTAACAAATTTTTTTTTCACGAGGACTTCTATATTTTAGAGACATTTTTTTTATATATTCACGCCTATCCCCCGCAAGGGTTGGCAGAGACCACAGAGCTCCATCCACTGCCATTCATCGCAGCGAAACGGCTCGTCATTGGTCGCTTTTCGCCCTCGTGAGAAACAGGACGTGACGGGTGGCGAACCACGTCGCCGTCATTTTCGACAAATTAGGTATATTAAATTCGTCTTAGCGAATCCCACGAGCCGCAAGGGAGGATGGAGGTCAGCCCCAGCAGAACCCTGCATGTTGAGGTAAGGCACCACAGTCCCCGGGGGAGCCCGATCTCGGGACGATCGGCACGTTTGCGACTAGGCTCGCCCCTAGCCACGCATCCATTGGCACGGCAAACCGTGGATTGGCGGAGAGGAAGGGAAAGGATAGAGAAGAAAGGAAGGTGCATGAAAGGAAATGCGGATTGGGGGGGTTCCTCCCCCACCCTAAAGTATATATCCAGTTTCTGTTAACCACATTGTACAGACTGTCGCTTGTCACCGGTTGATTGACCGACAAACGTGACAAGCCAATTGCCACTTCAATTATCTAAGTTGAAAGATGATGTGGTTGATTTTATTTTTAGGGTAATTTTTTCATTTCGAATCATATCCACTACAGAAAGTCAGAGCATAGCCGAATATCCACTAGTGAAAATCTGAACACGGCCCAATCATATCCACTAGAGACACTCTGACATAGAATCATATCGACTAGAGAAAGTCAGATCATAGCCAAATTATATCCACTAATGAAACTCCGAACATGGCCCAATCATATCCATTAGAGAAACTCCGAACATACAATCCTATCCACTAGAGAAGGTCAGAGCATAGCCGGATCATATCCATTAGGGAAACTCTGAGTATGACCAAATAACCTCCACTAGAGAAACTCCGAACATGAATCATATCCATCAGAGAAACTCCGAGCTCTTATAGCTCTCTCTATAGCGATTTAGAGCAAGTGAAAATAGAAATTGATACACCGATAAATAAGCACTTAAGTTATGGATAGACAGAATAAATTAGACTAAGACGCTAATTGTTTTCTTTGCTTATTCAAATTATTTTCTTGCTTTGTTATATAAATACATCATGACGCCTGTTTGCCATAGGAGTAGGCAGATACCAAAGATCTCCACCTGCGTCGATCTCGGCACACTTTCTTTGCTTCTTTGTTAAGGTAGCCGTAACCATCCGATTTATGCTGTTTGCCAACAGCACACAAAAGAGTACAGCGGTCACTGGGCAGCGGCACAGCAGGTGGCAGTCATGTTGTTCAACACCAACTTCGGCATCAATTTCATCCTGTACTGCTACAGCGGCCAAAACTTCCGGGAGGCCCTGACACATTGCCTCCTCTGGCGGCGCAGACGCGACAGACTCAACAACATGTATGGCGGTGCCTCGTATCCAGTTCGCCGCAGCATGAGAACTGGTAGGTACTTTCTTTTATTTCAGCTAAATGATAGTTAAAAAAAACAATAGTTATAAATATTTTTCATTATTAAGCTTTGTCACGTTTTAAACAAAACAGCTCTACCGACGCCTGCGACAACTGCGACCAGTTGTAGTCTTGCCTATCTTGAATAATCAGAGTTATCAATATGGGTCTTTGAGAACCGATCGATCGATCGATGGAGAAGACGAATGCTGTATATCCCCTGGATAGACGGAATCAAGGAACAGGGTGACAGGCAGAAGCCGAAGATCCGATTCGACAGCACAGGGTGGACTATTGGCAGCAGTCGACTGCAGGGTATATAAAATAATAGTATAGTAAATAAACAACTGTTTCTAGTGTGAATTTAAAAATGAAAACCAAGACTTGAGGACTTTTGGTTTCATAATATGCAGTCACTAAAATCGCGCCGTGATTGCCATGATTCAATATACTTATATACAATAATCCACTAGCATATTGACTCTCCAAAACTTCTCTCTCTTCTAAATTTTAACACCTGCATCAGAACACGAAATCCCTATAAAAATTTTAGTATTAGATCTTATCCAAACAAATCCCATTATAGTCCCATGGTACGCATTTGTCGCCTATACAGCAATATATCTATTCGATATTTTCAATATCAAAATACATCAATTAAAACGATCGCTCCGTGATATCTTTGGCAGCCGATAGATCACAAAATTATTCTTATTCTTCTTTTTTTATATTTATTATTTTTTTTTTAATTTAATTTTATCTGTTCAATTTTATATTTCATTATTACATAAGTAACCCTATTGTTAAAATGTAGCCATGCTGTGTACAAATTTAAAGAGTTGTAGTCCGGGCGTTGTTAAGTCTATATTATTATGCATAAGAGCACGAAATCCCCATAAAATGTTCAGTATTAGATCTTATAAAAATAATATATCCTATTATTATCCAACGGTGCGCATTTGTCGCTTATACAATATATATATTATATAATATATATTTATTGACCACGGTACAGAGACGTTCTACATTTCCAACATCAAAATACACCAATTAAAGCGATCGCTTCGTGATATCTTTGGCAGTCGATAGATAACAAAATTATGGTTATCCTTCTTTTATTTAATTTTATAGTATTTCATTTACATATATACATAAGTATAACCCCATTGTCAAAATGTAGCCATGCTGTGCGAATTTAAAGAGTTATAGTCCGGGCAACGTTATGTTTATATTATATATTATTCTTTACGACTTGTAACTTGTTTATGTGCCGAAACAAATAAATAAAAAGATAAATAAATAACATTTTTCTTTGATCAGTGAACCTGCATTAAATTAACACCCAGGTGACATTTCAGTAACCCAATTAAAAAGTATTTTCTCTCACAAAGCCGGGTCTCTCCCTGCATAATTGAACAAGATAGCTGAAATCAATAAATAATTATTGTTCAGGCATCAAATAAATGCATTGTTAAAGAACTGTTGCCGTACCTTTGCTACAAACAAGCTAGGTATTATTATTAGAATGACGTGAATGGACAAATCAATTATGAGCCATGGCGGCAGTTCGGATCGATGATAATTAAATATGTGGGTCACATAAAACGTTTGCAGGTCTTTTGTGATGGAACCGCATTATAAATTTCATACATACATTACATATCATCACGCCTGTTATGCGTAGGGGTAGGCAGAGACCAGAGATGTCCATCCGCTACGAACCCGGCACACCTTCCTTGCTACCTCCACACTCCTCCTTTCGTCCAACCTCTCTCTCACATTCATCGTAGGGAAACGGCTCTCCGTTAGTCGCTTCTCGCCCTCGTGGGAATTTGGACGTGACGGGTGGCGAACCACGTCGCCGTGATTTTTTAACAAATTAGGTTTATTAAAATGTGTCACCGTGAATCCCACGAACCGCAAGGGAGAATAGGGGTGAATCCCGGCAGAGCCCCGCGTGCTGAGATAAGGCACTATAGTACCCGGGGAGCCGATCCCGGGACGGTTGGCACGCTTGCTACTAAACTCGCCCCTTAACCACGCATCTATTGGGACGGCAGACTGTGTGGAATGGCCGAGAGGAAAGGAAAAGGATGGAGTAGAACGGAAAAGGCAGGGGAAAGTAACGATACAGGTGATAGGGACATATCCCTATCACCTGTATCTCATCTACAGTACCGCAACGGAAGACAAGGAGAGATACGGTAGTAGCTCGGGAGGCGGGGTTCGCATACCCGTGTACCAATACCACAACTAGTACCTGACTGGTAACTATTCTGAACAAGGATATATATAATACCTACAAATTAATAATATAACGAATGGTGCGCGATCTTAGCTTATCTTATTCTTAGCCAAAACATCATAGCATAAGCACAAAAATGACTTGGTCTGAAATGTTCCCGCCGCCGAATTCCACAACCGCATTAATCGCCGTAAAGAAAAATTCATCCCCACCATCTGGATGAGTGGCGATCTACTACGGTGCGTTTTTCCCGTAACTTCTTTTCACGCACCACCAGTTTGTTCGAATCAGCTACCCTCGGCGGTCTTTCCGAACTGTTACGACATTGGAACCTTCAAAAAACAAGCCTATACATACCTAAAAGGCCGGCAACGCTTCCGCGACTCCTGCGGTGTCGCTGTTGTCCATGGGCGGCGTTGATTGCTTTCTATCAGGCGACACGCTTGCTCGTTTGCCCTCCTATCCCATAAAAAAAAATGTGTTGTTATATATCATTCATGTTGTAGAAAAGTAAGAGATTAACAATATAATAAAGAAGAAGTAGACATTTGTGTCCGTGCAACATTGGAACTACTCCGTCAAAGTAAAACTCTGACAAAACCATAAACAAATTTTGTATTTATGAACTAGGGACGAGGGGACATGTCGCTTGATGGACACTAATCGACTAATGATTGCAATACCGCAGCTCATTCAATCCCGCGGTATTGATATGCGGGATAACTCAAACCCGCGCGGGATCACGCGAAAATTCCGCATCTTTGAAATAATGTTATAAAATCAAATTGGAACAACAGATTTTTGTGTAAAAATCAACTTTTCTTAAATATTTCTTGCTTTAAGCAAAATAAATATATGTATTTCTTTTCTATTATATTAATTAAGTATAAGTAATTAGTAATCTGTTTCCTTTGAATTATCTTTAAATGTTTGACATAGTTTAATAGTTTTGTTAAATTTGATCCTTACTTCCCTTCTTAATTTCCCGCGCGCATCTATTTTCTATTAACTGTTCTTGTCACGCATTGACGGATGTTTATTGACAATTTATTTTTAAAAAGTTGTAATATGGCTAACTTGACCAGAATTTTGAGTTTTAGAAATGAGGTTTTAATCATTTTATAAAAAATGATTTTTTATATGTGTGTCACGCAACAATATGATACGTTGACAAAATTTCATTGACTTTGATTAATATATAAATAAGAATCAAATTTCCTTTATTAGTGAATCGCTCGGGAGGCAAGTAGGAAGGTTTAAGGAAGAGTTATTCCGCGAACGTTTTGTACGCGTTATTATCGCATTAAACTCTTCAGCTGCTAACTATCGTAAACGATTTAAAACTGCCGCTGTGAGAGTGATTTTATTGCTGCGACTAGGAAATAATCTTAGTGTTAACTTTTTATCTAGACAAAAATAATTATTCGCTTTGCTATGTAGGTTAATTTGAAGTCTATGAAGATTTCTACATTTATTATTGTAATTATCACGTAAAGTAACATTTCATGTGGCTACAGTAACAGTGTAGCCACGCTGCAGACGAATACTTTGTCAAGAGTGGCATTTTATTTGTCTGTAGCATGAATGGGCCGGCTCGCCAGGGGTAGTACCATACCCCCGCGGAAAATCGACGTCTGAGTGGTAGCTTGGCTACCGCGCTTCGTTCGGTGTGCAGTTGAGTTCCGAAGGCCCAACCCATAACGACACTTTTCTTAAAAGCCAGCAACGCTTCTCCACTGCCTATGGCACTGCTGATGTCTATGGGGGGGCGTTGAGTGCTTTCCATCAGGTGACACGCCTACTCGTTTGCCTTCCTATCCCACTGAAAAATGTATGTTTTCCTAGAGTGATACTGCAGTGCCATACACAGTGCAGAAGCGTTGCCGGCCTTTAAGAAAAGTGTCGTTATGGGAGGGAGGTTGGGCCTCCAGAAGTCAACCGCTCACCGTACGTAGCGTGGTAGCTAAGCCATCACCCAGATGCTGGTTTTCTGCAGGAGTGTGATACTTCGACGTTGGAAACTTAAGAAAAAAAACACGACTTCCCATTTGGTAAACAACGGCCGGCAACGCTTCTAAAATGACTACGGCACAGCGGATGTCTACGGGCGGCGTTGATTGCTTTCCATCAGGTGACACGCCTACTCGTTTGCCTTCCTATCCCACTGAAAAATGTATGTTTTCCTAACGGTACGTTTGGATTTCGATCGTGTATTGATTGGTAGATTTGTTCACAGGAACCACCAATAGTCAAGTAGGGCGCAATATCCATGCAACCCCGCCCCCCACTCGTCGGCGTCGGGAGCGGTACTTCATCTCGCGGTGGACATTCGACAACAGCCGCCAAAGACGTCAACAGGCAAGGAACAATCGGTCCGACGGAAATACCATTGAAATGGTGGACATCGTCGTCCATGATCATCCAGGTCCGCGTCGCAGATAAGTGGAGGCCGATACAATTTATACGACATGATGTTTTCAAGGTCACGATCATCAAGATTTATAGATAAACCTGAGGTGTTTTGTTCTACTGCACATAATTGTTTATAGAATTCGGTTGCTGTCTGCATTGTATAGCTTTTCGTGTCGTTTCCCGTTTCCCTTGTTTATTTTTGATGTTTGGTACCCATGATTTCACTTCTATCAAGTCTTTTAATGTTTTTTCAACTCCTCCTGTCTTCTGTTTCTATTATTTTCTTAGTTCTATCCTTCTTGATACTATTACTTACTTTTTTATTTAATTTCATTGTGTCCCGTAGATTCTGTTTGCCTTTCACTCGTTTTAGGAGCAGTCTCCTTTCTTCTATTAATATTTAAGTTTCGTTTTCGGTATGGATTATCTTAGGTTTTGAGAATTGTTTGGACAATAGACCATATAGTTCGTTTATTACTTTGTTATATTTTTCATCTGTTTCATTATCCGCTCTGTTTACTGAATATTGATTTCTGATACATCCATATTTTACGAGTAAATGTTTAATATTGTATAAATTCTACTTCTGACATTCGGAAAAGTTCTATAGAATATGTATGTTTTTACATGTTCAAAAATATCACAGCTTTATTGAGTTGATAAGATAGATTAGTTAATAAAAGTTTCATGTAAACCAATATATCTAAGTACCATAGTTTTATAATGACAGATTAAAATGGCAATGGATCGGTAATTTTATTTTTATGGAAGACGCTAAAAACCTTCTTCTTATATGCCCGAAAAATGCTACGACTAATTTAATCAATGACAAAAATGTATGTTTAAGATTATTATAGAATATATTGTAAAAAAATTGTGAATAAATTGTATTCAATGCTGTTTTTTATTAAAATAATCCCCAATAAAGTAATACCCCGACTTATGTACTTCGACATACGCCAAGGAGTTACACGATTTTTTAATTGTCACATTTATTTCATAAATTATTTAGTCTCCGGTCCCAATTAAACATACCTTGTATGTCTTTATATGCAAAATTGTACCCCGACTTACGCGAATTCTACTTACACGGATAGCGCTCGGTCCCACCTATCGCGTAATCCGGGGTATTACTGTATATTTCTTAAGTACGTCTTGTGTTAAAAAATCACTTTGAACTTTGGATCATAATCATGCTTGTTGACAGTTAAAACTACATTTTTTTATATTTCTGAACACATTAAAAGTGTTAAAAAACCCATGTGATTTTTCAAAGAAATCCTCATATAGTCTGGTCTAGTAGCTGAGTGCTAAAGATAATTAGTTATTTTTTCAAATATATGAAGATAATTGTAAACTTGACCGAATTTCGAGTCGACCAATAGTTAGTCTCCCCTGCCCGCATCGTGACTCACCGTGCGAAACAATAGACCGGGGTCTACTACTGGTCATTATTCACATATGTAACGTTTTCATTAAAAAAAAAAGAAACGTGTTACTATACTGAGAGCACTGCAGATACACTGCTTACCTTAGGGTAAGAAATGAACAGTGGAAGAGTATAATGGAGGCACGAGATGGGAAATAAGGAATTGTAGTTGTAGAGCCACGCTGCAGACGAATACTTTGTCAAGAATGGCATATTATTTGTCTGTAACATGAATGGGCCGGCTAGTCCGGGGAAGTACCACACTCCCGCAGAAAACAGAAAGCTGGGTGGTAGCTTAGCTACCGCGCTTCGTCCAGTGAGCAATTGAGTACCCGAGGCCTAACCCCATAATGATACTTTTGTTAAAGGCCGGCAACGCTTCCGCGCTACCTATGGCGCTGCGGATGACTATGGACGGCATTAATTGCTTTCCATCAGATGATACACCTGCTCGTTTGCCTTCCTACACCATAAAAAAAGTTAAAGGTTTACAGCTATTTATATGGAGTATACAACAACGTCTACGGAACGCTTCCATTGTGCAAGGGTTTTGATGTTACAGATGTCCACGGGCGGTGCTGTTTGCGTTCTATCAGGCAACGTGCTTGCCTTCTAATCCTATAATGGGGTGTGTGATCGAACCTCGGGGATGAACCCCATTGCTCGCGCAACAAGTCAAAGGGCCGACCGCCCCCCGGTCCTAGATGCCGCTGTTTCCAGCGGTTTTGGATAACAATTTCGCTTCGCCGAGATGCGGTTGAACCTATTCCTACATCGGGTCTGTCGCTGGCCGTCACCCCTCACGGGAGCCAGACGGCGACAGGAGGAATTCGCGTGGGAGCGGGCGTCCCTCAGGTGGACGAGAGTGGAGGGGAGGCAAGGTTATGTAGGTGTGAATGTGGTTCATTGTCGGCTCGGTCAATGACCCACAATGTACACGACACGTGCTTCGCCTCAACTTGAGGCATCATCGGGTATAGTCGACCCTACGAAAGACTACCGTCAATTGCATTGACGTCATTCTTTTCAATTGACAAACAGATGCCTGTTAGGTTTACAATATAATTGTAAATACCTTCATTCTTTTACTTGTGGTACTTTAAGTTAAACTTCTTCTATGTATGTTTAAATATATATTTAAATAAACATATATATATAGCCTTATAGTAGGACAATACATACATACATACATATATATCGACACGCCTGATTCCCGTAGGGGTAGGTGAATACCACAGATCTCCATCTGCTACGATTTCGGCTTATTTTCCTTGCCTTGAGTATATTTGCCTAGCCGCTTGTCCGGTAGTTACGGTATTAGTACACGGGTACGCGACCCCGGCCTCCCGAGCTACTACCGTATCGCTCCTTGTCTTCTGTTGCGGTAGTATCATATCCCTGCCGTCCTGTCTAAATCCTTCTTTCCTATCCTTTCTTCTCTCTATCCTTTTCCCTTTCTCTCCGCCAATCCACGGTCTGCCGTGTCAATGGTTGCGTGACTAGGGACGAGCTAAGTCGCAAGCGTGCCGACCGCGGCGAGATCGGGCTCCCCGGGTACTAAAGTGCTTACGTAGGATAAATATTAGATTAATAGCTTGTTTATATATATATATATATATATATATATATATATATATATATATATATATATATGACGTATGTTTAAGTTGTAAAATGTTAAGGACGCACTGTTTCAATAAAGTAAATTTAAAAATCAAAACCAATCCCATTCCTTGTAACCAAAGATTAGGTATTATCTATCCAGTTCTACCATTCATTACATTCGTTCATTGCTTGTGCTGCCGTTATCCCCACTTTTGGCGAGTGGATTGGGGATCACGGATTGGTTACTTATACTTAGGTAAACGCTGTTCTCGTCATGTGTGAGTCGTCATCTGGCCCTAAAGTGGGGGGGGAGGAGGGCACACGAGCGATGGGCCGATTAGGATGATTCTGCCTACTCCAGATACGACGCGACGTAAAAAAGCAGGGAACAGCAGCACCAGTGATCAGGGGGTTGTCGCCCGTTCGAGATGCCGCACGAGTTGTGGGGTTTACCCCCGAGGCTCGTTCTCACACCCCCCAAAAACGCATTGGGTGTGGTAGACCCGTTTTGTGCCTCGTATGGCTCGATCTCGTGCCTCTTAAGATATCCACATAAAGAAACGGCCAGCCTATTTTTTCGCGTGGTTGTTGTACGAGACCATACACTAAATGTCGAAATCTACACGGCAACATAGTGTTCCTATCGTATCTTTTATAGTGTTCTAGGAACATCGAAACATTATATGAAAACATCTTTAAACTAAGCGCATCGGAATAGAAGTGTTATATAAATAAAAGAAAATACGTTTACAATAAAAGATTTATTGATATCTTATTTTTTTTGTTTATCTAAAAGTATAACACCATGTGAATAGAAATAAATTATAGCTTGCTTTATATAAAATAAATCAAGCAAGTAAACTAAAAAAACATGAAATTTTAATGCTACAATTAAAGAGCCATTTTCCCGCAGCCCATATATGTCCCACTGCTGAGCACGGGGCTCTCCATTTCTGGAGGAACGGACTATAACCTACCACGCTTGTCCAATGCGGATTAGCGGGGTAATCAGACTCGGAACACATATTTATTCGGATGCGGGGATCGAACCCGCGACCATTGATTCAGTGGGCGGGGGGCCCTGCCACTGAGTCAATTTGTCGTCAAAAAGCCAATATATTATATAATCTATTGGTCAATATAAGCCAAATATATTATATATATGGCTTTATACAATTGGATGATTTCAGATCAGTAGAAAACACATTATTTTTCTGTTATTGTTTGCTTGTCGCGGATTTTAGCAAAGTAAAAGTTCTGACTGTCCACATAGATTTATTTTAGTTACTCTTTCAATTCCTATTTGTTTCCAGCGGTCTACATGCTTCGCACTAACGGTATATATTCCTAAAGTTATATTTAACTAAAATAAAATATGTAAACATAAAGTGTCATCCAATACAAAAATCCAATCCAATAAAAAGATGTATTCGAACTTGAATAATAATTGAATACATACATACATATCGTCACGCCTGTTTCCCGTAGGGGTAGTCAGATACCACAGATCTCCATCCGCTACGATCCCAGCACACCTTTGCTTCCTCCACTCTCATCGATTTTTTCATCCATGCTTCATCTCACATTCATCGTAGCGAAACGGCTCTCCGTTAGTCGTTCCTCGCCCGAGTGGGAATCAGAACGCGACGGATGACGACGAATTATTTTATGGACAACTGACAATTTGAAGTGTGAACGAAATACGTTTACAAACTAAGAAACAGTACCCCAAAACAATATCCGAGATTGAAGTTACGTGTTTCAGCATCGGAGTATACAGTTACTAAAACTGACAATCATTAAAACTTATAACGACTACGGGCTTCTCGGAAAACCGTTTGTGTGTGACCTCAAAACAAGACATTTGATATTTTAAACTAATACTTGAGATATTGTAAGAAGGCAATAGCTATAAGATTAACGAAACCTATAGATTAAATGTCCCTTTATCTTCATCATCACCAACAGCCTGCAGTAATCCACTGCTGGGCAAAGCCCTCTGAAGACACGTCACTTAACTCCACCTTCGGCTTCACGCATCCAGTTTCTGCTGGAGACAAGTTAGCTAGTCCAGATCGTCTCTTCATTTGACACCCTAAACTACGTTTCTTCTCATAGGTAGGCAAACGAGCAGGCGTGTCATCTGATGGAAAGCAATCAACGCCGCCCATAGACATCTTGCGTTGCCGGCCTTTAAGGAAAATGTCATTATGGGAATGGGCCTCCGAAACTCAACCGCTCACCGGACGAGGCGCGGTAGCCAAGCTACAATTCAGACGCCGTTTTTATGTGGGAGTGCCGTACTTCCCCGGGCGAGCCGGCCCATTCACGCTACAGCCTAGTAGCCTAGTACGTAGCTACGCTACGCTACATATGCCATTCCTGACAAAGTATTCGTCTGCAGCGTGGCTATATCACTCACTACGTATACCAAGAGGCAGTCTCCACTCCAGCACTTCGCTAATCCGGCGGTTGTTGAACGTGACCAGCCAAAACATCTTTAATAATTTTAAATGGCATGTCATTTAAAACTATTAAAAATGTTTTGGTAGAAAGTAAATTACAGAGGCGATACAAAAAAAAAACTATCTATATATCGATTTGACATCGGAACCTTCTGAAAACTCACAAGTCTACACATTTCTCAAACGCCAGCAACGCATCCGCAATGGCCGTGGTACTGCGGATATCTATGGGAGACGTTGATTGCTTTCCATTTCGTGACACGTCTGCGGAGAAATAGTGTATACAATTTTGACTGATCAGATACAACTTTTTAAGAAATCTTAAATCTTAACTTTTTAAACGGCTCTGGTGGTAAGTTCTCACTTTGCGGTTCACTACGTTTTCGCATATTTGCGTCGATATGTAAAATGGATGTACTTACCAGTGTCGTCTTCGGTATGGAGTGGTCCTACAGAGCCGAAGAACCGTTTATCCAGCAGTTGGAGGAGCTGAAGAGCACTCTCGTGTACCGGTGCTCGGGGGCATCCGGTACACATTAGAGTGACGTTGATGATGGCTGTGTAGTGATCGCACGGGTATTCCCTGCACCAAAAACAAAAATTCTTTTATAGAGCAGGCAAACGAGCATGCTGGCCACCCGGTGGTAAGTGATTACCGCCGCCTGTAGACATCCGCAACGCAAGAAGCGTCTCACTAGTTTTACAAAAGGCCGACAACGCCTCATCCAAGTTTCATCCTCACCACCTGAATGAGTGGCGATGTTGTACGGTGCATTTTTCTGTAAACTTCTTTCTACGCATCACTCCCCATTGGAACCATCAATAAACAAGCCTACACTTTCCTTAAAGGCCTGCAACGCTTCTGCCCTGCCCATGGCAGTGGCGTTGATTGCTTTCCATCGGGTGACAGCCCTGCTCGATTTTCTCTCTATCCCATAAAAAAAAAACACATTCACTGCGATATTGTGGTACAATTCACGCACCATATTAAATCTAGCGTGTTACACAATTTCTGATATTATCCAGTCTGGCTTCACTGTGTTGTGTGCATGTGTGTTAAGGTTTACATTTTAATATGGTGTATATGAATTAAAATATTATATGTAATCTTTGTAACTCCTGTTGATTGTATGTAAATGAACTAACAAATACTACACTACACTATGTATGTATGTATATACTTTTATCGTTGTTTATTAATATTTTTTTAATGTATCACCAACCTACACCAATATATATTTTTAAAGTTGTGTCCACCCTTTCCATGATCTGAAGTCTGTCTGAAGTAATCGCTATAAACGATAAGACCACCATTTGTATATAAATATTACCATCAATAATTGTATAACTTTGTATTTGGTGTACAATAAAGAATTTAACTATCTATCTATCCATCTAAAAACATGCCGCAACTTGTCGTAGCTTTAAATACGCCGCAACCAAATGTTGGAACAACTTGTCACCACCTCTTCGTGACTTGCATACAATAAATATATTTAAAAAAAAAATACAAAAATCTAATTTTAAGTATGCAGTCAGAAACTTGTTCTTTTGGACGCGGTGAATTTAGTACATGACTTTGCGTTTTTTAATTCCATTGTACTGTACGTGTATTTATGTGTATGTGTATATGAGTATGAGTAGTTATATACATGGATGTATTTGTATGTACGAGTGTGTCAGTATGAATGTCGTCACTGTGGTCCGCGATCTGACCACGTTGGTTCTCGCTGAAAGCCAGCGTCGGGTGCTCCAATAGTGCGCCCGGCATATGCTGAGCAAGAACCATTTTATCGTTAGATTAAAATTATTTTCTTTTTGTTTTGTGTTTTTATTTGTATATAGAATATTATTAAGGATTTAATTTTAGTAATTGTAAAAAAATGGTGTCATAAATAAAGTTTTTCTATTCTATTCTATTCGTAGACTTCACGCCTGACAAAAAAACATTTACGTTTTGAATAAAAAAAAAATGATTCTATTACGGCGTGAAACGTGAGCGTAGTTACCGCGATATAGGTTAAGACACAGTTTCTGCTGAAAGAGAACAAGTCAAAGGACTTCATCACAAACGCCCTTTCGCGTCTTACGGAATCTTTTTAACATAGCAGGTACGCGAATAAATTATAAAGCCTTTACAGCAGAATAGTGCGCCGTGAGTCGGCAATCTGTTTACGTCATTCTTTTTAAAACTCAACCAAAACACTCTGTGATTACTTTACAAAATTTCACATGCGTTTTATTCTTTATAACAATGAGAGCTTTTTCTGGGATAATTAAAATGTAATGTCTTTTCTTTTATTTTATATGGAGGCAAACGAGCAAACATGTCACCTGATGGTTAGTAATCACCAGCGTTTGCTATATTAAGAAACTGCAAACACATTGCCTATCTTGGCGTGAGGATGGAATGTGAATGGAGTGTGTGAAAATGTGTATTTTTTTCTACGTGAACAGTCAGAACTTTTACTTAGGTAAGATCGCGACCAACAAACAAAAAAATAGAAAAATAATAATGTGTTTTCGCGGAATAAGTGGAACTTAAAACTTGGGAAGTGGAGAGTTTCTGACGGCCGTTTTTCAGTGAGATTTAGTATAAGTATCCCGTAAATCCACTTCTTCCAGTACAAAAGCACACATGAATATTTTTCTATTTTTATTTGATTGTCGCGGATCTTGGCTAAGTAACTTAGTAATGGATTTCTGCAAAGTAACGCCTAACCCCATTAGTCATCTCTGCAATTTTGGTCAAACAAGTCTACAAATGTCTCGGAGACAGGCGGCGATTTAGCATTGCCTCTGGGATAATAGATGGTTATAAGTGGCGTTTGATAATCTCGTTTACCTTCTAATAAAACAAAAATAGAAATGAAGTTGGTATTTGAACACTAACCTCGCACTGAATATAGTTGCAAGCGCCATAAAACAACCGTCGGCGACGCGAGGTGCTCCAGTGAAACATTTGTCCACGGTCCAATCCAACAGAGGGCCAATGTCCGGATTACAGTCCAGGAGAAGGACTATTGTCTCACGTGCCAACTCGTAAATCTAAACAAATAGGACAATTTCGATTTTGTAAATTATTATAAAAGAAAGAGAATAGTAGGAACACTTGGCTCAAAAGTCGAAGTACCTGACTTTTGGGCGAAGGGTTCTGGATTAAAACTCCGCCGCCACTGAAATTTTGTGAATTATTATAGGAGAAAGGACGATCAATTGGCTCAGTGGAGAGGCCCTCCGCCCGCGGAGTCAATTGTCGCGGGTTCGATCTCCGCAACGGAATAAATATATGTTTGGTTTACGAATATATATTGGTAACCACGCCAATCCGCTTGGACAAGCGTGGTGGGTTTAACGTCCGTTCCTTCAGAAATGGCGTGGCTCGTGCACAGCAGTGGGACATATATGAGGTGTTACAAAAAAAATAGGAGAAAGCTGTACAATGAGCCGAACGTCATCAAAACCATTAAGATTGGACGCCTTCGTTGGGCTGGGCACGTGGTACGGATGGACGAGGCTAGAGTACCCAAACGTCTACTCAACGGCAAACCAGATGGTCGTAGAAGCCGCGGAAGGCCTGAGCTCAGGTGGCTAGAGGGAGTCGAGGGCGACTTAAGGACAATCAGGACGAAGATCCGACTGGAAAACTTTACTGAACTAGGCTAAGGCCCACCCGCGGCCGTAATGCCTTGACGATGATAATACAAACCTTGTCGTTATTAGAAGACAACATCTCACTCAGCCACGGGTACAGTGATCCGTCTTCAGCAAGCGCGCTCGGAGCAAAGCATGGACCGCAACAGACGAGAGCGCTCATGGCCTGAGTATTAAGAAAAATGATTACAATACATGTTTTAGAAAAAAATATTTTTCTTTTATCTTTATATATTAATAAAAATGTAAAAATAATTAACAAGACCGTAATTAGTATATATATGGGAGTATGTGTGTGTTGTGTGTCCGTATCAATGTCGTCACTGTGGTCCGCGATCTGAACGCGTTGGTTCTTGCTGAAAACCAGCGCCGGGTGCTCCAATAGAACGCCTGGCGTATACTGAGCAAGTACCATTTTATGACACTTGTAGATTAAAATTATTCTCTTTCTGATTTGTTCATTTGTATATTATAGTATAATTAGGGCTTTAATTTTAGCTATTGTAAAAAAAAGGAGTTATAAATAAATCATCAATCAGATTAAATACTGCGTCGAATGGTCTGAGTCTCACAGCTCTACGACTGACTGAAAATGTTACACAGCGCTGAAACTGACTGTTTTTGAATGATCAGATAATTTTTTTTCAGAAATGTTAATTTTTTTTGGCTGTTACTTGCTAAGGCGGGCGCGATGACCCAAAATTAGTCTTGGCCTCCACCAACAAGAGTTTTTGAGCTCTGGTGGTAAATTTTCATTCTGCGGTTTATAACATTTTCGCTTTTGTAGGAAACTAATATATAAATATATATATATATATATATATATATATATATATATATATATATATATATATATATATATATATATATATATATATATATATTAGTTTCATATGTTTTAAAATTATGATAATCATAAACCGTACATTAAAATTTGTTTTTCTTGCATTTTTTCAATGCAATGAATTGTTTGTTTTTTGTCCATACAAATAAATTCCCAAGTATTTATACTTCATACGAAAAACAGAGCATTTAATATACGTACCCTGAGAGCAGACAGATTTAGTTGTTCGTCGACCTCCGGCGGAGCTGCCTGCGGTTGCGGTTGCGGCACCAAGGACCCGAGGTGTTTCGACAAAGGGCCGCAAAATCCAGCGAAAAGCGAGAACAAACTACGGCAAAGCTCCTTCTTCATCAGAGACCCGTACATCTCCACTGCAAAGTAAATAACAATTAGCTCAAAGGTATCGCCATAAGACCGAGAGGGACAAGGGTTTATAGACTCTGGCAAATGAAGATGGCACTGCTAAAAGGGCATAAATGAGACTCCGCCGTCCAGCCAACGTCCGGTCGATTGCTCTATGTTATTGTCAAAACCAATTGCTAATTTGGAAGAGGTTCACGCTAACAAATGACGAGAAACTGCGCTGGAGTGGTATTATAATACGAATGTATCGGTCCAACCATCGAGTCTATATTTTGTTATCGGCAAAACCTACAGCCGCGTTAACGATAGAAAGGAAAGTATGATTGATCGTGGGGAATCGGGGGATTGGGGTACTACCCATCCGTTGATATTTTCTCCCGTAGTCACCTCGTACGACCCCGAACCGGAAGATATGGGGGTGGCCCTATCCATTCTGAAAACCCCAGCTAGTCGTTAATATAATTATGGCACGAGGTAATTGATCCACTATGGTGTGTTCTTCTAGAAGCCTCTTTCCACGCACCATAAACCCGTGAATCCAGTGGTGTTTCCGAATCGTTACGACATTTGCTTGTTGATTTTTTCGAACTGAGCAATTTTTCAAAAAATTGAATTGACTCCCCAAAACTGCTTTCTCTTTTAAATTTTAACACCTGCATCAGAACACGAGATCCCTATAAAATTTTAGTATTAGATCTTATCCAAACAAATCCCATTATAGTCCCATGGTACGCATTTGTCGCCTATACAACAATATATGTATTCGATATTTTCAATATCAAAATACATCAATTAAAACGATCGCTCCGTGATATCTTTGGCAGCCGACAGATCACAAAATTATTCTTATTCTTCTTTTTTTATATTTATTATTTTTTTTTAATTTAATTTTATCTGTTCAATTTTATATTTCATTATTACATAAGTAACGCTATTGTTAAAATGTAGCCATGCTGTGCGCAAATTTAAAGAGTTGTAGTCCGCGCGTTGTTAATTAACTTTGCGGAAATCCATCACTATATTCAACTCAAACTATAAATATGGACAGTCAAAAGTTTTACTTAGCTAAGATCCGCGACAAGCAAAATAATAACAGAAAATTAATAATGTGTGCTTTGCCGTTGGGTTTAGTGGATTTATTTGGAACTTAAACTTTTCGGTTGTCTACTATACCTGAAGATGCCTCGTGTTGGGGCGAAACACGTGTCGTTTACAAGATGGAAAAGTAATAATGTGTGTTTGGCGTTGTGTATAGTGGTTGGTGGGTGGAGAGTTGATGGCCGATTTTCGGTAAGTTTTTGGTTTAAGTTCCAAATAAATCCACTAAACCCAACGGAAAAACACACATTATTAATTTTCTGTTATTGTTTTGCTTGTCGCGGATCTTAAATAAGTAAAACTTTTGACTGTACATATATTATATTATATAGTATTTTTTATGACTGTAACTTGTTTTTATGGCTAATAAATAAATTTGGAACGTGGAATATTTCTAGAATCACTCACTAGGGAAGCTCTTGACCAGTGCGGTGACAAAATCAGCGAAAGTCAGACGTTGCTCCCTCGCAGCCGGCGCGTCCTTCTCGGCCTCCACTTCAAGACATTGACGTACTCCATCTAAGTACTCGGTGATTGTCGTGTGCAAACCACCGCCTTCCAACGCGAACGAACTAGCGGAACAACAACAATATTTTTTTTATATATATATTCACGCCTATCCCCCGCAGGGGTTGGCAGAGACCATTATTTTTGACCATTGTATTCGAGAATTAGTCGTTTCTCGCCCTCGTGGGAATCAGGACGTTACGGGTGGACCACGTCGCCGTCATTTTCAACAAATTATGTATATTAAATTCGTCTTAGTGAATCCCACGGGCAGCAAGGGAGGATGGAGGTCAGCCCCTGCAGAGCCCCGAGATGCTGAGGTATGGCACCATAGTACAGGTCGGCACGCTTGCGACTAAGCCCGCCCCTAGCCACGCATCCATTGGCACGGCAGACCGTGGATTAGCGGAGGATAGTGAAGAAAGGAAAGGGTAAGAAGGGAAATGCGGATGGGGGGGGGGTTACCAGACTCCGAATACATATTTATAAATCAATACACATATTTACTCCGATGCGGGTTCCGAACCCGCAACCAGTGACTTCGCGGGCGGAGGGCCCCGCCACTGAGCCAATCGGTCGTCACACACAAATATGTTGCAAATAATCGCATCTTAATATATCATATACTAGCTGCCCGCCCCGTCTTCTCATAGGTGGGTGGTGTACGTTATGAAACAAAAAATGAGACAAACCTCAGGGGAAAGAACAGCACGGACCACAGGACCAAATTTTTTGCTTTTGTAATACAAAAGAAACGGTAATTGAATATAAATTAACGTCAAGCTATCATCAATGCTGATTTATTTTGTTAATCAAAGCTTCCTTTGTTAATCATTGTAATGGCGCCATCTATTAATTATATTGTGATGTAAAATGACGAAAAATAGAAAAATTGCTTTTTACTACTTTCCGTACAATTTTTTGAACATTATCTTGTACACAAACCTGATAATAACAAACACAGCAAAAAAGAATTATCTAATTTGGTGTTGTCGTTCTGAAACTATGCGCGTACATACATTTCAGCAATTCATTTTTATTTATATAGATAGTCTGATTTTCTATTATATTCTCATTTTCTCTTCTTCTCACTCTCTCTGTATCTCCCTCTTCGAGTACTGAAGCACACGATAAACTATGGAGTAGAGGAAAGCTATAGCGGAGACCGCGTCTAGGCAAACGTACTGTGGGATTTCCATCATGCATGCAGCTAAGTATTCACCTTCAAGGAAGTCTTTATACAACAATGAAAGGGAAACGTTGAAAGTATATTAGGTAAAATCACCTGCTTGCGATGGTCTTCCGTTGAGCTATAATAAGCAGCATCTTGTTGAGATGTAAGCGCAAGGCGTCTCTCCTTCGGCGCCTGCGCATGTTTTCCTGTTTGCGATCCACCGCCTCGCGCAGGAGTGGCAATAGCTCTTCGAACAAGTCCCTATCGATGTTAAAAATAGGTTTAGTTTAAAAAAAAAAAAAGACTTTCAATGTTTTGATATTACTATAACTCTCGTGAAGATAATATGGTTCATATCAATAGTCGAATGGTAAATTTTAAGTCCATATACTAAGCTATCACTCGTGGGTTTTTCCAACAAAGTTGTAGATGTCTTAGAGGCAAGGCAATACCAGAGAAATAATACTGATTATTTCACGAAGAAATATCTTTCAGAAGGTATGTGATATTATCATCAATCATCATTAACAGCCTGCGGCAGTCCACTGCTGGACGTAGGCCTCCCCCATGGAGCGCCACCTAGCCCGATATTCGGCTACACGCATCCATTTTCTGCCAGCCGCCCTGCGCAGATCGTCGCACCATCTAGCCGGTGGGTGTCTCACACTACGTTTACCGAGACGCGGTCTCCGCTCCAGTACTTGTTTGCTCCAACGATTGTCGGATCTCCGACAAACCTGACCAGCCCATTGCCACTTTAGTTTGCTATTTCGAAAGGAAATGTTGGTGAATTTAGTTCCCTGTCGAATTTGTTCATTCCGAATGATATTTACCAGAGAAACTCCGAGCATAGCACTCTCCATAGCTCTCTGAGCGACTCTGAGCTTATGAAGCAAACGGACTGTCAGCGTCCACGTTTCGGCGCCGTAGGAGTGTACAGGTAGGACACACTGGAGCCAAAGACTTTCGTCTTCAGACTCTGAGGTATGGGCGACGAGAAGACCTGACGAAGTTTCCTAAATGCTGCCCATGCTGAAATATGTAAGCTACAAGCTTACATACTTCTTCAAGGCCGGCAACGCTATTGTAATATGCCTACGGCGTCACCGATGTCTACGGGCGGCGTTGACTGCTTCGTATCAGGTGACACGCTTGCTCGTTTGCCTTCCTATTATTTATTATTATACAAAATCTTTAACAGTACACGTGCAAATCTTACTTGAGGGCTTCGGCGTTGATGTGGCCACATGCAGATACAGCGGCGTCTCGCACTTCGGTCACCTCACAACGTACCAACGGTACCGCCAGCTTGTGCAGCGAGCCAGGAGACGCGTGCGTACCACGGGCCTCCCCACCACTACGCTCGCTCAGCGAATCCGGCGATGAGCTACAATTGTGGATCAGCATTAATACAAACAATCCGAGTATAAGAAAAACAATCAACATTCCGTACAAAATAGTCGAAGTTTATAGCGAAAGAAACAGTCATACATATCCTACAATCTGTATATCATATAGCCGGGCTACTCGATGATTTGGAGGCCTCATTTTAACAAATGTAGTGTGAGACGCCACCATACTAGATGTAGGGACGTACCGCGTAAGGCGGATGACGGAAACGATACCCCAGCCAAATTCCGAAAAGAATTCTTAATAACAAAACGTTGCCTAGCAACCAACGACATTCATATATCGACAACCTTTGTCTGTCACACAAATTTAAATATTTCTTTTTTCAATTTTAAATAAGTAATACACATATTATATCTCATTATTATCTTTGCTTTGATATAAATGGTAGTGTGTTTATTTTACACATAATTTGTGTATACTTACAAGGTATGTTATAAATGCCTTTGAAATGGATAATTTTAAAGCCGACGAAACTTACGTGTATTTTACGCGTAACGTATTAAGTGTAGAGCAACAAATAAAAATCATTTGTAGTTTAAACAATCATCTGTAGAATTTGCTCATACATATTTTAGATAAATCAGACTGACTAAAATGACTGAACGGTTGTCTTCCGTAGAGTCTACTATTCCTGATGATGCCTCATGTTGAGGCGAAACACGTATCGTGTGAAATGTGAAAGGGTGGTAAAATGTGTGATGTGTATTTAGTGTTGTTGATAGTGGTTGGGAGGTGGAGAGTTGCTGACGGTAGTTTTTTCGGTAAGATTTAGTTCCCCGTAAATCCACTTCTTCCAATATAAAAACACATATTATTATTTTTCTGTTTTTGTTGCGGATCTTAGCTAACTAAAAGTTCTGAGTATCTACATATACAGAAATCATTAGATCGACAAATCAAGTTCAAGAAACGTTTAAAGTAAAAATTTAAAAATCATCAAATTATCACAAAAAATTTGAAACGTAGGTGAACTTTTCCCGCCAAATTACATCAGTGACGTTATGTTTTTATTTCATTTTCATAATCTTATATTATTATCAGTTATATCGTTTAATTTCCGGTGGTGTATTATACAATATAGTTCGCTTAAGGCGTATAAGTAAAGTGATATGAAATAAATGCTTAATTTTTAAATTTACTGAAAAAGTCCATAGTGGGTTTTGGTAGAACAGCCACTATTTTATCAAGACGTAACGTGATAAATTTTGACTGGTTATATTTCAAGAGATTTGATGTTGTCGTATTTAATTTAACATCGGCATAATAGTCATAAGTTATTGCCATTAATGAAAAGAGAAGAAAAATGTGGGTAAAATATTTGAAAAGATAGTCTCAAATAGCGAAAATGTTTTTCTTATCTGAATGTAATATCACAGTTCTGTAAGTAATTGCATTGCAATGAGCTATAATAATGATTGTCATTGAATATTTACTATGTAATGTTGTAGTCGATAATGCAATATTTGTAGTACGTTAGTTGTGATGACCCTAAAATGGTTTGTTTATATTTATTCTTTTCTGAGTTTGGCTAAGGTTTAGATGCGTGTAGTCGAATTTCGGGTCATGTCGCGCGCCTCCGTATGGGAGGAGACTGTGACTGACTGATGATGATTCAAAGGTTATTTAGAGACTAAACTATTTCTTTCTTATTTTTTTTTCTTTTTTAAATTGATTGCGTATATGATATTAAGACATTTGTTATAATTCAGGACATATAAATCGTACAATAAAAAAATATAAAATAACAAAAAAAAAAGCGAAGGCCACCTTTATATACAGCCAAACAGAATCCTATAACGAATGGTCAATAATATATCTATCACATAACCGAAAACAACAAAATTTAATATACTAATAAAAAAAATAAGTTTTTTTTTGTATACATGAGTTTTGAATTTAATTAAAATTAATGGACAATGCAATTTCTACTTAATATATAAAAACATTAAGTTTAAATCACATTGCAAACGATTGTTTGAAGTTTTCGTTTAATTTGATTGACAGGGAGATCTATTTTGAAACTAAAGTAAATGCAAATTTAAATACATAAAGCTAAATACACGGCATAATAGTTCTTATTAATAAAAACGAATACCATTTAATTTTTTTTCATTTAATACTGTATGTAAATATGATGTACGCGATCGGTTACATAACACTCCAATGCCATCACGTGTATCTTATTCACACACTGATCAATCATAACAAATTTAAGTTGACTGTGTCTGTCTATATTAAGTCTATCGTATATTTTTTCACTATACCCGTATATAAAAAAAGATTTATATTTTAATAGTCATCAATATTTTTTTATTTAAATCAAGCCGATTTTAAATCATTCCAGATATATCATCTATATTACAATAATTCATGCAACTCCTCAGTGCATATTTCTAACTACGCATTCCGAGCACGTATAACAAAAAAAAAACATCAAAGATCTAAACAATCGACTAGCTTACAAATATGTTGTTATATCAGGTATTTATGTTTGGAGTTGGGTAAATTTCTACATAGGCATCCAAATAGGCTAAGGCAACATTTTTTTTAATGGAAATTGTAGACAATGTAGAAATTTACTCTCTCACCCACCCTTATTTGGGATCAAAACTGTAAGAGCTAGCTTATTTAGTGAGTGTATCGTGTAGAGCTTTGAAACTGAAAGACAACTCAAACCCAACAAATCATGCGATTTCGTAGTTCAACCTATACGCTAATTTAATTATAAGGATTGCAATATTTGCTTAGCGGCTACAAGTCTTTCAGTATCCGAGCAAAATTTCAAAACAAAAAAAAAATAAAAAATAAACAACGTTTAGTCGACAGATTTTACAATAAATTCACAAACAAAAAACACTTAATTTAGCTACCATGTGAGACGTCCACATAAAATGACCATGAGCCAGGGGGTAACACAAATGTAATGATGCATCAATTTAGTAGAGCGAGACACGGAACATAGACCCCAATGTGACACGAATTATAATATCATCGAATATTAAATTCAATGCTCACGCTTTTATGGTCCGATTTCGTATGAAATGCGCTAGCTGTGCACTGGTTGTAAGTGATATATGATTAACAAAGACAGGCCCCCACAATGACATTTAGATATATAGTAAATTTTCAAGTCATCAAAGGTCATTGTACAAGGCACAATCATTAAAGCTGCCGGTTCCATAAATGTTTGGAAATTCTCCCTTATTATTGTATACGATTGCCAGATTCAGTTTTTAATAACTTATCGTATTTTTTTAACAACCCATATATGTCCCATTGCTGAGCATGGGCCTCTCCATTTCCACCACGCTTGTCCAATGCGGATTGGGGGGGGGTTACCAGACTCGGAATAAATATTTGTGATGCATACATTTATTTATTCCGATGCGGGGATCGAACCCGCGACCATTGACTGCGCTGGCGGAAGACCCCGCCACTGAGCCACTTGGTCGCCAGCTTATCGTATAACTTAACTGAACTAATTTGAAGTTCAAGACAAATTAACACTTCGAATGCCACGCACATTTTGCAGGGATTGTCTGTGGCGCCACCATGAATTTTCTATTACATCGATAGATGTTGATTGCGACAGAGGTCACTGGTGAATCCCGGTCGCAATTAATATGTCAAACAAATCAAATCAATCTGGGCGCGCCGGTCACCGGTGACCCCCATGGCGTCACTGACAAGCTGAGTGCCGGTCACCTGTGGCCCACGTGGCATACAACGTATTTCGATACCAAGATACAGACAGTACCATAATGTCAAACTTCAATTGAATACTGCATTGATATTTTTAACTCCACACGTTTATTTTTTTACCGCTCGTATATACGAAACGTTTAGAAGAGTGAATGTCTTCGATACCCTCCACGCTTGTCCAAAGCGGATTCGAGGGGCGCCCAAACTCGAAATAAATACCTGTAGTCCATACATATATTTATCCCGATGCTGAAAGCGTACCCGCGACTATTTATACCGTAAGGCGTAGCATCACATCACCATGAATTAACCTATTTATTATATTAGATCTTAAAAAAAAAACATTTCTTTCATTTAATTAAAAAAATATATTTAAACCACCAACGGCCGGAATGAAAGAAATATTTTTTTTTTAAATGACTAAAGGTCAAACAAAATGGAACCGGCACACAATGGGAACAATGATCGAAATCAAATGGCACGTGCACATAGCGAGCGACAGTTGGCAACCTCGTCCGCTTGTGATGTCTGTGCGCTCGCGCATAGCTCAAGGGCAGCGTGAAGAAGCCGCCGGACGCGTTGAGACTCTCGCTGGACGAGCTGAGTGTTGCCAGCCCAAGCCACCCCTCCGTCTCCGTGGTACTGAACAGATTGTTACCAAGCGCCATATTGTTCTCACGTCATTCAAATCACATCTACAGCGCCTTTGGCCAAAGGGCCAAAATTACACAAAAACGTGCACTTTCTATAATAACACACACCATTTGATTAAATCAACTTAATTATTTTAAGAAATATCCCAATTGGCCAAGATCAAAAGTACACAGAATCGTGCACTTTCTATAATAATACAGATCATTTGATTGTATCAAGTTTATTTTTTTAATAAACATTCCAATAGGCCAAGGCCAAAATTACACAAAAATGTGCACTTTCTATAATAATACAGATCATTTGATTGTATCAAGTTTATTATTTTAATAAATATTCCAATAGGCCAAGGCCAAAATTACACAAAAATGTGCACTTTCTATAATAATACAGATCATTTCATTGTATCAAGTTTATTATTTTATTAAATATTCCAATAGGCCAAGGCCAAAATTGCACAAAAATGTGCACTTTCTATAATAATATAGACCGTTTGATTGTATCAACCTAATTATTTTAATAAATATCCCAATTGGCCAAGACCAAAAGTACACAGAATCGTGCACTTCCTATAATAATACAGACCACCATTTGATTGTATCAAGTTAATTATTTTAATAAATATCCCAATTGGCCAAGACCAAAAGTACACGGAATCGTGCACTTCCTATAATAATACAGACCACCATTTGATTGTATCAAGTTAATTATTTTAATAAATATCCCAATGGGCCGAGGCCAAAATTACACAGAATCGTGCACTCTTTATAATAATATAGAGTCAGACATAAATTCAAATTCAGACTCGCCTGAATGAAAGCCTCATTCACTTATGGCACACACATAACCACGAGTGAGATTGGTCGCTATAGGTCAAGGGAATAATCCATCTAGAATCCACACCGTAATGAACTTCAACTATTCCAAATTTAACATTCCTTTGGCGCGCAATTTACTTAAAAAGGGGTGCAAAGACATTTCTTCGCGTATATTTTTTTATGGGATAGGAAGGCAAACCATCTGATGGAAAGCAATCAACGCCGCCCATAGACATCTGCAGTGCCATAGACACGCATTGCATTGTATTAATAAATAGATATACTTTCAAAAATTATTCTTTCTAAAAATCAAGCGAACGATACAGATATATTTATCTATCGGTAGCATATTTTTCATGAAATGAACTTTCAGTATCCCCCATCTAGTTTGTGATAAAATATCTCTAATAAGTTTTATAGAACGCTCATATAGAGAGCGCAAGCCTTCATATACAAAATATACTCTGATAACTACATCGATCGTACGGATACAAAAATAAGCAATACTTTTAATCATATAGTATGCACTAAACGTGTGCAACATTTGAAAAAAAAATAGCGGCGAGACTCTATGGTATGCTATGTCTATGGTGTCGTAGATGTCTGTGGGCAGCGTTGATGATCAGACTATAGGGGTAATAAGTTTGCCTTCCCGTCCCATACAACATACATACATATAATCACGCCTGTTCCCAGTAGGACTAGACAGAGACCGTAGATCTCCATCCGCTACGATCTCGACATTTTTTTTTTTGCTTCATAGAATAAAAATGTTCCTAATGACGTGCATTGCTGTGATGATACACGAAGTATACACGCTTCGTAACAATACGATAGCACCTAACCTGCCATCGGTCAGCGGATTAACATGTCTGTTTAATTTAAAGTATCATTGGTGGTAGTTTTGTACGTAATAATATTTCGTAAATGACGTAGTAATTTTTCCGTCCAGATCATTGGAACTGTTCAGCCAAGTAAGCCAGTATTGGGTGAGCATTGTTCAGCTATTGGCGGGAACGGTATAGATATAAAACGTTATTCATATAAAGTCCTACGGTATACTTAACAACTAGACAGTCAAAAGTTTTGCTTAGCTAAGATCCGCGACAAGCAAAACAATAACAGAAAATTAATAATGTGTGTTTTTCCGTTGGGTTAAGTGGATTTATTTGGAACTTAAACCAAAAACTTACCGATAATCGGCCATCAACTCTCCGCCCACCAACCACTATACACAACACCAAACACACATTATCACTTTTCCATCTTGTAAACGACACGAGTTTCGCCCCAACACAAGGCATCTTCAGGTATAGTAGTCTCTACGGAAGACAACCGAAAACTTTTCACGTGTCGTTTACAAGATGGAAAAGTGATAATGTGTGTTTGGTGTTGTGTATAGTGGTTGGTGGGTGGAGAGTTGATGGCCGATTTTCGGTAAGTTAGCTGTTATTGTTTTGCTTGTCGCGGATCTTAGCTAAGTAAAACTTTTGACTGTCCATATAGTGATGGATTTCCGCAAAGTAACGCCTGACTCCATTAATAATCAAACTATAAACTTTTAATATAAATATAATTATAAATTAATAGAATCAGACATTAGTTTTCGGTAATATGTAATAACGAATGGTTTGGAAAGATAGTTATGATGATTAAGATTGCTATAAATGCTTTAGATAAGATCCGCGAAATTAAATGAAAAAAATAATACAATTGTCGAAAAAAAAAATATTCTCCGTCGTATATTTTGCATATGCTTGTTCATTTAACGATATAATATAATTACGATTATATGAACAAGTAGCGTATATAAAAAAAAAATTATATAAAAGTCCACTGCAAGACATTGAACTCCTTAAAACTGAGTTGTATCGCCGTAATCCAACGTCTTACAGGCAGACTGATCCAGTGCGGTGCGGTTTTTCCGAAATTCCATTCCACGTACTAATACGCTATGGAACCCTTACGCTATTATGGAGCCTTAGGCGATATATCCGAACGATACGACCTTGAAACCTTCAAAAAAAACGCAAGGTGTGACAGATATCTATGGGCGGCGTTAATTGCTTTCCATCAGGTGATGAGCTTGCTCGTTTGCCTTGCTATCTCATAAAAAAAAACAATACATAAAGAATGATCTAATTATGAATTAAATAACATATATCAAATACAGTCTTTTATTATGATTTTCATTCATTCGTCGGATCTCGAGAAGGTGAATTTTGTTATTTTAGTTCCATCAAAATTTCTTAAGTTTGAGTCCAATTTGTAACAAACACAACGCTTGTAACGTATGTTTTGTAATATAATATTAAATGTGCAAAAATCATTGTGAAAAAACGTACAAACACACCACACATGCGTAACGAACGCACGTTCGTTACGCATGCGTGGTGTGTTAGTTTAAAAGTAAACGGGCGTATCTCAACGTAATTCTAAATCAATCTCACGTCTAATCCAAACACGCATAGGGATTAATTTTGTATAAAAATGACGTACAGTAGCAAAATAAGTTCGCTACTCGCCACAGCAAGCAAACACATATGATATTAGAAATATTACACAAATATTTTAATGCCGATCAAATAATATCAAAACTGATGACTATTACAAATGTCAACTCATTTTAAATACATATTAAAATACTGTGTGGTTTAAATCGTTACTGGAAAAAAAATCATTTGATGATTTGAGGTGATAGTTAGAGTTGGTTCATTGGTCAATAGGGATGTTGAGTATTTGTGATAAAGTGCTTTGAACTATTAATAATTACCTAATTTATTTAAAACTATTATATAATAAAACCAATAATTTAATATTCATATATTTTAATTAGCTTCCAAAGCCAATACTGGTCACGTGATATGTGAACAAGTGACGTAATGAATTTATAAAGAAATATTGTTTTTTTTTAGGACTGCTATCATGCAAACTACCGTTTCGCAGCAACATTATATACTTATTCGAGGTCAACAATCATCAATAATTTCTATCATTCATTTGAAAAAATATAAAAATTAATTTTTAAAATCATTAAAAACTTTGGGTATTTAAAAAAAAAACCAACAATAATATATCTATCTATCATAAAACATACCTGAGACTCAAGTCGGGGCTCGCGCAACGTATAATTGGACTGGGTATGGCCGGTACAACCAAATATGCCATTGTCATGTAGTATTTCCAAACCTGAAATAATAAAAATGGAACCTAAAAAACAAGCCTACATATTTTAACAAAGGCCGGCAAATATAATTTATACATACATACATATCGTCACGCCTGTCTCCCGTAGGGTTAGGCAGAGACCACAGATCCCCATCCGCTACGATCCCGACACACCTTCCTTGCTTCCTTTACACTCATCCATCTTGTCATCCATCCTTCCTTGTACTACTTCCATATACATAGTTCGTTAAAAAATGACGACCACGTGGTTCGCCACTCGTCAGGCCCTGATTCGCACAAGGGCGAGAAGCGACGAACGGAGAGCTGTTTCGCTACGGTGAATGTGAGAGGAAGGATGGATGAAAAGATGGATGAGTGTGGAGTAAGCAAAATAGGTGTGCCGGGATCGTAGCTGATGGAGATCTGCGGTCTCTGCCTACCCCTACGGGAAACAGGCGTGATGATATGAATGCATGTACCACTATTAAGCGATCACTATATATATATTAAATAAATCTTTATATATTTTATTAAATAATTCAAAGTATATACTCGATTGTATGATGTTTTTTCGATAAAGGATAGGAGGGCAAACGAGCAAGCGTTGCCGGCCTTCAATGAAATACTCCAGTAGGACATACCTGCATATATCCATCTCTTTCTTTCTCTGGTTTTCTGGGCAACGCCGCTGAACGTGAGAGCAATGAGGCGCGATTGTCATTAACAGGCCTGAAAACGACAATTTATGTACATTAACATAAAAAACACATTTGATTATCTACATATGTTATACATACAGTCAATGTTGTGAGAGAATTTGTAGGTTTGAGTAAATATATTTATGAAATATGATTATACTTAATAAATTATAAATAAATAAATACTTACACACACACACATATATATATATATATATATATATATATATATATATATATATATATATATATATATATATATATTTGTGTGTGTGTGTGTGTATATGTACGACGACGACCAATTGGTTCAGTGGCGGGGCCCCTATCACCACCACCCACCAACCACTATACACAACACCAAACACACATTACCACTTTTCCATCTTGTAAACGACACGTGTTTCGCCCCAACACGAGGCATCTTCAGGTATAGTAGACTCTACGGAAGAAAACCGAAAAGTTTTCTTTTCGGTTGTCTTCCGTAGAGTCTCGTTTCGTTTACAAGATGGAAAAGTGATAATGTGTGTTTGGTGTTGTGTATAGTGGTTGGTGGGTGGAGAGTTGATGGCCGATTTTCGGTAAGTTTTTGGTTTAAGTTCCAAATAAATCCACTAAACCCAACGGAAAAACACACATTATTAATTTTCTGTTATTGTTTTGCTTGTCGCGGATCTTAGCTAAGTGAAACTTTTGACTGTCCACATAGTGATGGATTTCCGCAAAGTAACGCCTGACTCCATTAATAATAATTTCTTATGTCTAAAAAATTATAAATTCGTACTTTGAAAATTTTTTACGATTGTGGAATGGTACATAAAAAAAAAAAAAAAAAAATCACTCACGCTGGTTCTATAATGGTGTATAGGGCGTGTATTCTTGCGTGCAGAATCGGCCAAGCTTGCAATACGGTTGTCGGACAACGGCTCGGCACCCGACTGCGCTCAAGGAGTCCATAAAGCACCACCTGAAAGTAAATCAACGGATTCAATCAGTGAAAGCAATGCTGATAGTTCTTCGAGATGTCATAAGATTTAGTGTAAACATTTACCCAGCACAACGGAGTAAAGGTCAATGCAAGTCCCTTACCCTTAGATACAGGCTCACCCCTAGTTCAGGCACCAGCCCACCAGATACGTATTATTCTCTCTCTATATTGTGATCTATATATTTTACCTTTGTGGTGTCGAGAGAAATGATTATTATTGTAGAATACAAACTTACTTCCCAAGGATCGGCGCCATTAGAAACGCTGCCACTCCAGCTGTTCTTTGTGGAAGTCTCATCATGTTGTGTACCTGCAATAAATAATATTATAAAAATAATATATTTATCTACACAAATATGATTACGCCTGTTTCCCGTAGGGGTAGACGGAGTAAATCCCGGCACACCTCCTTTGCCTCCTCTAAATTCATCCATCTTTCCATCCATCCTTCCTCTCACATTCATCGTAGCGAAACGGCTCTCCGTTAGTCGCTTCTCGCCCTCGTGGGAATCATGACGTGACGGGTGGCGAAACACGTCGACGTCATTTTGTAAACAAATTAAGTTTTTTAAAATGAAACTTGTTAGTTTTATTGAATATGTTAATTACTTAATATATATATATATATATATATATATATATATATATATATATATATATATATATATATATATATATATATATATATATATATATATATAGATACTTTTATTAATACACCAGCTGTAGTACCCGAAGTACCAGCTGTACTACTACAGCGACAGCTGGGGATCATTAGGGGGTTTTATCTTCGGATAAAAATGAAATTCTTCCTCATGAAATTAATTTATTTTCCTATTCACTGTACATTTATATCTTTTACATAATTTATTCACCGTTTATAAATTCTCATGTTATATCACAATTTGAATGTGTCAGTCGAACCAATCTTATTGTTTTTATAAAATTTATTTATTTTTTTTATTTTAAATTTTTAAAATTAGAATTGTAAAAAGTAGTAATATAATAAAATAAGGTTTTGTTATGTTCAAATAAAAAGTTTTAAACAAAATAGTGATACATTTATCAATGTATTATATATTTGTATAGGTGGACGTTGGCTCTGATGGTCCTTTCAAAGATTGTATCATACCTACTTTTACTCCACATCGTTCTCTTATATATTCATTTTTTATTATTATATTATTATATTATTTTTATTATATCTCTTATATATTCATTTATTCAATCATTCAATGTTACTGCACGCAAACTTCTTAACTCTCTCGTTTCCACCGCATTTAGTCTGCTTTCATAAATCTCCTACCAAAACCCAACTTTCACTACCGTAGAGTCGGAACAAGCATTCCCTGATGAGTCGGGCCATTTCGGACACATTCTGAGTTTTGATAAAGGAGTTAGTAAAAAGAGCAGGGCTCCAATAACCTGATTACCGGCTTTCATTCGCCTCTCAATGATCCTATGTATGTAGATCCCTTAAAAAAGATATTTTTATATATATTATATTATGACAAGTGATTAAAAGCTCACCGGCAGTCCAAACGGCGTGATTTCTTTCCGCAATCCACACGAGGTCAAGTTGGCCGGCGGCGAGGATGGCTTGTTTCTCCGTCGGTGGTAAAAGTGGCAGGCATTTCTCAGCAAAGTGCGGCACGTGGGCATCGGCGGCGTCTATCAAAGCGCACTCATCACGTGTCAGCTGGAGCTTATCTAACAGGCATTTCGTCTCCCTGGTGAGTGAATGAGTGAATGAAAACAAACAAATGTATACACACACATACAGTGATTGGTGTAAGGTGGGAGCAGGCGGGCCGCGGATTGGCGACCGCTGGTGTAAAACATTAATGTCAAATATAAAGCCTATTTTTATTATAAAAATATAAAAAAAAAACATTTTTTTATATAGTCCATATATGTCCTGTTGCTGGGGAAGGGGAATCCCCGTATCTGGAGGAATCAAGTACACCTATAAATAATTGTAAATTACGTTTATATGATAATATTTTGTGCATATAAATGCTTCACTGTTACGTATGGCCCGTTCTTCAACGCTTAAAGGTGACTTCGGAAAACGTATAGAAGCGTTCGAAATGTGGGCATATAGATGGATGCTCGCTATTAGCTGGACTCAAAGGGTGGCCAATGACGAGGTTCTCCGACAAGTCAAGCAAAAATTTGAACTTTTGCAGACCGTCAAAAGTTGCCTTATCTGGGTCATATCGTGAAACATGACCCAGTTGATTATGATGGGAAAAATCGCGGGCAAAAGACAAGTTGGTCGAAGAAGAAAGTCTTGGTTACTTAATATCAAGGAGTGGACCGGAATAGCGAGTGTTCCAAAACTGCTGCACCTCGCGAAGGAGGAGAAGAGTTGTGCTGAATTAGTTGCCAACCTTCGCAAGTCGTAGGGGCACTCTTAGAAGATAGTATTTAAGCTGACCTTAGTATATGAACCGCAAGCCTCCTCGGATATGCCTTGCATTGACATAGCATCACTAAGCCAAGAGCTTCAGCTCCACGTATAACAGACGTCAGAGGCTCCTGTTTAAGATTTGTGGTGGTAGCCGACGGTTCACCATTCTTCCAACTAGTTATCAACTGAAGAAGCATTCGGAGGCCATTCTCCACTAATTGTGGCGATGTGTCCTGAAAGAGACAAGTTCATGAAAATTACACATAAATTGACATTGAGTTGCCATTCCAGTGAGTAATATAACAGATTTCTGGTAGTGCTACGATTTTAATTCAGTCACCCCCCGGACAGTTGCGTTTTTGGTCAAACTTGATTTTTGGCAACCGCGGTTGCCGACAACGGACTGTCTCGATTTTTCTCGATTTATATAATTTCTGTCAATGTTATAACAATTAAAAATAATCGATGGAAATTGCTTTAGATAAAAAGAGAAATTTATCGAGTTTAGTATGAAACAACTGAGCGGATTACAGGATATTAATTTATAAATGATATATTATCACATCCAATCTTTGTCACTGTGTGCAATTCTCAACTTTCACAAGCATTAGAAGATGAAGAGGTATACGCGAAGCGATGTTGGTATCAAATAGAGAGAATACCTTGGATTGAAAATACTACCAATGAAGACATATTGGATAACTTTAAAGAGAAACGGGGCAAAAATTAGACGACGAGAGACGAGAAGATAAGAAGAAGAAAGGTTACATAAAAATTTAAAAAAGAAAATTAAAAAGCAAATCAGATTCCTCTTTAGCGCATACATAACGTCCGCTATTCGTATTGTCGATGACCAGGATCTCACCGAACGGCTGGATCCTCTGGAACTGCGGAGGGATATCTCATCTCTCAGCGTTTTTCACCGCTTTTACCATGGGGAGTACTCCAATTAATTGTTTGAAATAATTCCCGCCACCGAATTCCACAACCGTACAACTCGCCGAAAATTAAAGTTTCATCCCCACCATCTGGATAAGTGACGATCAGTACGGTGCGCTTTTCCCGAAACTTCTTTCCACGCACCACCACTCTGTGGAACCAGCTACCTTCAGCGGCACCGAGGAATTGTTCGGAGTAGTTCCGGCCATTAAATTCCACTACCGTAGAACTGGTGATAAGGAATATTTTCATGCCCACCATCTGGATGAGTGGCGACCCAGTACGGTGGGTTATTCGAGAAATCTTTTTTCCACGCACCACTACCGTGTACAACAAGCTACATCCAGCCTTGTTTCTGTACCGATACGATATTGGAACCTTCAAAGAACAAGCCTACACATTTCTTAAAGGCCGTCAACGACGAAATCTCAAGAAATAAATTTACCTGTACTTCCTTGGCAAGAAACTGTGTGAATCCAGCAAGTACGTCTTGCCTCCACTCGGGGAAATCTACAATAAGAGTCTGCAGGCTTTGAAAGGATAGTCCGCGGAGTTCCTCATCCATGTGTACTGTTAGCCGGCACAATAAATCGACAAGCTCACTAGGGCTCATACCTTCGGGGATTAATCTGAAAATTATAAGGAACAATTAAAAAAAATATATAAAAACAAATAAAATCTAAAAAAACAGTAAAGAAGACCTATATACACAATTAGTCTTTAAAGATGTTTAATGGAGTCAGGCGTTACTTTGCGGAAATCCATCGCTATGTGGACGAGGCATCTTCAGGTGATTGACTTTTCGGTTGTCTTCCGTAGAGTCTACTATACCTGAAGATGCCTCGTGTCGGGGTAAAACACGTATCGTTTACAAGGCGGAAAAGTAGTAGTGTGTGTTTGGTGTTGTGTATAGTGGTTCGTGGGTGGAGAGTTGCTGACGGCCGTTTTTCGGTGAGTTTTAAAGTTCCAGGTAAATCCACATCATCCAGCAGGAAAACACACATTATTAATTTTCTGTTATTGTTTGCTTGTCGCGGATCTTAGCTAAGTGAAAGTGTTGACTTTCCACACCTTAAAGATGTGTAAAATACGTCAAAATTTAAACCATGGGTTCCCAAATGTTTATGGTCTACTGCCCCTTTACAAGAAAAAATGTTTCTTTACGCCACAGTAATAAGATAAACGTTTAAGACGGCTAGATAAAATGTTTTTTCATAACGTACATTTGCTTTTGGACTCGTTACTATTAAAAGCTCCAGTACCCACTGGGGGTCGATAGCGCCCCCACTCAGCAGACCTCTTGCTTTGCATCAATTTAAATATTTACACATTTGTTTGTGACCTCTTCCGACCTTACATCAGTGACGTTGTGTTTTTATTTCATTTTCATAATCTTATATTATTATGAGTTATAATTTATATATATATATATATATATATATATATATATATATATATATATACCCCGCAGGGGTTGGCAGAGACCACAGAGCTCCATCCGCTGCCATTCGTCGCAGCGAAACGGCTCGTCATTGGTCGCTTTTCGCCCTCGTGAAAATCAGGACGTGACGGGTGGCGAACCACGTCGCCGTCATTTTCGGCAAATTAGGTATATTAAAATTCGTCTTAGCGAATCCCACGAGCCGCAAGGGAGGATGGAGGTCAGCCCCAGCAGAGCCCTGCATGCTGAGCTAAGGCACCATAGTCCCCGGGGGAGCCCGATCCCGGGACGATCGGCACGCTTGCGACTAGGTTCGCCCCTAGCCACGCATCCATTGGCACGGCAAACCGTGGATTGGCGGAGAGGAAGGGAAAGGATGGAGAAGAAAGGAAGGGGCAGGAAAGGAAATGCGGATTGGGGGGGGGGGGTTACCAGAGGGCCGAATTACCGGAGGGCCCCGCCACTGAGCCAATCGGTCGACTTTTTTAACTAATTGCCATTAAAGATAAGGAAAAAAATTTTTTATTTGTAGACTCAGAAAGCCCTAAGCAAATGTCCAATTTCTAATTAAGGCAGCTGGTAGTTTTTTTTTGTAATAAATCCCGATTTTTGTAAAGTTAATGAAGTTTAATCTTACCTTGGTATAGCAGCAACACATGTTCTGAATAAATCTATCCTTGGCTTCCTCTCACCAGTGTTGATCTCCTGCTCTTTGGTTACATTTTGAGTATTCGTCAGCATTAAGGGCCTGCCATAATGGGCATCCAAGGCCCTCAATATTTCAACTAGAACTCGCCTCACATACGGGAAATATGAACTCATCCCTATAGATCTCGCCGTTTCGTCTGTCAACATTTTATTCAAGAATGTCTTTTTGACCCTCAAAGTATTGCCAGAGGGCAGAGTTCCTGATGTCCTGGGCATCGGTGGTTCACCTTCCTTCTGCTGGAGGCTATCGGCGACAACGAGGAACGCGCGGAGCCCTATTGACATTCTCTCCGGGGTCATTATTATCTTGATGGGCCGTCCTACCATTAACAAATCAAACACTATCTCCCTCATGGCAAAGTCCAGCCTTTCTTGGGCGATGAACTGTATAATCTTGACGAAGATATTGAGTGGCGTGTCGCGAGGCACCACACCCTTGGATCCTTTTGGGAATAGAGAATTGACGATGCTCTGCAACCTTGATTGTGTCGCCGAATTGCTTTCGCATTTTATACGGATCATGTAAACCCATAGTAGACGATATAAAGCTTCTGCAATGCAAGGAAAAATTGTTTTGGTTTCCAAAAAGCATCTGAGCGGATAGAGAGACTTAAACTTAAGTAACTGCGAATGTATATAATTTAAATAGATTATACAATATATATACACATCATCAGTGCGTACCTAGAGCCACCCGACACATCTTGGGATCCCGGTTCTTTAGATGGGATAAACACATCGCCAGGAAGCAATGCCAGTTGGCGAGGAAGAATTGCTTCTGAGAAACGCACAGCAAGCATGTGACGAGGGGAAACAACGCCAGTCGATGTTTGGACTTGGTACTGGCATCCAGAGTATGACTGTACAGCATCTCCACAAAATTCTTAAGACACGGTACATTAACTTCGTTCTTCACAGTCTGAAAGGTATCAAAAACATTTCAGTTATATATGTATAAAACATAAGGAAAATCATCTCATCCCCTCTACCATCTTGATTTTCCACATACACCCACTCTGTAGAAACAAGTTTCCGAAACAATAATACATTTGAATGTTTTTTTAAAAAAAATGCCAATATATTTTTAGAAGCCAACAACACTTCTACGATGCTTTTGGTGTTTTGGATATCTATGTGTGGTGTTGAATAGTTTTCATCATAAGTACGGGGACATTCACACCCACAGGGGAGTGGGATCAAGTGATGAACGGGGATGTACCCCCATTGCTCGCGCAGCAACTCAAAGGGGCGACCGACCCCCAGACCGCGCAAATCCCGACTTTGCGTCCTCGAAATGTGGCTGAACCTATTCCTACGTTGGGTCTGCGCTGGTCCTCCCCCCCCCCCTCGCGGGAACGGTGCGGAAGCGGCGACAGGTGGATTTCGCGTGGCGTAACGCGGGCGTCCCTCAGGTGGACGAGTGTGGAGGGGAGCAATTTTAATCAGACGATACTCAAATCGTTTGGCTATCATACATAGATGGACGAGTGTGGAGGAAACAAGCAAAATATGCCGATCTATGGTCTCCGCCTACCCCTACGGGAGACAGTCGTGACAGTAGACCTAGGAAAGTATCATCATCAAAGACTAAGGTGTCACTTACAGCAGCAACAGGGACCAATATTTCAACGAACAGCCCCGCGAGAGCGTGGCGTATATCTTTGTCCTTGACCTCGAGAAAGTACTGCGCGCACTCTTGCAAGAACTGAAAGGACGCCTCAAACTCCTCAATCGGCACCATCTTGACTCGAAAGAATTTCATACCCATCAACAACGATATTATACTTTGCGTTGTGTGAGGGGACGGCTCGCGGCTTTTCAGTTCCTGAAAAATTAATTTTCTATTAATAAAATTCATGTTTTTCATGTTTATTTAAATACAATCTAATTATCAATAAGGCCGACCGATTGGCTGAGTGGCGGGGCCCTCCGCCCGCGGAGTCAACGGTCGCGGGTTCGATTCCCGCATCGGAATAAATATTTATATGGATTTATAAACGTTTATTCCGAGTCTGGTAACCCCCCCCCCCATCCGTATTTCCATCCTTTCCCTTCCTCTCCGCCAATCCACAGTCTGCCGTGCTGCAGTCTGCTGGGGCTAACCTCCATCCTCCCTTGCGGCTCGTGGGATTCACTAAGACGAATTTAATATACCTAATTTGTTGAAAATGACGGCGACGTGGTTCGCCACCCGTCACGTCCTGATTCTCACGAGGGCGAAAAGCGACCAATGACGAGCCGTTTCGCTGAAATGAATGGCAGCGGATGGAGCTCTGTGGTCTCTGCCATCCCCTACGGGGGATAGGCGTGAATATATAAAAAAATCAATAAGTTGTTGCAATCCACGACTGGACGCCCAATTGGCGCAGTGGCGAGACCCCTTGCCCACGGAGTCAATGGTCGCGGATCCGATCCCTGCATCGCAATAAATATATGTATGGCCTACAAATATTTATTCCGAGTCTGGTAACCCCGCCAATCCGCATTGGACAAGCGTGATGGGTTAACGTCCGTTCCTCCGGAAATGGGGAGAAGGGCCGTGCTCAGCAGTGGTACATATGTGTATATGGGTTGTGAAAAAATTATCCACGACTTCTCCTAAGAAGCGCTATGTAACCCAATTTTCGGCTTCACCTATCCAGTTTCTCCCAGATCCCAGCAGCCAGATAGTCGCTCCTACTAATCAGAGAGCATCCCACACATTCACCAAAACGAGATCTCCACTCTAGAACTCGTCTACTCTAATAGCTATTATATCTCTGACAAGGTCTTCTTCTTCAAGTGAGCAGGCATGGGACGCTGCCAGTCCAGAACTTGGCCACCGATATCACATCTAGTCATCTGCTGAGCAGG
The DNA here is from genome assembly GCA_031353405.1 of Baronia brevicornis. NCBI lineage: Eukaryota > Metazoa > Arthropoda > Insecta > Lepidoptera > Papilionidae > Baronia > Baronia brevicornis. The sequence continues at coordinate 804,823 of JASFAT010003225.1, read as the reverse complement.
TGACGGACGGAGAGCAGGCTATCGTGTGTGCCGTTATTTGTGTGGCTCTCCCACATTCGCACAAAAGGTTTGTGGTTGAGAAACTCCACTTTGCCATGCTGTCCCTATAGCGACCAGGCTGAGTGCGCAGGCGATTGAGTGACTTCCATACTAGCCACGGCAAGTTGCTTCCGGCTGGCAGTCTCTAAGTCACCAATATAACCGGAAGGCGGTGGGTTCCTCTCGATCCAAAGTTGTTTTTATCGGAGAGACACCTGAGATAGCCCTCTCCATAACTCTCTGAGCGACTCTGAGACTATATAATGATTCCAGTTTGCAATCTCATGATTCTTACCTTGAGTTCAGCGGTAAAGCGCTTCCTTACGGAGGCAAATCGTGATTGGGCAAGTACACCGATCACTTCCGCATAGAGGTCAGCTATTATATGTACGTTCGCAGCGTTGGGATTGGACTGCAATCTAAATTATAGAAATTAAGTAGAGAATGACAGTATTTCTTACTAGAAATACTCTTGACAAAGTATTCGTCTGCAGCGTGGCTCTACACTGGTAGTAGCCACGCTGCAGACAATTTTTTTTATAAGAATGGCATATTATTTAACTGTAACATGAACGAGCCGGCTCACTTGGGGAAGTAAGTACCATACTCCCGCAGAAAACCGGCGTTTGAGTGGTAGCTTAGTTACCGCGCTTCGTTTGGTGAGCGGTTGAGTTCCGGAGGCCCAACACCCTCCCCCATCCCTCTACCCCTCCCCCTGCCATTCCCATAATGACACTTTCCTTAAAGGTCGGCAACGTTTCTGCACTGCCTATGTTCTATGCTGCGGAAGTCTATGGGCGGCGTTGATTGTTTTCCATCAGGTGGCACGCCTGCTCGTTTGCCTTCCTATCCCGTAAAAAAAAGCGTGGTGGGCTAACGTCCGTTCCTCCCGAAATTGGGTGGCCCGTGCTCGAGAGGACGTAGGGGCTGTAAAAAAAATATAATAACAATAAAACCACCACTCACCCCTCTTTGTAGTTAAATCTCTTGAATGCCAGTGTCTCAATATAATGCACAAGGTCTTCGTGACCTGGATGGAAAGGCAGTTGTCGCAAAACCTCTATCAACGCAAGACAGAATAGGAACTCGACCGCAAGGTCCCGTCTTTCGGCTTGCAGTTCTTCACAGCTACGCTCTACAGTCTCTGCACTAGCGCCACTTCCTGATACTATGTAGATTATGCTGAAAGGAAGTGTACATAATAAATTATTACATATCGTGTTGACAGGTTTCAGAAATTTCTAAAATATAAATATCAATAGCATAATAAAATTAACTAAAGTACAACGTATTTTATATGCAAGAAACTATGGTATGCAATAAGATTACGTTGAATTCATCCTCATCATGTTATAACTGTGACAAATGGTGTAAATTAGTAACTATGTGATACCCCATAGAAAGGATGAGAATGAAGGAAAAATTGGATGCTGGCATCGGACAAGTGGCAGGAGTGATGTGTAACAGGGTGGCCCAAGAAAAGGTTGGAAGAGGCCTTTGCCAAACAAATCAACAAAAAGCTGATAAGCAACAAATATTAGATAAGACTTGTAGAAGTTTAATTTATACTACATAAGAAGTTTGTAATAATTAGATATATAATTGGATTCGAATAAAGGATATATTCATTAATTAACTCATAAAACTGTTATATCTCTTCTATTCTTCTTCTTTATATATAGTTGTCTATATGTATGTTAAACATTTACATGGAGGATGGATCGTATCAACTTGTTTAACTAAACTTGCCACGAGCGCGATAGCGCAAAGGTTTTTTGCACGATCATCCAAATTTGAAACCTCAATCTCGTACAAAATTATGGAAGCCAGTCACCGTCCCGGAAATGAGAAGATTTATTGCCGTTATACTTGAAATGGGCATCACAAGGAGGCCAAATATTTGTGACGAAGGTAAATGACATCAGAAACAAAATATTTCTTTAATATTTCTAAGTATGTATGAGTAAAAATATAGCACTCAAAGGGTCATCATCGATCGATCGATCATTTACATATATGTATTTACATTATTTACAAATGATGTCAAACCAGAAGTTCCCAATCAGCTTTGTATGTATCCTTAGGTGTTCTGGGGTTAAATTAGGAAAATACGCATCATAACTATATAATATGACAACTCGATAAGGTACGTGACGAAACGAAAGCTTTCAGAATCAGTGATTACGGGTTTTATTGCACGTCGAAAAAACATGTACATTTTTCTCACAGCCCATATATGTCCCACTGCTGAGCACGACTCCCCTCATTTCTGGCGTAACGGACCACCACGCTTGTCCAATGCGGATTGGCGGTGTTACCAGACTCGGCATGAATATCTGTAGACATATATATTTCAATGCGGGCATCGAACCCGCGACCATTGACTTTGTATTCATACCGAGTCTGGGTATCACGCCTATCTGCCAAGGACAAGTGTGTAAAGTGTCCACTCGTTTCAAAAATGGGGAAGCCTGTTTCCAGCAGCAACATATTTTTTCATACAGCCCATATATACCTATGGGCTGTGTGAAAAAAAAATCAGATAGCAACAGAGCAATAGTACAATCCGTATACCTATCGTGTTACAAGGACATGAAAACATCGTTGCACCATTCCCCATTGTGTTATGTGATATGTAATTGACTCAAATTGCATAGAAACATTTCTTGTTATTAAAGTCAGCAAAAGAGGTTGTCTGGAAGAAATCGCTGTTAGCGACAAGACTGTTCTATTTTCATATAAAAAAAACTACGAGAACTTAATTGCGCACCTTATATGTGTATACATAATTTTAAAACTAATGTACGATGTACGATAAAGTACATGTATCTATCTAAGCCACGGGTTGCCAAACTTTTTTGACTATCGACCCCCTATATATAATTTATGGAAAACTTATCGACCCCCCAAAAAAGTAATTTTCCTTTTATTAAAATAAAACTATCTATCAGGGGTACTGTGTTTGTACTTTTATTTTGTGATTTTAAATATTTATTAAAGTAATTTTACATTGTTACACAATATTTTTATGAAAAATATCTTAGTGTTGTAATAAGTAAAGTAACAATAGATTTATTGCTTCTCAATCAACGAGATGGGTGTGCCTGGTGTTACTTGTTTCATGTTATCTCGAAAGTCAAATAAGAACTTGTGTAAATTAATAGTGGTCGATATTTAGACCTCGTTAAGCTCCGAAATCAATTTGTCTTATAATGTTGACCCCTGGAAGACCGATTTCAACTGCCGATATCGACCACTTTGAGAATCCCTGATCTAAGCAAACTCATATATGACTAATTTGTCTAGGTATCTTTTGGGAAAGAAAATCTAATATTTGCTTCATTCTTAACCTTTCGTTACGGCAGACCACAGAGGTGGCGCCATTGAATGGATTTTCGCACTGCAAATTTGTGCACATTGGACGTCGGTAAACTGATTTTGGAATAATAGAATTGAACTGCGAGCACTGACAGACGGACAGAAAGCAGTACATTTGCCACTAACCCATGTATTTGAATGCTCACCTTTTATCACGTGACAAAAGTTAAGAAAGGGATGCTTAGGTGGTATGGAGCACATAGAACGTTGCGGATATGAACGGATGGGTTGGTAGGGAAAAGCCAATGATAACATACCTTGACCAAATTGCCGAAGATTTTAGGAAAGGCCAGCTCAAGAGTACCCTTAACCGGCGAGCTTGTATGAGGAGAGCGATGAATGTGGAGGACGCAAAGAAAGTGTATCGGGATCGTAGCGGATGGGGGTCTGTGGTCTCTGTCTATTCCTACGGGAAACGGGCGTGTATATAAATGTATTTACCTTTTATTACGAAGATCTTGATGCGGTTTCTTGGCCTGTTCGCTAAGTTGCGGCGAATCGGCCATTTGGCGTTCAAGCCATCCAAAGAGAGCACGAAGTAGCGAAGGAAGACAGTGTTCAGCGACAGTACCAAATGCCGAAAGTATCTGGTCCAATTGGGGGTCTTCGCCCCGTTGCAAAGTCTTGTTTAAAGGCTTCTCCTGAAAATAGTTTCGTGTTAGAGGCATGCATGAGACCAAAGACATACACATTCAATATCGGAAATGAAATGAGACCTAAGAAAATTCCTTTAAAAAAAAAAAAAGAATTCACATAAGAATTGACTGTAACTTTTGACGGTTGAAGAAGCTTTATAGACTGAGGTATAAATAATTGAATAGTGGCAGAGCCACGCTGTCAGGCAAATACTTTGACAAGAATGGCATATTATTTGTCTGTAGTACGAACGGACCGGCTCGCCCGGGGAAGTACTAAACTCCCGCAGAAAAACGGCGTTTGAGTGGTAGCTTAACTGCCGCGCTTCGTCTGGTGAGCGGTTGCGTTCCGAAGACCCGACCCCCCCCCCACCCACCCCTCCGCACCACTTCCATGAAACTTTCCTAAAAGGCCGGCAACGCTTCTGCACTGCCTATGCCACTTTGGATGTCTCTGGGCGGCATACTCGTTTACCTTCCTATCCGATAAAAAACAATCTTCAATTTTTCCAATTCGCATTTATTTTAGATTGTTGTCACAGAGAAATAAAGGTACGTATTATCAATTAGAAAACTAATCATTTTGATAAAATAATCATGATAAAGCACAATCATATAGTTATCTGAACCAAGTTTTGTTAAAAAATTACCTATTAACGCTAACATTTAAAATTTAAACGTAATATTGTAAAATAATGTATTTTAATGAACTATATATTGAATCTTTTGTATTTGTTGCTTACTAATGTAAAACAATCAAGGTAGATCTAGCAATTAAATTTTAGATTTGTGCTAAATTTTATAACATGACAATAAAATAATGATGAAAATTAAACAGGGGAACAATTATTCAGAAAAACAGTTATCTTACAAGTGGTTCAGCCATGACTGCTTCCATTTTCCTTTCTGCTTGTACAGTGAATTCCGTAAACAGCAGTCTCATAACAAACTCTCCAGGACGAAGGTCACAATCGGTAGATGGTATCACGGGGCCTTTATGGGGACCCCATGGTAACATTGAACCTGGAATAAGCAGATTGTTAAGATTTCTTTCTTATATTTATTATTAATTTTTTTTTTATTATAACAAAGTAACACAAAAACATTTGTCCTCCACATTTTCTTTTTCCTTGATGAGGATTAGTTATAACTGTTATGCCAAGTAAAATATAATAACATCAAATCTATTGAAATGTAACCAGTCAGCTTGTCACGTTACATCTTGATAAAATGGTGGCTATTCTACCTAAACCTTCTATGGTCTTTTTCAGTCAACTTAAAAAGTCACGATACACGCATTCATTTCATATCACTTCACTTATACACCTCAAAGACTATATTGTAAAATACACCACCACAATTAAACAATATACTGATAATAATATAAGATTATGAAAATGTAATAAGAACATTATGTCACTGATGTAATTTGGCGGGAAAAGTCCCTCCTCCACTAAGTCTTCAATTCATTTAGTAAGGAAAGGTAAAAAAGTGTGTTTAAAATCTAATATATAAAAATGTAGCCACACAGTATTTATTATAGAAGTCCTCCGAAACGGCTTGACGGATTTTATAATTTTTTTTTCGTATACATATTATATATATATATATATATATATATATATATATATATATATATATATATATATAAATAGGTAAACAATTTTTTTATACCTAGAAATAATTTATATGGCCAAAGAACGTTTTCCGGGTCAGCTAATATTATTATAAAAATAACACGACGACGATTGCAAATGATATTAACATATACAAAATTACGAAATTAATAACATATAAAGACTTTTTTTTTTCAAAATTTGTCAACAATCCTGTTCGATGGCACACGTCGATTTCGTGAGCCGGCGACAGACGAAATGATTTGAGTCAGTATTATCTCGCCGGCGCTTAACAAAGTTATCCCGATTGAATGCAGACGGCGAAGAGTTAAGATACAAGATTATTCTAGCAATTAGAGTTGGTTAAACAAGTTTGGTAATGATTCTCTCCTAAAAATTCTAATATATAAATTTTATCCACACAAAATAAAAGGAAAGTATGAAACTTTATATTACCAACTTAAATTGCCTAACATTAAGAACACAAAAGAGACTTATCGAATCATTTTTGAAATTCGTACAACACAAAAGAGACTTATCGAATCATTTTTGAAATTCGTAGAACACAAGAGAGACTTATCGAATCATTTTTGAAATTCGTAGTCGAAAAAAAATAACTTATCAATTTATTTTATTCATAATTTATCAATTTATTTAATTTTATAATTTATATATTATTTTATATAAATGTATATAATAAATTATAAAATAGTTACTTCGCTACTCGCGACAAGGAACTGATGTGTGTGTGTCTGATTATTGTGTTACGAATGTCAGTCCGATGTAAATTCACACAAAGCGTATAGAAATTATTAACGTGAGATTAAAATAATCAAGCATGATGAGTTAGCACTTTTCAAAGTACAGCTGGAAGACGACTATGTGTCACGGACACGCTGTAAACACCTACGTGTCGGATGTCATCGTCTCCCCATCTACATAAAGGTCTAGTATATGCTCTAGGTTTCGATTCCATCTGCGCGTACACATCACGTGGGTCACCTCGACTCACTCAACTTTAAGACGAATGTGGACGACAACTTTAACGAGATAGACTATTGCCTACAAAGTAAAGGATTTCACCGGTGCTCCAGATCATTCCTGATCCGAAGGATTTCCATCGCTATCCAATGTGGCAATGCAGGAAGTGTGATGGGAACCCCTGGGGGGGGGGGAATATTTATCATAAATACTGTCTATAAAGAAATTGAAATTGGTTTGAATTTTGAGACCAAACAACTCTAAGACCATAGTTTGAGATGTAATGGAGTATCCAAATGAACAAAATGTTCTAAGGGACACTGGGGACATAGATGTTTACTAATAAGCATAATAATCATCAAAGAAATAAAATAAACTAGGCACCTCTAGTAGAAACAACTGACGAAACCGAACACCCAACATTTCTCCAATCAGTGGCCGATGTAGATAAAACCACCTTATCCAGTAATGCTTGGGTTTCACTCGAAACATCTGTATTATACAGAGACAGTTGTTTGCCTTCCTGTGCTCTTGGTTCTGATATTACGCTACCTTCAGACTCCCCTTCACTTGACACCATAGAAGATGGTGCTTCCTCTGTTCCTGGAATTATATTAGAAGTTTAATAAATGACTAATTTAACATTTGATTTATTTATAATGGGGCATAGTATTATTTTTATTACTTTATGACTTTTAACAGTTTCATTTGGATGGAGCACAGTAGTCCCACTAGGCAGGCCCATACTGAAACCTACTGATTTAGTCAGTTTTTGGGATTTGTGATACATACATATATATGGACAGTCAAAAGTTTTATTTAGCTAAGATCCGCGACAAGCAAAACAATAACAGAAAATTAATAATGTGTGTTTTTCTGCTAGATTAAGTGGATTTATTTGGAACTTAAAGCAAAACCTTAGCGAAAATCAGCCATCAATTCTCCACCCACCAACCACTATACACAACACCAAACACACACTACCACTTTTCCATCTTGTAAACGACACGTCCCAACACAAGGCATCTTCAGGTATAGTAGACTCTACAGAAGACACCCGAAAAGTCTTCTTTTGACTGTCCATATAGTAATGGATTTCCGCAAAGTAACGCCTGACTCCATTAATACATACATATAGATAAGATAATACATATACAAGAAAAATATTGTCATACAAATTTATCACCATAATTAAAACAAGAAAAATGTTGTTCATATTATTTCCCGATATAAACTACATAACAAATACCTTTGAATAATTTATACTGACCTGATGCATCCTCAGGATGTCCATCAGAGGGCACAGTGCTCAAAGAATCAGACTCTTCAGATGTTATCATTTTGAATTGCTTTTGTTTTTATATTTATAAATGAATTCCTGTAACATAAATTGTCTATGAATCAATAATACAGTCATACAATGTAATACAGTCACAAATAAAGTTGACTGCAGCATATTAACTCTTTGTATTTGGCTGGTTTGTGGAAAGTCAGAACTTTCACTTAGCTAGGATCCGCAACAAACAAAAAAAAACAGAAAAATAATAATGTGTATTTTGCTAGTCTTGCAAACACATTGTCTTTAAAAAAAATGATTACTAAAAATTAACTAATTCTATAACGATTCGGTTAGTAGTAATAACACTAGATATTTTTAGAATAAAATTAAATTACAGAATCCATATAAGTAACATTTGGCTGTCAACAAAATAGTGATGTTTTTAAAAAATTAAATATAATAGCAACAAAACAATATTTAGGTTTAATTTTGCAAAACTAAACATCAAAATAGTAAAAAAAACATTTAATAAATAAATATAAATGTGTCTTTTCCCACCAACTTACATAAGTGACATTGTGTTTTTATTTCATTTTCATAATCTTATAGATTATTTAATTATGATGGCGTATTTTACAATATAGTTCGATTACTGCATATAAGTGAGGTGATACGAAATAAATGTGTGTATTGTAACTTTTTAAATTGCCTGAAAAAGTTCATAGATTTTGGTAGAATAGCCACAATATTTTTAATGATAAGCCTGACTACTTACAGTACAAGAGATTGGATATTATTGTATTTTACTTGATACTGGCATAATAAGTTGTAACTAATTGCCATCAAAGAAAAGAAAAGAAAAAATATAAATGTTTACCTGTATTTATTTTAAGGGAACCCATTTGCATCCTCATTCCTAAAAAAAGTAATTGTCACATCAACTTATCTCTTTAATACTGGAAAATGAAATATTTAATCAAGCTACACAGACAGTATGAGGTGCATAGAACCTAAATGAAAGTGTTATATTTAATATGAGCCAAATCATCCACAAAGATAATTATGAACATAGTAGTAACATATAATTCGCATAGCTAAATACAATTGTTAGGTAGATCAAAATATACAAAATGTACATATTCAATTATGGATTTAAATCATTAGATATAGCCAGGAAATAATAATCTATAACAATGTTTTTAAATGTAGCTTACAAATGGAGTCCAGAAAATCAGTTATAAAACAACTAATTATTATTAATTGCAAACACTACTTCGTCTTTTGTTTATTCGCCATTGATTCAAAATGAGTGAGCCCATACATTACATGAGGAGACATTTGAGTACATTATTTGAACGATCGAAGAACATCTAATGATTTAAATCTTTTTATACAATTATTGCTAGCATTAATGAGCAAATATATGCTATAATGTTATTCCAGTAGGAATGCAATTATGTTAAATTTTTTTAATATTAAATATATGTTTTCTTTTTTCAATGTGGAAATTAATAACAAAGCAAGAAGAGTATAAGCTATAAATAAATTCTTGATAATTATTTAAAAACGAAAATTGTAATAAATCTTTGAATATAACGTTAAAAGGAAGCTTTTGCAAAGGAAGACATAAATCAACTGCAAACTTTGAATGCAACAAAGTATGAATAGGTGATTTCACACATATAAACTAAGGTATATAAATATATCTAGGAGAATAATGAAGTCAAAGAAATCTATATAAGAAACTAATTAAGTCACATAATACGCGCAGCAACTATTGAAATTTTTTTCTTAGTTAATAAATGTAGCACATTAAAAAAATCACAATGGCCAGTCATATGAAACACAATGATTGCACACTACTTTTTTTTACAAAATCTAGACCATCTTAAATCTAAAGTAATTTACAATAATATAGACAGGAATATCAAAAATAAATTTGATACAGATGATTTTTAATTAATTTATGATTCTTTAGACACTGAACACTTAAGTTGATAAAATGAAAATATTCTTTTACAATACTGTACCTTAATGTCTATTTCAAAAATCAAAGAAATACTACACAGTTCTCACTACACAGCATTTCACGATAAGATAATATCTATTTTTGAACATAAACGAATTAAATTGATTTCCAGTATTACTCAGTTATTAGCAGTTTTAGATATCTTTTGTCATATTTATTTGACACATTCGATTACTCAAGCAAGTATTATAGACACATAGAGTCGTTACACAGTACGGTGTTTTCGCCGTTTAGTTTGCAATAGAATTTGATCGATTTATATTGTCTACGGAACATTACGCATTCCGTGATTCGCAAATATTTACAGTGTTTAGTTGTTCTTTTTAATTTTATCGTACTGATATTAGATCTTTTTAACTATAAAATCGAATAAAACTAAATAATTATTTGTTTAGTTCTTATTAGGAATATTATTTTATACACGACACAGATATTTTTTCAAAATTAAATATTATTTTTTTAAAGTACAGCCACCATCTAGGGAAATTTGTAACAATAAATATTGTTTTAAATGTTAGTAAAATTTATTTTCAAATATAAGTCTGAAATACGAATGGGTCCAAGGAAATATTACATTTCCTAAAGAACAGTTTCTGCATATAGTGCCATATGCGGAAGCCCTCCCATTCTCTTCCCGTCACTTACTTTTTTCGCCCCCAGTATCTCTTTATTCAAGAGTCTTCAATCGTTTTTTCCGTAAACAAGCAACACATTTACAATGCTCCTGGTGTCGCAAATATCCACGCATGATCTAATAACTTTTTTACGTAAAATCACAGCAAATAAATCAATTTTAGAATTGTGAAAGATTCACTTAAACTATAAGGTTTCATAAATCAATACTGCCTCTCAACCTTGAATAATGTGATTAGTACGTAAGTATTTAATTACTTTTTTATTGTCTTATTGGTTCAGATTCACCAGTTCTGATGTTCAATTACATCAGTATATTGATGTGATTTATGGAATATTACAATAAGATATAGATATTAAAAAATAGCTGATTTACAATAAGGTAAATGAACAAATTTATTTCCTAACAAATATATTGTAACGTCGTGACGTTCATCAACGTGAAATTACTACCTATAGAAGTTTTTTTCGAAGTAATTCGAAACTATAATCATCAGTCAAAACAGTTTACTTCTGGACGTGGGCAGACCTAAAAATAAAGGGTTATTGACGTAAGCCTTACAATTGGGAGAGAAATTGGGTATTGGTGTCTTTTATTAATCAAATAAGCATTATTACTTACTCGAGCCGGAGGCAAATAAGTTGTGAACTGTGGAAAATGACGACGCCAACGAAACCTGCAACCAGTCTTAAAACCCTAGTGAAACGATGGAAGGCGCATCACGACAGCAGAAGACGGGTTGGTAGGAATCCACGAATCCCTCAGATGAAGTTGAGAACTTGACTGGAATCGCTATCGGAAACCGTTGCTGGGTAGAACAACGGCCTGATACACGATAGTATCTCGTGTAAGTCTCCAAACAAACGTCTTCAGTACGAAAATTTATGTTGACATCAAACCTGTAATTAAATTAATTAAGGGCAACCCCATTTCCCAAGACATTTCACTATTGTCTCTTAAGCGGCATAAAAAAATACCTCATTTTTAAAAAATAGATTATAAATAATGTTTCTGTAGCGCCTGTTGTAAATAAATAACAATTATTTTATACGCAATTTACCTAAAAATGAATTTGAGTGCAAGGTTCAATCCTTTACTAAACTTATTAATGTGGACTGGACAGTGCGTTCACAACTGGAATATTTTCTCTCCCATAAACGAGGGGTAAATTAGTAATCTCCACGTTTGGCAATTGAATTGGGTATCGCTTGTTGGTTTTTATGACTTAGGTGGACCCTCCATTGGTATTTATTTGATCCCATAGTTGTTCAAACGTGTATCCTTTACATGTTAAAATGCCCAAATCACAGCGGTCATAGACAGGTACTGCTGTTGCATTCATCATCATCATCAATAACAGCCTATTGCTAAATATGTTCAGCAACACACGTTATCTAGTCCGATCTACGGCTTTCCACGTCCAGTTTCTGCCAGCCGCATTGCGCAGATCGTCACACCATCTAGCCAGGGGGCGTCTCACACTACGTTTGCCATGACGCGGTCTCCACTTCATCACTCGTTCAGAAGACTATATTGGTTATTTATACCATAGTTTGGAGCGGATTTTTTCATTTCGAATCAAATTGATCAGAAAATTTCCAAGCATAGCTCTTTCCTAAACTCACTGTGCTTCATTGAGCTTATAAAATAGACAGACTGTCAGTGTTCGCGTTTCAGAAACGTAAGAGAGTATAAACAGGATGCATTAATCGTAGACTGAACTGCCTATCTTTAAAAAGGTGATGCTTGAAGACTTTGAAAGCGGGGGGAGGGGTGAGTGTTCGTGAAGTAGAGAAGGCAAGGTGAATACGACACATATTACGATGAATATTACGATTATGAATACGAAAAATATTTTATTACTATAACAAACATATTCTCATTATAATAAGTCATAGCGTGTCGCATTACTTACAGCCAGTCGGATACCTGTAATGCTGACTTGTCAACGTTAGCCTGCTATATCTAGGGATGGCACCAGGAATAGGTTATTTGATTTTTTTTTTATTTTACAAAGAACCAGCAATGAACTCTTTAAATTTGTCATAGAACCCTGTGGAACCAGTTACCTCTAGCGGTATTTTCGTACCGATACGACATTAGAACCTTCAAAAAAAAAGTCTACAGTTTTTTTTAAAGCCGGCAACGCTTCTGCACTGCTAATGGCACTCCGGATATCTATGGGCGGCGTTGATTGCTTTCCATAAGGTAACACGCCTACTCGGTGCCTTTCTATTTCATAAAAAAACAATTTGTGAAGAATTCTGGAGTGGAGACCACATCTTAGCAAAAGGCTAGATGGTGCTATGTGCTGGGTAGGGCGGCTGGCAGAAATAGAAAGTCGACGGTTGGGTTAGGTGGTGAGTTTGAGTGTGGCCACACCTTAATGGTGCTGTAGCTACCTGCTACAGAATATAACTTCAAGAACAAATTCGCGGAACAAGCTTTGTTACTACGCACTTGCAGAATGCGCTTTGTTACGCCGCATTCGTGGAATGCGCTTTGATTCTCCGCATTCGTGGAACGCGCTTTATTGCTGCACACGTGCAGGCACAACCGCGTCTCCCGCACCCCGCACTCTTCTCCCGCCATTCATCAGTTGTATATATAATAGGTCCACTTGTAATGAAAAAAGAGTATTAAACCAGACTCCTGTGGCATCACTTCACAGTTAAGATACTACCTCTTACAGTGCCCACACCTTCCAGCACATGAATGGTAATTTTTGTAACGTTGATTCGAATGGTTATCTTATATGTATATATATTAATGGTTATCTTATATGATTCGTAATGGTATCCATCGACCAATTAGAGCAGTGGCTCCTCGCCTGAATATGTGTATGGTCGTTACAACTATTTATTCCTAGTTTTGTGGTTAATTTCCATTGCTCCAGAAATGCCAGAGGCTCGTGCTCAATAGTGGGACATACACGGTGTGTGGAAAAAAAAACATATCTATGTATTTCAGCTCGTCGAAAGCATCATGATGAATGCATTTATATCAGTCATATCGTAACGGGTATAAAATTAAAGCACCAATTGGAGCAAAAGTCCACACGGTCGTGGCTGCAATAATACAATTTGATATATTATATTGTATTAAATACTACTACAGTATTATATTATATAAAACATTATGTATAATATTATTTCAAGTATTATACATATACATATATTTTTTCTTATTATTATTTTATTTCGTTATTCATTATTCTACTCTTACAAGCCCGCCGGTTAAGGGTACTTTTGACCTAGCCTTTCTTAAAAATTTCTAATCTATCTTTTAATGTAATATTTATTTATATATATTTATATATATATATATATATATATATATATATATATATATATATATATATATATATATATATATATATATATATATATATATATATATATATATATATATATATATTGTTCTTCACATTAGTTCGTAGTAATATATTGTATCGTTTCATACTTCATTCTCAGACGCAAATGAGACGAGTCGGTGTAATATGAATATGATATAGATAGCTAAACGTATAGGTAACATGACGCGCTTGGTACAATGTACATAGTTGAATAGAATGTAACGCATCAGCAAGACGGCGAGGAAAAGGCGCATGGGAACGACCAGTATCGTGACGATTGGCCCGGTGGACGGGTGTGTGATTCCGATCCTCTTACGTTTCGTCGAGCACGCGGTAAGTTGAAGCCATACATCTACTATCAATTAACCTATTCGTCTACAGGAAGTTGGTTCACGTTTGAGTGGTTAATGGTTATATTAAGGGCTAATACGGCGTGACACCGGCCAGATTGAAACCGGTTTTTTGATAATGACGTAGATTATTATTTTTTTTTATTTTTTCGACCACAGATACGGAATTTAGTTTAGTCGAAGTATATTTTTTACTAAGGCCAGTAATTATTAGTTATGTAAACTTTTGTAACTTTATACGGCAGGTGGGTAGTTTTTTTTTAATAAATAAAAATAAAAATTTTGATATTAGATTAAATTGTACACATTATAAGTTATTTATTTTGTTTGAGACCTTTTTTTTTCATTGTAATAATTTTTCTTTCCTTTTTCTAGATAAAAACAAAATGTCGAAGAAAAGTAGCCTGGAACCAGCTATGAGCACGGCCGCAAAACCGACGGAGAATACACCGCTTGTACCTAAAGGAGTAAGTCATTAAATATTTGAATGCCATATGGACACAGTATCGTACACCTTTCCACGCACCACAAACCAGCTACCTTCGACGGTCTTTCAGAACCGATAAGACACTGGCACCTTCAAAAACAAGCCCACAGATACCTAAAAAGCCGGTAACGCTAACGTGACAACGGTGTCGCGGTTGTTTATGGGCGTCGTTGATCGCTTTTCATGAGGCGACACGCCTGCTCGTTTACCCTCCTATCCTATAAAAAAAAAAAGATCAAATGATTTCAAAAGTTACAAAAACAATTTTAACACTGACTTTATTTATCGCATTAAGAATTTAGTGAATTATGAAAACCAATTGAATAAGGTAAATAACACGATTTTAAGAAACGAATTACTCTAAAAGAAATATATTATAAATCGTTTAATGTTCTTATTAATATAAAAAAAAATATTATAATATATCGTTGAGAGGATGGGGGAGGATCGCGCAGTCGAGAGCGTATGTGTGTCGCCCCAGGTACCGCTGGAGAGACATGGAGCTGGAGAATGGTTTTTGCGCAATCTTCAAATTTGCAACTGGCAGGAGGTGGTGCAGGACAGGGCACGGTGACGTAAGATCTGTTCGTAGGCCAAGATCCTTATTGGGTCGCTGCGCCAACAAAGTTAGCTAGTTTAGTTTTATATAAAAAAAAATATTTTTGTAAATTTCTTGTGAATTGTGAAAAAAAAACTAGGGAAGACGTATATATGTTATATTAATGAGAATCAGTTTCATAATTAATGTATATATATGTATTTCATAAGAAACTACATATCTACTTATATGTCTTGTTCTAATAATAATGTTAAGGTCAACCACTTCTAATGTAATGGACACGGTTCTTCTTCGCTGATGTTAATAAGGTATAAATCTTATGACGGTATCAAGTAAAATAATAAATACGAATATAATATCATGAAACTACTACTAGTCTAATTCTCACGTTAGCTCTTGATAAAAAACGGGCCGTTCTACCAAGACCTGCTGTTATTCGAGGTCAGTTAAAATATATCTATATTGCAGAGCAGGTAATTGCAGCATGTCAATTGATGATCACCGTCGACTATAGATAAACAAATGCGTCACAATTATAGTCACACATTTATGTATTTCGTTTCAACGCCGTAATCGAACTATATTGAACACTAGCTGACCCGGCAAACTTCGTACCGCCTCAGAATCAATAAATAATAAAGCTGAACGACAATTGCAGAATGTTTCAACTTTACTAATAAAATGTGGTCAAAACTTAACGGGAACAAAAACAAATCGTAATCACTAAAATAAATGCTCAATATGAAATAGGTTATATTATTATTTTTAATTATACATGATGTTGCTTGAAAAATTGTTGTCACAAACGTGATGATGAAATGAAAATGAGCTTACAAAATAAAGTTTGTAGTGTAGGTATGGTTCTAATTTGAATCTTGCTTACAATACAAATTAATATAATATCTTTATCTTATTAAATACAACACAGATTAAATATAGTTAATTGGGTTTTATTATTATTATATATTACACTTGATGTTACTTAAAAATAGTCACGTCACAACTATCAAATATTTGACAGGTATAAATAGTTTCTAAGGGAAAACGAAATTGTTGCTTTTACTATATTCCTAATATTTTTATCATATTTACTCACCTTTTAAAGTTTCCCTGGACTTCCAAAAATAATTCAAAACCAAAATTAGCCAAATCGGTCCAGCCGTTCTCGAGTTTTAGCGAGACTAAAGAACAGCAATTGATTTTTATATATATAGATTATACCAATACTAAATTATATAATTTCTCTATTTTCCCTTGGTCACTTCATAACTTGAGAACGACATTAAGGATTTCACTTATCTTTTTTTTATAAGTTTCCTTATACTTTGTAAAAGGTTATTATAGAGTAGTAATTAAAGTATGGAATAGTAGTAAAGTATTTTGAAAATTGCGCAGAAACTTCAGAAAATGTAATGACTTTTGAAACTGTGTAATTGACAGTTCGCTATAGACTTCGCACGTTTGACAGTTCGCTTTGAACTTCGCGCATTTGACATATACAAACATTATGTTTTTGAAATAAAGTCCATAGAAGGTTTTGCTACAATAGCCACCATTTTATCAAGAGGTAACGTGACAAGCTAACTAGTACATTTCATAATGCTTGATATTGTTATGTTTTACTTGACACTGGCATAATAGTTATAAGTAATAGCCAACAAAGAAAAAAAATATGGTTTCTAAAAAATCCTCAAACTATGAAATTAAATTCGTTTTTATGTATGTTCCCATAAATTAATCACACGTACTTATGAATTCTGATAAATATGTATATTTATAAATTTAAAAACATCTAGCTACACACATAGAATGTAATTTTCTAAGATCGACGAGTCTGCGGGCGATAACTGGTTTTAGATAAAATTTTAAGCAAAGCACACACGTTTGAAATGTGGCCATTTGTTTCGACGGGTAGGGTCACAAAAAAATATCAAGATTTTTAATCAAATTGTAGGAGGAGAGTTAAGAGCGATTTTAATGTATAGTGTAGACAAGTAAAAAACAGGAACGGCGAACATGGAAGTCTTATAACATTCAATATATATATATATATATATATATATATATATATATATATATATATATATATATATATATATATATATATATATATATATATATATATATATATATATATATATATATATATATATATATATATATATATATATATTCTGTTTATAATATTTATATTCAAAGTGATCATTTTGATACTAATAATAACGGAGAATTAATGGAGTCAGGCGTTTCTTTGCGGAAATCCATTACTATGTGGACAGTCAGAGCTTTTACTTAGCTAAGATCCGCAACACACAAACAAAAACGGAAAATAATTATGTATGTTTTCTACTGGAAGAAGTGGATTTACGGGGAACTTGATGTGGTGAGCCTCGACCCAATGTCTCAATCACTATTTTGCAATTACTACTACCCAAGTTATCCATTTTAAAATGAATCCGACAAATAACACAGTTTTGTAATATAACATGGAATAAAGAGTGTTTGTCCATTTATCTTATTTGACTTTGCATACAGTGTTCAATTCATAAATGTAAGATGCTGCCACAAAATGAAGATAAGAAAATAGGTTTGGTTAGGACGTAGTTTAGAATTAATGGGACGAAAATTTAGAGAATTAAACCTAATTTAAATATCTTGTGAGTGATTTTTTTGCTGAGGATCTCAAAAACGGAGGGCTGTAGAAGCTATGAAACAATATTTTGGTTCACAGGTCCGCTCATTTTAAGCCTAGAGTAAAATTAACATTTGATGCGTATTGTTATATCTTTTACACGGGAAATTTGTGGGGCCATCAATTCATAGATGACTCTAGATGCCCTAAGAGAGCAGTACGATATTCAGGATACTATTGAGGCTGCCGCGGTTTTGTTTGCATAGACCACTGATGGTTTTCATGCCGTTATAACAAATACACTAGATAAATAGATACATAAGAAAAATAATAAACAATACTGCGCAGTAGCTCCAATGGTATCTAAGGACGTTCACGTGATCAATGGCATTACAGCCGCGGGTTTGCCTTAGTCTGGTTCAGTAATTGTTTCCAGTCGTATCTTAGTTTGGCTTTTTCTCTTCAGCCCCTCAAAGCGTTTGCCTTTAAGTCGTCCTGGACTCCATCCAGCCATCTGAGCTTAGGCCTTCCGCGGCTTTTAGGACCGTCTCGTTTGCCGTAGAGTAGGGGTTGGGGTACTCTAGCCTCGTCCTCGTCCTCGTCGTATCTGTATTACGTGCCCAGCCCAACAAAGACTTCCAATTTTGATGAAGTTCGGCTCATTGTACTACTCATAAAGTTCGTGATTGTAAAGTGTACGCCATCGCTCATTTTCCAACACAGAACCAAAGATGCATCTTATAAAAAAGCGAAAACATATTAAGTTGCAAAATGAAAACGTCACATATAATAAATGGAAGAAGGGACAAGAGTGCTATCCTATATTTGTTATACAGAAGTAATATAATGTTTATTATGAAGCTAAAATTATCGTTTGGTCTTTAGGATGTCGATGCAGGTAGAGGGGTTGGGCTATCCATGAACCAAGCTGCGCTTCTCATCGTCGGCGAAATGGCTGGAAGCGGAGTACTCGCTTTGCCCCGTGCTCTCGTCAAAACTGGTAAGCGTACAAAATATTTTTCTCTTTCAAAAATTTCCACAAAGAAAATTTTCATGCTTCCATCCAGATGAGTGGAGTCTACGGGGCGTAGGGCTTGCCCATAACTTCTTATCACGCACAAATATTCCATGGTAGTAACTAGTTACCTTCAATGGCATTTTTGCACCGATATGACAATTGAAATTTAAAAAAAAATTTACACTTTTCTCAAATTCAGACATCGCTTTTTCAATATTTATGGTGTTATAGAAGTCTTAGGGTGTTGATTGTTTTCCATCAGGCGACACCTATTTATTTGCCTCTCTATTGGATGGAAAAAAAACATTGCTTCTAAGCGAATATTATTACATTTTAAATTATTTATAAGAAACATTTTAATAGCAATGAATTCGTGAATACAATATTTGCGCAAAAATAAAATAGAATTCTATACAGCGGATGATACGGTTTGAAATCCTTTGCAGTGTATGATATTTAAATTAAGTTTTTGACAACAGTGTAAATGTAACGGTGTATATTTTAATATCAAAACAGATTTATATATATCAATACAGGGGGTATTTGACATTATCCTCCAAGGTCTTGTTTCAAACAGGTATTTCGTCAAGTATCTAAATATACCGGATAGGAGCTGAACGTAACGATTGTGGCCTTTAAGATTTTAAAATTATTTAATTTAATAATAATAATCTCATTAGTCGGGGAGTTTCTTTGCCTAGCCGCTTGTCCGGTATTCATGGAATCGGTACACGGGTACGCGACCCCGGGCTCCCGAGCTACTACCACATCACTCCTCGTCTTCCGTTGCGGTAGTATCATATCCTTATCATCCTGTTTAAATCCATCTTGTCTTTCCCCTGCCTTTTCCTTTCTTCTCTATCCTTTTCCCTTCCTCTCCGCCAATCCACGGTCTGTCATGCCAAAGGATGCGTGGGTGAGCTTAGTAGCAAGCGTGTGCTCCGTCCCGGGATCGGGCTCCCCCGGGTACTATAGTGCCTTACCTCAGCATGCGGAGCTCTACTGCGGCTGACCTCCATCCTCCCTTGCGCCTCATGGGATTCACTTTGACGAATCTTAATATACCTAATCCGTTAAAAAATGACGGCGACGTGGTTTGCCACCTATCACGTCCTGATTCTCAAGTGGGTAAGAAGCGACGAACGGAGAGCTGTTTTGCTACGATGGATGTGAGAGGAAGGATGGATGAAAAGATGGATGAGTATAAAGGAAGCAAGGAAGGTGTGTCGGAATCGTAGCGGATGGAGATCTGATGATTATGATGATGTATACATGAACCTATATATTCCTTCCTTTGGTTTAAATATTAATGAATGGCAGGTGACAATTATTATATTAATTTTACTGTATTCGATTTTATCTATAAATAAATAAATCGATTAATCATACGAAAAATGTGTCGTATATTGCAAGGCGAATGTGTATATTTTTTAAGTTGCACAGCGAAATATTATTTTACTTTTAAGTTTTTAATAACTAACGGGTTTTTTATTTAGTTTATTGGAAATGAAAACTTTCATTTAAAATGGTTTTACACAATTAGAAATTCGTTCTCCTCGAAAATCTAATAATATAAGAGTTTTTGCATTATTGTGACTTCAGTTGTTCAATTTCGAGAGATCAAGATTTTTTTTTCTATTCTGAAAATCACAAATGTACTCAAGGATAAATTAGTGGACAGTCATATGTTATATGTTTTTATTTTATTTTATTTGTGACAATTTACAGTGAGGTCGGATGAAGCATAGTAGGTCTCACTAGGCAGGCCCGTGCTGAGACCTTCCGATTCGGTCATTATTCAAATTAGGAATACATGTATAAACATACATAAATTAGTACATAGACACATACATACACATAATATATATATATGTATATATATATATATATATATATATATATATATATATATATATATATATATATATATATATATATATATATAATATAAGTGCCAGCAACTGATACTACTGCCCTGTAAAAAAACATGTCAATTTGGTTCTTACTAAGTATTTTTAAGCATTATTTACTTTTCCTGTTTTATTTCAATATGTCTTGCCCATAGATGATCTCGGAATATATGTAAATTTACTTTGGTTTTTTTAATGTTATCGTTTTTTATTTCGGATTGGCGTACCATATATTAAGAACTGATCGCTTATACGAGGCTCTCTCATGTACCTTGTCGGTTCTCACCTCTTAGACCTAAGGACCTAAGGTCGTAACGTTTAACGTAGATTGACGTCATGTCGAGATTAAAATCGACACACACACACAGTGTACTGTAGTGATACATTAATAAATGTATCACTAATGCATTAAAACTTATTAATTCTTTTTTATTAGATTAGTACAATTGACGTTTGTAATATAAATGACATGTGACCCGTTCGGCACATATATGAATATATAAATTGAAAATGTGTAAAATATAACAATCAATATGATATAAATGTAAAAATAAATAAGAAGAATAAAATAATATAATTTTCAAGAATTTTATTAGAAGTTAAAAATCCCCCTAAAGTTCCCGGGTGTCGCCGTAAGAAGAACGGCTGGCACGCCACAGTACCTCCGACACGGCGTTAGGCCTATGGAACCTACGGCGAACCGCAGATTCCCCAAACTCTTATTTTGCCGAGTAAGTACTTGATAAAGCTGTAGAAGCCCTTCGGCTACCAGGATTAACATCGTCGAATCATAAAATATACTATTGTTACGAGTTGGGGTTCGTGGATCAGAAAAATTGAAATCGGCCACTAGTATCACTTCGCTTCACTTTACTTCCACTTCTTTTCTTCTACTATTTTCTTCCGATTTTCTTTTAGTATTAAGCATTTACACTTTCCTTCGACGCACCGTCACCCTTTTATAAAGGTGAAACGATCGAAAGTTCTAGCATTCCTAATATTCGAAAATGTTCCAATAGTGTTCTGTCTTCTATTCTGAGCATCGTTCTGTCTCGTTCCCGCGCGTAGCTATTTTCTATTAACTGTTCTTATCAAGCTTTGACGGACGTCTTGTCATTTTATTTTTAAAAAGTTGTAATGGCTTGCTTGACCAGGATTGACCAGATTTCAAAATAAGGTTTTAATCCTTTCATAAGAAAAAATGATTCTTCATATGTGTTACGCAGCAGTTTTAAAGAAATATCGTCCGTAGAAATACTGTTTCGATCATTCACCTCGCTTGTCTTTGTCCGAATATAATATAAAGCTGAAGCTGTAGTGTCTACCAGCCACCCTGCGAATGTCGTTATTAGCATTTAGCTTTGTATAAAGCGTTGTATAAAACGACGACCAATTGGCACAGTGGCGGGGCCCTTCGCCCGCGGAGTCAATGTTCGCGGGTTCGATCCCCGCATCGGAATAAATATATGTATGGATTACAAATATTTATTCCGAGTTTGGTAACCCTGCCTATCCGCATTGGACAAGCGTGGTGGGTTAACGTCCGTTCCTCCAGAAATGGAGAGGCCCGTGCTCAGCAGTGAGACATATATGGGCTGTTTACTAACACGCGGTCTCCACTCCAGGTTCTCCGACAAACGTAAACAGCCTATTGTTACGTCAGTTCATTAATTTGAAGAGTTGTGAGTGTATCGATAACTTTGGTTCTTTGATTTGACCGAAAAAAAAATACATTAATAATGTCATTAATGTTTATTTTTTGGCCGTAAACTAATAATTTTTTTTTATATCGGGTGACATATAACTTACATACGTTACGCCTGTATCCCGTAGGGGTAGGCAGAGACCACAGATTTCCATCTGCTACGATCCCGGCACACATTCCTTGCTCTCTTCACACTCATCACCCTCGTCATGAGCTCTCTCGACATGCAAGCTCGTCTGATAAGGGTACTATGACCTGGCCTGAAAAGTATTATGTATTTTTCAGGACAAGATAATTAATGTCAGGTAGCAAAACCAATTGACAACCCTATAATACTAGATGTAGCCCCTACAGACTTTGAATTTAGAATAATATTTTAAAAGTTATATGTTTAATGATTTAATAATTTAATTTATTGAAAAATTATCGATTCATTATGTGACCGACGAAAACACACGGAACCCGTACATCAGGTTCTATTTTTATATGCCGAAGTGAACGTTATATATTATTCTTGAATATAAATTTTTATGCGCGCTTATGAAATCATTTATCCTATTAAATGTTGCGTTATCTGTGCAATGCGAAGTCGTTTTGCCGTCACGTTGATGATTTTAAAATACTTTTCTATCGATCAATCTCTGGAATTTATTTATTTATTTGTTAATCTTTAATCATCAGAGATCGTTAATCAATCAGAGAACGCTCTCCGGTATTTAGACCGCCTTTATAATAAAATGTGTACTAAAATTATTTTGTACACATTTCATTATAAAGGCGGTCTAAATACCGGAGAGCGTTCTCTGCCACTCAACCTTTGAGTTGATGGAAAAGATTTTTCAAAGTATGTACAATATAAACAGGAAAATAGTAAGTTATATTATTTTATTTAAATACATACATATATAAAAAGATATATAAATATTGTATATATTTTTTCGAGAAATATACTACAAGTATGTGTGTGTATACACATATGACGTCACATACACAGTCACGTCACCTGATGGAAAGCAATCAACGACGCCGATAAACATCCGCAGTGCGATAGGCAGTGCAGAAGCGTTGCCGGCCTTTAAAAAGAAAAAAGGCCGGTCATTATGGGAGGAGGGGAGGGGATTGGGCCTCCGGAACTCAACCGATCAACGGACAAAGCGCGGTACCTAAGCCACCAGACGCCGGTTTTCTACGAGAGTGTGGTACTTCCCCGGGCGAGCCGGCCCATTCATGCCACAGACAAACAATATGCCATTCTTGACAAAGTATTCGTCTGCAGCGTAGCTCTAGAAGTAAGATATATAAATATTTACTATAAATATACATATATTTGCACACGGAGGGGGATAAATTAGGGAGGCAAAGATGTTAAAATAAAGGTGTTTAATTATTCTTTTAAAGCAATGTTTGTTGAAGGGCTTTAAATGCAATGATTTAAAAGTAATAAATCAGCCAAAACAAACTATTGGGAAGCAGGTAACCGTTTTTTTTACGTGGAGTTGCGCTGTTAGCCTTGAGAACTTTACAATTTAGTGGGAAGGGCTCTTTAAAAGGACTTTATAAAAATAAGGAGCGTGTCAAGTGTGAATGTGGGCTAGGGTGTGAGGGGGGATGGGAAAGCTGCAAGTGATAAAGAGGCATACACTATATCACTGCAGTATACGGATATATATTGTTGCGTAACATATATGAAAAATATTTATTTTTATGAAACGATTAAAACCCCATTTTGAAATCCTGGTCAAGCAACCCATTACAACTTTTAAAAATATTTTGACAAAACGTCCGTCAGTGCGTGACAAGAACAGTTAATAGAAAATAGCTGTGCGGGGAAAAGAGACATGGTCATGTCTAGAAAAGACTATACATTTCCGGAACATTTTCGAATATTGGGAATGCTAGAACTTTCGATCGTTTTACCTATATAAAGGTGCGAACCCTAAGTCGTAACAATATTAAAATAAAGTAATAATTTTAAAAGCTCTATAAAAAAAAAAAATAAAAACATTACGTAGCGAAAACACTCGATCATAAAACAATTCGCAGTTGTCTTAGTGTTAAAGTGTCTTACTGACTTTTCCCGCCAACTTACATCAGTGACGTTGTGGTTTTATTTCATTTTCAATAATCTCATATTATTATCAGTTATATTGTTTAATTGTGGTGGTGTTATACAGTATAGTTCGATTAAGGCGTATAAGTGAAGTGATATGAAATAAATGCGTGTATCGTGACTTTTTAAGTTGACTGAAAAAGTTCATAGGTTTTGGTAGAATAGCCACCATTTTATCAAGACCTAACGTGATAAGCCATCTAGTTATATTTCAAGACATACGACGACGGCGAATGCACCGTATTCGATTGATCCATATGGTGGGAATGATTATTTTCTTTATGGCGAGTTTTACGGTAGAGGAATTCAGTGGCAGGAATTGTTCTGAACAATTTCTAGGAGTAATCTTCACGATGATAAAAGCATTAGAAGATGCTGAGAGATGAGCCATCCCTCCGCGATATTTATTAAGTAAACTCCCGTTTATGTGACATGATCGGGAAGGCGTCGGTTCGGATATTTTCCCGCGTGAAATATCCGGTATTGCTTCCATATCGCGAAATATGATCGTGAAACTTGCATTCGTAGAATGATATTAATATTGTTGTGGATAAGTCTGCATGTTTTTAACTGATATATCACGTTAAAAAGTATTATATATACATAGCTGCCACGAGCAAATAAATAATGGGCAGCAATTGTATTCGGTGGTTGGGGGTGGGGTAGGTGAATACATTAGGCTGTATAGTATCTAATGTATAAATAGAAAAATCTTTACTTATTACACCTTTTAACAATAACTTAAAAATTAAAAC
Organism: Baronia brevicornis; assembly: GCA_031353405.1. NCBI lineage: Eukaryota > Metazoa > Arthropoda > Insecta > Lepidoptera > Papilionidae > Baronia > Baronia brevicornis. The sequence continues at coordinate 779,351 of JASFAT010003225.1, read as the reverse complement.
CTTAATAATGTTATATTATAATATACGAATAAATAAAAAGAAAATATTTTTTATCTAACAAGTGTCATAAAATGTTTCTTGCTCAGCATATGTCGGACGTTCTAATGGAGCACCTGGCGTTGATTCTCAAGCAGAAAACCAGCGTCTGAATGGTAGCTTAGCTACCGCGCTTTGTACGGAGAGCGGCTTAGTTCCGGAAGCCCAACACTCTCCCCCTTTCCTTTCACTCTCCCATTTTCACTCCCATAATGACACTCCTTAAAATTCAGCAACGCTTCCGCACTGCATATGGCGCTGCGGATGTCTATGAGCGGCGTTGATTTGAGTTGATTGAAGTGACACGCCTGCTCGTTTGCCTTCCAATCCGATAAAAAAAAAAGAATAAATGAAATACTACTAAGAATGAAATACTAATACGAAGAATAACGATGTTAGAACATTCATCGCTTATTCCTAGTTCAGCATTTTAGCTTTACACAACAGTGCAATATAGATCATATTACGCGCACATGTGGCACCATTTTAGCCGAGTCTCGTAGCAGACGTAGCAATATTTGATACATCCTGTGTAGTGAGCCTTACATGACAGTAATAACCTTCTTTATGTGTAAAAAGTTCTTTATGCATACGTGTTCTGTAATGACCTTACTTGGTGCGTTTCTAATAACACCTATCTCCGTTCCAAAGTAAATCTAAAACTTCTTACTCCTCACCGCACTGGCTTTATTTCTAAATCCTTCGCATTAACGGCTTTTAAGCTCCGGAATGGCATTCCTCTTTCCATTAAAAAGCGTCAAACAAATTCCTTTTCAAACTCAAAGTTTTTACGACGATTTTTTAAGTCCAGTACATAAGGATAAGAGTACTTACTGCAAGGTGAATATTTCTATTTTATCAAATTTTTTTTTCTCGCATTTATATGTATATGTGTATACATATATACTATTATATATTTATAAGGATATTTTATGTATGTAAGTTTGTGTATATATCTTTATATATTATATTATCTTTTCCCTCAAATCTACGCGATCGAAGTTTTGCCAAATGACGATTTTACTTACTATTTTGTACGGCGGCCATCTTGTTTTCCGCCATTTTGGATTTCTTTCTCTCCCCCACCCACGTGTTCACACTTGTTCGCACCATATCTTGTTCAAAGGTTTAACAACCACAAGAACCAAAAAAAGGAAAATTATTTAATACTTATGAAAAAATTGAGGCTGATCACTCAAAATCGTTATTATTTTTTTCTGATTCCGAAAAGCAATAGACTAAAATAATGACATCTGGGAATTAACAGCGTTTTAGTTCTTGTTTGCATTGATATGTAGATTCTGTTTTCTATACATATTGCGGTTGTCAATTCAGCTAGATCATATCATATTTATTAATTATTTATAGTGAAGGTTAGTTTGAGGTTTAACCTACAATAGGTCCATATTTGTTCTCAAGGATATTGTTTATACATACATACATACACATATATATAATCACGCCTGTCTCCCTGTAGAGTTAGGCGGAGACCACAGATCCTTGCTTCCTTCACACTCATCCATCCTTCCTCTCACATTCATCGTCGCAAAACGGCTCTCCATTAGTCGCTTCTCGCCCTCGTGGGTGAATTAAACTATATTAGAGAGAGAGAGAGAGAGCTACGCTCGGAGTTTATTTGGTATATATGATTCCAAATATACAGAACTGCCCGCCAGAGAACTAAAGTCACCAACATAGCCTGTCGAGTTAGCAAACTATAGTGACAATGGGGCTGGTCACGTTAGTCTGAGATCCGACAATCATTGGAGCAGACGAGTGCTGGAGTTGAGACCGCGTCTCGGTAAACGTAGTGAGAGACGCACCCCGGCTAGATGGTGCGACGATCTGCGCTGAAACTGGATTCGTAAAGCCGAAGATCGGGCTAAGTGCCGCTTCTTGGGGGAGACCAACGGCCAGCAGTGGACTGCCGCAGGCAGTTGTTGATCGATTGAAACTATATTATTTTTACATAAATGTATTTTACGCTGAAAAGCGAAGGGCCCTATCATTCCGCCTTGAACAAGCGCGATAGATTGATGTCTATTCGTCTGAGGCTCGCAACCCATAACAAAAAATGGTGACCAGTACGACCACTTGGGTAGGGGGTGAGGGATAGCGGAAAATAATACGGACGCCATACAAACTCAAAATCGCCATTTATGCGCCGATTTCGCTGAAATTTGACAAAAGTTGCACTTTCGCGTAGCTTTGAGCCGAAAAGCTATTTTTGCTATAAAACTATAAAAAATTAAAGTTTGGAGCGTTGGTCATCAGTATTAGATTAATTTCATGTTAATATTCAAGTTAAAATTCCATTATAGTCCCTTGAAGGCAAACATTTCGACATCGATTTCAATTTAGCCGGTTATCTTTATATTATTTTTTATCACCCGGGCGGCGGTCAGGTTAAAAATCGAGGCATTAGTGCGAGTAAGACAGAAAAACCTTGTTTGACAACTCTTCTATGTTAATTAGATAGAGTTGCCGGCATAACGACAGTTTCCAAATACATTTTATAACCGTATTATTTATTATAACTTTTGGGTTCAAGAAAATCTGTTCAAATGTATATAATTGAATATATTTTATCTGTGGCAGAGTAACCATGTAGCCCTTGTTCTTTTCAAAATTTTATATATTTTTTTTAAAAAGACAAGTTGTCTTTTTGATAAATTTATTAGTTTAAATTTTTGTCTTCTCCCTTCTCGAGCTTTCAGTTTCTGCCAGTTGCCTTGTGTATATAGTTACTTTATGCAGCCGGAACACCGTCAACCAAGACATCGTCTCCTATCCAGCACTCGTCTCTAGTAGTCTATATATACGTCTATAGAACGGTTGTGGGTTCTCCGATAGACCATAACATATTACCACTTTAATTTGATTAGTTCGATGGTGACTTTGCTTTACCTAAAATTCCTCTATTTGGAATTATATCTTGCGACTCAAGCAGTTGCAAATGCATTGAAAAAGTACATGTACTACATATTGCTATTAACTTTTTGACAGGCGCTTTACTTATATATTTAAAGTGTCGACGACGAACACGAATTAACTCTATGAACTATAAAAATACGTGTAAATATGCTTCATATAAATCGAAACATACTGAAAATTTATAAAATCATTTTTTATTTATATATATATATATATATATATATATATATATATATATATATATATATATATATATATATATATATATATATATCATTGGTATATTTAAAATAATTTTCAAAAAATTAATTTGTCTTTAATATCATTTTAAAATAAAGTTGTCTTTGGTATTATTTAATTCCAATACATATATACATATCGTCACGCTTGTTTCCCGTATGGGTAGGTACAGACCACAGGTCCCCATCTGCTACGATTTCGCCATATATTCCTTGCTTCCCCCACACTCACCACTGCAGGTCATTTCCAATATCACATCGGAAATTCCGTTATTTGAAGTTACCTGGTTTCACAGAGAACTTGGCAGACTTCATCTGATGAAAACTTCTCAATTTAATCAGTTTTTAATCTAAATGGATAGATGTAAAGATGGATGAGTGTGGAGGAAGCAGGAAAGGTATGGGTGGGTTCGTAGCGGATGGAGATCTGTGGTCTCTGCCTACCCCTACGGGATACATACGTGATTATATTATATTATTGATAATATATTGATTGATTATATTGATAATAGGCATGTATCAACATAGACGAACGCTTGATTTTGTTGTTGGAATTATATCGTTCGTGTAACTACCTCAAATTAATAAATCCGAGTAATAAACAGGTTTATATAATATCTAACAATGTGGTCAGTCAGATTCTTTTAACTGCTAAGATGCGCAAACAAAAGCAGAAAAACAGTAACGTGTTTTTGTTTTAACTTTTACTCTGTCAAGAATGGCATATTGTTTGTACGTAGCGTGAATGGGCCGGCTCGCCCGGGGAATTACTCAGACTTCGAGCTCCCGCAGAAAACCGGCGTCTGAATAGTAGCTTAGCCACCGCGCTTCGTCCGGTGAGCGCTTGAGTTCCGGAGGCCTAACCACCTGCCCCTTCCCCCCATAATGACACTTTCCTTAAAGGCCGGCAACGCTTCTGCACTGCTTATGGACTTTAGTTCGTAGTCTTGCGTTTGATTTATACCTACTCTTTTTTTAAACTTCAAAAAGATAAGCTTGGCTATCTATAGGTGTGTTTATAAATCACCAACGTGGGCGTATGTGGGATGAGGCGTGAGGCGAATCGATAGATTTCTAAATGATCGCTCACTTTAATAGGCATTTTCACTATTGAATTTAAATACTGGTTTCTGCGGGAGTCTTGTATGACGAGAATATATATATATATATATATATATATATATATATATATATATATATATATATATATATATATATATATATATATATATATATATATATATATATATATATATATATATATATATATATATATATATATATATATATATATATATATATATATATATATATATATATACCGACCGACCGACCGATTGGCTCAGTGGCGGGGCCCTCCGCCCGCGGAGGCAATGGTCGCGGGTTCGATTCCCGCATCGGAATAAATATTTATATGGATGGAGAAATAAACATTTATAATATTATTATAAATGTCTATTCCGCGTCTGGTAACCCCCCCAATCCGCATTTCCTTTCCTGCCCCTTCCTTTCTTCTCTATCCTTTCCCTTCCTCTCCGCCAATCCACGCTCTGCCGTGCCAATGGATGCGTGGCTAGGGGCGAGCCTAGTCGAAAGCGTGCCGATCGTCCTGGGGTCGGGCATCCCCGGGGACTATGGTGCCTTACCTCAGCATGCAGGGCTCTGCTGGGGCTGACCTCCATCCTCCCTTGCGGCTCGTGGGATTCACTAAGACGAATTTAATATACCTAATTTGTCGAAAAATGACGGCGACCTGGTTCGCCACCCGTCACGTCCTGATTTTCACGAGGGCGAAAAGCGACCAGTGACGAGCCGTTTCGCTGCGATGAATGGCAGCGGATGGAGTTTTGTGGTCTCTGCCAACCCCTGCGGGGGATAGGCGTCTGAGTGGTAGTTTAGCTATCGCGCTTCGTCCGGTGAGCGGTTGAATTCCGAAGGGCCAAACCCCCCACACCCTCCCCCTCCCATAATGACTTTTCCTTAAAGTCCGACATCGCTGCTGCACTGCCTTGGGTAATGCGAGTGTTTAAGTGTTTATAGGTGGCGTTGACTTGCCTTCCTATCTCATAAAAAATCTACCCTGCCTTTTCTTCTAATTGCTTAAACTTTTTCTTGGTTTTCTAATCTTATTTCTCAAATAAATGTATCCGTCCATGATTAAAATGAAAAAGCTTAGACCCCTTAGAGAATTGCCAAGAAATAGAAGGACATTTCTTTCGTCAAGAAGATAAGAATATACATATATAAGTTTCAGCGCTTAAAGTTTATATGTAACGTTCACCATCTTGGTTCCAGGATGGATCGGAGCTGGCCTTATAGTAATAATGTGTGTGGCGGCAGCCTTCAGCGGGAAGAGGCTGGGTGATTGCTGGTCTGTCATCGAGTCTCGTGACCCCGAGATGAGGAGCAGGAAGAGGAACCCCTACGCCATAATCGCCGATCAGGCTTTGGGAAAAACATGGAGGTAATTTTTACGCTATTCTTCTTTTTATAAGAGTGCCTCTCCGACTTGCGTTTGCTAGGTTGGCAACCAATTCAGTACAACTCCTCCTCCTTCGCGAGGTGCAGTAGTTCAAAGCACTCGCTATCCCGGTCGTCACCTTGATATTACGTAGCCAAGACTTTCTTTTTAGAACAACTTGAGTTTTGCCCGCGATTTTTCCCATCATGATCAGTTGCAGCAATTTGTACCTGTCATGTCTCATAACATGACTCAGGTAAGCAACTTTTCTACCTTTGACAGTCTGCAAAAGTTCACGTTTTTGCTTGACTTGTCGGAGAACCTCGTCATTGGCCACCCTTTGAGTTCAGCTAATAGCGAGCATCCGTCTATATGCCCATATTTCGAACGCTTCTATACGTTTTACGCTATATAGCTTGTTTAATATTCTATTGAAAACCTTGATTTATTTCTTTTAAATAATTCGTCGACATCGTTACGATTTAACGTTTAATTAACTATTTATTATATAATCTGTGATCATTTATAAATGTCATTAAGAAATATTGATCTATCTTCTGTTATCTATTATTTTTTTTATTATGATAATTTTTATATTGTATATCAATCGAAAATTCAATCATTCATGGCCCTTTGCAATACCTGAGATACTACAGAAGTGTTGTCTCCTTATAAGCACTACTCTGGATAATGAAAGAGAGAGAGAGGAGATGAATGGAGGAAGAACGAAAGAGAAAGAAGACGGAATGAAACGCATTATCAAAGTCAGGTCAGAAATCGGTTTTCTCCAAACCGACTTACACTATGTGCTCTTATACGTATTTTTATATATTCTTAAATCAACAAAAAAAAATAATCTGTTTGAAATTTTTACTATTGTTGTTAATTATTAATTTATTTTATTATACTCTTTTTTCTCTGTTTTTTTATTATTACTTAATTTTATACACAGCTTAATTTTCTTTTCAATATTATATTTGCTCATAATATGTGTTTACACATAATATATTATATTACCTTATAGTATTATAATAATATAACATCAATACTGTAAATATTTTATATAATTATATATTATATTATATATCAATTATAAAGTTATATCCGTGCACTATCACCTTGGAAACAATTAGGCTACATTGAAAATCAGCACTGTGGGTTGCCGCGGATTCTTGCTGAGTGTGGACCTTTTCATAATCCATACTGCATTATAGGTAACACAATATACTGTTACAAACTGGTCGGGGATCGGAAAACTGAAATCGGTCACTAGTTTCACTTCTCTTTGCTTTAAGTTTCACTACTCTTCAATTTATTTCCAATTCTGCTCTTCTATTATTTTCTTCCGATCTACCTCCTTATTAAACTTTTAAACTTCTCTCGGAATATCTCGGAACTATTTCGACGAACAGAGGACCGTTTCGCTGCGATGAATGTGAGAGGAAGGATGGATGAAAAAACGATGGAAGCAAGGAAGGTTTATTGGGTTATTAATGGAGTCAGGCGTTACTTTGCGGAAATCCATCACTATATGCACAGTCAAAAGTTTTACTTAGCTAAGATCCGCGACAAGATTGTCTGTCGCGACAACTTGTCGCGGATCTTAGCTAAGTAAAACTTTTGACTGTCCATATAGGTTTATTGGGATCGCGGCGGATGAAGATCCGTGGTCTCTGTTTAACCCTACAGGGAGACAGGCGTGACTATATGTATGTATGTATATTTTTAACGATAAATTACATCTGTTACTGATCAAGTCGGAAATAAATTATATAAGTTTATAAATATATAAATGTATTTTTTTTTCGCAAAGTGCGGCAGTATCCATGGCCATCATTGTGTCGCTGTTTGGGGCAGCTGTGGTGTATTTGCTGCTGGCAGCTCAGATAATAGAGCAAGTGTTTATGACTCTTATACCTACCGTCACCCTCTGCATCTGGTACCTGATCGTGGCAGGCGCTATGACCCCGCTCATGCTCTTCGGAACACCCAAGGATTTCTCGTGAGTATTCTTAATATATGAACTTTTTATGTATATGTTCAGGGATCCCACGAACTGCCAAAGAAATTGAAAATTAAAAAAACCCTACTCGTACCTCAAAGAACGGCAGCGCATTTGTGATTAATATGGTGTTGTGAATGTTATATGGGCGACGTTGAATCGCTTTCCATGAGACGATACGCTTTCTCGTTTGCCTTTCTATCCCATAAAAAAACCTAGAGAAACTCTTAACATGGCCTTTTCTTATTATGATGGTTTATTACAATAAAAATTATATTCACTGTCTAACAATTATTCTGTGGCTGATCGGACATGTCCATAAAATGTTTAGAATTAGATCTTATCTAAATAATATATCCCATTATAAAACCATGGTACACATTTGTCACTTATACAATAATATATTTATTGACTACGTTCGATATATTCAATATCAAAATATACCAGTAAAAGCGATCGCTCCGTGATATCTTTGGCAGCCGATAGATCACAAAACTATTATTATCCTTCTTTTTTTTAATTAATTTGAACTGCTAGAAGTTGCTGTTTCCAGAATTGCGGTATGTTTGGGAGAAGTTTCGGAATAAATTCACTCTATTGAAATGTCGCCTACCATATTGATGATGGGGAAAAATCTTATTCCATCGATGTGTGATTAGAAAATTAAATAATAAAGGATTTATTAAATATTATATTTATTTAAACAAAATCCACAGCGTATTTTATTGCAACAAACTTATATCAACTTCACATAATTTAAATAACCGCGGTCGGTCATTTAAATTCTGTCTGCAATGCCAATGGATGCGTGGCTAGGGGCGAGCTTGGTCGCAAGCGAGTCGACCGTCCCAGGATCGGGCTCCCCCGCGTACTATAGTGCCTTACCTCAGCATGCGGGGCTCTGCTGGGGCTGACCTCCACCCTCCCTTGCGGCTCGTGGGATTCACTATGACGAATTTTAATAGACCTTATTTGTTAAAAAATGTCGGCGACGTGGGTCGCCACGCGTCACGTTCTGATTCCCACGAGGGCGAGAAGCGACTAAAAGAGAGCCGTTAAGTTACGATGAATGTGAGAGGAAGGATTGATTAAAAGATAAATGAGTGTGGAGGAAGTAGGGAGAGTCTGTCGGGATCGTGGCGGCTGGAGATAGGCGTGACGATGTGTATGAGTATACCATATATTAAGCAACTCTCAAAGGTGTTTTTATTCATATAGATATAAATTAATATGCAACCATTTTATGCTTATAGAGGTGTATTTACATAAGCCTCCGTTAATCTTAGAAATGACCGAATTATCTTAAATTATACAATCGCGCATAATATTTATGGAGATGCTAATCTTTTCTATATAGCATTAATACATATTTGTAAAACTTACACAACAGGTTAAGTTGGAATTTAATTATTTAGGTATTTATGAATCCAACTTGATCGACTAACGCATTAAAACTAAGTCAGAACGTCCATCGGTATAGCAGAGAATTTTTAAACTCATATATCAATGTCAATATCAGCCCGCGGCAATCCACTGCTGGACATAGGCCTCACCCAAGGCGCGCCACCTAGCCCGATCTTCGGCTACACGCATCCAGTCTCTGCCAGTCGCCTTGCGCAGATCGTCGCTCCATCTAGCAGGAGGGCGTCCCACACTACGTTTGACGAGTCGCGGTCTCCACTCCAGCACTCGTCTACTCCAACGATTGTCGGTTCTCCGACAAACGTGTCCAGCCCATTGCCACTTCAGTCTGCTAACTTAAAGAGCAATGTCGGTGACTCTGGTTCTCCGGCGAATTTCTTCATTTCGAATTCTGTCCACCAGAGAAACCCCGAGCATAGCTCTCTCCACGTAAACTCATATATACGTACCATTAAATGCTATTTAATATAATAACGTTTATTATTGCTTGCTACGGTACTTTCGCTCATAAATACTCTCGAGAAGCATTAAACTGCTTCTGGGTAAGACCTTGCTGTGAGCCATATTAACATACGGTTCGGGGTGATGGGTGCTGATTAAAGAAGACGAACAATCTCTACTCACCTTTGAGAGAAAAATTTTAAGGCGTATCATTAGTCCTGTGTTGGAAAATGAGCGATGGCGTACACTTTACAACCACGAGCTATATGAGCTGTACAATGAGCCGAACGTCATCAAAACCATTAAGATTGAACGCCTTCGTTGGGCTGGGCACGTGGTACGGATGGACGAGGCTTGAGTACTCAAACGCCTACTCGACGGCAAACCAGATGGTCGTAGAAGCCGCGGGAGGTCTAAGCTCAGATGGCTAGATGGAGTCGAGGACGACTTAAAGGCAATCGATGTGAGGGGCTGGAGGGAAAAAACTAAGCGAAGATCCCACTGGAAAATTTACTGAACCAGACTAAGGCCCACCCTCGGCTGTAATGCCTTGATGATGATGATGAATGTTTAGTCGTGTGATGCAATTTGTCTGTGACCAAGATCAGCTTCATCCACTAGCGCTGTGGAGGGAAATTTCATCCTTCTGCCTTTTCTACCGCTTTTACCATGGGGAGTGCTCCGAGGAATTTTTTGGAATAATTCCTGCCGTCGAATCCCACAACCACACAACTCGCCGTAAAGAAGTTTCATCCCCACCATCTGGATGAGTGGCGATCCAGTACGGTGCGCTTCACCTGAAACCTCTTTTCGCGCACCACCACTCCGCGAAACCGATTACCTTCGGCGGCTTTTCCGAACCGATACGACATTGGAACCTTCAAGAAAACAAGCCAACGGATGTCTATGGTCGACGTTGATTGCTTTCCATCAAATGACACGTCTATTCGTTTGCCTTCGAAAAAAAATAATACACATCGACGCAAAAATGCGAAAATGTAGTAAACCGCAAAATAAAAATTTACCACCGGAGCCAAAAATAACTTCTAAGTTTTCAGAAAAAAAATTTATCCGATCACTCAAAGACAATCAGTTTCAACGCTCCACAAAATTTTCTATTAGTCCTGGAGTGAGACTCAGACCATTCGACACAGTATTTTTTTCCTAAAAGGCTGGCAACGCTACCGTGACTCCTGCGGTGTCGCGGTTGTCTATCGGCGGCGTGGATTGTTTTCTATCAGGCGACATGCTTGCTCGTTTGCCCTCCTATACCATAAAAAATACCGAATTTTACTTGTTCCATTTTACGAAACTACATTTAAAACACTCATTGGCCGATTTTTTAATTCATCTTTTTTTTTATTTCAGATACATCGGATTGATCGCGTTCGTATCTACTGTTATTGCTTGTATACTCTACTTCATTCAGATGATGAATGACATAAAGCCGTTCGTATTCCGCTGGGGTATTCACGGCTTCCAGGACTTCTTCCTAGCTTTTGGAACGATCATGTTCGCCTTCGGTGGTGCTTCGACATTCCCAACTATACAAAACGACATGGCAGACAAGACCCAATTCAGCAAGAGTCTGCACTACAGTTTCATTGGTAAGTCCAATTATAAAATTTGTGCATCTCACAATATATACGATGGCCCGATAATATCGAACGTCTGGCCAAAGCGATAATAATAAAAAAAATATGACTCGTAGAGCCACGCTGCATACGAGTACTTTGTCAAGAATGGCATATTATTTGTCTGTAGCATGAATGGGCCGGCCCGCCCGGGGAAGTCCCACACTACCGCAGAAAACCGACGTCCGGTGAGCGGTTGAATTCCAGACTCCACCCTTTCATAATGACACTTTCCTTAAAGGCCGGCAACGTTTCTGCACCGCCTATGGCACTGCGGATATTTATGGACGGCTTCGATTGCATTCCATCACGTGATGCGCCTGCTCGTTTGCCTTCCTAACTAACCTAAATTGAAAAAAAAAATAAGAGTTGGTATTCCATCAATCTTAGCAAGTAGATAGGGAGGCTTAATTTTAGAAAAAATTATGAACAAAATATATAGTTTTTAAACTTTCAAAAAATCATGCCTATCATGCTATCTTGAAGGCGGATAACGCATTTATGATGCCTTTGGTTTTGCAGATGTCTAAGGGCGGGCGTTAATTGCCGCCCTTGGACATATGACAGGTGATATGTTTGCTCGCCAATTAGCTCAGTGGCGGGACACTCCGCCCGCGGAGACTAGCGTGGTGGGTACGCGAGATTATGCGTGGTGGGTAAACGTCCGTTCCTCCAAAAATGGAGAGGCCCGTGCTCAGCAGGGACATATATAGGCTGTTAAAAAAAGTTGCTCATTGCCACCTCATCCCATTAAAATGGCATTTCACAGTCTATCGTAACATATTTATGTTCAATACAATTTTTATTTACAGCTATTCTCGCCTTGTACATGCCAATTGCAATAGCCGGTTACGGGGTTTATGGTGAGTCTGTGGCACCGAATGTTGCCGGATCTCTATCTGCGACTCCTTTGACCCTCGTCGGAAACATCTTTATGGCCGTCCACCTTGTCTCCGCGTTCATCATCATGATAAACCCTGTTTGTCAAGAAATGGAGGAGTTGTACAAAGTTCCAAGAGGTGATTAATATTTTCACGACTTTTTCCAGTATGCACAATTTATAATGTATGAAAAAATATTTATACGTTACATTTTGTTTCTACTGTCCCCGTAAATGGACTTATTGGTAAAAATTTGGACTTGATTTATCCTGATACGAAGTATTGATAACTTTAATAATAAAGTTATTTTTTAGTGTTTGTTTTTATATTAATAATACTAAATATTAATGGAGTCAGGCGTTCCTTTGCAGAAATCCGTTACTATGTGGACAGTCAGAATTTTTAATTAGCCAAAATGCGCGACAAGCAAACAAAAATAGAAAAATAATAATGTGTGTTTTTCACTGGGAGAAAATGAATACACACTAATTAACAACACAATTCTAGGCCGAAAATACAATAAATCAACCGTAACTAGGGCTTACAATACCGAATTAAAATCTGAATACCGGTATTTGATATTTAAAATTAGAAATATCAGGATACCGGAATTGAAACCGGTATTATTGATAAAAAATTGACTAGTTATATTTTTACTTATCTCAGTTGTTATATTGACTTGTTAACAAATAATATATGAAATCCAATAAATATTGTTCTGAAATGAGTAGATATTATATATATTATTTATTTTATTACATAAAGAGTAGGAGTAGATACATACAAAAAAACGTGCAAGTAAAAAAAAGTACATATTAAATTCTATGTTACACTTTACATATAATAAATGTGCCAAATATAGATTATATACAATGAAATTGTTTATCTTCAAAAAAAAATCTTGTAATTAATTAATATTATTTTAATTAAATTTATATTGTGCATAAATTCAATTTTTATCAATTAATGTAAAACCAAAATACCGGTATTTTTACATAAATACCGGTTTTTAATAACGGACAAAAATTGTCCGGGATTCCGGTATTCGGGATCCCGGAATCCCGGTTTTATAAGTCCTAACCGTAACACCTAAACTGTCGTGCAAATCATATTTCGCTACATTATAAGACGAAATCGATTTTATTATGTATGTATATCTTCATATATCCCAGACATTAATCAGTCATAATGATGTTAGGGTATATGATACTACCGCAATGGAAGACAGGGAGAGATAAAGTACGGTACCCTGACTTCCGTTATGTTATGGCGACTCCCAGAATCTTTAGGGGGTTTCTTTCTTCGAATAAAATTCTTCAAAATGATATTAATTTATATTTCTTGTTTCATTGTACATTTATATCATATTCATATTTATACTTTATTATATTTTATTAACACCTTTCAATTTAAATATATTTTAATATACGTATATGATAATTTCAATTACTTATGCAGGATATTTTGTTTTAATAAAAAACAAGTTATTTCTTTTTTATTTCAAACTTTAAATAACTAATTTGAAAAGAAATAATACAAAAAGTTTTATTGCATTAGTGATACATTAATTGATGTATTACTACAGTACCTTATGGCTGATCCAATCGGCCACACTGAGAAAATGGGGGAGGATCGCGCAGTCAAAAGACACGTGTTTTTGGGTCGTCCGTTTTTGTGGTACCCTAGGTAACGTTGAAGGGACACGTTGGAGCCTGACTTGGGCGCCCTTCAAGATAGTAGCTGGCGTGAGGTGACGCAGAACATGGTGGCGAAAGATCCTGTCGAAGGCCAATTCCATTTTCGGTCTCTAAGCCAACAATTACAGTCCCTGACCAAATTATTAGACGCACTGCAAGATTTCATGTAAAATATTAATTACCGAGTGATATTGTACCGTTTTATTATTTTAAATTGATTTATTTTTTATTTTTATATTATCTAATCGATTACCGATTTATTTGACATAAATAAAACAGCATTAATTCAGAAAAGCATAAGTTTTTTATGTTTTAAAGAAAAGTGAAATTAATGTTAGTAGTAAAAGTAAATATTTAGTTGAGCCACCTTTAGCCGCTATTAATGCTTTAATTCTGCGCGGCAAGCTATCAATGCAAGACCTTACTATCTCCTGTATTTGAGGATGATGATTCCACACATAAATAATCTTTTCTAGGAGCTGGGTTTTGTTGGTAATCACATCTTTAGCCAATTCTCTTTTCATCAGCTCCCACAAATTTTCAATTGGTTTCATCTCAGGGCTATTACCCGGCTAATCTAGTATATTTAAACTACAATAATATTGTAGTTTAAATATACCATTAGTGCATAAAAACTCTTAAGAAACATAACATTACTAAAATAAAACAGTGCGTCTAATAATTTGGCCAGGGATTATAGTTAGTGTTATACTTACGTTGTGCTCTTTTCAGATTCCATCGGCGGACGTACAATTGTCCGTTTGTCAATAATGGCCGCGATCATGTTCGTCGGAGAGAGCATACCACGTTTCTACACCATCCTGGCCTTGGTGGGCGGTACAACAGTCGCGCTCCTCACTTACATTCTCCCATCTTACTGCTACCTGAATATCATGAATCAGCCTCCAAGCCAAGGACAGACTGCAACGTAAGGACCTTCACTTGACCTTATTGTTTAAATCGCGCACAATTTATATTACCAGATGGCTTAAAAAGTGGCCAATGACGAGGTTCTCCGACAAGTCAAGCAAAAGCTTGAACTTTTCCAAACCGTCAAAGGTAGAAAAGTAGTTTATCTGGATCACATCATGAGACATGACAGATACAAGTTGCTGCAACTGATCATGGTGGGGAAAGTCGCGAACAAAATACAAGTTATACTAAATACATAATATCGGAAGGGAGTGGTCACACAAGGGTCACAGGTGAACTGCTGTACCTCGCGAAGGAGGAGAGTTGTGCTGAATTGGCTGCCAACCTTCGCAAGTCGGAGAGGCACTCATAGAATAAAATGTTGTTTATAAAATGTGTTATTTATAAAATGTTTCTTGTGAATGGCAATTGATGAATGTCTTCGTTTTCAGTGAAACCTCTGGATGGATAAGGTTGGCGTGCTGGCAAGTCATTGTCATCGGCGTAGTCGGTGGAGCGGCTGCCACCTTCTCCGCTGTGAGCGCCATCTTCAGCACTTCACAAGCCACTCCTTGCTACTTGCGATAGAAACGATATTTCACTTCTTATTTCTTAACATCGTTTTAAGAAATAATTTTAACTTTTTTATATTTCTATTTTTTAAGCTTGCATTTATTTGATTTCTCTTTCAAGATTTTTATAACTTAGCTATTTCCATTTTGGTCGCTTGTGTGTGTTTTCAATTTGTTTTTTTCCTAGTAATAGTGAATTAATTTTTATACGTCGGGAGGGTATAAATTTTATGCGTAATTTTATTACCGAATTTCTAACGGGCTTACGGAAAAAAACTCTCTCTACAATCTCATTGGTGTTTACCTTGAGATTAACTTAAGGAACAAAATAAGAATAAAAATCTATGTTTCGACGTCTTCCGTAAGCCGTTTTAAAATATTTTGTATTATTTTCACGCTCTTGTTTTTTAAGCTATTAAAGATAAGCCTAATTATTAATAATAATAAAAATTAATATTTTATTTTGTCTCGTAAACATTTATTATTCTTATTTTCTATTTTTAATAAAGATTGTAAGCAATTTAATAAACAATATAGAGTTCTTTTTTAATCACTACATATTATTTTTTAATACAATTGGTTATAAAATATTTTCTGTTCAAATAATTCTTACGTAATATGAAACCTACTAGAAAATTTGTGTACTAAGTTTGTGCACATATCGTGTTTTTTTACGTGAAATGAAGGCAAACGTGTAGGCATGTTACCTGATAGAAATCGGTCAACGCCGTAGACATTACGTTGCCGGCCTTCAAGGAAAGTGTCATTATGGGAGCGGTGTTGGGAGTCCGGAACTCAACCGCTCACCGGATGAAACGCGGTAGGTAAGCTACCACTCAGACGCAGGTTTTCTGCGGGAGTGTGGTACTTCCCCGGGGAAGCCGGCCCATTCACGCTACAGACAAGCAATATGCCATTCTTGACAAAGTATTCGTCTGCAGCGTGGCTCTACCACTTGAAAAATTATACTAAAATATTATTAATGTTTTTTCTATTATTCATAAGCTCTTAATTTTTTTATCTTATTAAAGGTAATTTTCAAATTATTGTTTTATTTTATCCTACAAACCTTTACCTACATGATAATGGAGAGTAAATATGAAAGTAAAAGGACGAAAGGAGACCAAAAAAAGGAATGTAATCGACGTTAGATTATAGTTTAACAATGTGCGGACAGTAAAAACCAGGTCTCTCTCACTCGCGGGGAATCCCTGCTGTGTTTATGTAGTTCAATAGGGACAAACATTTTTGTTTGGAGAATCTAAGGAAGCCAATATACAGACAAATTATTTATGAGGATTTTAATAGTATTAAAATATAAAACATATGAGGCCCGCCACCCACAGTATATACATAAGTTCAATGGGTACATTTTTGGAACGCCACGTAATAGATTAAAATCATTGTTTTTTGGGTAATATATATATATATATATATATATATATATATATATATATATATATATATATATATATATATATATATATATATCCTCTATATATATATATCTATCCTATATATATATATATATAATTTCTCTCTTCCTTATATGTGCAATAAACTATTATTTAGGTTGTAGTTCTAGCATCAAGTTTTTGTAAATAGAAAAGTGTCATGAACGAACTTTGACGTATAGTAATAAAACGTCAAAACGTTGAGAGGACGGGAGAGGATAGCGCAGACGAGAGCATATGTGGGTCGCCCAACTGGACGACGCCATGTGGGGCGCCCCAGGTACCGCTGGAGAGACATAGTGGAGGATGACTTGCGCAACCTTCAAATCTGCAACTGGCAGGAGGTGACGCACGACAGGCCACCGTGGCGTAAGATCTGTTCGGAGGCCAAGATCCATTTTGGGTCGCTGCGTCAACAAAGTTAGATAGTTAGTTAGTTTTTGAATAAACTTTTCTTTTTCTAAAATGGGGAATCATTGGAGCTACATGTTATTGCCGATTTGAATGAGATTGAAGTTAATAACTGGCGACAAACGGTGGTATTCTCATATCGGAAGCCTAGACACACTTCGTTGTGTCTATGCCAGTGAGGTAAGTAGGTAAATGATGAAATATGATGATGATGAAAGTGCGAGGCTAACAACGTGCGGCGAATAGGTAAACAAACATGACATTAATATAAAGTGACGAATACATTTATAATAAAAAACAATGATGATCAATTGGCTTAGCGGCGGAGCCCCGCGCCCCGCCGCTGAGCCGCTCGGGAGGCTGAGCTAATGTTCAGTGATCGCGGGTTCGATCCTATACAGATAAACATACATATCGTCACCTCTTTCTCCTTTAGGGTTAGGCAAATACCACAGATCTCCATCCGCTACGATCCCGGCACATATTGCTTCCTTCACACTCATCCATCTTTTCATACATTCTTCCTCTCACATTCACCGTAGCGAGACGGCTCTCCGTTCCTCGCTTCTCGCTCTCGTGGGAATCAGAAAATGACGGGTGGCGGAACCACGTCGCTATCGTTTTTTGACAATTCATGTATACTAAGATTCATTATAGTGAATCCCACGAGCTGCAAGGGAGGATGGAGGAGCAGAGTCCCGCATGTAAGGCACTATAGTACCCGGAGGAGCCCGATCACGGGACGGTCGACTCGCTTGCGACTACGCTCGCCCCTAGCCACGCATCCATTGGCACTGACCGTGAATTAGCGGAGAGGAAGGGAAATTATTAGAGAAGGAAATAGCAGGGAAAAGAAGAATTAGATGGATATAGACAGGATGATAGGGATATGACACTACCGCAACGGAAGATGAGGAGTGATACGGTAGCAGCTCGGGAGGCCGGGGTCGCGTACCCGTGTACTAATACCATAAATATCGGACACGCGGCTAGGCTAAGATACTCCCTGAACTATATATTAAATATAGGTCAGGGAATAAATATAGGACTCTGGTAGACTAATCCGCAGTGTACGAGCGTGACGTCAGCTCCTCTAGAAATGGGGAAGTCCGTGCTCAGCAGCAGTGAGATATACTATTGTGTATGGACTGTGAAAAAAGATCACTCCAACCAACCAAAAGTCACTGATCATTCAGTGATAATTCAGTAAGATGGCCGCGTTTTACTACACACATAACAGGTTTACTTATTTATAATATTGCGAAATTTTTCGATTCCATCATATCGTACATTTGAATGAAAATAATGAGTGTAGAACTAGCTGAGTTTATAACAAAAATATATATATGAGTACAATTATAAGTTATGTCGATAAATTTATCGGTTGTTATCTTAATGACTTACACAGCTGGGGATAACCGTAATGTGTGTGTGTGTGTAGTAAATAAGTATTAAGTATACCTACGATTGTGGCCAATATGTGAACTAGTAGTCAGTCACATCAATGCGGCCAGCATTGATGTGACTGACTGACAAACGTTGGCACAAATCCGAGTGGCAAAAGGCAGTTGGAAGAACGATGACCATCAACTGCGTTTCACGTTGGCGTGCTCCATTCGCAATCAAAATAACATCAAGAGTGTCTTCAAGTCTTCTCGTCTGAGATGCAGATGTATGTGGGCGGCGGTGGTCAGTCACCACCAGGTGACACGCATGTTCGTTTGCCTGCTCTGATATATAACAAAAAAAAACAAAAAGATTTTTTACATATACCTGATACATACATATGTATATATAGTAAACCCTCCTATAACGCGATTTCATGTCCCTCGTATAACACGTATTTTCCATCGTATAACGCGTAGATTTCCTAAGTCATATATTTGTATGTAGTGTGAAAAATTTATAATGATTCGACAGTCCATAATCAACTTTGTTTGCACGTATTGTTTTTGCTACGATCTCTGCATACTTTCCTTGCTTCCTCCACACTCATTATTCTCCTCACGCGAGCCCCCCGGTTAAGGGTACTCTTGACCTGGCCTTTGTCAATTAAAAACTTTGTCAATTTGGTCACGATATGTTTTCCGTGGTCTTCCACTACCGACCCTTCCATCCACATTAGCAACGTAAATTTCTTTTGCCAGTCGTCTTTCATCTAACGTCTCTATGTGCCCTAACCATCTTAGCATCCATTTCTCTTTTTGTTTATTTCTTTTTGTCGTATCGTTTGGCAAAGACCGCCGATGGTAGCTAGTTTCACAGAGTGGTGGTGAGTGGAAAGAAGTTTCGAGCGAAGCGCACCGTTGTAGATCGCCACTCATCCAGATGGTGGGGATGAAACTTTTCTATACGTCGAGTTGTGCGGTTGTGGAATTATTCCAAACAATTCCTCACAGCACACCCATGATAAAAGCAAGTAAAAAATGCTGAGTGATGCGACATCCCTCCGTAGCGCTAGAGAATAAAGCCGATCGCTGAGATCTTGGTCATCGATAATTCGAAAAGACGTTGTATGCGGGAGAGGCTGATACTGAGGTGTCCCGGTCCAGAGATGAGAACAGTATTCCATGTACGGCTTGATTTGTGCCTAATAAAGTTGAATTCGAGTAACATTGAGTCATTGGACGCATGTTATCAGTCCTATAGCCGCCGCTAATGACACTACAAACTTAGAACCGACGGGGCACGCACGCTTCTCGTTCATCGCACTGAAACACATTGAATTTTTATCTATATTACGGTAAGTTACATTTTTTCAATTTATATAAAAATTTCTTTCATTTACTTAGTATACTGCCTGCCGTACTGCTTATGGGGACACCCGGCATCTTTAGGGGTTGCAATTCTTCCAAAATAAAATTCTTCCAAAGTAAAATTAATTTATTTTTCTATTCATTGTACATTTATATATATATATATATACATATATATATATATATATATATATATATATATATATATATATATATATATATATATATATATATATATATATATATATATATATATATATATATATATATATATATATATATATATTGTTGTTTTTATTATATGTATATATATTTATATTGACACGTTTGTCGGAGAACCGACAATCGTTGGAGTAGACAAGTGCTGGAGTGGAGACCGCGACTCGGCAAACTTAGTGTGGGACGCCCACCTGTTAGATGGAGCGACGCTCTGCGCAAGGCGGCTGGCAGTGACTGGATGTGTGTAGCCGAAGATCGGGCTAGGTGGTGCGCCTTGCGTGAGGCCTATGTTCAGCAGTGGACTGCTGCGGCCCGTATATATATATATATATATATATATATATATATATATATATATATATATATATATATATATATATATATATATATGTATATATATATATATATATATATATATATATATATATATATATATATATAAATCTTATGCCGGACGGGTGACATGTCTATCCAAAAGACGTCAGACGAACTAATAATTTTGATAAAAAACAATTTATTTCTTTTTTATTTAAAATAACGAATTTAAAAAGAAATAATATAAAAAGTTTTATTGCATTTAATAATACATTTATCGACGTATCACTACAGTATTTAAACCACCATATAAATATGTTTAAAACAAAACAAACAAAAATCTAATTTTAAGTATGCAAACAGGAACTTCTTCTTTTGGTTGCGGTGAATTCATTACATGATTTAGTTGTTTCTAAATTTATTGTATGTGACATATGCTAAGCAAAACTTATTTTATGACACTTGTTAAATTAAAATTATTTTCTATTTGTTTAGTTTATTCCTATATTATAATATTATTAAGGTTTTAATTTTTGCTGTTGTAAAAGCAGGTGTCATGAATAAAGATTTTTCTGTGTCTATTTCTATAATTAATTAATTCATTAATAGTGCCAAAATAGTACGGAAAATTTCGCCAATAACACGTAGAATGGAAAAGACGAGAAAGACTAATTGGTACGGTCGAGATAAGAATGGAAAGAGATAAGAATTGAGAATACACGAAGGAGATTGATCGAGTAATTTAGTTAGTTTTATATGGCATACCCCATATGGTTTTATACCCCATGGAGAGTGATCAACGCCGCCCATAGACATTTATAATGCTATAAGCTTGGCAGAAGCGTTGTCCGTTTTTTGAGGAATATATTGGCTAGTTTTTTGAAGGTTAATTTCGCTTGGATAGTTTAACTAGTTGATTACTAACTGGTTAACTACGAACGACCGATTGGCTCAGTGGCGGGGACCTCCGCCCACGGAGTCAATGGTTCGATCCCCGCATCGGAATAAATATATGTACGGATTATAAATATTTATTCTGAGTCTGGTAACTCCCCCATCCGTAATTCCTTTCCTGCCCTTTCTTCTCTATTCTTCTCCCTTCCTTCTCGCCGATCCACGGCCTGCCGTGCCAATTATCCTCCCTTCGGCTCGTGGGATTCACTGAAACGAATTTTAATATATTTTATTGTTGAAAAATGGCGGTGACGTGGTTCGCCACCCGTCACGTCCTGATTCCCGCGAGGGCGAAAAGCGACTTATAAAGAGCTGTTTCGCTGCGATGAATGTGAGAGGAAGAATGGTTGAAGGAAGCGGGGAGGGTGTCTCAGGATATATATATATATATATATATATATATATATATATATATATATATATATATATATATATATTCGCTATTAGCTAATATATATATATATATATATATTAGTCATCGCTATTAGCGATAAGACCGCCATTTTTGTATAAATATTACAATCAATAACTGCATAATTTTGTTTTTGGTGTACAGTAAAGAATATATCTATCAATCTATTTATCTAACCTTAAAGGTGTTATAATGTATTTTGAATATTACAGGTCCCAGTGTTCAATATGGCGTTTAGTAGTATCATTCGTGTGGTGACACGCACGAATTCTTCTAGAATCATAATAAACTGCCAAAAAGCTTTATATAGTACTGAGAATGCAGGTATTGGATTTTTATTAATTTTTTTTAATAGAATAAACAGACAAGCGGTTAATCATAAGTAACTAACGCCAGTCATAGACATCCAAAGTGGACAGTCAAAAGTTTTACTTAGCTAAGATCCGCGACAAGCAAAACAATGACAGAAAATTAATAATGTGTGTTTTTCTGCTGGATGAAGTGGATTTATTTGGAATTTAAACCAAAAACTTACCGAAAATCGGCCATCAATTCTCCACCCACCAACCACTCTACACAACACAACACAACGTGTGTTTACGTTACCGCTTTTCCACCTTGTAAACGACAGATGTTTCACACCAACACGAGGCATATTCAGGTATAGTAGACTCTACGAAAGACAACCGAAAAGTTTGGTGACTTCATCCAGCAGAAAACAGACATTATTAATTTTCTGTCATTGTTTTGCTTGTCGGGGATCTTAGCTAAGTAAAAGTTTTGACTGTCCACATAGTGACGGATTTCCGCAAAGTAACGTCTGACTCCATTAATGACATCCAAAGTATCAAGACCACTACAGATGCGTTCTTTTTTATTTAATATTTTTAAATGCACTTAATGCCATTGGCCATTTTCTACCAACTTGCGTCAATTTGCGTGCGAAACTGACAAATTTAGTTTGAAGGTGGTACAGCTAATAGTAAAGTACAAACTAATCTAATTATATAAATGTAAATACATACAACACATACATTTTGTTGCGTAACACATATGAAAAATCATTTTTTCATGAAACGATAAAAACCCAATTTTGAAATCTCAAAATCCTGGTCAAGCAAGCCACCAAAACTTTTAAAAATAAATTGTTAAGACGTCCGTCAGTGCGTGACAAGAACAGTTAATATAAAATAGCTGCGCGCGGGAAAGAGACAGGACGATTTTCTAGAAAAGATCACACATTGCTGGAACATTTTAACGAATTTAAGGAATGCTAGAACTTTCGATTTCGATTCGAGAGTTTTATTTAATATGGAAGAAAATAGTAGAAAAGAAGAAATGTGTAGAAGTAAAGTGAAGAGAAGGGAAACTAGTGGCCGATTTCATTTAGCTCTGTTAAGAGTATGACGACCAAAAGAAGGAATTGGACCGATCAATCCCATTATTCACCCAACGAAAATAGTTAACATGGTAAAGACGTAACTCTGACATACTATGAGGGTCCATTTCTTTTGTTATATTTGTGCTATCATAGCTCTACCAATACTTAATTACATACACACATATATAATCACGACTGTTCCCCGTAGGGGTAGGCAGAGACCTCAGACCTCCATCTGCTACGATCCCGGCACACTTTCTTCGCTTCATCGACGCTCATCATACTAAATTTTATACTATTATTGCTGTGCGAACTCTTTTTTTGTGGAACAGAGCGTAACATACATATTGTACGTGTAACTCCAAAAAAAAAATCTCTTTTTCTCACTTCTCATTCTGATTCCATTTAACGGATAAGCTTATACGATGGTTTAAATCGTATTTACTTCAAAAATGCATCTCGTTTCATCTATATATATAGTTATTCTTGAAATATCTATAATTCTCGCAAAACTTCTTACGAAAAAAATTTTCATGTTACAGATAAATAATACGCCATTCTTGACAAAGATTCCTCTGCAGCGTGGTTCTACCACTTCCATTATATATCATCGTTTCATAACAGAGCATTATAAACTGAATAAATAAATATAAAAATATATTAGTATATCTAAACGCCATTAACGAAAATGACACCTAATTAGCTGTATGTTGCATACTTCTCAAATATTTACTGACATTGCGTATCTAAAGTACTATACATTATCTGCGAGTATTGCAAGCGATTGTATGACTGTCACGGTTCATAGTAATTAGTTCTAGGCCTCATATAATATTGACACCCACTGACATTTACAAACGGTTATATTCATTAATGAGCTTTAATGCGAAAGTCGATTATTTATGATTAATTATATAGTGGCAGAATCACGCTGCAGGCGAATATTTTGTCAAGAATGGCATAATATTTGTCTGTAGCATGAACGGGCCGGCTCGCCCGGGGAAGTACCACACTCCCGCAGAAAACCGGCGTCTGAGTGGTAGCTTACCTACCTCCCCATTCCCACTCCCATGACACTTTCATTAAAGGTCGGCAACGCTTCTGCACTCCCTATGGCGCTGCGGAAGTCTATGGATGGTGTTGATTGCTTTTCATCAATAACACACCTACTCGTTTGACTTCCTATCCCATAAAAAAACTTATTTTTAAATCTACACACTTGTTTTCTTGTAATTATAAAATACTGTACAGTACTCAAAAAATTTCGTTATATATTCGTACAATATAAAAGGATTTTTTTTTTTTTTCAAATAGTCTCACAAAAAATTCTTTTTAAAGTTAATATTAAAACTAATTGACTAACACCGCTATGGGAACTAAATGGCGATCTGAGACAGGGCGCAAGAACCTCTCAATGTTTTTTTTGTGCTTTTCCCGCCAACTTATGTCAGTGACGTTGTGTTTTTATTTCATTTTCATAATCTTATATTATTATCAGTTATATTGTTTAAGTGTGGTGGCGTATTATACAATATAGTTAAATTAAGGCGTATTAGTGAAGTGATATGAAATAAATGCGTGTAATGTGATTTTTTAAGTTGACCGAAAAAGTCCATAGAAGGTTTTGGTAGAACAGCAATATTTTATCAAGACATAACGTGATAAGTTGACTAGTTATATTTCAAGAGATTTGATGTTATTTCAAAATTGTGTAAAAGCGGACCGTGTAAAAAAAGAGATGGGTGTACTTTTCTATCTTATCGTGGATCTTAACTTAGCAAGTTTGATTGTTTCTTTGATATTAAAAATGTTTCGATTTATGTAAATAATAAATAATTAAATATGTATTTTGAACGCGCAATCAAAAAATTGTGAAGTAACCGACTAAATTTTCTGTTACAATCACAATAATTGCCCCCGATTACGTTATCTCGAGGGCAGAGAGAAAAATCGTTATTAATTACAAATTGCGCAATTTACCCCAGCCTCTGTGCTCCGGGATCGAATATAATAAGAGATAACCGAACAAACATGCCAATATGGTTGTGAAACAATTAATTTAAGATGATAGACTCGTAATTGTCTTATTTTTATACAGACTGATTCTCGATATTGGCTTTACTAAAGTAGTGGCCAAACTCGTGTGACTTTTGCGAATCGTAATGAAAAAAATTATAAAATTTGCTTTTTTATACAACCCAGATGTCTTACTGCTGTGCACGGATGATGATGATAAACAATCACCGTTGCTCATAAATGTCTACAATACCAAAGACGCGTTGCTGTCTTTTGGGGTATATGTAGGCTTGTTCTTGTAGGTTCTTATACCGCATCGGTTTGGAAATACAGAGGCAACCATGTATGCACCATTACTCTGTGGAACCAGCTTCCTTCCGTAAATCCAAAAAGTGGTGGATCATGAAAGGAAACACCTGATAAATGCACTGTATCAAATCGTCTAGATGGTAAGGATAAAACTGTATATACGTACGTATTGATTGTTATTTTTTTTTAATTTCAGCCCGATACTACACAAAGAAACACGAATGGGTCTCCGTAAACGGTGATATTGGGACCGTGGGTATCTCCAGTTACGCACAGGTTAGTTATATCTTCAACAATAGAGCCGTCACAGTTCACGGCTGGACCTTGACCTGCTTTAAGATGGAAATATAACCAAATACTCACACTTGACATTATCACTGATATTAGTTTAACCCAAAATATATATAATTTACTCTTCACTGCGAGAATATAAAACTGTTGAATATCTTCAAAACTAGTTCTCATGATTATCTGCGAGACTATAAAACTATCAAAAATCTTCGAAAGTCTAGTTTTCATTGTCAACTGCGAGACTATAAAACTATCAAATATCTTCGAAACTCTCGTTCTCGTTGTTATCTGTGAAACTATAAAACTATCGAATATCTTCGAAACTCTAATTCTCATGATTATCTGCGAGACTATAAAACTATAGAATATCTTCAAATGTCTCATGGTTATCTGTAAGACTAAAAAACCATTGAATATCTTCGAAACTCTAGTTATCATGGTTATCTACGAGACTATAAAGCTATCGAATATCTTCGACACTCTAGTTCTTATGATTATCTACAAGACTATACAACTATGGAATATCTTTGAAACTCTAGTTCTCATTGTCATCTTCGAGACTATAAAACTATTAAATATCTTCGAAACTATATTTCTCTTTGCTATCTGCGAAACTATAAAACTATCGAATATCTTCAAAACTCTAGTTCTCATGGTGATCTGCGAGACTTTACTATCGAATATCTTCGAAACTAGTTTTCATGGTCATCTGCGAGACTATAAAATTTGATCTATACATATTGCTATGTTGTCAAAGGAAAAGATAAGAAATAAAATAGAAATACCTTTTTTATTTCATTTGCCGTTTTTTCTCCTCTGAGAAGTTTCATTCATTAAGAAATAGTGATAAAAGCTTTACTGATAACAGACTGACGTTCGATAAATCAAATAAAATTTCGTATATCGATATAAAGAATTTTATTTGGAATTTGAACTATTAATTAGCTACATTCATAGCTACATCGCGATATAACATCTGATTGGGAGGTCAAATCCCTATATATCCATCCGTCCATTGTTCCAGTCACACATCGTTTTCAAAGATCCATAAATATTATCTTTTAAAATTATTATGTAGGTAGTCCGGGTCAAGCGCGTGCGGTCTGATAAGATATTTCTTTTTATTTTTTAATTCATTAATTGCTTTGAAACTTGAACAAAAATATAAACAAACGGATTTGGTTAATTATAAAAAAGGCCACTCTGAAAATCAGCGCTGCGGCTTGCCGCGGCTTTTTGCTGGTTGTGGACCATTTCATAATCCGTACTGCAGTATAGGAAACATAATATACTATCATTACATACACATCGTCACGCCTGTCTCCCGTAGAGGTAGGCAGAGACCACAGATCTCCATCTGCTACGATCTCGGCATACTTTCCTTGCTTCCTCCACACTCATTGTTCTCCTCATGCAATCCCGCCGGTTTAGGGTATTCTTGACCTGGCCATTCTTAAAAACTTCAGCAATTTGGTCAAGGTATGTTTTACTATCATTATGATTGTATTTTTTTTTTATTATATTTGTTTATTATAATTTTGGTCTTTCATTTCAGTGTCTTGTCTCATAATTTTTATTTTATAATATACAATATTATTATGTACATTTTTATCTTCTGTTTCTGTGCTGTTTATTGAACTTATTAATAAAGATTTTTTTTCTATATACAAGAAATAACAAACAATTTACTTCTTGACTTAAATAACAATTACTTAGTATTAATACTGATTTATGGATTCTTATTTCTAACCATAACCATATTGCGATACAAAGAAGTGTAAAATACATAGCAGCGACATCTGTTGATACATGGGTGGACTAATACAAGCTTAAACGCAAAAAAGCGAAAACGTAGTAAACGAAAACATACCACCTGACTCAAAAAAGCTTTTAAGATTTCCGAAATAATTATATCTGATTACTCAAAACAATCAGTTTCAACGCTGTATGAAATTTTCTATTGGTCATAGAACTGCGGGACTCAGACCGTTCGACACGGTATTTTTTCTGATCCGAATATGCGATAAAAAGTTTTTGACATCCATGTCATTTACAGCGTTTTCGCATTTTTGTCTCGATGCGAGTAAATTTTACAGGAACAGTAAAAACTGACTAACTCTTATAGTTTTGAAAATTATTCTCACTCTAGATATATAAAGAGGTATTCATATATGAGATAAATACAGTTATGCTTGAGATTTTTCGATTTTTTTTTTTATGCTTAAGAAAAGCAATCAACGCCGCCCATAGACATCCGCAGTGCCATGGGCAGTGCAGAAGCGTTGCCGGCCTTTAAGTAAAGTGTCATTACGGGAAAGAGAGGGAACGAAGCGCGTTAGCATATATATATATATATATATATATATATATATATATATATATATATATATATATATATATATATATATATATATATATATATATATATATATATATATATATATATATATATATATATATATATATATATATATATATATATATATATATATATATATATATATATATATATATATATATATATATATATATATATATATATATATAAGCATCGGTTTTCTGCGGGAGTGTCGTACTTCCCCGAGCGAGACCGCTCATTTATGCTACAGACCAACAATATGTCATTCTTGACAAAGTATTCGTCTTCAGCGTGGCTCTACCACAACAAAAGGTTATCAATAAGATGGCGTTAAAAGTGTGAAAACGTGTTTTATTTGGAATTAAAATTTCTGATTATTATTCTACTGCATTTCAGGATGCACTGGGGGAAGTTGTCTTTGTACAGTTACCAGACGTTGGTCGAGAAATAGCGGCAGGCGATGAGTGCGGAGCCCTTGAAAGTGTGAAGGCAGCTAGTGAAGTTTACACACCAGTTTCAGGCACTGTGAGTGCTTTGACTTCTCCGTTCCACAATTATGGTTCTTTGGCGAAGAGAATTAATTAAAACATTATACAGCGGACCCGAGGTAATCCGACAAACGTTTTGCACGGCGATGTCGCATCGTCGAATTTGTGGGCTTATATGTACTCCGGAATTTTTTGAATCAGAGTACCTTGTAATCGACAAAATTACAAATTAGATAATCTATTCGAAGTACGAATCATACTATGTACATATATATTATTATATGAATGTGGAATTTATTAAATTAAACATCACAATGGAGAGCTAATATTTTATTATAAAAATGACAATTGCAGTGCTATAGAACTTACAAAAACAACAGTGGTGGTGTATACAACCTATCCATTCGTGCGTTATATTATAATAGTGAAGATATGCCGAAATTCTATGTACAATCAACAGTGATAGGCGTGTCGGATTACAGGGGGCGCTGGATTATATAGGGTCTGGATTACCGCGGTTCCACCGTATATGATGACTTTTACATTGCAATCTTGGACTAGGATAATCAAGAGACTTGTGTATTTTTTCATTAAATGCAGATAAGGAGTTTGTGATGCCTGACTTTGTGATGTTACGGATGTCTACCTATGGGCGGCAGCGATCACGTACCACTATCCATGACAAATAATCATTGCCGCTAGTGGATAATTACAGCATTGAAGATATTGCAAATGCCTTCAATGCTGTAATTAGAGTTACATACACTACAATTGCTTCTTGATATTAAAAAGGAGCATGTCCGATGCAGTACTTAATTAGGATTAGAATTTTAGATTAAAAAATCGACCCCAGCTCGTTTTTTCGATCTGAAAATAAAATACAATTCGTTTCCCGCAATAAATTTATGAAAATTTTTAAAATTTTTATTTTTTACTGATTTTTTTTTAATTATACCGTATTTATTGATATAGTTCCGTATTCACAAGATTTACGGAAAATTAATCCCAAAGTTTTTGGAACAGGTATACGTCGCCAGGATCAAATCGTCTCATAAAGTTTGGCATACTTTTCGTACATTTAAATTTACCCTCTCAATTTTTGGTTCATTCACTATACTTTGTTTCGTATAACATCTAATGCTAAACTAAATATGAAAATAATATACATTTTCAATATAAAATATATCCATGAAAAGCTTCAGCGCCCACTAGGGGGCGGTACCGTTCTCGTTGGAAACTTAATTTTTTTAAGGGATTGGAAGGCAAACGAGCAGGCGTGTCACCTGATGGAAAGCAATCAACGCCGCCCATAGACATTCGCAGCGTCATAGGCAGTGCGGAAGCGTTGCCAACCTTTAAGGAAAGTGTCATTACGGGAGTGGGAGGTGGAGGGGGGAGGGAAAGGGTAGGGGGAGGGCCTTCAGAACTCAACCGCTCACCCTACAAAGCGCGGTAGCTAAGCTACCACTCAACCACCGGTTTTCTGCGGGAGTGTGGTACTTCCCCAGGCGAGCCGGCCCATTCATACAACAGACATATTATGCCATTTTTGACAAAGCATTCGTCTGCAGCGTGACTCTACAACTATCAAAACTTATATCGTAGATTATTCATTGTTTCATCAGAAATGGGGAGCAGTGAGATATGTATAGATAAAAAAAAATATATTCGTTTGCAAAATTAGAAAGAGATATTTATTTGTAACATTTGAAATCAACAGGTGACAGAGAGAAACGACATGGTGGAGTCAACGCCGTCGATGATTAATAAATCTTGCTATGAACAAGGCTGGCTCTTTCGTCTCAAGCTATCTGGCGTCCAGGAGTTGCAGAAGTTAATGGATCAAACCGCCTACGACAAATACCTCGCAGAATCACATTAATGTTTATGCGGTTGTATATATTTATAACATACATAAATACGTATCGTCACGCCTGTTTCCCGTAGAGGTGGGCAGAGACCGCAGATCTCCATCCGCTACGATCCCGGCACACTTATTTTGCTTCCTCCACACTCATCCATCTTTTCATCCATCCTTCCTCTCACTTTTATCGTAGCGAAACGGTACTTGGTTCTCGCCCTCGTGGGAATCAGGACGTGACGGGTGGCGAACCACGTCGCCGTCATTGTTAACAAATTAGGTTTATTGTAATTCGTCATAGTGAATCCCATATATATTTATAAATAGGTGGCAGATATTCTTTATATCATAGAGTAAGTAAATGCACATTATTAGTTGTTAGAATTTGAAGATAATGTTTATACAGGGTGTCCGATAATACAATCTTTTCGACCTTAACAACTCCTTCCAAACAGAGATTACACACATATCACATTTATTAACACGCCTGTTTCCCGTGTCTACGCGGCAGAGAGCACAGATCTCCATCTGCTACTACCTGGGCACAATTTTTGCTTCCTACACATTCCTCACTCTCTTCATGCAAGCCCGCCGATTAAGGTTATTCTTGACCTAACCTCCCATTAAAACTTCCGCAATTTGGTCAACGTATATTTTCCTGGATCTCCCCCTACCGACCCATTCATCCACATCCAAAACTTCTTTTACTAGTCGTATTTCATCCATCCTCTCTATGTGCCAAAACCATTTAAGCATCCCTTTCTCAACTTTTATCACGATACCTTCTCTTAATTCACATCGATCTATTATATCTTCATTTCTTATTGTAATCATTCAAAGTTACCCCACACATACTTCTTAATGCTTTCATTTCCACCGCATTCAGTCTGTTTCCATGACTTTTGCCAAATCCAACTTTCATTATCGTACTTCAGTGTCGAAACAAGCACTCCCCGATTAACCGCCAGTAAGGCCTTTTTAGACACATTCTCACTTTTCATAAAGAAGTGCAGAATAACAAGGATTATTTGACCATACCCTAATCTACCTACCACCTACCTGACACCCAATATTATAAGAAGGAAATATAACTTTATCAAAATAACTATAATATTATATTTTATCATTTATTATTGTTATTTAGTTTTCATTTACAATAAATTTCTTTTAAGAAAGAAATGTGACTAGAATTGTTTTAATTATAACTAGAAATCTTGTTAACAATTTTAACATAGCCAATAAAGCTTGTGCTAGGGGAAGGCTGTATTGGACATCAATAGTCCAATTGAAGATATGAACTCACGACCTCAGATTGTAAGTCAATGCTTTACCGACTCAACTATCTGTGCTTATGATCTCTTTCCTTGTCCCATTACATCCCTCGTACCCAAATAGAATACATTTAAGTTTACTGATGCAGTAATAACTTACGAATAAGTAAGTATCCCCTCTTGTCCGATTGCTTCTTCTTTCACGAAAATAAGTTAAAGATGTGAAGTAAACGATACATTGAAATAAAACGCTTTTTATGGGTTATATGCTTTTTATTGCAATAAGATAAAAACCATATGTTATTCTATGTTAAACGCACTAAACGTATTTATTATCGAATAATGAATATATGTATTATATATAAACTTTATAATAATCATTATGTTGCCTGATGAGCAAAACATAATACAAAGACAAAATTAAAACAAAAACATTTAAAAGCGTACTCATATCTTAAAGGTCGGCAAGGCATTTGCGTGCCTCTGGTGTTGAGGATGTCTGAGCGTTTAAGCGAATTATTCATCATTTATAATAGGTATACTACCGCTAGAGCAAGTGAAAATAGCTAAAGAATCCTTTCAATTCATTTTGAATAACAACAATTCATTTGTAGGAAGAAAAGGATTCTGAAAATTAAATATAATGATAGCATAACAAATCCTAAAACAGGCTTTTGAGGTTATTATTCTATTGCCACTCTGTGAAATATTGTACAGCTCATATAGCTCGTGGTTGTAAAGTGCTGTTTAATGAGCCGAACGTCATCAAAACCATTATGATCGGACGCCTTCTTTGGGCTGGGTACGTGGTACGGATGGACGACGCTAGAGTACCTAAATGCCTACTCGACAGCAAACCAGATGGTCGTAGAAGCCGCGGAAAGCCCAAGCTCAAATGGCTAGATGGAGTCGAGGACGACTGAAAAGCAATCGGTGTGAGGGGCTGGAGGGTAAAAACTAAGCGACGATCCCACTGAGGCTCACCCGTGGCTGTAATGCCTTGATGATGACTAAAAAATATGAATATTTTTAAATAAAATGACTTGAATACTTTTTGATACGTTTTTGAAGCATAGAATACAGCTTATTGCTAATTTCGGTAAGATAAGCTAATAGGAAGCTAGATCATATGTACGTACATAAATACACATCTTCAGCGACATCTATTGGCAGGAAAACGTTGATTACATTGGAAATTTCGTGCGGTTTACATCGAATGTAATTCCATCAAAAGCACCAACGTTATGCACATCTCGCTCCACACTGCTGTATTCGTCATACTCTACGATGCACATCCGCTTCTTCGGAAAGAAACAAATTTTTTGAACGTTACCAAATTTGCCAAAGTGTTCTTTTGCTGACGTTACATCGAATAACCCCTCGGGAACATTAATGCAACTGCAAAACGCAAAAATAACATTGACTACAAAAACAAAATTAATACTTACAACAGTTCAATCTGCTATTGTCTTACGTGACTGAGGTTTTTATTTTAATACAATCAGGCACTGGTCTTTTGAACGTATTTTTTGATGTCGCTACTTCCATTTTCACGTATAACTTAGTGATCCGTAAAATAAATGTAAAACCATCGGTCGAAAAGATTGAATGAACGTTAAATCTCTCGCTGTTTACAAAAGATTAATTGAAGCTAGAAAATGAACATAGAGACGACTAATGTATGATTAAATGAATCAAATGTCGATAGAACGATTCGAACGGCTCGCCTAACCGTGCGACTATGTTCCAAGACTGCAATCACATGTATATTTGATTGCGCACTAGAATTGTTTCTTTTGTTATCGTCACAAGGTGCAAAATCAATTGTAGCGGTTGATAAAATGTGTTTACGTGGGGATTTTGAAAATAATATCGGGTTACACGTGTATTACATTCAAATGTTGATGTTAGCAAATAAATTGCCTACAATGAAAATAGACATTTGAAATATAGAATGTACATTCAAATTGTGAATGCACGTACTATGATATTTAATAACATAGATACATATCGTAACGATTGTTTCACGTAGGTGTAGGCAGAGACCACAGATATTCATCTGCTACGATATCGGCATACTTTCCTATCTTCCTCCACACTCATTACTCTCCTCATGCAAGTCCGCGCGTTAAGGATACTCTTGACCTGGCCTTTCTTAAAAACTTCAGCAATTTGGTCAAGATATGTTTCCCGTGGTCTTCCCCCACCGACCCATCCATCCACATCCGCAACGTAAATTTCTTTTGCTAGCCGTCTTTCATCTCTCCTATCTATGTGCCCAAACCATCTAAGCATCCCTTTCTCAACTTTTGTCACGACACCTACTTTTACTCCACATCGCTCTCTTATATCTTCATTTCTTATTCTATCATTCAAAGTTACTCCACACATACTTCTTAATGCTCTCAATTTCAATTCATTCAGTCTGCTTTCATGAGTTTTCTGCCAACCCAACTTTCACTACCGTACATCAGAGTGGGAACAAGCAGTCTCTGATGATCCTTTAATGCTACGTTTTCTTTTCGTGTTAGCCGTGTGTTTTATATCGATCAGTGAAATAATAGTTTTAAATTTTGTTTCTTTTTTTTAGGTCAGTTTGATAGTTTTAAGGTTATACAAGTCCTAAAATAGAATTCTGTTTTTATTAAAATTTCAGTGGTTTTTAACAAACACATTATATATACTCTGGGAGGAAGGCAAACGAGCAGGCGTGTAGCCTGATGGAACGCAATCAACGTCACCCATATATATCCGCAGTGACATAGGCAATGCGGAAGCGTCGCCGACCTTTAAGGAAAGTGTTATTATGGGAGTGGGAAAGGGGAGGGAAGTGGAGGGGAGGGGAGGATGTTGGTCCTCCGGAACTCGGCCGCTCACCGGACAAAGCGCGGTAGTTAAGCTGCCACTCAGACGCTACTTTTCTGCGCGAGTGTGGCACTTCCCGGGCGAGCCGGCCCATTCATGCAAGCGTTGTCGGCCTTTAGAATAGTGTAGGCTTGTTTTTTGAAGGTTAGTTCGTCCATCGTGTCGGTTCAGAAACACCGCTGGAAAGAAGTTTCAATAAAAACACACCGTACTTAAAAAAAACCATTAGAATCATAAATATTTATTCATTTGACAAAACTTAAATCTCTTGCATTAAAAACGTAGAAGTTCATTTTAATGCTGCAGCACCGGATATGATTTCGATGAGTTCTCTAGTTATAACCGACTGCCGCGTCCTATTGTACAGGAGGGAGAGTTTTCTGAGCATCTCAGCCGCGTTCTTAACCGCGCTGTCCATTGCTGACACTCGGGCTGACAGCTCAGAAGCAGAGCCATGCTTTAGCGTGTAATATAGCAACGCTGCGAGCGTCCACTCTGCGTAGCTCTGGAGATGGTCGTCTTCTAGGTCGTCGAATGCCAACATGTTTGGCGCCACCTGTAATTCAATAGAAATAGAAATAGAACTTTATTTATAACACATTTTTTTATAATAACTAAAATTAAATGCTTAATAATATAATAATTTACAAATAATAATATACACAAAACAAAAAGAAAATAATTTTAATTTAACAAGTGTCATAAAAAGGTTCTTGCTCAGCATATACCAGGCGTTTTCAGCAAGAACCAACATGGTCAGATCGCGGACCACAGTGACGACTCTGACACACTCATACATACACATACATTCATATATATAGCTACTAATACTCATATACACATACACATAAATAGCACTGTGTTATTATTAAAGAAAAACGACTTTCAAACAAGGAATATTCGACCTACAACATAATATAAATACGGTTGTGTTTTGAAGTTTGTCACTAAATTTAATTCTGCCACAAAACACATTCTATTCGTCATATCAGTACAATATTCTCTGTCGTTATCCCTATCCCCCGCAGGGGTTGGCAGAGACCACAGAGCTCCATCCGCTGCCATTCATCGCAGCGAAACGGCTCGTCATTGGTCGCTTTTCGCCCTCGTGAGAATCAGAACGTGACGGGTGGCGAACCACGTCGCCGTCATTTTTCGACAAATTAGGTATCGTGTAATAAAATGCAAAAAAATTATATATATTTTTTTACGGTGAATAAGTAAGAACGAAAGCACTAACAATATCAAATAAAAGAACCAACGTGGAAATGGGTAGAGCCACGCTGCAGACGAATACTTTGTCTAGAATGGCATATTATTTGTCTGCAGCTGAAATGGGCCGGCTCGCCCCGGGGAAGTACCACACTACCGCAGAAAACCGGAGTCTGAGTGGTAGATTACCGCTTCATCCGGTGAGCCGTTGCGTTCCGGCACTCCCAAAAAATAAGGTGAGAGGGGGGGACCCCCCCCCCTCCTCTCAAGTGAGAGGAGGGGGGGATTGGGCCACCGGAGCTCAACCGCTCACCGGGCGAAGCGCGGTAGCTAA
Organism: Baronia brevicornis; assembly: GCA_031353405.1. Classification (NCBI taxonomy): domain Eukaryota; kingdom Metazoa; phylum Arthropoda; class Insecta; order Lepidoptera; family Papilionidae; genus Baronia; species Baronia brevicornis. Next base: position 743,212 of record JASFAT010003225.1, on the reverse strand, counting down.
GCTATTACTCAGACACCGGTCTTCTGTGTCGGGAGTGTGGTAATTCCCCGGGCGAGCCAGCCCATTCGTGCTACAGACAAATAATCTACCGTACTATTATATTATTTATGTTCCGATTACATGCGTACCTCGATAATTTGCTTGTTGAATACCGGTATAATACTCATGGTGTACTTGATAGGGCTGAAGTACTTGTTATAGTATATCTCTCCTTGGTCGTAGCTGTACCCCGATTCGATGATAGCAAGAGCTAATCGCGAAGCATCCGTGAATACTGGGGTTACCCGGCCGACCTTGAATGCAATAAATCCAAGTGACAATCAGACCAAATCATTATTTCTCATATATTATATACCAAAATCGTCTATACCATAGAGCTCAACTAGTGCTCAACTTTTATAAGAAAAAAAAAATTGTTTATCTACGCCACAATACTAAGATAGGCATTTTAGACGGCTAGATAAAATGATTTTTCATGAAAATAGAGGTATTTCATAACGCCCCACATTAAACACGAACTTATATATATTTGAAACATCATTATGTAGAAAATAATAGAAATATAAAATATGAAAAAACTTTATTGTATAGTGGTCAGATCTGTGGTCTCTGTCTACCCCTACGGGAAACAAGCGTGACGATTTGTATGTACATAAAAATATATTTTTTTTTAACAGCCAATATATGTCCCACTGCTGAGCACGGGCCTCTCCATTTCTGGAGGATCGGACGTTAACCCACCACGCTTGTCCAATGCGGATTGGCGGGGTTACCACACTCGGAATAAATATTTGTAAATCCATGCATATTCCGATGCGGGGGTCGAACCCACGACCATTGATTCCTCGGGCGGAGGGCCCCGCCACTGAGCCAATCGGGCATCTGGAGTACTGTAGCGTATGTAAAATTCTGAAAATAAAGGTGTTTATTATTATTACCTTGTCGTCGCGATGAAACTCACCTGCTTGGCCGTCATGATGAAATGTTTCGAATAGTTGGAGCGCAGCAGTGATCTCGACTTGTCGCCGACGCACACCAGCTTGTGAGTTTCGGGTACCGCGCTGCGACTCGTCATGTTTCGCCGGATGTTTCTGGCGACGCCGCTGTGTACACCCCCACAGAGACCTTCGTCAATATCGAGATGCATTTAATCAATAGAGTCGGGCGTCACTTTGCGGAAATCCATTATTATAGAGTGCCCAATGACATTAAATTTGCCATTTTGTGTAAAATTTTGAATAAATAAGTCAGAATTTTTACTTGGCTAAGATCCGCGATAAACAAAAAAAAAGCTGAAAAATAATAATGTATATTTTTTTATTGGACAAAGTGGATTTACGTAATACTTAAACTAAATCTTACTGAAAAACGGAAGACGGACAGATGACTTAAAGGTTGTCCTTCCTAGAGTCTACTATACCTGATGATGCCTCGTGCTGAGACGAAACACGTGTCGTGTACGTTGTGGAAGAGTGGTGGTGTGTGTTCCGTGTTATTGGTGTTGATGACAGTGGTTGGTAAGTGGAGAGTTGCTGACGGTGGGTTTCTAATAAGATTTAGTTTAGGCTCTATATAAATCCACTTCCTCCAGTAAAATACACAATTATTTTTCCGCTTTTGTTTGCTGATCACTTCCTACCAGTTGACCTACTGGCGAAACTGAGAAAATTGGTTTTTTATATATATATATATATATATATATATATATATATATATATATATATATATATATATATATATATATATATATATATATATATATATATATACATACATACATACATATATAATTTCATATAAAATATTAATCTTGACCTTCTAAGAGTGCCTCTCCGACTTGCGAAGGTTGGCAGCCAATTCAGCCCAACTCTACTCCTCCTTCGCGAGGTGCAGCAGTTCTGGAGCACTCGCTATCCCGGCCCACTCCCTGATATTACGTAGCCAAGACTTTCGTTTTCGACCAACTTGTCATTTGCCCGCGACTTTTCCCATCATGATGTTGCAGCAATTTGTACCTGTCATGTCTCACGATATGACCCAGGCAACTTTCTTGCCCTTGACGGTCTGCAAAGTACACGTTTTTGCTTGACTTGTCGGAGGACTTCGTCATTGGCCACCCTTTGAGTCCAGATATTAGCGAAAAAATATTAATAATAAAATTGCAAAAAAAGGAAATACTCATCCTTTTTTTATTTATTTTTGTTATATATTCACGCCTATCCCCCGCAGGGGTTGGCAGAGACCACAGAGCTCCATCCACTACCAAGCATCGCAGCGAAGCGGCTCTCTATTGGTCGCTTCTCGCCCTCGTGAGAATCAGGACGTGACGGGCGGCGAACCACGTCGCCGTCATTTTCAACAAATTAGGTATATTTAATTCGTCTTAGTGAATCCCACGAGCCGTAAGGGAGTATGGAGGTCAGCCCCAGCAGAGCCCTGCATGTTGAGGTAAGGCACCATAGCACCCGGGGGAGCCGGATCCCGGGACGGGCGGGATTGGGGGATTACCAGACTTGGAATAAATATTTATAAATCCATACTTATATTTATTCCGATGCGGGAATCGAACCCGCGACCATTGACTCCGTGGGCGGAGGGCCCCGCCACTGAGCCAATCGGTCGGCATCCTTTATGAATTTGAGTTAAAAAAATATTTTTAATTTTCTCGAATGAATTCAGCTGACACAGTATCTGCTATCGTCTGTCACGTCGATTAATCGAAGGATAGTTTAAATGATAACGAGAAAGTGCTATTGCGCTGTACAGTCGCCCATGATCTCACGATAACCCGTCGATCAGCAAAACATAAGTGCGCGTTATTTTTCAACCTCTCACGATGTTTTGATCCATTTTTTCACATTCCGACACTGACATTAAAAATAATGAGGACGCATCGAACTGAGGTTTCCAGGAAACGTATCGTAAAATACGCTTTAAGTCATAAATCGATACAGCCAATTAACACAATCGTAATGATCAACTGCCGTTGATTGTGGATAGTGAGAATTGTGACTGTGACTACCGTCAAAATTGGAGAGAGGTTATATATATATATATATATATATATATATATATATATATATATATATATATATATATATATATATATATATATATATATATATATATATATATATATATATATATATATATATATATATAGATTTTATTGACTTGAATGGAGAGCCTAATAGGCGCGACGCGCAACGCGGGGGCGGAGGGTTGATGCAATCCAAGCAATAGCGCGTCATCGCCAAATGCGCGACCCGAACGTGGCCAGACGCGTGAGGACAGACTACGTTGATGGTTGTGTTCTCTATGCATTTCTAGCAAATTGTAATTTATCCCAAAGAGATTAATTACTTTTTATGGAATCCGTCAGTTTTGACGTTAGACATTTGAAATTTTCGATGTAGGAGTAAATAAATAAATATACTTTTTTACTATTAAGTAAAATAAAATATATTTATTTAAAATGATCTGTCACGAAACTTAATGGGGCAGACAGATATTATATTTTTTTAAGACACCCATATATATTAATGGGAAGGCCTCACAATCATTGTTGGGTACTAGGCCTTCCCACTTGTGAAGCAATAGGCAACCCATCATGTTTGTCCAAGGTGGAATGGCGGGACACTGATTTGAAACCGTGATCGTTGGTTCCGAAAGCGGTATTTCTGCCACCGAATTCAATAAATTATAGTCGTCAAATTTCAAACCTCTATCTGAAGCCATAGCTATATAGATCCTCTTAGTTTTACTCTCGTCGCCAACGGCCTTGGGTTTATCTTCTGGCTTCACAGGTGTTGCAGTATCGGCATCCTTCTTCTTAGGTAACTCATCGTCAAGGGCATCTGTCTTCAGATGACTCGATACGTAAAACTTACGGGGGCCGTAACCGAAAGCTTTCGCGAACTGTAATTCCTTCTCAACTTTCGTGAACCTAGAATAATTGTGGATGAAAATCAATACACAATATAGCTATACTCATAGCTATAGATATACCTTAAGCATTATCATGTTGCTGATGCGAACCCATTCCATTCAGATTTTATCCCCACCCAGAGTCGTGTAACGCGGCTATAGAAGTTTTCACTTCAAAAAAATATAATAATAATTCTGAAACCGCATCACTATAATGGACTCGGTTGAATTAGTTCTGCTAATGGTGCTAATTAGTTCTGCTAATGGTGCTAATTAGTTCTGCTAATGGTGCTAATTAGGTCTGCTAATGTTACTATCGGCCATTATTTTCTTCACCTATCTATATAATGTGCCATTTATTTCCTTCGCTACGTATTATGAAATGGAAGAAGATGGGATAAGAGATGGGAAATGAAAGCCCTTATACGAGGAAGAATGATAGATGGCGCTAATAGTGCTTTTATCAGACTATAACAGCATAATGCATGCGCGAGATCGGCCCAACCCCGGTGCCGGCCTGAGAAATATTGCCCGAAGAAGAACGAAGGTCAGACCATCACCCGGCTCATCAGCTGCCTCAACGAGATCTCCATAGCCGAGTCCGGCGTAGACTACCCGACGGCCCTTAACAACGTATTCTTGCTCGCCCGGTACGGTGCGGAGGGTATCGGGGTTTAATTAGTGACGGAATACACACGATCCCTAGAAGCTGCTGGATACGGCGGCGCAAAGACCGGGAGGCGTTTGCCTCACGAGCGTAGGCCCGAGTAGTGGGCTTCATTCCTGAGGCTCGCTCATACATCTCTGACCGGGTGTAGATGTCCCCAATCGATCGATCGAGATCAGCCCTTTTCGGAAATGAATAGGCGACCAAAAGTTATTTCTTTCTTCACCCAACGTCAACTGTCAACCGGGCCATTCACGAAGATACAGGGATTTATAATTTCAAAATATAAAAAGAAATCAAAATATAAAATTATAATACTTGCTAGCGGACACCATCTTCATAGTCTTCGTAATTTTTTGAATATTCCTCACGGACTTCAACCTGGAAGATATTTGTTTTAATTGTACCATAATTGTAATTCAAAGGCAATATAGTAATATATTATATAGTTAAACAGTTATTGAAAAGTCAGCCGCTGTCAAATGGACTTAAAAAAGTTTCTCATAAACGGCATTTTTCGTTTCTTTGATGGCAATTAGTTATAAATATTATGCCAGTGTCAAGTAACATACAACAATATAAAATCTCTTGTAATGTAAATAGTCAGCGTGTCACGTTACGTCTTGATAAAATGGCGGCTATTTTACCAAAACCTTCCATGGACTTTTTCAGTCAACATAAAAAGTCACGATACACGCATTTATTTCATATCACTTCACTTATACACCTTAATCGAACTTTGCATAATACGCCACCACAATTAAACGGTATAACTGATAATAATATAAGATAATGAAAATGAAATAAAAACACATCACTAATGTAAACTAGCGGGTAAAGTCCAAACGGGTTTTCTTAAAATCTATTTTATATTCAACATAGCATTAAATCAACACGTTCTAATTATATAATCTGTTTTGAATACTAAATAGATTTTATAAATATTCAGTCTTAAGAAAAAATATTAGTACCTACGTCCTTATTTTATAGTATATACTGTTTATAATTACAATGTTTATTTGTATTATAAAAGAGAGACAGGCGATGGAGACAGGTCGAATTATCTAGTGCGATTTTCATTATAGATGTCTATAATGAAAATCATATCTAACAAGCGAATATTAATTGTACATGTCGCTTCATGTGAATTCGTAATGTTTACTAGCACGCGTCATTCTAATAATACTTTTTAATAGTGGTAGAGCCACGTTGCAGATGAATACTTTGTCAAGAATGGCATATTATTTGTCTGTAGCATGAATGGGCCGGCTTGCCCGGGGAAGTACCACACTCCCGCAGAAAACCGGCGTCTGATTGGTAGCTTAGCTACCGCGCTTCGTACGGTGAGCGGTCTGAGTTCCGGAGGCCCAACACCCTCCCCTTCCCACTACCCCTCCGATTCCCACTCCCCCTCCCACTCCCACTCCCACTCTCATAACTTCACTTTCCTTTAAGGTCGGCAACGCTTCCGCACTGCTTATGGCATTGCGGATGTCTATGGGCGGTGTTGGTTGCTTTCCATCACGTGACACGCCTGCTCGTTTGCCTTCCTATGCCATAACAAAAAATACGCCGGCAACACTTTTGCACTGTGGGTGTCTATGGCCGGCGTTGATTGCTTTTCGTTAGTTGAAACGCCTGCTCGTTTGCTTTCCTGTCACATAAAAAAATGACTCTCGATCGTCAGACTTAGTTACAAAATAGTCGCGGATCGCGAGCAAGCGGGCCGCGGTATGCATAATTAATTAAATATACATTTTTGCCAACAATCAAACTATATCACAAACAATAAACAATCTGACAACTTCTAAATGTTACATTTGTTTACAAACTAAAGATAGATTGATTTGAATGATTGATTTGATGTTATTGGAAAGTTTCATGCTTTAGCTGATGACCAATTGGCGCAGTGGCCTTCGTCCACGGAGTCAATAGTCGCGGATTCGATGCCCGCATTGAAATATATATATTTATGGCCTATAGATATTTAAAAATAAAAACATATATTTTATTGGCCTGAATAAGACAAAAAAAAATAGCCTTATATTAAACTTACATTGTACTTAACTATTTATGAATAAAATTCAATATATTTATATATAATCTTATCCCAGGCATGGGAAGTAGCTCAGCTTTTGCTAACAGGGGAAGGGATTCCTCTGTAGCGCTGATTTTCCGCCACTCCCTTCCCGCAAGACGTTATGCGGATTTGGCGTGCGAGCGTGCGTGCGTACGTGTTTGTCTGAGTGGGCGTGTGTGTGATTGCACGTGTGTGAATGAGCGTGTGTGTAAGTGCGCGCGCGGGTGTGTGTGTGCGCGTGTGTATGTGAGTGTTGGATTCTAACTTCTCTATTTTATTCCGAGTCTGGTTACCCCGCAAATCCACATTGGACAAACGTAGCGTGTTAATGTCCATTTCTCTTGAAATAGGGAGACCCTAACCCTACAGTGAGACATACGTGGGTTGTGAACAAAAAATAATAGTTTGTCGGGTGTCGGGTCGTTGACGTATTCAATGGAACACCAGCACTCGATCTTTAACGTGTTCTATCATCATCAACAGCCTGCAGCAGTCCACTGCTGGACATAGGCCTCCCCCATGAAGCACCACTTAGCCCTATGGCTACACGCATCCATTTACTGCTAACTGCTAACTGCCCTGCGCAGATCGTTGCACCATCTAGCCGGGGGACGTCCCACACTACTTTTACCGAGACGCGGTCTCCACTCCAGCACTCGTTTGCTCCAATGATTGTCGGATCTCCGACAAACGTGACCAGCCCATTGCTACTTTAGTTTGCTAATTCGAAAGGCTATGTCGGTGACTTTAGTTCTCTGGCGGATTTGTTCATTCCGAATCATATCTACCGGAGAAACTCCGAGCATAGCTCTCTCCATAGCTCTCTGAGCGACTCTGAGCTTATGAAGCAGACGGACTTGCAATGTTAACGTGTTCTTTATTGCTTAACAATGTGTGTACATGAAATCGGTAGGACTTATAGACTTATATGTAGGTACTACAGTTAATAAGTCACATAATAAGTCTAACGAAACAAGACACTGCGCCCGAGAGGGTTCTTGACGCAAGAGAGTGTTGCCAGCCGTCACGGCCCCGCGCTATAGTGCGGGGTGCAATCCGCTATAAGTTATACACAAAATAGTTTTTAATATCAATCTTAAATAGAATAAATTGGATCGGGAAGGATTATTAATTTTTTCCTTAACTAGTCGCACGAATTATTTTAATAGTTTGGACCGTAATTCAATTACGTTCTTACATTTAGGGCGTTGATAAATTCTTTTTGTTTTTCAAGAAGGCCAATAATGTTTTTAATATTATTATATTATATTAAAATTCTTATGTAGACACTCAATACTTTTACATAGCTAAGATCCGCGACAAGCAAACAATAACAGAAAATTAATAATGTGTGTTTTCCTGCTGGATGAAGTGGATTTATTTGGAACTCAAACTAAGAACTTACCGAAAAACGGCCGTCACCAACTACCCACCCACCAATCACTACACACAACACAAACACTACCACTTTTCCACCTTGTAAACGACATATGTTTCGCCCCAACACGAGGCATCTTCAGATATAGTAGACTCTACGGAAGACAACCGTGAAGTCAAAATTAAGTTAAAATTCTTCTTAACCATTATATGTGCTAGTATATGGCTGACATTAGAAGTCCAGTGAAAGATACGAACTCATGACGTTCAGAATGCAAGGCCGAGGCATACCGACCGAGCCATTGCCGCTTGGTTCGATGCGAGGATTGCGACCGGCAAAGAAAAAAAAATGTCTAGCGCAACCTTGAAAACCATTTACGACAACAAAAAACCTGCGAACGCAACTCGGGCGCTGTATTGCAACGATCGGGCTTTTATCAATTGGCATGAATGTAAGAATTATGGGTGTAAATATATTTTTTTGGATGTGGCATTTAGGTTTAAGACGACCGATTGGCTCAGTGGCGGGGCCCTCCGCCCGCGGGGTCAATGGTCGCGGGTTCGATTCCCGCATCGGAATAAATATTTATATGGATTTATAAATGTTTATTCCGAGTCTGGTAACCCCCCCAATCCACATTTCCTTTCCTGCCCCTTCCTTTCTTCTCTATCCTTTCCCTTCCTCTCCGCCAATCCACGGTCTGCCGTGCCAATGGATGCGTGGCTAGGGGCGAGCCTAGTCTTAAGCGTGTCGATCGTCCCGGGGTCGAGCTCCCCCGGGGACTATGGTGCCTTACCTCAGCATGCAGGGCTCTGCTGGGGCTGACCTCCATCCTCCCTTGCGGCTCGTGGGATTCACTATAAACGAATTTAATATACCTAATTTGTCGAAAATGACGGCGACGTGGTTCGCCACCCGTCACGTCCTGATTCTCACGAGGGCGAAAAGCGACCAATGACGAGCCGTTGCGCTGCGATGAATGGCAGCGGATGGAGCTCTGTGGTCTCTGCCAACCCCTGCGGGGGATAGGCGTGAATATATAATAATAATAATAATGGCATTTAAGTTTAGAATTATTCAATTTAGGCCTATGACTACAGTGGTAGGGATGATTCGCGGTCAGGTATTGCAACGATCTGCTCGACACGGTCCTCGGAAACTAAAATCCGGGAAGCTGAGTTTTGTGGCGCGTCTGAGCGGAGAGATGTATCTAATGAATTTCAACCATCAGTTCGTACAAAACATGTCTGCAGTGGAAAAGCGACAAGAAAGTGTCATCTGTTTTCTTAAATAAATCGAATGCATTTTTTAATATAAAAATAATTTTAAAAAATGTATGTATCTATTACGAAGTCGCATAACAATAGAGTTGGTGACTTTTATGTGACTTCGTCACGGCATTGCACACCATGGTGTCCAAGGCGCTGACTTGGTGGGATACCCTCATAATCGTTAACCAGGGACACATCAAATATCATTCACCACGCTTGGCTGTCAAATTGGCAATCGATGATCAACTTTCATTGGCCAGAGAAACCCTACTTACTACACTAACAGGTTTCACTAATCACACACTAATGGACAGATTAACTCACTTTCATTGAAAAATTCAAATTCAAATTTCTTTATTTCAATAAATGAATTACATTTCATTTTTTGAAGTGAACACTTCTATAGCCGCGTTACACGACTCTGGGTAGGGAAAATATCTATGAGTTCGCGTTAGCAACATGCTAATACGTACTATATATATTATTAATATTACAATTAGTTTGAAAATTCAAAATACAGTTTTATGTTTTCACCACTGTCGGCAGTCCTTATGACTGCCTCCGATTTTTGTATCAACAAAGCTTTACCACCATTGCCTAAAGAGTTTCCTATGAACGGAGAAGAAACAGCAAAAGAAACTCCGTAGGAATCCTCTTTTTTCAAACTTACAGTCTCGCAGACGAGCATGAAAACGTTTTGTTATGTTTAAGTGATCTTCAAGTTTCAAAGAAAACGATCACATGTGAAGAAAAATAAAATCATTGATGGTCGTCCACCATCGTCCGATTCAGTCACAGTTTTCCACCACGGACTGTACAAATGCGGGAAGACTTACCATATGTGATGCTCTCACGTGAATACGACATAGGACATAGAATACATTAAAAACACGAGCGTAAGTCTTCACAAAAGGCCGGCGTCTGAGCTTACCTACCGCGCTTCTTACGGCGAGCAGCCTGAGTTCCGGTGGCCCAACATCCCACTACCGCTTCCCTCCCGCTCTCCTACCTCTCGCCTCCCTCCACTCACCAGCGCCAGATTTGTATATTACAATATTATTAAGGTTTTAATTTTAGCTATTATAAAAAAAGTGTCATGAATAAAGATTTTTCTATTTCAATTTATATACCTACATATCTTGTTCAAATTTTCAATAGTTAATAAAATAATTTTTATTCATCCACTCAAGTTCAAATACATTTTTTTTTTAGATTTTTAGTGGATGACACTTGATGTTAATACAGTTTTTTCAAATATTAATTAATTAATTTTAGTTGTATGTGGGAGAAAAATTTATTCTATATAAATATATAAATATATATATTTAGCAGTATATAAATCTAGGAATTGACTTTAAACAATTATTTTTATATTACTTGTTAGACTCCAAGCTCAAGATGACCGAGCCAACTATGTTGAGTGTCGAGTCGATGCGATGAACAAAATCAACCTCATGAATGGGCGAGGATTGAAGTGTGAAGAGTGTGTATTTGTGTCGATCAAGTGATCAAAGGCCAGTTGGTTGACCCAAATATCGCTAGAGAGATTAGGTGGATGCTGGCCTGCGCGAACTTTAAGCCAGCAGTTCGCGGGCATTACCAATAGAGAGAAATGGAGGACTCCCGATTTGGACGCCGAAAGCCACTTCGGGTCACTGATCCAGTGGAATAAGTTAGTAAGTAAGTACTTGTTAGTTTATTTTTGTTTGCGATGACTTAATAGTATATATCTTTGTAACGTATGTACTGTAATGATTTAGTGATAAATGTATCACTAATGTAATAAAACTTTTTATTTGAATATATATTAAAACCTTTTATTTTATATTACTTAAATTCGTAATTTTAAAATTTAAAATAAAAAGAAATATTTTGTTTTATAAAAACAAAAAGAATCGATCGACTGATGTCTTCGATGTAGACATGTCACATTTCCAGCATAAGAAATTGAGATTGAATATGAAATGTAAATTGATAAAGTGTGAATAAATTGTGAATAAGATATAAATGTACAGTGAATAGAAAAATAAACTAATTTCATTTAAAAGCATTTCATTTTTATCGAAGGTAAAACCCCCTAAATATCCCGTGTGTCGCCGAAGCAGTACGGCTGGCAAGCTATAATATACATGTATGTATAAATAATTATTGATCAATTTTTTTAATAATGAAGTAAAATAAAATTAAAAAAAATAAATAAAAGGCTTTAATTCCACACATGTTACATTTTTTATTTTTTACATAATAAATGATACATGTAGTACTAGAGTTTTGTTATCGTTGCATGGACAACAGAAAAAAAATGGAAATCCTTGGAGGAGGCCTTTACCTAAGGGTACCCCCCTTAGGTAAAGGCCTCCTCCAATTTCCAATTTTTTCTCTGTTTTTTGCTTTTTCCAGCCAGTTTGTTCCTGCGGTCTTTTTTACGTCGTCCTCCAAGTATAGCTATAAATTTTTCATTATTTATCATAAAAATATCATGACTAGCTAATGATTTTATATATATATATATATATATATATATATATATATATATATATATATATATATATATATATATATATATATATATATATATATATATATATATATATATATATATATATATATATATATTATTATAAAATATAAATATACAAAGTAAATATGCGTAACGTATCAATAAGGTCGTATCGCGTATATTCTTGTCAACGGTCTGGCCATTGCGTCGTCATAAGTAAGATTTATAAGGCTCTTGCTCGGCTCTCGCGAATGTATCTCACGGAAAGCGCTCAACGCCAGTGCACGTACAACGGGACAATAATTTTCTAGAAGATGATGAAAATAGAGAAACACGCTACGGAGCAGCAAGCCCTAAGCACTTCCCCCCCTGACAAGGTAAATGAGAATATTACTTTTTATTTGTTCATTTATAAGTGCAGTGTTTCATCTTGTTTAATTCTTAACGACTGTCACTGATTTATTGAGAGCTAATTGCGAATTGTTTCATAACAATGTTATCAACTTTTTTAATATATTACGAGGGCGAAATCGACCAATGCCGTTTCGCTGCGATGAATGGCAGCGGATGAAGTTCTGTGGTCTCTGCCAACCCCTACAGGGGATAGGCGTGAATATATAATAATAATAAGTAATATATTATACTTCTATATATGAAGAGTTTTATTACATATATCGATTACGTCATATCAAGGTGAGTGTAGGTAGTGGTATATATATATATATATATATATATATATATATATATATATATATATATATATATATATATATATATATATGTATTATATATATATTCACCTTGCAGCAAGTACTCTCATCTTACGAACAGGACTTAAAAAATTGCCGGGCTTTGAGTCTCAACACAAAGTTGTTTGAGGCATTTCTCAGTTAATTATATGCATGTCAAGTACACTCCATTTAAAATAACAAAAAACTTCAATGTATGCGTACAAGAAATATAATTGTAATAACAAGCAAACGTTATGTTTATGTAGCTTGTGATCTTTGCCTCTCCTCTCGGAGCGCATGGGTCAACTCAGGAAATATGTATATCGAAACTTGTCGATATCTCACTGATGTGATAACTTGATGATCTATAATATTTAGTGCACGAAATAATTGCTTGTATAAAGATAATAATGAAATTATCGATATATATATATATATATATATATATATATATATATATATATATATATATATATATACACATATATATACACGGTCCAGTATAGCTATTAAATCCTTTTATAACAAAACAAAAGCAATTTTTATCTGCTTGTTAGTGATTAACTTAAATTAATCAGTATTAATTTATAACAATAATAATAAATCTTTATTTGCATAATGTAAGGAGGTGAACATATAAATGTAAGCAAACGATACTGTTAGACTTATAAAAAGCTAAATGTTATATTTGATTTCTACTTAGACATTCTGCCCATTTTTTTTTACTTTTATTACATGTACCTATAATTTACAACAGCACGTGCATCTCAGTGATTTCATTCGACAGAAAAGCCCCAAACAACAAACAAACATGACATTGTTCGGGGAATTTGTTAAAATATTCGATGTCTTATCAAAATTCTACCAATTTGCTCCACACAAATGTTATCTCTATACGTATATTGTATTGTTTTGAATTTATTACAATCATTATTTTACGTCGTACACAAACGAGCCGACTGATTGTCGTATCAACTGCTTATTTTAAAATCATAGCCGTTTGAACCCATGACTGATAAAAATTATATGTAACTACGAAAAATTCGATCTCGTATCAACCTAGTCAAATAACAACTGCGCAGAATATTTATGTATCGTAAGTGTTTGGCAATCATAAAAGATAAGAAAACATTAAAGCAGATTGAATGCGGTGGAAATGAGAGCATTAAGAAGCATGTGTGAGCTAACTTTGAATGATAGAATAAGAAATGAAGATATAACAGAGCGATGTGAAGTAAAAGAAGGTGTCGTGACAAAAGTTGAGCAAGGAATGCTTAAATGGTTTGGGCATATAGAGAGGATGGATGAAAGATAATTCATAAATTAAATTTAAGTTGCGGATGTGGATGGGAGGGTCGGTAGGTGAAGATCATTTTGAGTAGATTTTGATAGTGGTAGAGTCACGCTGCAGATGAATACTTTGTCAATAATGGCATGATATTTGTCTGTAGTATGAATGGGCCGGCCCGCTCGGGAAAGTGCCACACTCCCGCAGAAAACCGGCGTCTGAGTGGTAGCTTAGCTACCGCGCTTAGTACGGTGAGCGGCCGAGTTCCGGAGGCCCAACATCCTCTCCCTCCCTCTACCATCTCCCATTCCCACTTCCATAATGATACTTTTCTTAGAGGTCGGCAACGCTTCTGCGCTGCATATGGCGCTGCGGATGTCTATGAGCGGCGTTGATTGCTTCCCATTGGGTAACACGCTTGCTCTTTTGCCTTCCTATCTCACAAAAAAAAGATCAAGGAAAACATACCTTGACTAAATTGCTGAAGTCTTAAGAAAGGCCAAATCAATAGTACCCTTAACCGGCGAGTTTGTGTGAAAAGAGTGATGAGTGTGGATTAAGCAATGGTAGCAGATGGAGTTAGCCTGGAGGAAGCAGGCGTGATGATATGTATGTATTATATGAACTAGTTACTTAATTACGAACACACGAAGAAATATAAATTTAATATAGATTTTTTGCTTCAAAAGTTGGATCGAATGTATGTTATAGATAAATCAATTATTATTTTAATGACAATGTAACAGCTTATTAATAATTTAATGTTTTGTAATCATAAGCGACTTATGTATTTAGATCTCTATGTATGTAATAATTAATTAAATTTGTACGCTACAAGTGCCAATGTGATGGAGCTTTTAAACGTTTTTTTTCGTCTTGTTACACCCCACATTATGCAAATAAAGATTTGTTATTATAATTTAATATTGATTAATTTAAGTTAATCGCTAACAAGAAGATATAAATTATTTTTGGTTTGTTATAAATTTGGATTTGGATTAAATCCATAAAAATACAGTATTTATCTATTAAAAGGGTTGAGATTATATTTCAGCATACGAACCAAAACTGTCTGTATTATGTATAAATCATATATTTTTTTTATTCCTTTTTTCATACCGAAGAGTATAAGAATGTCTATATGGCGGACGTCACTTATCAATAGATATACGCTAATTTTTTTGCATTGTTATATAAAAAAAAATAGGTTTCCTATACAATCGTCATACGTTGACACATTTTTTATGGGATAAGAGGGCAAACGAGCAAGCGTGCCGCCTGATTGAAAGCAATCCACGCTGCCT
The DNA here is from genome assembly GCA_031353405.1 of Baronia brevicornis. Lineage (NCBI taxonomy): Eukaryota > Metazoa > Arthropoda > Insecta > Lepidoptera > Papilionidae > Baronia > Baronia brevicornis. The sequence goes on along the minus strand of JASFAT010003225.1, from coordinate 728,066 downwards.
ATAGACAACCGCGATACCGCAGGAGTCACGGAAGCGTTGCCAGTCTTTTAAGTAAGTGCAGGCTTGTTTTGTGAAGGCGCCAATGTCGTATCGGTTAGGAAAGACCGCCGAAGGTAGCGCACCGCGGTAGATCGCCACTCATCCAGATGGTGGGAATGAAACTTTTCTTTATGGCGAGTTGTAGAATTCGGCGGCGGGAATTATTCCAAACAATTCCTCAGAGAACTCCCCATGGTAAAGGCGGTAAGAAATGCTGAGAGATGAGACATATCTCAGCAGCGCTAGAGCCGATCGGTGAGATCTTGGTCATCGAAAAGTGATACACGGAAAAGCGATGCAGTGAAAACCAAACAAACAATGAAGCTTGTGTTTGTCTTGCATGCGATCTAGATATATCACAGGAGCGTTGGCCCCACAAACGCCAACTCAAAGGTTATCTATAATTGACTGCAACCTAACAGATGTTGACTGTTACAAACTGCTCAATCAATGGATAATAACAGATCACATCCGCCTCGCGTGCTTGCATTAACTCTTGACAGTCCTCATATTCTAAGTAATACATGCACGGATGCAAAATTATTTCATACTAGTTATTTCACAAGGAAATGAAAAGAAGCGTCTTTCGATTCAATGTCCCGCTTCGATCGTTGTGTGAACTGTACTACAAATACATGAAAAGCTTTAGACAATGCTTTAGACATTCTCTACGACTGTGTGGTACAATTCGCGCATCGTATTAAAGCTAACATTTAAATGTGTATAATTAGTATTTGATTTGTCTGCTTTCACTTTATGTTAATGTTGTGTCCATCTATAATTAGGATTACATTTGAGTATGTTATTAGAATTATTTAGAACAATGTATAGTGTATGTAACTCCTGTTGGATGGTCCATAAATAAATAAAAAACTCTGCCTTTCTCATTACAAATTTTTGATATACCAGTGACATACAACGCGAAAAACCGAAAACGCACAATGGCACAGCTATCGAAAAAATATATTGCATGTTCCGATCAGAAAAAAATACAGCGTCGAATGGTCAGTCTCGCAGCTATACTACCAATAGAAGATTCTGTAAAGCTTTGTATCTGACTGTTCCTTTTATGGGATAGGAGTCGTGTGACCTGATGATGTGAACATCTGCAGCGTCATAGACAGTGCGGAAGCGTTGCCGACTTTTAAGTGAATGGGAGGGGGAGGGTGTTGGGCCGCCAGAACTTAGCCGCTCACCGTACGAAGCACGGTAGCTAAGCTACCACTCAGACCCCGGTTTTCTGCAGCAGTGTCGTACTTCCCCGGGCGAACCGGCCCATTCATGCTACAGACAAATATTATGCCATTATTAACAGTTGTCTGCAGTGTAGATCTACCACTATTGAAGCAATATCAATGTTACTGCAGAGAAGTTGCCTACCCCAGGGAATAATGTGAATAATGGGAGGGAAAGAGGAAAGTAAAAGAAGGGACTTTCCCCTACCGTTTCTTTTCTCCTAGTAGCAGCGGCTTCCTTGAGTAGCGGCTTTAGTTTGCAGCGGTCACGCGGTCACCTAGAGATGTGCAATAGGATTCTTAAAAATAATTTTCCCTATGAGTCTTACCCCGACCTTATGTTTTGACCCACCCTTGTGTTTTTATTTCATTTTCATAAATTTATATTATTATCAGTTATATTGTTTAATTGTGGTGGCGTAATATAGAATATAGTTCGAATAAGCCATACGTGATGTGATATAAAATAAATGCGTATATCGTGACTTTTAAGTTGACTGAAAAAGTCCATAGAAGGTTTTGGTAGAATAGCCACCATTGTATCAAGACGTAACGTGATAAGTTGACTAGTTACATTTCAAGAGATTTAATGTTATCGTATTTTACTTGATACTGGCATAATAGTTATAATTAATTGCCATCAACGAAAAGAAAAGAAAGAAGTTGCTCATAGTCTTGACATTTAAACGATTTTTTTTTAAACTTTTGATTAAATTCTACTGCAGTGTACTTTTAGAACTAGTACTCCCTTACGGTGCCGAGACGTGGACACTGACAGTCCGTCTCCTCGCCAAGCTCAAAGTCGCTTCGAGGGCTATGGAGAGAGCTATGCTCGGGGTTTCTCTGGTGGACAGAATTCGAAATGAAGAAATTCGCCGGAGAACCAGAGACACCGACATTGCTCTTCAAGTTAGCAGACTGAAGTGGCAATGGGCTGGACACGTTTGTCGGAAAACCGACAATCGTTGAAGTAGACGAGTGCTGGAGTGGAGACCGCGACTCGGCAAACGTAGTGTGGGACGCCCTCTTGCTAGATGGAGCGACGATCTGCGCAAGGCGGCTGGCAGAGACTGGATGCGTGTAGCCGAAGATCGGGCTAGGTGGCGCGCCTTGGGTGAAGCCTATGTCCAGCAGTGGACTGCCGCGGGCTGATATTGGATATTGGTACTTTTAGAACTATAAAAGAACTATTTTACCTTCATCGTATGGATATATTCAAAACTCTGGCCATCTCATTTGATTAAAACTTTATGTATTTATAATTCGTTATTGCTTGCAGCCTAAATTGTGTGAAGGAAACTACATTAAAGAGGGACGCGATTCCTCCAAGTCTACTTGGCTATTGTTCTCACCAGCGACTCCAGATGAAGCTGGCTCTTTAGCTAAATTCTTGGCCATCTTCTCCTCCTACGGTGTCAACCTCAGCCACATTGAATCCAGGTCCTCAGCGAGACGACCCGGTTATGAATTCGTTGTGGAATGTGACCACGGTGTTGGCGATTTCGCCGCTGCTTTGATAGAGCTTAAGAAGGATGCTGGATATCTTAACATTATTTCAAGAGACTATCAAGATAATAGATGTGAGTGTTTGCTTTATATTTTATATCTAATTTATATGTATAAATGAACTTAGAGAAGACCTGTGAATTATTATAAACAGTCAGTTGAATGGCGAATGCGTCTTGGCAAATATTTTTAGTACGGGATTGGAAGGCAAACGAGCAGCCGTGTCACCTGATAGGAAGCAATCCCCGTCGCTTATAGACATCCGCAATGCCTCTGCTTTGCTTATTTTTTGAAAGTTCTAATGTAATATCGATTTAGAAACGTTGGTAGTGGTGCGCGGAAAGTGGTTTCGGTAAAAACACACCGTACTAGATCGCTATTTATCCAGATGGTGGGGAAACATAGTGAGAAAACGCCGAAATCCCGGTCAGATGGAGCCATGATCCAGGGTTACTGGCAATATTTTGATACATGTAGCTGATGATCAGGCTAGGTTGTACGTCTTTGGAGGAGACCTATGTCCAGCAGTAGACTGCAGAAAGGTTAATTTAACTAGAAATAAAAAATGACAAATAATTGACGTAAACATTGTCAAGTGCGTTATTCTTTTTCTATTCAGTGACCGCAGGATTTCCTACCTTTTATCTGTACGCAGAGATATATCTTTCAGTATACTGTATCAAATTTATTACGGCGGATGCTCTGAAGGAGTTGTTAATTTTCTCCCAGCCGCTCAGTTCCACTATCGCAATACGCGCTACAAAAATAGGTTCCATCACCATCACCTGGATGGCTGGTCATCTACCGCTGTGCGATTTAATGGCAGTCCTCTGCCACGAATTGCTTAAATGTGAGACAACTTACCACCTGCCGTATTTGCCCGTAATTATCAAATAAGGGTATGACTGCCGGCAACGCATCCGCTACGCATCCGGCGTTGCGGATGTCTATGGACAGCGGTGTTCCTTTGCCACCAAGTGATCCGCATGATCGTTTACCTACTCTGCTGTAAAAATAAAAATAAAATTCCCACTTTTATTTCACTAATTTTGGCGTCTATCCTTTCAGCCGTACCGTGGTTTCCGCGCCGTATTCGTGACCTGGACAAATTCGCCAACCAAATACTATCTTATGGCGCCGAGTTGGATTCCGATCATCCTGGGTTCACGGACCCAGTGTACAGGGCGCGCAGGAAGTACTTTGCCGATATCGCTTTTAACTATAAACACGGACAACCCCTTCCTCACGTTGACTACACTAAAGAAGAGATAGCTACTTGGGGCGCGGTATTCAGGAAGCTCATTGAACTGTACCCTACACACGCCTGTAAGGAACATAATCACGTGTTCCCTTTGCTGATTGAAAACTGTGGATATAGGGAGGATAATATACCCCAATTGGAAGATGTATCAAACTTTTTAAAAGGTACAATATAGTTAAAAGTATTATTGATATTACAATGGAGATTCGAAGACGTTAATGCTGGTAGCCTATTGGCTTTAACAGCTTTATCGTATTATCGCAGGGCCCTCGGGCTGGAAACCCGCGGGCAAGTAAAATAAAATTGGGAATCTGCGCAAATCGCAGACTCCATCGGCCTGACGCTGTGTCGGAGGTACACATATGTGTGTGTGCTGATTTTAAACTCGTCGTGATTCTACGTTAAACATGTAGGGGAGGATTGAACTTTAGTAACTATAGTCCCTATTAGTCCCATAGACCCTAAGCTTCAGGGGGTGAGAACCGACCGGGTACATGAGAGAATCTCGTGTAAGTGGCCGGTGTAAAAGTGTTCCCTACTCTACGTGCTCGGCTAGAGCCGGAGTGCGTGTGAGTGTCGGTGTCGTGAGTGAATCCGAATGACGCTGTTTCGTCGTCCGGATCGTTACAATGGAGAGTGCTCTGAGGAATTGTTCGGAGTAATCCCGTATAACTGCCACAAGGAAAAGTTACATCCCCACAATCTGGATGAGTGACGATCCAGTACGGTGCGTCTTTCTAGAAACTTCTTCCCACGCACCACTACTCTGTGGTACCAGCTACCTCCAGCGGTGTTTCTGAACCGATACCACATTGGAACCTTCAAAAAACAAGTCTACGCTTTCATTAAAGGCCAGCAACGCTTCTGCAATGCCTGTGGTGGCGTTGATTGCTTTCCGTCGGGTGAAACGCCTGCTCGTTTGCCTTCCTATGCCATAAAAAAATTATGTATGTATGTCTTGTCGACAACCCTATTCGGAAGTTTGGTTCAAAAAAAAATTACCTACATTGTTCAAGGTTACATTTATATATATGTATGTACCAATGTATACACATATATACATATTTAGAACTCATTTATAATTGGACTTTTTCATTTTTATATAAATAGCAACTTAATCTAAGTTAAGTGCATCGCTGAGTAAAGAAGGTTAAGAACCGCTGCTTTATTAAGTAAACAAACAGGCGGGTTACCGACCATTTATTCTTTAAAAATCAAGTTAATGTCAAGTACTTGCTGGTTACGTCACATCTTGATAAAATGGTGGCTTTTCTACCAAAACCTACCATGGACTTTTCCAGTCAACTTATATAAAAAGTCACGATACACGCATTTATTACATATCACTTCACTTATACGTCTTAATCGAACAATATTGCATCATACGCCGCCACATTTAAACAATATAATTGATAATTATATAAGATTATAGAAATGAAATGAATACACAAAGTCACTCATGCAAGTTGGCGGGAAAAGTCCCCAAATCAACTTATATTGATAATTTTTACATATTTTTTTATTACAAATAGGCTTGAATGTCTGTCAGTATTCTTCTTTTTAAAAGAGCGCCTCTCCGACTTGCGAAGGTTGGCAGCCCATTCAGCAAAACTTTCCTCTTCCTTCGCGAGGTGTAGCAGTTCTGGAACACTCACTATCCCGGTCTACTCCCTGATATTACGTAGCCGAGATTTACTTTTGCGATCAACTTGTCTTTTGCGATTTTTCCCATCGTGATAAGTTGTAGTAGTTTGTACCTGTCATGTCCTAAGATATGACCCAGGTAAGCAACTTTTGACGGTTTGCAAAAGTTCACGTTTTTGCTTGACTTGTCTTTGAATCCAGCTGATAGCGAGCATCCGTCTATTATCCCACATTTATAACGTTTCTATACGTTTTCTGAGGTCTTCTTTAAGCGTCCAAACCACACATCCGTAATGAAGAACGGACCAGATGTAACAGTGGAGTATTCTAATGCGCAAGGAAAGTTTGAGGCTGCATTATAAAGGACACGTTTAATCTTATTGAAGGAGCTACGAGCGATTATTATTGTTATTTGTCAGTGTTGGATAGTGAATATTATTAATTTATATTTTTTACAGACTGCACAGGATTTACATTACGGCCAGTGGCAGGATTGCTATCCTCTCGCGACTTCTTGGCTGGCCTCGCATTCCGCGTGTTTCACAGCACACAATACATTAGACACCATTCTAAGCCGCTGTACACACCAGAGCCGGATGTATGTCATGAGCTGCTCGGCCACGCTCCGTTATTTGCCGATCCCGCGTTTGCTCAGTTCTCGCAGGAGATCGGATTGGCGTCTTTGGGCGCGCCGGATGACTACATAGAAAGGCTAGCGACGGTAAATATCCACACTTAGTTTTCACCAGCGGCGTTCACCTGTATTTTCGTGCCTCAAATGTCGGCAACGCTTCTTGTAATTTTGTAAATGTCTACGGACGGCGTTGATTGCGTTGTGCTATTGGTTGTTGTCCTTAATAAGATTAAAAAAAATAACCCGGTAAGACGCAACGCTCTAATACCAATCTTAACTAGTCGGAGGGGCACTAATAGAGGAATTTGAGCTAAAGTAAGATATATTCCATACCTCAGAGCCCAAAGACGTACGGCGCCGAAACGTGGACGTTGACAGTCTGTCTGCTTCATAAGCTCAGAGAGCTAGAGCTCATAGCTCGGAGTTTCTCTGGTAGATATGATTCGAAATGAACAAATCTGCCAGAGAATTAAAGTCACCGACATAGCCTTTCGAATTAGCAAAATAAAGTGGCAATGGGCTGGTCACGTTTGTCGGAGATCGGACAATCGTTGGAACAAACTAGTGCTGGAGTGGAGATCGCGTCTCAGTAATCATATTGTGGGACGCCCCCTGGCGTCTATTTGCGTCGATTTGCGCAGGGCGACTGGCAGAAACTGGATGCGTGTAGCTGAAGATCAGGCTAGGTGGCGCTCCATGGGGGAGGCCTTTATCCAGCAGTGGACTGCCGCACGCTTTTGATGATGAGATATATTATTTCAGTGCTTCTGGTTCACCGTAGAATTTGGTCTGTGTCGACAAGAAGGAAAGTTAAAAGCGTTTGGTGCTGGACTATTGTCATCGTTCGGCGAGCTCCAATACTGTCTGTCAGATAAGCCGGAGTTGAGGGAGTTTGAACCGGAAATTACGGGTGAACAAAAATATCCGATCACTGAATACCAGCCGGTTTACTTCGTTGCCGAAAGTTTTGAGAGCGCCAAAGAGAAGATGATGTAAGTTTTTAAAATGCTTTTTTTTAATAGCTCATATATGTCCCACTGCTAAGCACGGGCCTCTCCATTTCTGGAGGAACGGACGTTAACCCACCATGCTTGTCCAATGCGGATAGGCGGGATTACAAGACTCGGAATAAATAGTTGTTTAATAGTTTCAATGTGGATGGAAGGGTCGGTAGAGGAAGACCACGAAAAACATACCTTGACCAAATTGCTGAATTTTTTAAGAAAGGTCAGGTCAAGAGTACCCTCAACCGGCGGGCTTGTATGAGGAGAATAATTAGTGTGAAGGAAGCAAGGGAAGTATGCCGAGATCGTAGCAGATGGAGATCAGTGGTCTCTGCCTACCCCTACGGGAGACAGGCGTGATGATATGTATGTATATTTACATTGATTGAGCAGTCGATCAGATGCTTTTTTACATACACTAAAAATACATAATATCTTTTACAGTAAATTCGCCCAGACGATACCACGTGACTTCAATGTTAGATACAATCCTTACACGCAGAGTATAGACATACTGGATTCAGCGAAGCAAATGAAGGATCTCTTAAAGGAAGTCCACCAGGAAATGGGATTACTACTCAACATCATGGATAAGCTTAATTAGAATAACAAAAGAACATTTCGCGTGTTACAATAGAAAATAATTCACTAATTAGCTTTAAAATTATACCTGGCTTTTCGGGGACCGGTTGCGGTGGCCCCTTAATGCTACGGGAGTGTTTCGGTCTTCTGCCAAATTTTAGCGAAATCGGCGCATAATAATTAAGATTTTAAGTATTATGTGCCGAAATTAAATTTGTATTGCGGCCATCTTGTTTTCCGCCATTTTGAATTTTATTGTGTTTGCACTAGTCACCGTTTTTTCTTCGAATACGATCTGCGCAAGGTGGCTGGCAGAGACTGGATGTGTTTAGCCAGAGATCGGGCTAGATAGCGCACCCTGGGGTAAGGCTTATGTCCAGCAGTGGACTGCCGTGGGCTGATATTGATATGTATAAGTTTATATTTAAATATATGTCTAATTTAGTATATAATATCAATGTAATGTGATTTTTAAAATGCGTGTATATTTGTATAAATAAAAACGTTTATTAAATGCTATCCTTTCTTCCTAATTTACTTTATTATTTAATCGATACGGTAAAAGTTCACTGTTGGGCTTTGGGCTTACGTGTCTTTTAATGGGATCATTCAACGCCGCCCATAGACATATACAACACCATTGGCATTGCAGTAGGATTTCCGATCAAATATCTAGATTTATTTTTTGAAGGTGACTTGTTTACTTCTAGACAGATATATAGATAGATAGATATATTCTTTATTGCACACCAAAAACAAAGTTATACAATTATTGATTGTAATATTTATATACAATGACGGTCTTATCGCTAATAACGATTTCTTCTAGACAATCGTAGGATGGACACAATGTTAAAAAGATAATGTAGGTTAGTGATACATTATTTTTATGATGGTAGATAATACAGAAAAAAATAAGCCATAAGCAAATAAATAAGTATATACATACATATATATATACACACTATATACTAATATAGCTTAACCGTAAATAATAAACGAATATATAAAAAGATACAAAGATATTTATAAAGATAGACAGTGATTTCTGACAAGCTTTTTGAAAATTGTGGAGTGACTTCGTTTGTCTCACCTCCAGCGCCAAAAAATTCCGTCTGTCACGTCCTGATTCCCGCGAGGGCGAGAAGCGACTAACAGAGAGTCGTTTCGTTGCGATGAATGTATGAATAGATGGATGTGTGTAAAAGAAGCTTGGAGGGTGTGCCGGGATCGTGGCGGATGGAGATCTGTGGTCTTTGCCTACTCCAACGGGAAACAGGAGTGACGATGAAAATACGATCTGAATAAGACACCAAATAATTAACCAACATAATATATTCAATAATTTGTACAGAATATAAACTAAGTACCTAGTACTTGGACATAGCGGATAACTACATGTACGAAATAACGAGAAGATTATTTGCACACTTACTTGTTATAACATATAGACATACTGCTGAGTCGATTAACAAAAGTCTTTAAAATATATTACAAAATACATGGTTCTGTCTTGTCTTAATCACCAAACATGTGTAGATTGTATTTACATATAAAAAAAAAACTGTGGTGGCGCAACCTTCAAATCTGCAACTGGCAGGAGGTTGCGCAGGACAGGTCACGGTGAGGAAAGATCTGTTCGGAGGCCAAGAACCATTATGGTTTGTAATGGTTCTTGGCCTCCGAAAAGATCTTAACCTACCATGACCTGTCATGCGCCACCTCCTGGCAGTTGCAGATTTGAAGGTTACGCAAGTCATCCTCCACCATATCTCTCCAGCGGTACCTGGGGTGCCTCACAGGTCATCGTCCAATTGGGCGACCCACATATGCTCTCTTCATTGAGAGACAAAGTCGGTTAGCCTTAGTCTTGGGTTGGGCTACGAGATGCTCGATTTCGGCATTGCAATTTCGCCAACTGTCATCATCTCTTTTGCTTGGGTCCAGGATCTTTCGGAGGACGTTTCGTTCTGCTTATAATAAGTTTACCCTCTTCCTTAAGCGTTAGTGTCCAAGTCTCACAGCCATACGTTAGAATAGGCCGAATTACATAGGTCAGTCATATCCGGCTTGAAGGACCACATATTCGCCCGATGTGCTGGTTATGGATTCGATTCAAAAACTGAACTACTCTGAACGATACACTTTCGATTTTATCATGAAATAATAGAAGAATGCAATGACATTGTGAGAGTTTGACATTGCGTTTGATGATTAAGACAAGACAATTTTTTTTTAAATTTACAACATTAAAGCTATTTACAATAGATACTGTGCAGCCGATTAATTGACTAATTATATATATTTTTTCATGGAATGAGAAAGCAAAGAGCCACATTGCAGACGAATACTTAGCCAAGAGTGACATATTATTTGTCTGTGGCATGAATGGGCCCGTCCGACTCGCCCGCGAAGTACCATACCCCTCCAGGAAACCGGCATCTGAGTGGTAGCTTAGCTACCGCGGTTCAGCGGGTGAGCGGTTGAGTTCCAGAGGCCTAATCCCTCTCCTCCTCCCCCCTCCTATAATGACGCTTTCCTAAAAGCCGACAACGCTTCCGCACTGCCTATGGCACTGCGGATGTTTATGGGCGGCGTAGATTTCCATCAGATGATACGCTTCTTAAAAAATGTTTGTGTAGGTAAGCGACCCAACGCAATTAATAAAATATTGCTTAGGTAGTAAGTAACTAGTGCACGCACGACCAGTAGTTATATCCCAGATTAGACTATGCTTTATAGTTGGTCCTTCGATCCGGCTCGAAGGATCAATTGCAAGGGATAGAACGTAACAATATGTTACAAGTCTGTGACTTGGTGGAACCGTGTCGAGAAACGAACTACAGTTTGCGAGGACATTTCGACTGACATATATCAAGTCTGTAACAGCTATAAATATGGCGTGCACACATAATAGAGATTCGCTTATCAAGATATTATGACCAGAAAAAGTGAATACAGATATTATTAAGGAGAATTATTGCATACATTACTTCATTTTACATTTATATCTACTTTACAACTAAAATTTACATGGTAGAACAGTATAATAAGCATGAATTGATAGCATGGATATCAACTTAAAATTCAATAAGTAATAGCCACATTCATAAACGTTAATTAACTGCTAAGCGACCCTATAAACAACATTTAACAAAAATTGCATTCATAAACACTGTTTAGATTTAATCATCTGCTTGAATCTGTTACTTAAGTAGCTGTCAAATAAAACAACTAGTTTGAAAGCTAATCAACAAAATGGCGGACAAGAATTACACAATGACCATTTGTTTGTGCTTACAACGTAATGGTACCAGCTAGCCAGTAAACCGAGCGGCGTTTTTTTCGTGTTTGCAAAAAGATATATTTGTAAATATGGATTAAACAAAAATAATACGAATACAGCCGGGTTTTTACCAATAAAATCAAATTATTATACCACAGTGTTGCAAGTGTGAAAATAAAAAAAAGAAATAAAAAAATTATTACGCTTAATAAATATGATGAATAACGAAATTTTAAAAATTGTTTAAATTTGATTAGACTTTTCTCGCCAACTCACATCAGTGACATTTTTATAATCTTATATTATTATCAGTTGTGGCGGCGTATTATACAATATAGTTCGATTAAGGCGTATAAGTGAAGTGATATGAAATAAATGGTTTCGGAAGCTGACTAGTTACATTTCAAAAGATTAGATGTTATTCTATTTTACTTGACACTGGCATAATAGTTATAACTAATTGCCAAACAAAGAAAAGAATATAAAAATGATTATTAGTTAAATAATGCTTAGTATCTCAATTAACGAAGTTTTATAAATAAGGCTTTTAGAAACTGACTTAATAACAAATATAATATTATATGTATATATAATATTTACTGCTTTAGAATAAATTTTCTACATTTTTCTAAAGAATCAGATGTAGCTAGCTAACGTTGTTTTTTTATTTTTTTGTTTCTTACAAACGATTTTTGGCACTATATCTAAATTTCCTTTGCGTCTACTCACACAACGCATAGTTCGCTACATAAAAAAAAAGCGTTTATCTGACAGCGAACGTATCACAGTTACTAGAAATAAATAAATAAATATATTTTTGTACAACAACACCTTCGGCTATATTCTTAAAACTAAAACCTGAGATACATTTATTTCTATTTTTCATTAAAATATTTAAATTAAATATACTTTTTTTTACAATATTAGTCACTAGTAAACACGATAACGTTTCGTTTACAAGTCTAAAGTCACCAGGAATGCTATAACAACACTGGAATGGACATATTTATTGCAAAAACAAAATAATACCTTAATTTCTTAAAACAAACAAAAAATATAATAAATAATACAAAACGTCCTTGACATTAATTCCTTAGAGTTTGTTTGGTACCGTAAAATCTCCGAGCACGGTTGTGTCTGTTTATTAAATCCTTGATCAAACTCCGAGACACAAATGACAAACAATCTAATAAGAGCGCTATTCACGAAATAATTTTCGCGAACTAGTTTAAATGAATGTCGTTAAATTATTTTGATTTACAAATCACAATAAACGAACAAGAAATATATATTTCATACTCCGGGGTGAAATTTAAAATGATGGAAGGCGTAGACTCTATTTTAATATGAGTACTCGAAAGGTTTCGGTAAGATAATGTAAATGCTAGACTCAAACCAAGAAAAATAACAGACGTAACATTTACCTATTTAGTCCGTGTGGTTCTAGGCGTACATTTTATTACTAATTACATCGGGATATTAGTATTGTTTTTCTTTTGTTTCCTGTAGGGGTAGGCAGAGACCACAGATCTCCAACTGCTACGATCTCAGCACACTTTCCTTGCTTCTTCACACTCATCACTCTATTCATGCAAGCTCGCCGACTAAGGGTACTCTCGACCTGGCCTTCCTTAAATGCTTCGGCAATTTGGTCAAGGTATGTTTTCCTAGATCTTCACTTAGCTTCCATTCCACCCACATCCGCAACGTAAATTTCTTTGTCCAAACCATCTAAAGCATTCCTTTCTCAACTTGTATGAAGGATTTTTTTAATATATTTTTAATTTATATTCCAAAGAGAAGAATAGACGGGCCTGCGAAGTTGATGACTGTCGCGTGAAATACATAGATATGAAAAGATTGAAAAGGAGTGAGTGTCATCATTTTTAATGAAGAGAAAATACGTGACGCTCATCAAATTCTTTTACGTTCATCAGTCATTCTGAATCTATAAAAAAAATAACTATACCTACTCTTAACTTCTAATTGGATTAATAAATCAATCAACAGCCCGCGATGCTGGACATAGGCCTCTTCCGAGACGCACCACTTAGCCTGATCTTCGGCTTCACGTATCCAGTTTCTGCCAGCCGCCCTGTACAGATCGTCGCACCATCTAGTCAGGGAGGGTACCACATTACGTTTGCTAAGGCGTGGTCTGCTCCAGCGATTTTCGGATCTACGACAAACGTGATCAGCCCATTGCCACTTCAGTTTGTTAATTCGGTTAACTATGTCGTTGTCTTTGATTTTTTGACGGATTTATTCTGAATCACACCCAACAGGGAAGCTCCGAGCATATCTCTCTCCATAGCTCTCTGAGCGAGTCTAAGCTTGTCAAAAAGAGGGATTGGGAGGCGAGAAAGCAAGTGTATCATCTGATGAAAGGCAAGGCGTTCAACGCAATTCTTAGACACCTGCAATACTGTAGGCATGGCAGAAATGTCACCGTAAAACAGGTACATACCTATAGTACATGTACATACATGCATGTACTTTGTTCCTTATGTTTACGTGATTTTTTTTCATAGTAACGCGTATACGAGGAACAAACGTCCTCTATATTGTTCTTGGTTTGAGTTCGTTCACACCGATAATCAGAGATTGACGATTTATCAATAAATATACTTAAACTTCACTCTGCATGCAGTGGATGGTGGAGTCCTCTGAGAGTTCATCCATTGAAGAATCCGTGAAAGAAGTACCGTCTGAAAATATAAAGCGAAATAAAATTTAAAATTAGAGCAGGAATAAGAATATAACAGGAAATGAAATAATAATGTTGTTTTCAGTAGACTTTTGCAAAAATCGTTAGCCAGAAAGTAAATATAACCTATATGGACAGTCAAAAGTTTTACTTAGCTAAGATCCGTGACAAGCAAAACAATAACAGAAAATTAATAATGTGTGTCTTTTCTGTTGGGTTAAGTCATTATAATTACAATCTAACTATGGATTTTTTTTTATGGAGGGGGGTTGGGCCTCCAGACCTCAACCGCTCACCGGACAAAGCGCGGTAGCTAAGCTACCACTCAGACGCCGGTATACTGCGGGAGTGTGGTACATGTCACATACTTATGATACTTAATGATATTTCTTAGTAGATGGTGTTTCTGGATTAATCGCTAAATTTTTTATCATCCACTGGATATAGATATTCCCCAACAGCCTAGCTCGACCTTCGACGTCACGCATCCAATATCCGTCAGCCGCTCTACGCGATCTGGTTGGGAAGTGTCCCATACTACGAATGCCAAGTCGCAGTCTCCAATCCAGCATTCATGCAATCCAGCGATTGTCGATACTTCGACAAACGTGACCAACCGCTGCTGCACTGCCGCTTCAGTTTTACTAACTCGAAGAACTATATTCCAGAAATGACATTAACCAGAGAAACTCCGAGCGTATGCCATATATCATGTGTGTATTGTTCAACCGTTCAAGTGCTTCATAATAAACTCAATAAAATTCCGTTTTTATGCAAATTAATTTCCATTACTTTTAATTGTGAGAAATTTTAGAAATCGTGAAATAATCGCGAGATGGATTGTTGGCAACCGCGGTTGCCAAAATTGAAGTTAGACATAAAAATAAAATTGGCCCAAAATTAATGTTGGCCTAAAATTTTGGCAACCACGGTTGCCAAAAAGCGCGTGAGTAGATATCCAAACGTTTATACATAGAACATAAATACATTTATCATAAATATATCGACGCAAAAAAACGAAAACGTAGTAAACCGCAAAATGAAAACTTACCACCAGAGCCAAAAAAAACTTTTAGGATCTCTGAAAAACATGTATCTGATCACTCAAAAGCAGTCAGTTTCAGCGCTGTACAAAATTTTCTATTGGCCGTAAAGCTGCGAGACTTGGACCATTCGACGCAATATTTTATTCTGATCCGAATGTGCAATGAATATTTATTGAGATCTGTGTCGTTTGCAGCGTTTTCGTTTTTTTGCATCGATATACATATGTGTGTAAGAGGATAAAACATTTTTACCTATCGGGGCAAAAGGCGGCTTGTTCTGGAACGAATAAGTTAGGTGAAGGTTGATGGGCCTCCCAAACCCCGACGGGTCACCATCCCGGGACATCACTGTGAACAATACACGCACAAAACTTATATTTTTTTATATATATATAAAAAGGAAACACACACGCATTATTTGGTAATTAGTCCTGTTTGCCGCCTATGAAAATTACTTTTGCCTTTGAATGAAGAAACGTGAAAATGTGGTACTGCTTCATACAATCCACAATATGCACAAAGCTTAAATACACCGTAATGAAAGATAACAACAGATGGTAAATTAAATTTAGTTCGCATTCTAGAAATATATTCGCAAACACGCAAGCATTAGCTGAAAAACATTCGCCAAATGAACTGACTGATATGGATCATAAAATAAACACAATAGATTTAGATTGAAATAAAATATTTCTACTTTTAAATTATACTAACGTTGATTTTGTTTCCCCTTTCCGGTGTGTTGGTGCTTCTTCTGCCTGGCCCGACTGTTCTGGAACCACACTTGCGTCACCCTCTTGCTCAGTCCGGTGACCTGCGCAATCCTCTCCAGATCCTGGCCGTCGGGGTTTGAATCCAGTTGAAAGTTCGCTTGGAGCACTTGCAGCTGTTCCTCTGTGAACGTGGTACGCACCCGCTTCGCTTTGCTTTTGTGATAACCTTCAGAGTCACAGCCATCTGGGTATAATTAAAAAATAATACATTTAATATATCTTATTTTTGATAAGCATCTATCCATTCCACAAAACACACCCACACACACACACAAACAAAAATCCACATGCACACACAAAGCAAAAGTGCGGCTCTCATGCTAGGGCTAGATGGGCTAGAGCTCCCAAGTACCAGCTCCTTCAATTTGACCGCATCAAACAGAGAGCGTCCCGAATCGACGGCGACCTCTGGATTTCTGTTAGGTACTGAATCGAATTTATTACGGCGAATGCTCTGGGGAGTTTTGGACTAGAAATCACTCCCCAGCCGCACAATTCCATCATCGCACCACGCACCATGAAAATAGGTTCCATCCCTACCACCTGGATGGCTGGCCGTGAACCACAGTGCGAACTAGTCGCAGTATTCTGCCACGAACTGTGGAAATGTGGGACAATTTACCACCTGCTGTGTTCCAACGTGATTAAGACATGAAAAGAAAAGAGCGTATGTGTCCGTTAAAGGCCGGCAATGCATCTGTGACTCCTCGGGCGTTGCGGATGTGTAAGGGCGGTGGTGATCGCTTACAAACAGATGACCCGCATGCTCGTTTGCCTGCTCCACTATAAAAAGAAAAACACAGATGCGTACATAAAAAAACAATTAGTTTAAATACAAAATAGAAGAGTCATGAAAGCAGACTGAACGCGGTGGAAATGAGAGCATTAAGAAGTATGTGTGGGGTAACTTTGAATGATAGAATAAGAAATGAAGGTGTGCGATGTGGAGTGAACGAAGGTATCGTGACCAAAGTTGAGATATGGATTGTTTGGTCACATAGGAGGAGGAGTAATGAAAGACGACTGGCAAAACAAATTTACATTGCGGATGTGGATGGAAAGGCCGACCCTTCTATCCACATCCGCAATGTAATTTTTTTACATTGCGGAGGGTAAGACCACGGAAAACATGCCTTGAGCAAATTTCCGAAGTTTTTAAGAAAGACCAAGTCAAGAGTATCCTTAACCGGCGGGCTTGCATGAGGAGAGTAATGAGTGTGGGAAGCAAGCAAGGAAAGTATGCCGATTACGTAGCAGATGAAGATCTGTGGTCTCTGTCTACCCCTACGGGAAACAGGAGTGACGATATGTATGTATGGATGTTAATTTATTTCTCTTATTCTGTAGTAGAAATGTATGGTTGACAAATCCAATGTGAGGTTACTGTATAAAAATTTCAATAATAGATTATTGATCAGCAATGTCAAGTAATGGATTGTAAATGGGTTTTAATGATCGATTATAATTCAAATCTTGCGAGCCTTTACAAA
Organism: Baronia brevicornis; assembly: GCA_031353405.1. Taxonomy (NCBI): domain Eukaryota; kingdom Metazoa; phylum Arthropoda; class Insecta; order Lepidoptera; family Papilionidae; genus Baronia; species Baronia brevicornis. The sequence continues at coordinate 710,859 of JASFAT010003225.1, read as the reverse complement.
CTTTTAGCTGAGAAAATAACAAGATTTTTACCTTTTCCCGCCATCTTACCTCAGTGACCTTGTTTTTTTATTTAATTTACATAATCTCATTTTATTATCAGTTACATTGTTTAATTGTGGTGGTGTATTGTACAATATAGTTCGATTAAGGCGTATAAGTGGGGTGATATGAAATGAATTCGTGTATCGTGACTTTTTAATGCAAAAGTCCACACAAGTTTTTGACGGCCGGCCTCTAAAAAATATACAGGCTTGCTCTTTGAAGGTTCCAATGTCGTAGTGAAGGTAAAAACTAAGTATTTACTTACTTAGTTTTTACCTTCACTACGACATTGGAGTAAGCAAAATTTTTATATATATATTTACCATCCGAAGAAATTGATCCACCATCCAATGTCTCCAAGTAGTGCGGCTTACAGAGTACCCTGTCCTCGTGCAGGGCAAACTGTTCCCCGGTGGAAAGCTGCCGACCGCAGGCGTCGCAGGCGAAGCAAGCCAAATGGTAAACTTGCTCGCGTGCCTTCCGCACCCAGTCCGAAGATGAGATACCCCGGCAGCACTTAGAACACTTCGCGCCAAAACTCCTGAAAATAACGAGCCTCCCGTTAAGTTGAAAATCTATTATACGCTGGATTTATTTGCCTTCATTCAAGTGAGAATCCTATTCTCTTTTTCTACAACCCATATATGCCCTACTGCTGAGAACGGGCCTCTCCATTTCCGGAGGAACGGACGTTAACCCACCACGCTTGTCCAATGCAAATTGACGGGGTTACCAGACTCGGCAAAAATATCTATGGCCCATACATACATATATTTATTCCAATGCGGGGATCGATCCCGCGACCATTGACTCAGTAAGTGGTAGCGTCGCCACTAAGACAATTAGGGAAAAAATTAATAAGAATAATCAAGATGAAAAACACACAAACAGATCACTTTATAGTATATACTCATCAATTCCACTCATGGTGAATGAACGAGGGATTATAAAGGCGGGAAGACCTCACCCCACCAAGTTGATAAATAGGAGCTGTAGCCCCCATTTTCATACGATGAAGTGTAATAGCAACACCATATAGAAAGCATTCGCAGCAGCTTTATAAATAATTTTAAACAACTCGCTTTGCAATTAAAATTACAAGTGATAATATACAATTAGGAAAAAAAAAACATCGATAATATAATCGACGCAAAAAAGTGAAAAGTTTATAAATGACACGGATATCAATCAGTCAACAGCATGCAGCAGTCCACTGCTGGACATAGGCCTCCCCCAAGAACACATCCACTTCTTCCAGTAGAAAACACACTAATTTTTTGTTGTTTTTAGTTTGCTTGTCGCTAATTTTTGTTGCTGTGGATCTTAGCTAATCAAAAATTCTGACTGTCCACATAGCTCTTCAAGTTAAAAGAATGAAGTGATAATAGGCTAGTCAGTGAACCGACGGAGTAGACGGAGCTAGATGAAGCGACGATCTGGGCAGAAGCTGGATGCGTACAGCCGAATATCGGACTAGGTGGCGCGCCTTAGGTGGGGCCTGCTGCTGTCCATGCTGAGGTGTCCAGCTGTGGACTGACGTGCGCTGATAATAATGAAATTTTAATTAAATGTGATAGTGGTCGAGCTACGTTGCAGACGAATACATTGTCAAGAATGGCACATTATGTGTCTGTAGCACGAATGGGCCGGCTCGCCCGGGGAAGGACCACACTCATGTAGAAAACCGGCGTCTGAGCTACCGCGCTTCGTACGGTGAGTGCCCGAGTTCCGGAGGCCCAACACCCTACCACCCCTCTCCTCCTCCCACTCCCACTCCCATAACGACACTTTCCTTAAAAGTCGGCAACGCTTCCGCACTGCCTATGGCGCTGCGGATGTCTATGGGCGGCTGTGATTGCTTTCCATCAGGTCACACGCCTGCTCGTTTGCCTTCAATCCCATAAAAAAATACTTTAACTTAATTTCGACATACACAACAACGGAGTACTACTTCAGTTATATTTAATATTCAGTTTTGTTTATATAGTTTAGGCTGTTGTACTTCACATGAGATACGAATGATAACTTGCATTAAAAAGGGTACATGTAATGCTTACAAGAAGCCAACACGGTGACCTACGTTTATCTCGGTGGCAGTTCATTATCATTTCGCGGGACCCTTGATATTTAATTAATTAAATAAACCCGTGCAACACTCCATTACCACGCTATCATATCACCGCTGCCAACATTAATTCACCTTGTTTGTTTTTGGCTTGAGTATTTCGAGCCCACTTTACACACTCGTCTTTATGAAGCTATCCTTCACGTTCCGTTATTTGATATTGTGAGACCGTCGTATGCCTCTTGTTAGAATAACTCATTTGTACAGCTTTTAATTACTAACAAACTTTTAATCAATAACATCGGAATAAATATATATATATATATATATATATATATATATATATATATATATATATATATATATATATATATATATATATATATATATATATATATATATATATATATATATATATATATATATATATATATATATATATATATATATATATATATATATATATATATATATATATATTATATATATATATATATATATATATATATGGATTTATAAATATTTATTTCGAGTCTGGTAACCCTCTTATCCGCATAATCCACATTTCCTTTCCTGACCTTTCCTGCAATGCCATGGTTTGCCGTGCCAATGGATGCATGGCTAGAGGCGAGTTTAGTCGCAAGTGTGCCGACCGTCCCGGGATCAGGCTCCCCCGGGTACTATGGTGCCTTACCTCAGCATGCGGGGCCCTGCTGGGGCTGATCTCCATCCTCTATTGCTGCTCGTAGGATTCACTAAGACGAATTTTAATATACCTATTTTCGTTCGAGCCGTATCTGTACGACATACGCTTTTGTATCGCCACTGGCGTTGCGGATGTCTATGCGGATTTGTAACTATTACATGATCCGTATGCTCTTTTGCTTGCTGACTGAAACGCCACAGATGGCACCAATGGTACTTAGCCGAGTTATGAGCTAATAATGTTATTCTATTGATCGCCAAAGCGAGGGAGGTCCCCCGGGATACTTTCCAATAATAACCCGGACGACGCCGGATCGGATCATTAGCGCTCGATGAAGCCGTCCTCAACATTCGTATAAATCCATTACACTCACAATAAGATTTAAAACAGCTACCGAGACTAACAGATGCACTTAATAACCGACAATTGTGTGTGTCGCCGACCCGCGATTTCCGCTCACTAAACCAACGGCGGCGTTTCGGATAAGGTGCAGAATCGCGTGCACTACGGATATTAATTTGCCTCGTACCGCTTATCTACTTTATCCACACCAATGTTTCAAACGCACAATTTGCATTTCAAAACGCCGTGCGGGCGTACTCAGCGCTACCGTCACCGCGCGGAGGCCGCTATCGGCCCTTATTAACATTTTGTCGCCGGCTGAATCAATTAAAATCGAACCTCGCATAGTAATTAACCAAGTGACAGATTAACAAGTTTTAACACTCGGCGGTAATGAAGATGTCTCGTAGTACCGCGAGATAAAGAACGGAAGAGCTGGCGGCAGTTGGTACGGTGGTCCGTGCTTCTATTTTAGACTATATACACATATATTGGTTTGCCGGACTTTTAGTGGTTTAATTCGGTAAAGAGTTATAAGAAAGCGAAGTTGAGAAAGGGATGCTTAGATGGTTTGGGCACATAGAGATGATTGATGAAAGACGAACCAGGAAAAGAAATGTACGTTGCGGATATGGATGGAAGGGTCAGTAAGAGAAGACCAAGGAGAACATACCCTTACCAAATTGCCGAAGTTTTTAGAAAAGGCCAGGTTAATAGTGGTAGAGCAAGGCTGCAGATGAATACTTTGTCAAGAATGGCATAATATTTGTTTGTAGCATGAATGGGCCGACTTGCCCGGGGAAGTACCGCACTCCCGCAGAAAACCGGCGTCTGAGTGGTAGCTTACCTACCGCGCTTCGTACGGTGAGTGGCCGAATTCCGGAGGCCCAACATCCTTACCCTCCCTCTACCCCCTCCCAATCCCATTCCCATAATGACGCTTGAAAGTCGGCTACGCTTCCGCACTGCCTATGGCACTGCAGAAGTCTATGAGCGGCGTTGATTGCTTTCCATCAGATGACACGTCAGCTCGTTTGCCTTCCTATGCCATAAAAAAAGAGTACACTTAACTGGCAAGCTACCACAACTAACGAACAGGCGGCTAGGCAAATATACTTCCTGACTAGTTAAAAAAACTAGTTCATAAAATAAGACTACACATACTTCAAAAGCCGACAACGTTACTACAACGTCTCAGGTTTCGCAGAAGCACATCCATCCTATAAATATTTTTTTTTAACTCACATCCCATGACCCTAATGTATTAACTAATGTATTACTAGACCAATGACAAGAAACAGACAGAATTTTCGGAAATTTACATACATACATACATATCGTCACGCCTGTCTCCCTGTAGAGTTAGGCAGAGACCACAGATCTCCATCCGCTACGATCCCGACACATCTTCCTTGCTTCCTTTACACTCATCCACCCTTCCTCTCACATTCATCGTAGCGAAACGGCTCTCCGTTCGTCGCTTCTCGCACTCGTGGGAGTCAGGACGTGACGGGTGGCGAAACACGTCGCCGTCATTTTTGACGAATCAGGTATATTAAGATTCGTCATAGTGAATCCCACGAGCCGCAAGGGAAAATGGGGGTAAGCCCCAGCAGTGCCCCGCATGCTGAGGTAAAGCACCATAGTACCCGGGGGAGCCCGATCCCGGGACGGTCAGCACGCTTGCGACTAAGCTCGCCCCTAGCCACGCATCTGAAATTTTCGTAGTAACTAAGCAATATATTGTAATAAATAATTCTACAAATAAATATAGTTGACTTGCGCTAATCCAACAAATGTTTTTGCATGGCAATGTCGGTGTGGACTGCCTATAGTCCACATTTATATTGAATAAAAGTACTTTGTAATCCAACAAATTACAAATCAAAGAATCTATTTGAACCAACTATCATACTACATAATTATGTATATAAATATGAATGAGAAATAAATAATAAATATGAATGAAAATAGTAAATGAAACATCACAATGGAGAGCTTATATTTTATATAAAAACTAGCTTACCCGGCAAACTTCGTACTGCCTCAAATCAATAATTAAAAAAAAAAAACTGAACGATAATTGCAGAATGTTTCAACTTAAGTTAAAAATGTGGTCAAAACTTAACAGGAACAAAAAGAAATCATAATTAATAAAAAAATGCTCGATATGAATTAGGTTTTATTATTATTGTTGCTTCTACTATATTAATAATATAATAATAATAATAATATAATATAATAATAATATATAATAATATTTAATTATAATCTAATAATATTAATATATGTTTTAATCATATTTACTCACCTTTTAAAGCTTCCCCGGACTTCCAAAAAAAATTCAAAACCAAAATAAACCAAATCGGCCCAGCCGTTCTCGAGTTTTAGCGAGACTAACGAACAGCAATTACTTTATATATATATATATATATATATACATATATATATATATATATATATATATATATATATATATATATATATATATATATATATATATATATATATATATATATATATATATATATATATATATTATATATATATATATGTATATATATATATATATATATACACACATATATATATATATATATATATATATATATATATATAAAACATCATCAGTGCTATAGAACTTACAAAAACAATAATGCGTACAAGTTACAACGTGTCCAAACATGGATTATATTAGTGAAGATATGCCGAAATTTTTATGTACAATCAACAGTGATTGAAATATGATATAAGCGTGTCGGATTACAGGCTCCGGATTAGACAGGGACCGGAATACTGCGGATACATTGTACGAGAAACAATGAAACCAGTAATAATATTAAAGACTAATACATCAGTTTTCAAATAATTTACAACAGGTTTTCCGTTGATAGATTTATTGGGTACAAGTTAACGGCAAATTGAACGAGGCATAGATAGACTTTAAACTGAACTGAATTCGATATTTAACTGTACTACTGTTCTGATAGTGGTAGAGCCGCACTGCAGACGAATACTTTGTCAAGAATGGCATAATATTTGTCTGTAGCATGCATGGGCCGGCTCGCACGGGTAAGTACCATACTCCCGCAGAAAACCGGCGTCTGAGTGGTAGCTTAGCTACCGCGCTTCGTGCGGTGAGCGGCCGAGTTCCGGAGGCCCAACATCCTCCCCCTCCCTCTACCCCCTCCCATTCCCACTCCCATAATGACACTTTCCTTAAAGGTCGGCAACGCTTGTGCACTGCCTATGGCGTTGCGAATGTCTATGGGCGGCGTTGATTGCTTTCCATCAGGTAACACGCCTGCTCGTTTGCCTTCTTATCCCATAAAAAAAAAACTAATATGTATATGGTACAAAATTTAAGTTTACAGTTATAAGTGAAGTTGACACGTGTACACTGTTGCCATTTCAACAAAAATCTCACGCAGTGCGTTTGAGATGTATGACAATTCTTAACTGACCTTGAATGCAAAGCGCATGAGATCTAATCGTCCTCTAAGTAAGCTGTTTTCCCATTAGTATTTCTTTAGGAAGTTGCTTAAAAGTACTTACATTCCGGATATCTATTATTTTAAAAGTCAAAATACTCACTCGTTAAGATCTGCGAAAAACAAATTCGATAAATAATATTGTGTGTATACAACCATAACAGTATATACACACGCTACTGTTTACAAAAGTACACAACACGTGTTTCGCCTCAATACAAGGCATACTCAGGTATAGTGGACTCTACGGTAGAGAAGCGTTGAACAGTCGGAGGGCGTCCCACACTACGTTTGCCAAGACGCGGTCCCCACTTCAACGCTCGTCTACCCCAAGGGTTGTCGGATCTCCGACAAACGTGACCAGCCCATTGCCACTTTAGTTTGCTAATTCGAAAAACTGTGTCGGTGACTTTGATTCTCTGGTGGATTTGTTCATTCTGAATCATATCTAATAGAGAAACTCCAAACGTAGCTCTCTCTATAGCACTCTAAGCGATTGTGAGCTTCTATATGTGTAGAAAGTTATTAAGTTCATACAAATTAGGTTTATTAAAATTCGTCATAGTGAATCCCATGAGCAGCAAGGGAGGATGGAGGTCAGCCCCAGCAGAGCCATAGCGGCTGAGGTAATAATATTGCAATACATATGCAATGCCATATGAGACTATCGCAATAGAAGTCAAGGAGAGATACGGTAATAGCTCGGGACGCCGGGGTCGCGTACCAGTGTACCAATACCACAACTAACAAACTTGTACTAGCTTACGTTGTATATTTATTTAGTTTATAAATATTAAAAAATCACCACCATATCTAAAACTATTTTTTAGTTACCCATAAGTTGTTTTAAAGCAAAATATTGTTTAAATATGCGTATAAATTTATTTTTTCCACTCAATATTTCATTTAGTCAGGTAAGTAGCGCGGTCTGTAATCGATTCCTGTCCATTAGCATTTACTTTAGATCGAACCTCAATTCGTCTCTCGATATAAATTATTGATCAATTAAAATGTAAGGCAGCGAATGTTATGCCAGTGAGTTAAATATGCGGACCTACTGTATTTTTATTATATATATATATATATATATATATATATATATATATATATATATATATATATATATATATATATAATACATTTAAACAAAGGAAACAAGCAAAGTAAGTCTTTCTGCAGATAATTTTATAATATAAAACGTGTTGAAAAATCGTTCAAAACATAACAATCTTCGGCCCAATTTTAGTCTACATTATTAACAAGCGAAAAATCCTCCGAAAGATCCTGGGTTCCAAACAAAAGAGATGTTGGCAGTCGGCAAAATCGAATAAGCGCCGAAATCGTTTTAAAAGAAGTTTTATGAAAACAAAAACATTAGTTCGACTGACGTCTTTCGATAGATATATCGCCCGTCCGGCAAAAGAAAGATGAGATATTGAATATAAAATGTAAATTGATAAAGTGTGAATAAGTCCTCATTTCCTTTCCTGCCCCTTCCTTTCTTCTCTATCCTTTCCCTTCCTCCCCGCCAATCCACGGTCTGCCGTGCCAATGGATGCGTGGCTAGGGGCGTGCCTTGTCGCAAGCGTGCCGATCGTCCCGGGGTCGGGCTCCCCCGGGGACTATGGTGCCTTACCCCAGCATGCAGGGCTCTTCTAGGGCTGACCTCCATCCTCCCTTGCGGCTCGTGGGATTCACTAAGACGAATTTAATATACCTAATTTGTCGAAATATGACGGCGACGTGGTTCGCCAACCGTCACGTCCTGATTCTCACGAGGGCGAAAAGCGACCAATAACGAGCTGTTTCGCTGCGATGAATGGCAGCGGATGGGGCTCTGTGGTCACTGCCAACCCCTGTGGGGGATAGGCGTGAATATATAAAAAAAATAAAGTATGAATAAGATATAAATGTACAGTGAATAGAAATATAAATTAATTTCATTTGTAAGAATTTCATTACATCGAAGATATAAACACCCTGAAGGTCCCGTGTGTCGCCTTAAGCAGTACGTACGGCACGCCATAGTACCGTTAAAGAAAATTTTTGAAAAACGTTTCTCAAGTAAGGGTGACAAAATCGGGCGCATCCAATATGCGCCGTAGGCGAGTACCAGTAAATCTTCGCTCGTTGATTGCTACGTTCTCCGCCTCCCCCTTCCCCCCTAACCCCACCTCCCCGCGCCCACACCCGCTCTCATTTCAATACCATTCACCGGACGACATGATTTAAGTTATTTGTTTACGATACAAACACCCGATTTAAGATACATTGGAATATTATGCGCATTTGTTAATGCCAAAACGCCGTCGGCGACTACCCGACAAATGGTACACGGCCAGCACAACGCCGATATAATAACGAAACTAGCACCGTGTACCTATGACCGACCACTTTATGTACGCAACGTTAATTGCTTTTCGGTTATTGAGTTATTGAACTTGAGCGTTTCTTTTGTTATTGATTATTATATGAGTTTTTCATCGCACCTTGTACTAAAAGAACGTTGATGAATCTAGTCTGGGAGTTTTTATATTTATTATTCAATTATTTATGTCCGAATAGACATACGGATATAATTTACTTGAGTATACAACACGTGTATTCTCCCATGTCTAACTTATGGATGTAAAACTTGGCGTACCACGAATAAAAAGAACCAACTTGTCAACACAACACGAAAAGAAGACTTTTCCCGCCAACTTACACCAGTGACGTTGTGTTTTTATTACATTTTCATAATCTTATATTTTTATCAGTTATATTGTGGTGGCATATTATAAAATATAGTTCTATTAAGGCGTATAAGTGAAGTGACATGAAATAAATCGTTACATTTTAATTTGACTCATAAATTCCATAGAATGTTTTGGTGGAATAGCCACAATTTTATCAAGATGTAAGTGCTAAGCTTATTGAATATTTCAATAGATTTGATATTATTATATTTTACTTGATACTGGCATAGTAGTTTTAACTAATTGCCATCAAATAAAAAAAAGAAGAAAATATATGGAAAGAAGCATGCTTAACATAAGGCTACGAATCCGATGGACTACCTTGAAAAATTGATTAAAAATTAGGGGGAAAAAAGCAATGTGATTGATGTAGCCCAAATAATCAGAAAACTAAAACGGAACTGGGCCGGACACATCATGAGTACAATAAAAGAAAAGTGAACAAGAGACATCGCGGAATGATATCCCAGGCAAAAAAGAGATGGGAAGACGATTTATCAAGGGGAGAGAGAAGATTAAGTCGGGACAAAGAAAAGTGAAAGAAACTAGGGAGAGGCCTATGTCAAAGGACAACAAGACAAGTAATCTGGTTGCTTGACTAAATTGTCGAAATTTTTAAGAAAGGCCAGGTGAAGAGTACCCTTAACCGGCGAGTTTGCATGAAGAGAGTGGTGAGTAAGGAAAACGCAAGGAAAGAGTGCCGAGATCATAGCAGATTAGCTCTACGGGAAACAAGCTGATAATATGTATATATGTATTATATAGTTGTCTTTATACATACATACATACTACTAAAATTATTTAGATTTAGGTAATGCAACAAAATTGTTTAGATTTAGGTACTTCAAAAAAATTATTTAGATGTAGGTACTACAACAAAATTATTTAGTTTTAGGTACTTCAAAAAAATTATTTAGATTTAGGTACTACAACAAAATTATTTAGATTTAGTTACAACAATATTATTTAGTTTTAGGTACTACAAAAAATTATTTACATTTAGGTACTACAACAAAATTATTTAGATTTAGGTAATCACTACAACAAATTATTTCGTTTTAGGTACTACAAAAAAATATTTAGATTTAGGTACTACAACAAAATAATTTAGAATTAAGCACTACAACAAAATTATTTAGGTTCTTTTTCTTTCTTTGGCGCTACAACCCGGTGTGGGTCTTGGCATTCTTGACAACGTGTCTCCAGTCATCTCTCGTTAGGACAACGCGCTTCCAGTCCGTGTTTTTTTTAGGATAGCCAGGTCTTCTTGGATGCGGTCTTAGATTTAGGTATCTAAAATTATGATAACGCGTGTAAAAATCTGACTAAACAGCTCATTTAAAATAACAATCGGCGTCACACCGGATCTTTAGGGGGTTTTATCTTAAATAAAAATGGAATGCTTCGAAATGAAATTAGTTTATTTTTCAATTCACTGTACATTTATAACTTATTCGTACTTTATTCACACCGTATCAGTTTACATTTTATATCTCAATATCAATTTCTTATGCCGGACGGGTGACAAGTCTATCGAAAGACGTCAATCGAACTAATTTTTTTTGTTTTTATCAAACAATTTATTTCTTTTTTAAAATAACGACTTTAAAAAGATTTATATATATTATAAAGAGCTTTTTAATATACTAAAATATAAAGTTTTGTTACATTAGTGATACATTTATTAATGTATCACCGCAGTAGGTACCTACCTACCTAATCGACTGGTTTATTGAGAACACAGGATCCGTTCCCGTAAATCCCGATCGTGTTATGATCGCGGCCGGAATCGAATTCTCATTGTTTAATATTCAGAGTGAATCGATTAAGGGGAGGTTTATTTATGTGACCAGAGATTAATTAAACTCAGAAGCGACATGGTGCATTTACATACGACATGGCGCGCGCATTTGCAGTGATAGCAGTGTGGGCGCAACTTCGCATGCAAGCAGTACCGCTGCCTGGCATGTCGGTTGTAAATTCATATTCTATACATATATATACTATAACCATACAGCTGTGCAATTTCAAAACCTAGTAAGAAACACGAGACAGACAGACAGACATTGTTTAAAGAGCCAAAATATGAGTTTATAATAACAGTCATTCAGGAAGGAAGTCAACAGGAGTCATTATATACAATAATATATCTATTGACCTCAGTATAGAAACGTTCGATATTTTCAATATTAAAATACATCAGTTAAAGCGATCGCTCCGTAATATCTTTGGCAGCCGAAAGATCACAAAATTATTGTAATTTTTTTTTTAAATTTAAATATTTCTGTTCAATTTTATAATATTTTACTATTACATAAGTAACTTGTTTTTGTGCCTAATAAATAAAATAAAATACCTGTAAAAAAAATTTGCATTACACTGTGTACGCATTGATTATCTGTAGGTTTTTGAGACCGATGGAATAACGCTCAACAAATAATACGTTTAGAAACACGTGTGTATCTGTTGATGGACACACACACACACATTTGAGTTAAATGAATTAAATGAATGTTGGGAAAGTGATCAAGAAATAAAAACCCGTATTGAAATAGCTCGTAGCTCCTTAAACAAGATGAAACGTGTCCTTTGTTATCGCAACCTCAAACTTTCTTTGCGCATTAGGAGGCCCCATGTTACATCAATCAATGTTACATCTGGCCCGTTCTTCTATACGGATGGGAGGATGTTATATAGGGGATATAAGAATTTTATTCGCAGGAGTTGATACTGTATCTACAGGCAAGTAAAGGCATCCTCAACTTGTTAATAAAAATCAATCTATGTTTACAAATCCATCCATTAACGGTGGGAATTACGCCAACTGACATGATAATTTTTTCAGACCACATACGTCTCAATGAGGTTCAGCACGGAGGCTCCCGATTTCTGGGGAAATTGCAATTAACTGGCAACACTTGTTCCTAATGATGAATTAAACAGTAAAGCCATAATATAGATACTTACAAAACGCTTTGAATAGGGAAAACAATAAGATTGTCAGAGTTACTATACTAAAAAACTGGTAACACTCAAACATCCGGTGAGAAACAAAAGGGCAGTCGCGTGGCGGCACTCTGCTTCCAGTTGTAAAGGCGCACTAAATAAACAATGAACAGATGATATATCAACAAAAGTAATTACGAACGACGCCTCAGGCGACTACCGATTTACGTCCCTGGCAACACCACTCGTTATGTACAGCAAACAAACCTTATTTATAATGTGACGCGGTTAACGACCCTAATAAATTGTTTCTCGAATTGGCAACATTATAGCTTCGATTTTTAAAACAGATTTATTGTCTATATAGAAAGTTTTTTTCGACAACTAGTTTTTTATAACTGGCTATTATTTACACTTAGATATCATAAAAATTGATTAGTATATTGGATGTTTTCCGAAAAGTGAAGTGGTAAAGGCCTGGTCTCATTTAATGGAGTGGAGTACACAGTTAATTGTTTTTACTACTTTTAAATAACGATTGGGACCGTTCGACGCAGTTATTTTTTTCTGAATCAAATGTTGTATTAAATGACAGAATTTTTACTTAGCAATTGTAAGAGCCGTGTGTTTTCTACTGGAAGAAGTGGATTTACAGGGAACTTAAACTTAATCCTGGAAAAACGGCCGTGAGCAACTCAATGGTTGTCTTCTGTAGAGTCTACTATCCCTGATGATGTCTAGTGTTGAGGCGAAACACGTCATCGTCGTGTCGTGTGCAATGTGGAAAAGTGGTAGTGTGTGTTTGGTGTTATTGATAGTAGTTTGAAGTATCTCAGGATATAAATAGCTTAGTAATAGTCAATAAATAGCTTAATAATGGTAAAAAATCATCACACTACAACTTAATAATAATTAAGCTAAGGAACATCTGGATAATGCTATTTTTTTACCTTTGATTGATTTCTATTGACCAATGTACGCTTACGAAATCATCGTTATTCTGAATTCGAATGGTGCGAGCTTCGAATCTCAATTGCGGTGATCTTCGGCGATCGGACACCGACAATAAAGACACTAATCAGTTATCAAGTGACAGCGGGAAATATATATATATATATATATATATATATATATATATATATATATATATATATATATATATATATATATATATCGTCACGCCTGTCTTCCGTTGGGGTAGGCAGAGACTACAGATCTCCATCCTCCACACTCATTATTCTCCTCATGCAAGCCCGCCGGCTAAGGGTACTCTTGACCTGGCCTTTCTTAAAAATTTCAGCAATTTAGTCAAGGTATGTCTTCCGTGGTCTTTCCTACCGACCCTTCCATCTACATTCGCAAGTTAAATTTCCTTTACCAATCGTCTTTCATCCATCCTCTCTATATGCCCAAACCATCTAAGGATACACTTAATGTCAGTGTTCGAATCTTCTATTGTAGCTCGCCCGCTTTGATGTTCCGTTTTGAGCGAGGTAGTAAGGTACTCGGACGCTCCGCTTTGAGCGAGATAGGTGCTTGGACGTTCCGTTTTGAGCGAGGCAGGTACTTGACACTCGGTGACCTATTACATAATTTATGGCCTACACTACAGCATTAATTCAAAACCATGTGGGATTTAAAAATTCTACCTACGCCGCGTACTTTTGCTTTATGGATAAGATTTAAATGAAAGGTCTATGTATTCTCTATTCTTTTAATTTAAATTAATTAATTAATATATAGCATTATTACATTATATACACACTTATTCTCACTGGCCTTAAATAAATTTCAAATAATGTCTTTTAATTTATTTAATAACTAATATGTATACCTAAAAATAAATTTAATGTTTATCTAAATTAATAACTATATACCATAATATTTTTATTAGGTCAGGGTGGCTAGTATATAGGTGCCTAGCCGCCTGTGCGGTAGTTATGGTATTAGTACACGGGTACGCGACCCCGGCCTCCCGAGCTACTACCGTATCACTCCTCGTCTTCCGTTGCGGTAGTATCATATCCCTATCATCCTGTCTTAATCTATTTTTTCTCCTCCCCTTTTGCCCTTTCCCCAGCAGCAGAAGCAAAGAAAGTGTGCCGCGATCTTAGCAGATGAAAATCTATGGTCTCTGCCTTCCCCTACCCCTATGTGCACACAAGTGAATAAAAGAGAATTGAAAATTTAATGGATTAATGTCGAATTTCGACCACAAGACGATAAGTACTACACATTATCACTAGTTAAATAAATTTACATTTATAACGAAGAATTTTTTGATAATTGCAAAATTTAATGTAGAAAATGGTTATTGGTACATTTGTGGTCGCTATCCAGCCAGCCCGGTTCAGCTGCAGCCCCGGTTCGATTAAAACATATCGCCTCACGTCGAATTCGAATCGAGTTATCACAATCAAAATAAATGACAAATGAAAACGTAGACATTGCAAGTCATCGCTCGCACAGGCAGGCCGGTGTATTTTTTTTTAGGTTGGCAACATTCCCCGTCGCCGCTTTGTTGTGCCACACACTCGAGCTGAGGTTTTCAATAAAACCACTTTCGGGACATCGGCCTCATTTTTTTTTTCTTTAAACCATATTGCTTCTCACGCACCTGTTACTGTGATAAGTAGAGTTACTGAAATATTTAGTTTTTTTATTATATTATTATTCTTCTACGCTTGAACTTTAATAAAGAGAAAAATATTTTAAATTTATTCTCAAATATTTTATACGCATTTATATTATCTAGCTGTAATTACTTAAATCCAAATACCCATATCGGTATGTTATTTATTGCTTACCAAAAAAATATTTTAAAGAAGTTTAATCATATTCAATCTATGGCATCTAAGATATTTGTCGAGAAAACATGTCGTGATCACCAGAAGTGACATTCGTACAGTTGGTATGGAGTATATATGTGAAAAGTGTAGATAAGTATTGCTAACTTAAAACTAGTGTGGCCAGACAAAAATCATCCGATTCCCCACAAACATCGGCCAGCATTCTTGTAACAGCGGTGTATGTTGGATGAATTTGCTGTTTCATTTATACATTTTTAAAATTATTAATATACATGTCGTATGTAAATAAAAACTGTATTATTATGTAATAATAAGTAACACCGTTTTTACAATAGTTAAAATTAAAATAAGAAAATAATTTTAATATAACAAGTGTCATAAAATGGAATTTTCTTCAGCATATGCCAGGCGTTCTATTATTGGAGCACCTGGCGCTGGTTTTCAGCAAGCGCCAACGTAGTCAGATCGGAGATTTGGAGAAAACTGACTTATAGAATAGAATGAATGGTAAACAAGTGGCTTCTGCCCATCAACGCTAACGAAACAATGCAGTAGTAATACGGATAATATGAAAACACGTTAAATTACTTTCCACAAGAGCTCTTTTGCCTATCAGCCTGCAAAGATTCAGTACTTTTTTTAAAAGCCTACATATATTATGAAAGCAGACTGAATGCGGTGGAAATGAGAGTATTAAGAAGTAAGTAGAAGTAACTTTGAATGATGGAATAGGAAATGAAGATATAAGAGAGCGATGTGGAGTAAAAGAATGTGTCGTGACAAAGGTTGAGAAAGGGATTCTTATATTTGGGCACATAGAGAAGATGGATGAAAGGCGACTGGCAAAAGAAGTTTACGTTGCAGATGTGGATGGAAGGGTCGGTAGGGGAAGACCACGGAAAATATACCTTGACAAAATTGCTGAAGGGTTTAAGAAAGGCCAGGTCAATAGTATCCTTAACCGGCGGGCTTGCATGAGGAGAGTGATGAATGTGGAGGAAGCAAGGCAAGTATGCCGAGATCGTAGCAAACGGAGATTTGTGTTCTTTGCCTAGGGATACGGGATACAGGCGTGAGGATATGTATTATGTATATATTATGTCCCATTGCTGGACACGGTTCTGTCTATTTCATTCATTTGTTGGACATTAACCCAACGCACTTTAGAAGGAGGTTTAGACCGGCTCTGAATAATTAGTGGTAGGTCTTTAATACATATAGATATTTTTATAAATCAAATCCGCGATCGTTGACACCACGTTTGTACAAGGATCCTAAAGCTCGTAATAAATAAATGTAAGCCTTACATACATATGAATATTTATCAATTAAATCCGCGACCATTGACATCGCAAGTGAAAGATTCGCCGATGAGTCAATTACAGTGGTTAGTGTCAAATATATATAATAGTATTGTTAAGATAAAACTTAGAGAGCTTTTGAGTATTTAGTTAGATTAGAATAACATATAAGTAACCTTATATGAACAATTGTCTCAGTGACGTAGCCCACGGAGTCAATGGTCGCAGGTTCGACCCACGCATTGGAGTAAATAATATGTATGGCCTACGGATATTTATTCCGAGTCTGGTAACCCCGCCAATCCGCATTGGACAAGCGTGGTGGGCTAATGTCCGTTCCTCCTCCAGAGATGGAGAGGCCTGTGCTCAACAGTGGGACATATATGTGCTGTGGAAAAAAATATAAACACACAACAAAAACAATACTAGAATTGAACACTATTATTGAAAAATAACGTATACGAACTGTCTAGATGTAAGAAGCGGTTTATTCGAGCGAAATATCAATTTCAAATGTTTTCTTTGCGCGCTTGTGTCGATTGAAAACGATCGCTCCGATGACATAGATTGAGTTCTTTCGGCCACACAGCGCGCAGGGTCACAGGTCACCTGCGCACCGGGCCCCCTACCCTGACAACATTCTACCACACATACCGCCCACAACCCGGCCAGCGATGCTATGCCGATTGCCAACAGCCCAACAACGTACCACGAGCAATGTTAAAATCGGCCGTATTATGCGCCGCGGATGACTAGAAAATATAACTATGACTGTGTACATTTCTAATACGTCGAATGTTAATTGGACGCAAGCACTGTATTGTAAAGGAATTAATGCGGACCGACTAAACGATAATATGGCGACTGAACGTGAAATTATTTCTTATATTTTTTTTTTTGTATAAAGTTCCAACGCAAGAAAATAAACATTCCGGGCTCAGTGTTGATCAAGCACATTCTTTGAATAGGTCTCAATATGATACAAAATTCTTGGCGAGTATTGAACAACTGGAGATGTGGCTTTCTTCGTCTTTAGATGGACATTCAAAACGTACTTGCTAAGATCCGCGAAGAAATGGAAGCCACGCCGCATACGAATACTTTGTAAAGAATGGCATCTGTAGCATGAATGGGCCGGCTAGCCCGTAGCACGTAGTAACACACTCCCGCAGAAAACCGGCATCGGACTGGTAGCTTAGCTACCCCGTTTCGTCCGGTTAGCCGTTGAGTTCCGGAGGCTCGATTTCCTATAATGACACTTTCCTTAAATACCGGCATAGCTTCTGCACTACCTATGCTGAAGCTACATATCTCGTGTTGAGGCGAAGCACATGTTGTGAAAAAGTAATAGTGTGTTTTATGCCATTCGTTGTTAGTGACACAAGTGAAGCGGAGGAAGATTTTGTTTACAGCCTTTTTTTTTTGGTAAAAATTAGATTAGTATTTCTATAGATTTCCACTTCTTTTCGTAAACATACTAACTCAGTTAAGTATTATTAGTTTTGACTTCACACAGTAAATGTAATAATGAACTTACTTTTTTAATAATGTATCATAGCTTATTTAATAATGGATCTTAGCTTATTTAATAATGGATCTTAGCTTATTTAATAATAGATCTTAGCTTATTTAATAATGGATCTTAGCTTATTTAACTATGAAATTGTGCAAAGTAATGCCTGAATCCATTTTTTTTTGGTGTGTGAAAATATTGTGTATTTTGTGATTTTTGCACTGCCCATGATTATTTATAACTATAAAGTTTTAATTAATCGTTCTTTTGTATTAATACAAAACAGATCAAGAAGTTCGTCTTTATATATCCTTTTTAAAATGACTACTATAATATACTTACTTCGAAAATTTCTAAACTCATATTTTATTCAATTCATATTATTAGTTCATACTCTCCCTCAATATGTATCTTTATAGTTATCTTCAAATTTTCAATCGTTAATAAAATACTTTTTTATGCATCCACTCAAGTTCAAATATTTTTTAATTGTATCACACTTGATGTTAATAAAGTTTAACCCTTCTTTGCATGATTTTTTCTTTATTGGTGAAATAAATCAAGGTGATATAATTCATGTTCAAAATTAAAGGAAAAATGGTTAAAAAAATCTTAGTATATATTTATAGTATCAATTTAGCAAAAAACAATATGATGGAAATTTCCATCATCATGCAAAGTTAGATCATTAGCTTAGTACTAAATACAAATAAAAGAGGATATCATTAGATATATGTTATTATTTATGATAATTAACTAAACAATTACCATTTTTACTACAAGAAATTGTAAAATATAATAAAACAAAATCATACGTATATTGCAATTACAACAAATAGCGGAATGATAACTTCAAGCTCGTTTCACTGATAGTGGCACTTGCTTATTTTTGACAGCTATGTTTTTTTTTTTATGCAATGGACATTAAAAAGGTATCCAGACACGATCAACTTGAAGTGAACTTGTTCTTTTATATAATTTTTGGGCATTCAGTGTGATGCTGGAAATTTCCACCATTATGCAAAGAAGGGTTAATTCACTAAATAAACTTAATTAATGAATTTTAGAATTATGTCGGAGAAAAAATTGCTATTATATAAGATATTTAGCAGGATATAAAAGTAGGAATTGTCTTTATTATTTTTATGTTAGTCGTTTATGATTAATGGAGTCAGAACTTTTACTTAGCTATGATCCACGACAAGCAAACAAAAAACAGAAAAATAATGTGTGTTTTCTACTGGAAGAATTGGACTTACGGAACTTAAACTAAATCGGAACGACCGTCAGCAACTCTCCACCTCCCAACCACCATAAATAACACGAAACACACACCACATTTCCACATTGCGCACGACACGTGTTTCGCCTCAACACGAAGCATCATCAGGTATTGTAGACTCTACGGAAGACAAACATTATTTGTTTATACCTAAATAATACGATTGTTTCAAATTGGTGATACTTTATCCAATGCAGATCGAATAATATGCTTTAGTGAAGTGAAATTATTCAACTGTGTGAGTATATATCGATTAAAAATCATATAAAATTTCTGGATAAACATTTCAAAGAAAACGGATCTGAGGGTATTTTTCTCTTATTAAATGATTTCAATAATATAACAAAACGTTTATATCATTGAAACATCACGCGCTACACACACAAAGATTTTTTTACAAAAAATATTTTACATTGGCATAAAAATTTTAATTACTTAATCGACATCAAACAAATATCTACTTCGTATTTTGTTCGTCTATTAACAAAACCTTAAGTGTTGTAACGTGTGTTATTAACATTTTTATCGAAATACACCTGAATGCGAACGGCCGTAACTAAAATGTGTAAATTTCTGCTGTCAAATCGCTGATTTTAAATTTGCTATAGACATACCATTAACGACGACCAATTGGCTCAGTGGCGGGGCCTTCCGCCCGCGAAGTCAATGGTCGCGGATTCGATCCCCGCATCCGAATAAATATATGTATGGATTACAAATATTTATTCCGACTCTGGTAGCCCCGTCAATCCGCATTGGACAAGCGTGGTGGGTTAACGGGCGTTCCTGCAGAAATGGAGAGGCCCGTGCTCAGCACCAGCTCAGAGTGGGACATACATATATGGGATGTTAAAAAAATGCAATTTACGGTCTTGGAATTAATATAAAATGCGTTGCGTATGGTGATCACAGCCGCCCATAGGGGCGGCTGTGATCACTTATTATTGGCATCACGATCATTATCATAACGTATTTTTTTTTAAACCCGTCGATTAACTGATTCACACATGATACATTTTGTTATGATATATATTGTTGCGTAACATATATTGAAAAATATTTTTTTTTAATGAAACGATTAAAACCCCATTTTGAAATCTCAAATACCTGGTCGAGCAAGCCATTACAACTTTTAAAAATAAATTGCAAAAGACGCCCATCAGTCAATGCGTGACAATAACAGTTAATGGAAAATAGCTGCGCGCGGAAAAGAGACAGACGATATCTAGAAAAGACTACACATTGCTGGAACATTTTCGAATTTTAGAAATGCTAGAACTTTCGATGGTTCTACCTTTATAAACGTGCGACGATGCGTCGGAGAATTTAAAAAGTTTCATACGGAAGAAAATAGCACAAGAGAAGTGGAAGTAAAGTGAAGATAAGTGAAACTAGTGGCCTATTTCATTTTTTTTTTTTGGTTCGTAACATACATGAAAAATATTTTTTTTTGTGAAACGATTAAAATTTCATTTTTTAAATTTCAAAATCCTGGTCAAACAAGACATTACAACTTTTAAAAATAAATTGCACAAGACGTCCATCAATGCGTGAAAAGAACAGTTAATTAAAAATAGCTGCGCGCGGAAAAGAGACAGATTGATGTCTATTAAAAGACTACACATTGCTGGAACATTTTCCAGCAATTTGAAGTCTCTTAATAGAAAACATTCAACTTTTGGAATGCTAGAACTTTCGATTGTTTTACCTGTATAAACATGTGACGGTGCGTTGGAGAATTTAAAAAGTTTAATAGGGAAAAAATAGTACAAGAGAAGAAGTGGAAATAAAGTGAAGAGAAGTGAAACTAGTGGTCAATTACATTTTTCCCATCCCCGAATCTCAGCTGGTAACAATATAACGTAAATGTAAAGCTGTGACAATAGACAATCAAGGTCTGTCGTATTCGCGAATTGTATACAAAACTCCCACCAGACTGGCGTGGTAGTATGCACGATGCAATATTTCTCGCGTAATTAAAACAATGACGTTTCACTGCATGCACAAATTGCTGCATGTGTTAATTTATAATTTAAGTTATACTAGCTTCGTTTACTTATTTTGCCTCTGAAAAAGTGCTACTAAGTTTTCGGCTTATTATTATCTTCCTCTTTATTCTTCTAATTCTCATTTTTCGTCAACAATATTTTAAAGCTTTATTACCAAAGACTAGGACTAGCGAGTCTTACGTATTATGGTACTTCCTCCCTCCCTCTCATAATGACAGTTTCCTAAAAGGTCGGCAACGCTTCTGCATTGCCTATGGTACTGGAGATATTTATGGGAGGCATTGATTGCTTTACATCAGGTGACGCGTCTGCTCGTTTGCCTTTCTCTCCCATAAAATAAACTCATTAACGTTGTTGAAACGTTATAACTGACGATCCGTCTGCTTCCTCTGCTACTGATTCACCTGTAGCGCTGGTTTTCAGCCATTTCTCTCTAACTAGCATATAGAATTACTCCTGCCCATTTATAATGTAGATTTAATCGGTATACAATAATGAGTTTGATAAAATCTACATATAAACATATTTTTCGAAACCATGCTCTATGTTACCCACTATGAGATAGTATCTTATGGAAGAGACCTGCTAAGTAAAGAGATATAGGGAAAATAAAAGGGCCCAACACCCTTCCTCCTTCTCTCCCCGAGCCCTTCTCCCCCCTTCCCCTCCCCTTCCCCCTACCACTCCCACAATGACACTTTCCTTAAAGGTCGGCAACGCTTCCGCACTGCCTATGGTGCTGCGGATGTCTATAGACGGCGTTGATTGCTTTCCATCAGGTGACACGCTTGCTCGTTTGCCTTCCTGTCCCCTAAAAAAAAGGTAATATGATGGCAAGTAATAACTTCAGCACATGGACACAAGGGGCATTAGAGATACGTTGTCCGTATGATCAAACGGTGTAAGAAAATGTGAGAGGATTCTGATTCTAAATGCTCATTGAACGAAGCGCTTATAAAATACTTTAATGATGGGAAAGCAGAAGAGCAGGTATGTCGCCCAATGGAAAGCAATCAACGCCTCCCATAGACTTCCGCAGTGCCACATGCATTGCAAAACCGTTGTCGGCCTTGAAGAGATGGATATTTTGTTATTTATCATTACGTAGAAATCACAGTGAAATATTTTTCAATAATAAAAGTTAAAGCGTTAAGCAAAATCTCTTTAACGTTTTTGACTTAACTAAAAAATATTCAATTAAAAACATACATGAAATACAGCATTATTTATGAGCACAGCAGAGAGCTATGGAGGGGGCTATGCTCGGAGTTTCTCTGGTGGATTTGTAAATGAAGAAATTCGCCAGAGAACCAGAATCACCGACATAGCTCTTCAAGTTGGCAGACTGAAGTGGCAATGGGCTGGATACGCAAACGTAGTGTAGGACGCCCCCCTGCTAGACGGAGCGACGATCTGTGCAAGGCGGTTGGCAGAGACTGGATGCGTGTAGCCGAATATCGGGCTAGGTGTCGGGCCTTGAGTGAGGCCTATGTCCAGCAGTGGACTGCCGCAGGCTGATATTGATATTGATTGTTTGTGAGCGACTCACTTGGCGTAATCCTGCTTGCAGTAGACCTGGCGGTCCCGCAGGAAGCAGGATGGGTGGCGGTCCAGCTGGACGGCGCAGACGCAACATCTCAGGCAGCCCGTGTGCCAGGCACCACCACCCACCTCAAGCAGGAACCGGTCTGCGATTGGTTCCCCGCACGCGCAACACGTGCGGTGCTCCGTCTGTGGAGAGAAAAAAATATTTAGTTGTATACAGAATGTTTCAAGCACGATCATTTACTTATCACCATGTAAATTTTACAAAATTTTTCCAACGACCGATTGGCCCAGTGGCGGGGCCCTTCGCTCGCGGAGTCAATGGTCGCGGGTTCGATCCCCGCATCGGAATAAATATATGCATAGATTTTATAAATATTTATTCCGTGTCTAGTAACCCCGCCAATCCGTATTTCCGTATCCGTATGTCGCGGCTCTCAGCCAAGTAAAAATTCTGACTATCCACATAATAATGGATTTCCGCAAAGTACTATCTGTCTCAAACAAGTCAGACTCATAAATCAAAATAAAAACTTTTTAAATCTCGCACTAGCAATAACCACAAAGCAAATTAAATTAGTCAAACTGTAATTTCACTCCGCTACATGTGTTTATTCGCGTAAAGCTGGGGCGTGACATTGTTTATTTGATTTGATTGCCCATAGAAAAGAGGAGACGGGGGTGGGTAATCTAATGGAGCCATTGCGCAAACAAAACACCCCCCCTTTGATTTGTGCGTGTCGTGATAATCAAACGTTGGCCAAATTGATTTAGTCAAATATTTGACGTGACCGAAATAAATTTGGTGCACTGCTGAATTTGGAGTACAATCTGTTTAATAGGACCTAAAATCGCGGCGTTACGAAGGTTTCCTACAAGGGAGTCTACACGTTTCTTAAAGGTCGGCAACGCTTCCGCATTGCCTATGGCACTGCGAATGTCTATGGGCGGCGTTGATTGCTTTCCATCAGCTGATATGACTGCTCGTTTACATTACGTGTAGTTATTGAAATAACAATATAGAAATATAATATCTCTTATAAAACTCTATTTTCGTTTTTATATATAGTTCACTCGACTTTTAAAATATTCAAAAATATATATTTAATATATTAGTTTAACATCATTAAAAATAAATGCTTATATTGTTGCGTAACAAATATGAAAAATCATTTTTTATGGAACGATTAAAACCTCATTTTGAAATCTCAAAATCCTGGTCAAACAAGCCATTATAATTTTTAAAAATAAATTGACAAGGCGTCCGTCAATGCGTGGCAAGAACAGTTAATAGAAAATAGGTGCGCGCGGGAAAGAGACAGGACGATGTCGAGAACAGACTGCATATTGCTGGAACATTTTCGAATCTTGGGAATGCTAGAACTTTCGATCGTTTTACCCATATAAAGGTGCGATGGTACGTCGAAGGAGAAATTAAAAGTTTAATACGGAAGAAGATCGGAAAAGACTATTAGAGCATAAGAAGTGGAAGTAGAGTGAACTGAAGAAAAGTGAAACTAGAGGCCGATTTCATTTCTTCGCTCGCAGCTTTCGCTAGCCTTTCATTGAAATTATTTTTCTTTATTGATAAAAAACTGTTTCTTCTAACGTAAATGCCACCCTTATAGGACAAAGGTAATGTAAATTATATATATCTATTCTAGCTAAAAATAAAACTTTAAATTAACAATAAAAAAAAAACTATTTGCCTATCTCTATTCTCTACTATTCTTGGCTACATCGCATCCCAATCAAATGTCATCGAACGATTTCCAAAACACGAAAATAAATCTCCAGTCAATCCCTACACCATAACAACCGTATCGTTTTGACATTCATATACTGCGGTGGAACATGCCACCGGGCCCGAACTGCGAGCAGACAATGGACTACAACATTAAAAGTCACTTCGCACCCCCCTAAACAAATTTACAGCATTTTGTAAGCAATAAATATACAGCGAACACCCGTCAAATATAACGCGCGTATGTAACAGCCCTTGGTGGCGTATATTAACGGTCACAATAAGGGTTGTAGAGCTCTCAATGATATCTACTCGACACGCTTGCCTCCCTATCTCATAAATAAAAAAGAGAAACGTCATAGGACGCTTGGTAGATGTGAAACATTTACGACGGCTCGATCCCTACCGTATGCTCATGGCCTACACTTAAGCGACTCTGTATATAGTCGAGTGGTGTGGAGCGTAGCCTGAATCGAGAGGACTATACCCCGCGATAAGTTGTTTGACGTCAAAATAAAAGCTTCGTCATAGGACACTTGGTAGATGTGAAACATTGACGTAAGTTTATGGTGCTTATTAACTCGATGGGACGACCGCTCGGTCCCCGGTCCTAGGTGCCGTTGTTCTCAGCGGCTTTTGGGAGTCCTTTAATGACATCGCGCCGTCGAGATATGGCCGAACCTATTCCTACGTTGGATCCGTCGCTGGCCCACCGGGTCGCGGGAGCCAGGCGGCGACATGTGGATTTCGCGTGGGAGCAGACGAGGTTAACGGTATCCTGACGTCACAACTTCAGCGTAATACTGCGGCTAGGCTACGAGTGTATGCGCGACGTGGCGGTCAATGTTCAGATGAAACTATTTAAAAAAAAAATTAAGCCTCACTACTATTCTTCGTAACAGTTATCGGATTTTATTTATAATATACTTTGTAATTGTTTTTTTTTGTTATTTAAATATTTTAAGAAATGATTAATGGAGTCAGGCGTTACCTTGCGGAAATCCATTACTATGTGGACAGTTAGAACTTTTTACTTGGCTAAAAAAGTAAAAGTTAAATCCACTTCTTCCAGTAAAAGGAAAAACACACAATATTAACTTTCTGTTTTTGTTCGCGTGTCGCGGATCTTAGCTAAGTAAAAACTACCGGACATACATTGGTACGAGTGAACCTAAAATAAAAATCGTCCCACATCAATGTGCAACATTCTGGTAACTCTAATCGTCAGCTATCAAAGTCCAACAAATTTCTTAAGGGTCCCATTGAGGGCTGATATAATGGCGCCCCGGTGGTTTGTCATTGTCCCGGGCTCCAGTTGACGTTTGTCATTTTTATGACACATCTACCCGCACCCGGAGCTGGCGGCACCCCCGCATAATGGCTCTGTTTGAATGTATTTAACATGTCGTTTAGAAGGGTTTGTTTGTTCTGCATTTCGCTTGAAATTATGCTAATACGATTGTATTGTTTGTCCGCGGGAGATTCATAGCTTTTATATAGAGACATCCGTGTATGAAATAGTTTTTCATGTGTGTTTTTATACTGGAAGAAGCGGATTAACGGGGAACGTAAACTAAATCTTACCGAAAAAACAGTCGTCAGCAACCCTCCACCTCCCAACCCCTATCCACAACACCAAACACACACCACTACTCTTCCACAATGTACACGACACGTGTTTTGCCTCAACACGAGGCATCATCAGGTAAAGTAGACTCTACGGAATACAATCGGAAAGTCTAACCGTTGAGTGACTTTACGGTTAGACTCAAAACCGTTAAGTCACTCAACGGTTAGACTTAACGCCTGACCCCAATAATCATAGTTTTTAAAAGTTTTAATTTAAACATTTATTAAGATTATTAATGGAGTCAGGCGTTACTTTGCGGAAATCCAACACTATATGGACAGTAAAAAGTTTTACTTAGCTAAGATCCGCGACAAGCAAAACAATAACAGAAAATTAATAATGTGTGTTTTTCCGCTGGGTTTAGTGGATTTATTTGGAACTTAAACCAAAAACTTACCGAAAATCGGCCATCAACTCTCCACCCACCAACCACTATACACAACGCCAAACACACACTATCACTTTTCCATCTTGTACACGACACGTGTTTCGCCCCAACACGAGGCATCCTCAGGTATAGTAGACTCTACGGAAGACAACCGAAAAGTGTACACATTTATGTATGTTTCTGCCTTTATTATTGGTGCTACGGGTGAGAGTGGTGATAGATATTCGTATTTCTCACCTAGATATAGCCGCTTACCGTTGCGTGTCGTGTCGTGCGTAGTCGTCCTCAGAACTAAGTTGACTGATGAGTATGTGTACGTATATATATGTATATATGTACGTTCTTCTGCTCCCAATGTGGGCATCTAACCCGCAACCATTGAATCCGTAGCATCCCCAAAGTGGTAGAGCCACGCTGCAGGCGAATACATTGTCAAGAATGGCATATTATTTGTCTGTTGCATGAATGGGCCGCCTCGCCCGGGGAGGTATCACACTCTCGCAGAAAACCGCCGTCTGAGTGGTAGCTTAGCTACCGCGCTTCGTCCTTAAAGGCCCGCAACGCTTCTGCACTGCCTATAGCATTGCGGATGTCTATAGGCCTGCTCGTTTGCCTTCCTGAGTCATAAAAAAAAAATCCCCGCCGCTGAGAAAAGGTCGTTATAAATCGCTTAAAAGTTAAAATATCCTCAAACGAATTGATTCGACGCCACCATCGGCTTCCTTCAAATTTGCAATTGTATGGCAAACATTTGAGATCAAAAGATTGAAAATGATACATCGCCACACAATCGATCGGTGTCTGTGGCTCTATTGATATCTAATAAAGGTTGACAAAGCCAAAGTGGCAAACGGTCGACGGCTCGAACGGCATGAATAGAAATGCGTACCCACGGGCCGAGGAGCGACGCAAAACGCGTATTGTGTACTGATTTGGCGGGCGTGACACATAGACAACTGGGGTCCTCGTCCCGGACGATTTGAACTGCATGATGTTAAAGCGAAACTTTATCGATTCGCATCAATAATAATCAAATGGCAATGTGTTGGATTTCTTTTCCTGTAGCACGAATTGGCCGGCTCGCCCGTGTAGGAGTACCACCATCCCGCAGAAAAACGGCGCTTAGCTGCCGCGCTACGGTACGGTGGGCGGTCTGAGTTCCGGAGGCCCAACACCCTCCCCCTCACCCTCCCCCCTTCCCTCCCACTCCCCCTACCCTTATCACTCCAACTCCCATAATGTCGCTTTCCTTAAAGGTCGGCAATGCTTCCGCACTGCCTATGGCGCTGTGGATGTCTATGGCGCTGCGGATGTCTATGGGCGGCGTTGATTGTTCTCCATCAGTTTTGCCATCCTATCTCATAAAAAATAAAAAAAAATTATGTAAGGTATACCTAATAATGTTATTAATAATCCAAATCAAGTTGCGATGCGAGAAGGAAAGGTATTTTTAAGACGGCAAATAGATATTTAATTTTCCGACGGCGCTGTACCTAGCAAGGGTCCGGTTGCGCAGTTGAAGTGAAAATGAGAATTCTTCGATTTAATCCCCACGTTGGGGGCGCATATGGCGCACCACCTCGAGGTTTAGATGTCTGCCGGCTAGGCTGCCTTTTCTCCGTCAACCTCGGTTTGTTGAGAATGACCTCATATAAGGCTCTTTACTTCTTTCTTACTTTTGCTATTGTATTTGCGGCCAGTTTGGGTTGATGTATGCAGCTATTTTATCGAGTTATTAACAAGTATATATGTATACTTAACACTAAAGTAAATAACATTAACGCAGGGATTCCCAAAATGTTGTATATCGACCCCTTGGGGTCGAAATTGATTTTCCCACTCAAACAACCGCAACTTTTTTTAAATCGCTAAGTATTTTGTATCAATAGTAAAGAAGCTGGAGATAGGATTTTTAAAGTAATTTGGCTATGGGGGTCTGAGGTTGTGGGGTTTTGGAATAGGGGGTCTCTCGCCCAAAATAGTTTGGGAACCGCTGCATTTAGCGTAAAGTGCGTACACGACTCGCCTCAAGTTCCGCATTGTCGCCTAGCCAACCGCCATTGTTGGCGGCCATTATCGAGTGGTCATACGGAACGACGTCGAGGCGCCGCTCAACGCCATTGTCCCGGACTTACGTTCGCAAATCCGATTTATATTTAAATATAATTGATTTTTGGCCCCAAGGTGTATCAGGTAAGGAGAGCCTTGTATCACATTGTGTTCGGCTGATCTCAATGGCATTTTTATCGGTACAACAATGATAAATGTGTTCGGGAGATTAAACTTCGGCCCACCGCTCGCGGCCATTCAACGATTTCATGGAACGGTGTTTAGTTAGTGATATGTCATTTTAATACCCCGCGCTCGGCCTCCGCTCGTGTCTGATGTGCACGCTGTGTCCAATGTCGGTGGTTCATTGATGTGGTTTTTACGTCGTTTTCGCTTATTTAACTATAATTCCTTTTTTAAACGTTCACTGCGCAACACGTACAGTTTTAATAGTGGTAATGTACAGCCACGCTGCAGACGAATACTTTGTCGAGAATGGTATATTTGTCTGTAGCATGAATGGGCCGGTTCACCCGGGGAAGTACCACACTCCTAGCCTAACCTAGCGCGCTTCGTTCGGTGAGCGGCCGAGTTCCGGAGGCCCAACACCCTCCCCCTCCCTCTAGCCCTCCCCCTCCCATTCTCACTCCCATGATGACACTTTCCTTAAAGGTCGGCCAACGCCAACGCTTTCGCACTGCCTATGGCGCTGCGGAAGTCTATGGGCGGCGTTGATTGCTTTCCATTAGTTTAAACGCCTGCTCGTTTGCCTTTTACACGGTTTGCACGGTTTAAGCGAGCCTTAAGTCCAGCAGTGGACTGCCGTAGGTGATAGGGAAACAATTTATTTTATATTATACTTAGTGATAAGTTTAAGCTAATTATAACTACTAGCCCCTTCCTTGCCGTCGTGATGCGTCTTTCATATTTCCAACTGACTCCCAAAATTGTAGGATAGCCCTTCATCGCTAATTATCGATCTCCCCAATTCGCTCTTTAGAGGTCTTCAGCTCTCGTGTCCTTACTACGAAGTTATAAAGGCCTTAGAGTCAACAATGCCATTAGATAAAAACTCCAATAACCATCCCCACAACAATACATTTTTTATTTATTTTATTATATTTGTGTCGATTTACAGTAAAATTTGATGGAGCATAGACACTACACTAGGCAGGCAATACACAAAAATAATTACATACATAAATATCGTCACGCCTGTCTCCCGTAGGCGTAGGCGGAGACCACAGATCTCCATCCGCTACGATCTCGGCATACTTCCCTTGCTTCCTCAACACTCATTATTCTCCTCATACAAGCCCGTTGGTAAAGGATACTCTTCGCCTGTCATTTCTTGAAAAGTTCAGCAATTTGGTCAATGTATGTTTTTCGTGGTCTTCCTCTACCGACCTTTCCATCCACATTCGCAAGGTAAATTTATTTTTCATAAATAATTACATACATACATAACATATATATTTATATACACATACATACACATAAAATAAACATATCGCCTATACATATACACATAATATAAGTGCCAGCAAGTGATACTACTGCCCTGTAAAAAACATGTCAATTTGGTTTTTATTTACTAATTTTATCCATTTTTTTACCTTTCCTTTTTTACAAAAGGCCCAAAAGGACCCATTTTGCCCAAAAGGACATATAGAATCCTTTTGGGCCAATATAATAAAAAAATCGACTACATAATAAACCTCACCAACAACCTTTCTATAACATAAAAAAAAATAAGAAACAGTTTTCCCGCAAAATTTCCATAACAGTAGTGAATTTACAAATTTCCCCCGCAAACCGCGAGCCAACCCATCCCTTTTTTATATTCAGGGTGGAAACGATTTGTACAGACGCCGCCAAATCACGGGAGAGATTTATTCAAAATATTTATCCACTTCCTACGAAAGGCGCAACGGCTGCAAATTGGCTCGAGTGTGTTGTTGCTTGTTTGTTTTTGCGCGAACGCCCCACGGTCGAGTGTGTTTTAAAAAACGTTCCAAAAACCAACTGGCCAACAAAGGTGTCGGAAATAAATTATGTGTGTGTCAGCGCGTTGAGCACGTCCCTGGGCCCTCGCGAGCGCACAAAGGCGCGTCGAGAAAGGCTCAGCGGGGGCCTGCGCGGCCTCAGGATAATGGAGAGAGTTTCACATTATTCACGCATCGTTCTCCGTTATTTTTTTTTCACGTAGACCGGGGTCACCACGACCATCCGTCAATTTGCGGTTGCCCACACTTTAGGATTAAACTCGGGATTTTGCTCGTCATTTTAAATTTCTTACATTTTTAACGCTTATCGTAAAAACAAGCGCATTACGCTCACAGCTGAAATAAGATTTATTGACAGTAATTGCTTTCTAGGGAATTTTAGAATTATCTACTGCCAACTATATATCCATATTTTGGAGTCTAGTGCATGTGATATGAGACACTCTCTCGTCTCTGTTCTGAATGGACTTCAGGCAGAAATGACTAAGTGTCGAATGTCACAATCGAAATTCTGAACCGGAATGATTTTTTCCCAATGTTATTTAAGAAGATGGGTATAAATACAACAGACATACAAAAATTACATACAATACATATACAAAAATGAGATAAGTACAATGGACATACAAAAATTAGATAAGTATAATAGACATCTTCCATTTGACCGCATTCAAAGTCGTGCGATCCGAATCGTCGATGACCAAGATCTCACCGATCGGCTTTATTCTCTAGCGCTGCGGAGAGATGTCTCATCTCTCAGCATTTTTTACCGCTTCTGTCATGGGGAGTGTTCCGAAGAGTTGTTTGGTATAATTCCCGCCGCCGAATTCCACAACCGCACAACTCGCCGTAAAGAAAAATTCCATCTGGATGAGTGGCGATCTACTACGGTGCGTTTCTCTCGTAACTTCTTTCCACGCACCACCTGTTTGTGGAACCAGCTACCCTCGGCAGTCTTTCCGAACCGTTACGACATTGGAACCTTCAAAAAACAAGCCTATACATACATAAAAGGCCGGCAAGGCTTCCGCGACTTCTGCCGTGTCGCGGTTGTCCATGGGCGGCGTTGATTGCTTTCCATCAGGCGACACGCTTGCTCGTTTGCTCTCCTATCCCATAAAAAAAACATACAAAATTTACAATTCAAGACTTGAAATTAGGTAATTTTTATGGTTTTTACTTAATTTTTCGTTTTTACCGGCATTTGAACAAACCTCAGAAAACCAGTTAATATCTTCCTGATAGGGTCAAAAAAAACATTCTAAAGGATCGCTAAGAAACATTTGTTTGTGTTGTTGTTGTTTTACGAACATCCAAACACTCTGGATGCAAACAATGTCAAAGATCTCGTTAAACGTTTACCTTATAGAATTTGAAAGGGCAAAAAACGATGGTAGGACTAGCGAATTTCTTGAAGGTAGGGATCGTGATGAGTTAGAAAGAAAACGATCTCCTTCTGAACGACGCGCCACTATAGCGGCTTTCACGAATGTTCTCTTTCTGACCGACGCGCCACTATAGTTGGCTTTCGCGAATGTTCTCTTTCCGACCGACGCGCCACTATAGCGGCTTTCGCGAATGTTCTCTTTCTGACCGACGCGCCACTATAGTGGCTTTCACGAATGTTCTCTTTCCGACCGACGCGCCACTATAGCGGCTTTCGCGAATGTTCTCTTTCTGAACGACCAGCCACTATAGTGGCTTTAACGGATGTCATCTTTCTGAAAGATGCATTACAGTAGTGTCGCACTTGTTTCGCCTTCACATCTGTCGTACAGAGAACCGTATAGGTCCGTGCATAATTCAGCCGTGCCTAAGAGGTTAATTGGGGTCATCTTCATATATAATAACAGATCACATCCTCACATTATCCACCATATTTGTTGGGGTAACTTTCACACTTGACCTAATTGGTTTTTATTCTTAAGTAAACAGTTTAATGCACCTTTACTCTATGGTACCAGCTACTTTCAGCGGTATTTCAGAACCGATACGACATTGGAACAATCAAAAAACAAGCCAACTCTTATCTCAAAGGCCGGCAACGCATTTGCACTGCCTATGGTGTTGCAGATGTCTGTGGGCGGCGTTGATTGCTTCATCAGGCACACGCTTGCACGTTTGCCTTCCTATCCCATTAAAATAAATGCTTTCTCCTATCGGTACCTTAATTTCTTCCTAAGTCGCCTTTGTAGATACGCAATGGAAGAAATGACGTGTACCTATTAGTTATGGAGAACCACGCAGCAATGTATATTTACAATAATGGTTTGCAGAATTCTTACATTGATTTTTCTTTTCTTTTCTTTGATGGCAATTAGTTACAACTTACCAGTGTCAAGTAAAACACAATAATATCCAATCTCTTGAAATGTAACTAGTCAGCTTATCACGTTACGTCTTGATAAAATGGTGGCTATTCTACCAAAAACTTCTATGGAGTTTTTCAGTCAAGTTAAAAAGTTACGATACACGCATTTATTTCATTACACTTCACTTATACACCTTAATCGAACTTAATAATATAATAATATTGTATAAAACATCACCACAATTAAACAATATAACTGATAATAATATAAGATTATGAAAATGTAATAAAAACACAACGTCACGATGTTATGGCGGGAAAAGTCTCTAACATTGTTAATAATTCTGCTAATATTTTTTTAATAATTAATGTATACGTATATGGCCTACAGATATTTATTCCTAGTCTGGTAACCGCATTGGACAAGCGTGGTGGGTTAACGTCCGTTCCTCCAGAAATGGAGAACTCAGAAGTGGACATACATATATGGAATGTAAAAAAAAAATAGCTAGAAGTATAAACAAAAAAAAATAATAAGCCAAAGTCCTTCGGTATTCGAGCCACTTGAAACATTTGAATAAATAGTTTGAGATGATACGCTAACATCGCAACAAACGGAAAAAAATAAATAAAAGTTTGCGTTATTGAAAAATACTTTGAACATCAGGAGCAAAGCCAATGAGAACGCTGTCGTTCAAGTTTGAGTTCTATGCGGCTGTGTTTAAAGTTGATGTTTTCGGTGACGGTGAGTGTAGCGAGTTGTCAGGAGGGTGAGCAGTTGCTAGCGCCGACAGCGAGGCGTGGCTGGGCGTGGCGGAGCGGGCGATTGTTTGCAGTGACGTCACTCACACCCACTGTCCGTGTGTGCGTGAGCTGTTTATTTGTTGACGTCATTTTGCCGTGTCCAGATTCAATGCCGCTTTAACTGATTAACAAATATGTCCAACGTTTGTTGGAGAACCGACAATCTTTGGACTCGACGGTAGTGAGACGCCCCTCCCAGTTAGAGGGTGCGACGATCTGCGCAAGGCGGCTGGCAGAGACTGGAGGCGTCAAGCCGAAGATCGGGCTAGGTGGCCTATGTCCAGCAGTGGACTGCCGCGGGCTGATATTGATTGATATTATAGACCCGGGGTTTGGCAATTTTTATTTTTTGATCATCGACCCCTATACAATTATTCAAAAACTCCATTGAAGCTGGGGGGGGGGCAGCTATTAATTTTCATTTAATTAAAATAAAACTATCTATTGGGTTTGGTGTTCGTACATTTATTTTATTATTTTAGACATTTATTAAAGTAAATTTACAATATTATACAATATTTTTATGAAATATATCTGTTTAATAATTTCATTAATTTTAATACCTTATAAGTAAAGTAACAATAGATTTATTGCTTCTTAATCGACGAGATGGGTGTGCCTGGTAATTCTTGTTTCACGTACCTTGAAAGGTTCAAATAGGAACTTATATTAATTAATACAGGTCGATTTTTAGACCTCTCCGACGCCCAAAATCAGTTTTCGTTTATTTCAAACTCTGTGAAACCGATATCGACCACTTTGTGAAAACCCAGTATCAGACTGTGACGAGAACGACTACGTGGCTCAGCGTTGACGTTAACGTCTTCCCGCATTAGCATTGTATATTGAAATTTATTTATGTTATAAGACATTACATGTCGTTTTTCAAATGTGAATCCGATGTGAATCGAGCAATCAGGTGGTATACCACCCTTTCGTAATGAGATTCCTCGTGGACGGAGTGGATACAGCCGCAACCCCTGCTGAAGAGGATGTGGCTTCTTTCACTTGGTCAGACCATCTTGTTGGCGACGTCCCTCGCGCTCTCTTCCCTTCGGCATTATCAACAATGACCAGCACTTCCAGGCTACCATCTCCTCTTCACATGACAAAATATAATGTTATGAACACAACATTGCTAACTATATTATTATTTTTCTATGGGACAGGAAGGCAAACGAGCGAGCGTGTCACCTAATTGAAAGCAATCAACGCCGCCCATAAATATCCGCAGCGCCATAGGCGGTGCAGAAACGTTGCCGACCTTTAAGGAAAGTGTCATGGTATAGACAAACAATATGCCATGCCACCGGAACTCGGTTGCTCACTGTACGAAGCGCGGTAGCTAAGCTTCCACTTAGACGCCGGTTTTCTGCGGGAGTGTGGTACTTACTTCCCCGGGCGAGCCGGCCCATCCATGCTACAGACAAATATTATGCCATTCTTGACAAAGTATTCGTCTGCAGCGTGGCTCTACCACTATTAGTTATTTTTTGATTCTTTTTTGACAAATCCGCCACAGAACTAAAGTCACCGACATAGCCTTTCGAATTAGCAAACTGAAGTGGCAATGCCAGTTGTTGGAGCAGACGAGTGCTGGAGTGGAGACCCCGTCTCGGCAAACGTAGTGTGGGACACCCCCTGGCTAGGTGATGAGACGATTCGCACAGGGCGGCTGGCAGAAACTAGATACGTGTAGGCTTCACGTATCTAGTTTCTGCCAGCCGTTCTTCGCGGTGAAGCCGAAGATAAGGCTAGGTGGCGCTTCTTGGGGTAGGCGTATGTCTAGCGGTGGACTGCCGCAAGCTGTTGATTGAAAAAAAACCACGCTTGATAGTAATTATAGTATATTAATTAATTCAGTTAATACTAATGGAATCCGCAATCAATTTCATGTTTCATCAACGAGATGCAAATGTTTCAAGCAATCAAGAACTGAATGGGAAACGGTTGTCTTTTACATAAACAATAAAAAACAAAAAAAAGCAAATTAATAGTCACGCTCGATTATGAGTCAATGTAGAATCAGATAAACGTTGTTCGGTCTTCTCCCGCGACGCATTTATCACTAATAACCGGAGAATCTCTGTCGGCTCTCCGTACGTACGTACGTATGGCTATTATATTCCTTCAAAATAGACTTCTCAATATATAGTCGATCTCACGCGGTATATTGAGCAATAAACAGTCAATAAAGACAAGAGCGGCCGACATCGGGCATAATTACAAACAATTAGGGGCCATACAGCGCCCCCCCGCCGCGCCGTTGAGCGGGCCACAGTTATTGGCCTATTTATTGCATATTGGAAACAAAAAGCTTAGAACTAGACGACTGTTATGTTATATCGGGACGTCAGACTGCACTTTTCAAATTTATTTTTTTTTTTAATAAATTTTCAGGTTAGTTATGTATCGATGACCTGAGACCGATTCGAAGAACGTAATAAAAATACATCAGAATATTTTATATCACATTAATAGTTTAATAGGATGGAGGGATGTTTTAGGACAAAAAAAAATATATATATATATATATATATATATATATATATATATATATATATATATATATATATATATATATATATATATATATATATATATATATATATATATATATATATATATATATATATATATATATATATATATATATATATATATATATATATATATATATATATATATATATATATATATATATATTTTCCTAAAACTATTCTTAATTAACAACTAATTGGACTTTTCCCGCCAACTTACATCAGTCACGTGTTTTTATTTAATTTTTATAATCTTATATTATTATCAGTTATATTATTTAATTGTGGTGGCTCTTTTTAACAATTTATACAATATAAATCGAATTAGGTGTATAAGTGAATTGATATGAAATAAATGCGTGAATCATGACTTTTTAAGTTGACTGAAAAAATCCATAGAAGGTTTTGGTAAAATAATCACCATTTTATTCAGACGTAACGTGACAAGCTGACTAGTTATATATCAGAAGATTTTATATTATTGCATTTTACTTGACACTGGCATGATAGTTTATAAATAATTGTTAACAAGGAAAATAAAAGAAACAGCTGATTTCATTACAAAACTCTTCGGTGAAAGTCGCAACTTATGTGTAGTTCTTTTTTATAATTAACAATAAATAAATAATAATGAGTGTTTTTTACTGGAAGAAGTGGATCTACTTAAACCAAATCTTACTGAAAAAACGGCCGTTAGTAACTCTCCACTCCCCAACCACTATTAACAACATCAACACCAAACACACACCACCACTTTTCCACATTGCACACAACACGTGTTTCGCGTCAACACGAGGCATCATCAGGTATAGGTCGATCCACTTCATACAGTAAAAAACACACAGTATTATTTTTGAATTTTGTTTGCTTCTCTTAGCTAAGTAAAATTTCTAGCGAAAAAGCAAAGTAACGCCTGACTCCGTTAATAATTTATAATATGTTTTGATTATAAAATTTTATCTTTTTACAATTACACTAAAAACTAGCTCTATGACTTGTCACGGCCTTTGTACTCCGTGAACCATTTCGTAATCCATACTGCAGTATAGCCAACATAATTGACTGCAAGTCTACTATTATTATTATTTTTAATTATTTGTATTTTTTTTATTTATTTATTAAATAATAAAAGTGTAATAGTATATGTATTTATTCATTTAAATCTTTGTTAATTTATATGTCTTTTCTTTTATACATATAATAACCAGTGTTAATTATATTTTTTTATATTTATATTCTTTGTTTGTCTTTACTGTTTTGTGGATTTTCGAATAAAGTTTTTCCTTCTTTATTTCTTTCTTTCTAAAATATAATTAATATATATATCTAATCTAGATATGGAAAAAATAAGATATAAAATTCTAGCGTCAATCTAAGAATGTAGTAATTCACCTAGCCACAAGATAACTGAGCTAGCTGGTTGGGTGTCACACAAAAAATGTCTCCCCCATTCGAAGAACAATTTAAACTACGTACAAACGACTTCAACGGGATTCACGTATTGAACTCCGGAACTCAACCGTCTACCGGACGAAGTGCGGTAAGCTACCACTCAGACGCCTGTTTTCTGTGGGAGTGTGGTGCTATCCCGGGCCGAGCCGGCTCATTCATGCTACAGACAAATAATATGCCATTCTTGACAAAAGTATTCGTCTGCAGCGTGGATCTACCACTATCGAAACTATATTAAAAATAAGCTATTGTAAATTAAATGTCAATGTTATTACGTACAAGTAGGTATCTATCTAGTAAATAGTGTAGTGATACATTAATAAATGTATCACTAATGCAATAAAACTTATTATACTATTTCTTTTTAAATTCGTTATTTAAAGTTTGAAATAAAGAAAAAATAAATTGTTTTCTATTAATATAAAATATTAATTCAATGGACGGACGTCCTTTTGAATAGACATGTCACCCGTTCGGCATATATATATATATATATATATATATATATATATATATATATATATATATATATATATATATATATATATATATATATATATATATATATATATATATATATATATATATATATATATATATATATATATATATATATATATATCCAATATACAAAATTAGCCCGCGGCAGTCCACTGCTGGACATAGGCCTCACCCAAGGCGCGCCACCTAGCCCGATCTTCGGCAACACACATCCAGTCTCTACCAGCCGCCTTGCGCAGATCGACGCTCCACCTAGCAGGAGGGCGTCCCACAATACGTTTGCCGAATCGCAGTCTCCACTCCAGCACCCGTCTACTCCGACAAACGTGTCCAGCCCATTGCCACTTCAGTCTGCTAACTTGAAGAGCAATGTCGGTGATTCTGGTTCTCCGGTTTATATATATATATATATATATATATATATATATATATATATAGTGTGGAGTGTTAATAAAATATAATAAAGAATAAATATGAATATAATATAAATGTACATATGATTTGAAACAAGAAGAATAAATTAATATCGTTTTGAAGAATTTGATTTGAAGATAAAAACCCCCGAAAGATCCCGGGTGTTGCCGTAAGCAGTACAGCGGGCACGCCGCAGTAGGTATTCCTAATGTGAATGTGCCAACTCACCTTGGCAAGGGTGGTGGATTAATATTTGTCTCAGTAATCGGGCATACATATATGACATAAAAAAAATAAAACAGCGGAAGTAGGTGAACCACGCACTCAATGATAGGACCGCGGTCGAGGAAGACGGGGCGAGACGATCCCGGTGCCATAATAGATCTGTCATATAACTCACGCGCTAATAGGGGCGGCTCGCCTTGTGCTGACTATTAAATACTATACACGTTTTACGATAATGCTCAACAAAGTCTTATTGACGTATAAATTCCGATTTCCTTTTTTCTTAACAGCCGAAGGCGCCAGTTGCTTCCAAATATTAATAACGCTATGCTAGTTCGGGTGGTGGTGGTGGGAGGGGGGAGTTAATTGCGTCGAGCGGTTGTCGGACGGGCGATTCGGCCGAATGGTAAATTAAACGGCCGATTTTAATATTCATAGCGTTTTCAAACAAAATTCTAAACTAATTAAAACCCGTATAACTCTGTGGTGGATTATGAGATGGCTCGCGGCGTGTTCGATTTGTTTGCATTTTAGTTCGGCAACCCGTTCGTTGTTTGTACATAGCACCTGCTACGTTCTATTCGAAACGAGAGCGACATCGGCTATAACTTGTGCGTTTAATTTCGCCCAGATATCTTGCATTATTTATTAATAATGGGTGAGCAGTCTTGTTTTACAGTATGTTTAAAAGTCAATGTCGAATTCGGGACATACGTAACTGACAATTTATTATCATATTCTGAGTATAGTGTTTACAATTTCAGCGAATATTATTTATAAATAACCTACGGCTATAAGCGTCTTTGAATTAAACGTAAATATATATACACATTTTTACTATAGTAACGTTAAGTTTCACCTAAGTTAATTAGGTGACAGGCCTGTTACATTGTTTAATTGTGGTGGCGTATTATTCAATATAATTCGATAATAATAATTCTTTATTTGCATTATGCGAAGTATATTAAGACGAAAAAAGACGTATAAAAGCTCCATCACATTGCCTTTTATGGCGTGCAAATTTTATTAATTATTACATACATACAGACCTAACTACATAACTAATCTATTATATTGTCATTAAAATTATATGTGATTTATCTATTAAGGTGTATGTATAAGTGAAGTGATATGTAATAAATGCGGGTATCGTGACTTTTTGAGTTGTTTGAAAAATTTCATAGAAAGTTTTGGTAGGATAGCCACCATTTTATCAAGACTTAACGTGGCAAGATAACTTACTTAGTTCATTTCAAGTTACTTGATATTATTGTAATTTACTTGAAACTGGCATAATATTTATAATTAATTGCCATCAACGAAAGGAAGAAAAATGTTATTTTTTTTTTAATTATTTTTATATTTCATCTTTATCTTTTTGTATAAAGTTTTGATGTAAATATGGATTTGAATTATTTTTGGTTCCAATTTTTAACAATAACAGATAGCCCGGTGAACTTCGTTTCGCCTACCATTTCTGATCCCCAATATTGGTCTTCTCCTGGTATGTTAGTACTTAGGTATGTAATACTTTTAAAAGAAATGACAGTTTTGTATAACAAAACTATTATAAGACGATAAAGCCGCCACGAATTATATGGAATATTCAAATAATTAGAAGTGAAAGGAAGAAAAAGAATTTATTCAAGCTGTTCTTTTATGTTTTCCCTGTATTTTTTTCTTCATAAATCTTCCTTTAACAAAATAAAAAAAAATTCAAATTGGTCGTGCTGTTCATAAGTTTTAGCGAGACATTTTTACCGTAAACATAGTAGATTATATTATATTAACCCACCAAGGTTGTCCAAGACGAACATATATTTCTCTCGGCGCGGCAATTGATATCGCGATTTAGCCTCTGATGATGGTAACTTCGCCACTGACCAAACTAGATTGTTTATTAACGATTAAAACCAGTGAGATACTTTTGAATAAGAAATATTAAAATGTTCCAATTTACTGTACTCTACAAATAGGGCTTACAATACCGATCTAAAATCTGAATACCGGTATTTGATATTTAAAATTAGAAATATCGGGATACCGGTGTTGAAACCGGTATTGTTGATAAAAAATTTACTAGTTATATTTTTACTTATCTCAGTTGTTATATTGACTTGTTAACAAATAATATATGAAATCCAATAAATATTGTTCTGAAATTAATAGGTATTATTTATTTTATTACATAAAGAGTAAGAGTAGATAGATACAAAAAAACATGCAAGTAAAAAAAAGTACATATTAAATTTACATTTTACATATAATAAATGTGCCAGATATAGATTTTAATACAATGAAATTGTTTGTTTATCTTTAAAAAAATTTCTTGTAATTAATTAATAATATTTTAATTAGATTTATATTGTGCATAAATTCAATTTTTATCAACTAATGTTATACCAAAATACCGGTATTTTTACATAAATACCGGTTTATAATAATGGACAAAAATCGTCCGGGACTCCGGTATTCGGGATCCCGGAATCCCGGTATTGTAAGCCCTATCTACAAAGTCTAGAATCTTATTACTGGCAATTTTATGCTTTAAAATAATAATTAATTTAACTTGTAGTCCTAATATTATTATAATCAACTAGGAATGCATGACGGCAGGTGTGTAGACTCCTTGTAACATACACCGTAATAGTGTTGCGCTTGTGTACGATTTTTTTTATATTATTATAAATTAAAAACAAACACAGTCACAAGATATATTTCTATTTTATTTATTTATTTATTTTATTTATGACATTTAACAAGTGAAATTGGATGGAGCATAATAGTTTCAGATTTGGATTACATACTACATATATGTGTAAATATACATAATTTATATACAGAAAATAATTTAATACAAGTGCCAGCAAGTAATGGTATTGTTACCCTGGAAAAAGTTTATTTTGTTTTTCGACGTATGTTGCCCAGTCTTCGGAAAATCATTGTATATTCTTGGGATAATGTAGTAAAAAGTGGCTACTCGATGCTGTTCTTACTTTCATCGTAGGTAGTTTCCTGTACCTTGCTGCCCTGGTGACAATTAAGAAGTGGTAGAGCTACGCTGCAGACGAATACTTTGTCAGGGATGTCATATTATTTGTCTGTTTGTAGCATGAATGGGCCGGCCCGGGGAAGTACCACATTCTCGCAAAAAACGGGCGAGTGGTAGCTTACCTACCGCTCTTCGTCCGGTGAGCGGTTGAGTTCCCCTCTCTCCTATAATGACACTTACTTTAAAGGCTGGCAACGCTCCAACATTGTCTATGGCGCTGCGAATATCTATGGGCGGCTTTGATTGCTCTCCATCAAGTGTCACGCCTGCTCGTATGCCTTGTGGTCGCTGTGTGTACAGAACAATGACTATGATCCGATTAATTATTAAAGTTTCCCGTGTTGCTTGTAAAAGTATTCCTTTTATAGAAGATGTAAGTACGAGAATACACGCGCCGTCATATTATTGGAGACATTAAAAACAAAAATAGAAACTAAATTATGTTAATTAGTGTAGGTACGTTATAAAGAAAACCCAATTGTTACGAAATATGTTTGATTTATGAAAATGCTAATATTTTTATTAA
This sequence comes from Baronia brevicornis, assembly GCA_031353405.1. Taxonomy (NCBI): domain Eukaryota; kingdom Metazoa; phylum Arthropoda; class Insecta; order Lepidoptera; family Papilionidae; genus Baronia; species Baronia brevicornis. Next base: position 668,426 of record JASFAT010003225.1, on the reverse strand, counting down.
TAACTCAATTAAATTCAATGCCATAAAATTTCCAAACGTTTATAATTTACCTTGTTCGTGGTATATTCGAACCGTCGATACGAAGTAACAATTTACTAAAATCGTTTCACGTATCGGCGCGCAACAGTTACGCTGTAAAATAAAGACGTTTATCGCCCACAATTTATGAATATAACACAAAGAAATCGATTCGCTTATGTATATATTATTTCATTGTACAATTTGTATATATAAAACCGGTGTGAACTTTAATATCGATATGTTACAGTCGGATGACAATGGCGCAGCTTTATAGGCGCCGGTAAAAAGTATTAACCGAGTGCGAATCATCGACATCGATAAATCGTGTCGATAGCAGGGCGGCAATACGCACCGGCGTTGCTCCCAGCGGGACATCCGAAGCTCGTGCGCTGCCTACACCTGCGCCCGGTACTTCGTGTTCTCATATAAATACCTCTCTTTGTGAGGCAAACGCCTCATTTGAGATCAATCATTCAGGTTTAATTTTGTTTTCTGCAATCTTCTGCTTCCGTCTGTCTACAAACCATTTTGTTTCTTGTCCTTCTTCATAATTATCTTCCAAATCGCTCTGGCTACGGCTTCCTTCGTCAATATGTTAGCATTCATCCTGTGCCTTTGGGTCATTCCGTTACGGTATCCACATATACATAGCTACATCAATTTTGACAACACTCATCTCGTCATACCTGGATAACTAATGATGTGAAATCAACAGATATGGATGAGGAGAGTAATGATGCAGTGGGGAATCGTGGGGAATCGTCATCTTCAGATTCTTTGGAATTTATTGATAGTAGTGAAATGTTACCTGAAATGTCAATACAAGATGTTCCAGAACATGCAGTCCAATCAACTTTAAAACCTGAGCTGGTGCCAGATGTATTTAGTAAGCGTCAGAGAAGGCCACCTGAGCGTTATGGTTTTAGCAACATATGTGTCCCTATTTCTATTCCTGCATCCAAAGAGATTGTGTTCTCAGAGGCTCTTGAGGGGTCCGAGAAGACGCAGTGGAAGCGTGCTAGGTCCATAACCTATTGAAAGACACTGTTGGTACGCAACTGATTAAAAAAAATATATTAATGTATTGGACATAAACAATTTTGATACGGATTATAACAATTAGATTATAATGTGGGTAGCAAAACTAAATAAAAAAATACGTCAATGCTCACCTTACCCTACGAGAGAAAAGCGTGCCGATATGTATGTATGTATGTATGTATGTATGTATGTATGTATGTATGTATGTATGTATGTATGTATGTATGTATGTACGAAGCGAAGGCGAATGTTGTCTTTGGCGAGGCGAAACAACACTTGCCTACCTTATCCACTCCCTGGTATTGCATTATATAATATTAAAATAAAATAATCTACCCAAGACTTTTTTTTAATATATTCCAAATCTATCAAACTCACCCAAAGGTAAGTCATTATTCAAACAGTGTGTTCTATAATAATCGCTCCGATCTTTTAAGTACCGACTTGTTCATACACCATAAGAACGATAAGCGAATTTTCCAAATAACAACATTATTTGCTTTTCTTTGTTTGAATACGGCACAAGCGTTCTGTGCAGACAGAACAATTGACACAAGTGAATCCAACTCGTTCCCAGCTTGGGTCTTTTCTACATTCGTAGCATATTTTTCAAACTCATACCTTATATTAATTGTGTTATAGTTGCAAACGGCTTGTCAGGGCTGGGCGTTTATGATCCTTTTGCCGTATGTCCCAGCAAGCTTATAATATAGACGTCAGAAGGCTGTTATAGTTTGCGTTTCACACGCTCTATCTTCTATTAGTAACCTACATTCTTTTTCGAACTTGAATATCGGTTTTTGATCATGAAACCTTTAAATATATTTTTAATACTAAGGTCATTGTCGAGCAATATAATATTTGAACTATAAGTTAAAAGATCTAGGTACTTAACAAAATTCTAATATTGATTGATAGACAAATAATGGACAATTCATACCAGAAAAGAAGAAAACTGAATTTTATATAATATCCACGAAAGGCCAGCAATGGATTTATGATGCCTGCCTTCCGTTGCCAATGTGAATGGGCGACAGTGGTTGCTTTACATCAAGTCACCTGCATTGGCGTGATCTGCTATAAAAAATCCTAGTATCCGAAACAATAAACATCCGAAATTCCTTGAACGGAAACCAAAAACAACAACGCAAAAAGCGAACACACTGTATATGATACAGATGTCAAAAAAAATTATTGCATATTCGGATCAGAGGAAAATAGTGCATCGAACTGTCTGAATCTCACAGCTCTACAACCCAATTGAAAATTTTGTACATCAATATCAGCCCGCGGCAGTCCACTGCTGGACATAGGCCTCACCCAAGGCGCGCCACCTAGCCCGATCTTCGGCTACACGCATCCAGTCTCTGCCAGGCGCCTTGTAAAAATTTATATATTTTGTAAAAAATTATAAATTTTGTACAACTGACTATAAATTGTGTTATATATCCATAGTATTAATAAAATAGTATTATTTGAGCCATCGACAGATTTCATTCTTATCTTCTACCGTCGTATAATCTTATAACGACCCTGCCAGGCGGTGCGCGGCCGAAAAGTGATGGTGTGTGTGTTTGGTTTTTTGTTTTTTATGGGATAGGAGGGCAAACGAGCAAGCGTGTCGCCTGATGGAAAGCAATCAACGCCGCCCACGGGCAACCGCGACACCGCAGGAGTCGCGGAAGCGTTGCCGGCCTTTTAGGTATGTATAGGCTTGTTTTTTGAAGGTTCCAATGACGTAACGGTTCGGAAAGACCGCCGAGGGTAGCTGATTCCACAAACTGGTGATGCGTGGAAAGAAGTTGCGAGAGAAACGCACCGTAGTATATCGCCACTCATCCAGGTGGTGTTATTAATAGTAGTTGGGAAGTAAAGAGTTGCTGACGGCCGGAATGGGAATGGGAGAGGAGGGGGCCCTTCCCCTCCCTCCCTGCCTCGGCCCGCATACTCGTTTGCCTGCTTTAGCTATAAAAAAAAAAACAAAAACGATATTTTCTTTATGTGCGTTATCTAAAACCAAGTTATTCGTAAACATGTTTCTGTGCACTTTAGGTTGTTTGTAATACGAGATCAACATATTATACATAAATTATTAATTGTTCAACCACAATAACGCTAATATGCAATTCAGTACAACCTTTGGACTTATAACGTCGTGGACATTCAGAATTCTTACTCAGCTTACATCCGCGCAAGCAAAAACAGAAAAATAATAATGTGTGTTTTGTACTACTGGAAGAAGTGGATTTACAGGGAACTTAAACTAAATCATACCGAAAAAATGGCCGTCAGCAACTCTCCACATCCCAACCTTTAAAACCGTTGAGTTACTTAACGGTTGTCTTTCGTGGAATCAACCATACCTGATGATGCCTCGTGTTGGGGCGAAGCACGTGTCGTGGTAGAGTGGTAACGCGTATTTGGTGTTGTTGATAGTGGTTGGGAAGTTCAGAGTTGCTGACGGACGTTTTTCGATTAGATTTAGTTTAAGTTCCTCGTAAATCCACTTCTTCCGGTAAAAAACATATCTATATAATAACATAATAACAATCTAAGCTAAGTTTATTCTCAAGAAAACCATGGTTCGAAATTATAAATTTTAATCAGGAAACACAGAACCCATTCTGATGAGATGTACATACGTTATTGATTACATACTACAAACTAAACAGAAATAAAAACACAAAATATTAACTATTAAAAATATCTTTATAATTCAAGACTATAGTATTATCTATGGCAAAAACTTACAAATGGACAGATTTTATAATAAAATGATACAAATAATACAAATATCACTTGATTTGCATGTTGAATATTAATTAGTATATACATATGTTGATATCCTAAAATTATTTGTGAATATAATATAAAAATCTTGATGCGAAGTATTGCGAATTAAAAAAAGAATGAAAAAATGTAACAAAATATAGATATGTTTACATAGATACATATAGTCTCCATCCGCTACAATCCCGACACAGCTTCCTTGCTCTCATCATACTCATCCATCTTTTCATCTATCCATTCTCTCACATTCGTCGTAGCGAAATGGCTCTCCGTTCGTCGCTTCTCGCCCTCGTGGGAATCAAGACATGACGGGTGGCAAACTACGTCGCCCTCATTTTAACGAATTAGGTATACTAGGATTCGTCACAGTCACTTTTTTACTTACTTACTTACTCCGATGGCTCAGTGATCCGAGGTGGATCTTGGCCTCCGAAACGAGAGTCCTCCATCTTTCAATCAAAAATGACATTATTTTTGAAGTATGGCTGTCTATTATTAAAACGATGCTTGTCAGAAACAGTACACAAGTACATTTTTGCATAGACTGTAGAATATTCTACTGTATGCCAAAGACCTATTAAGACAACGAGTACTCCCACTGGACTTTTTTCTAAAAGCAGTATAAGATTTTCTCTCGAATGGAGCGACACTCTACGAAGGAACCCTATCAATAACAAACTGCCTAAAGCGATCAATAAATCTATGGGCGGCGTTGATTGCTTTCAGGCGGCACGCTTGCTCGTTTACCCTCCTATGCTATAAAAAAAACTTTCAAATTACACCAACGACCACAATGTTAAAAAACCACCTTAAGTGTCCACAATGTTTTCTCGCGCTATTAAATTTTATTTTTATTTCGTTTCATCGGAAAGGAGGGCGAACGAGCGAGCGCGTCCTTTGATGAAAAGCAATCAACGCCATAGTCTTTTGCGATACCAAAGATATCAGTCAGATAGGTCAGAAGCATAGCCGAGTCTTGCGATATGCATAAGCTTGTTTCTTGAAGATGCCAGCGTCTGTCTCCCGTAGCGGTAGACAGAGACCACAGATCTCCATCCGCTACGATCCTGGCCAGTTCCGTTGTTTCCTCCACATTCATTATTCTCCTCATACAAGCCCGCTGGTTAAGGGTACTCTTGACCTGACCTTTCTTAAAAAGTTCAACAATTTGGTCAAGGTATGTTTTTCGTGGTCTTCCTCCACCGAGCCTTCCATCCACATTCACAACGTAAATTTATTTTGACAGTCGTCTTTCATCCATCCTCTCTATGTGCCCAAACTGTCTAAGCATACCTTTTTCAACTTTTGTCACAACACCTTCTTTTACTTCACATTGCTCTCTTATATCTTCATTTTGAATCCAATCGTTTCAGAAATACCGGTAGAGGTATGGTCCGAAGGAGTGATGGTGCGTGGAAAGAATCATGGATCGTCACTTGGCCAGGTTCGAAAGTAGAATTCAGTGGCAAGAATTATTCAGAGAAATTCCTCGGAGCTCTCCACATGGGAAAGGGATTAAACTGCTGAGAGATGAAGTATTGGTCTGCAGTGCAAGAGAATCAATTCGTTCGACGAGATCTTAGTCATTGACGAACTGTATCGCCGCATCGAACTGCTGCACCTCGCGAAGGAGGAGGAAAGTTGTGCTGAACTGGCTGCCGACCTTCGCAAGTTGATCGCAAGAAGAGGCACTCTTAGAAGAAGATATATGTCCCACTACTAAGCACGGGCCTCTCCATTTCTGTAGGAACAGACGTTAACCCACCACGCTTGTCCAATGCGGATTGGCGGGGTTACCAGAGTTGGAATAAATATTTGTAATCCATACATATATTTATATATATATATATATGTATTCCGATGCGGGGATTGAACCCGAAACCATTGACTGGTAGCACGGGCGTAGGGTCTCGCCACTGAGCCAATTGATCGTCTTTATATTCGGTCAAAAGCAAAAAGTTGATACTTGGTGTCGCCGGTCTAGGTATGAGAATAGGGCCGATGTGAAACACTGTCTCTCTATACTAAGTACACCCAACTTTTTAGAAGCCATCTTGGCTATATGAGGCTTGGAATCAATGGGGAGTGTGCTAAATTCTCGCGTTTCAATCTTCGATTATTTATTTAAAACACACAGCGAATTATTCATTCAGCCATTCAGCACCGACCATTACACCGGTTTGTTGATGAAAAACTTTTACAACACCAATAAAATTTTAATAGACAAACAGGTCCGCAATGAAACAATAAAGAAGCTGAGAGATGCACGAGCAAAAAGAAAACGAATCGAAAGGTCGAGAGCTCAGCGGTTGATCCACATTACATTAACAAGTTGGCGATATTCATAACAAAGTAGATCCGCTAATCTTCGCCGACGATGTTGTATCTCATCGTCATAAATTACAGAGTGGTTCGGGCGTTTATCAATTAAATGTGAAGGTGAGCGGACGGGCGAGGAAACCTTTAACTGACGCGGTCACAACTGACAATATGTTATTTAAGCGCAAGCCACACCGTGACCCGACGTCAAAAGACCGAAGCGAAGCTAAATACGCTTAGCTTCGGTCTTTTGACGTTGTGATTGTAAAGACGGTACTTTGTATAAATTATTGGTCCACAACGGGAAGGCTTCAGCGACAACAACAATCAACAATAGGAACTGACCAACCCGAATTTCCAGCGGAAAGAGATGCCGCCAAGATCTCATGGGTGGATGAAGAAAGGCCCTCCACGTGACAAAGTATTCAATATTAATGTCATGTGGCACATGCGCAAATATAAAACGTACGTCTCGACAGCGCGTTTAATTGAAGGATATAAGCAAAAATAAACGAACCTAACATTATTTCGCTTCGTCCCCGGTGGGGCTAGCGCTTTAAGTCTGTAAACTCCCACTAAAGAACAATAACGAAATATTAAAGCGATTTTTTATTATTTTATATTCTCTTATCGTTCTTTCACAACACATATTCTTCCACAGATCTCCATCCACTACGATCTCGGGACAGTTTCTTTGCATCATCCACACTCATCACCCTCTCTTCATACAAGCTCGCCGATTAAGCGTACTGTGACCTGGCCTTTCTTAGAAACTTCGTCAATTTGGTCAAGGTATATTCCCCTTGGTCTTCCCCTACCGACCTTTCCGTCCACTCCGCAACGCAAATTTCTTTTATCAGTTGTCTTTCATCCATGTGCCCAAACTCTCTTCATGAGCATCCCTTTCTCAACTTTTCTCACAACAACTTCTTTCACTCCTCATATAATTTAAAACAAACTGCTCACTTATACGAACGACATCACCTTACGCGTCCATAAATAAGCCTTTATGAAATATCGTTATACATTGAATGGTCCAAATTGATAAATTACATCGGGTAGGACACGTTTAATCCCACCAAATGAGCTCTTACGGGGGATTACAAACGGGATTGTTGGGTAAAGTGGTCGCCGAGCGCGGAGTGGTATACGCCAGCGAACGGTGGATGATGTATGGACTTCCTTTGTGTTTGTCCAACTGTCTACCAGGATTCACACTGACTGTATGAATTTATTTTTCCATAAAAGCTTCATTCCTTCCATCTGGTCAGTACGATCCAGTAAGTACTATAGTGACGCATCGATAAATATATCACGAATGTTTTAAAACTTTTTATTTGAATAAAATAAATTCCTTTTTATTATTATATTATATTACTTTTTTCAACATTCATAATTTAAAAATAAATATATTCCTTGCAAAAGTAAATAATTTATTTAATTATTTATTAAGCACAAAAACAAGTAAAGGATAATATATAATATGAACTGAACACCCAGAGTATAACTCTTTAAATTTGCGCACAGCATGACTGGCTACATTTTGACAATAGGGTTACTTATGTAATAATGAAATACTATAAAATTGAACAAATAAAATCAAATAAAAAATAATAATAATCAATATAAAAAAAAAGAATAAAATAAAGCTAACAATAATCACGTGGTCCATCGGCTGTCAAAGATATTACGGAGCGATCGCTTTAATTGATGCATTTTGATATCGAAAATATTGAACGTTTCTGTACCGTGGTCAATAAATAGACTATAGGCGACAAATGCGTACCATGGGATTAAAATGGAATATATTGTTAGGATAAGATCTAATACTAAACGTTTTATAGGGATTTCGTGTTGCTGATGCAGGTGTTAAAATTTAAAAGAGAGAGCGGTGTTGCAGAGTCAGTATGCAAGTGGATTATTTTATATAAGTAAACTAAATCATGGCAATCACGACGCGATTTTAGCAGCAACTGCATATTATATTTTCCCAATCTGGTTTCATACTATTTAAGTGTACGATTTTCATGATTTCTATAACGCAACGTATTGAGCAGTTTCTTTTGAATATTTTATTATATGGACAGTCAAAAGTTTTACTTAGCTAAGATCCGCGACAAGCAAAACAATAACAGAAAATTAATAATCTGTGTTTTTCCGTTGGGTTAAGTCGATTTATTTGGAACTTAAACCAGAAACTTACCGAAAATTGGCCATCAATTCTCCACCCAACCACTATACACAACACCAAACACACATTATCACTTTTCCATCTTGTAAACGACACGTGTTTCGCCCCAACACGAGGCATCTTCAGGTATAGTAAACTCTACGGAAGACAACCGAAAAGTTAAAGACCGAAAACCGAAAAGAATATTTTATTCTTAATAATATGATAAATTGCGTGATATAAATGTATAGTGAATAGAAATAGAATTTAACTCTTATCGGTCGCTAGCTTTTTATAAGTGATTCTCCTTTAGATTTACTGTAGCTACTGTACAGATACAGTTTTCATTGACTTTATTCATTTTTGGGCTCGATATATTAAAAAATAATTAGAAAATGCAATGATATATAACTGGAGATATCAATTGTCACGGATGTTTAACTAATAAGGCATTCGTGCCTGCATTTCACACAGAGCGATGTGTCACGTGACAGGTGACTTACGACTTATAAGTGTTAATATCAAACACCGTAAAGATCCAGTGTCACCGTATCAGTACAGTTGATACATTCAGTACGTACCTAAAAACCTCTGGCCATAAAAACAGCATGTTATAAACGACTACTAATAAGTGTGTAAATTAAATTTTTCACTTCACATTAAATCGACTTTAGTTTCACCTACAATTGAAATTAGGAAACCCGTAACATTACTAGATATTATATAATATAAAAAAAATGTACGCATGTATTCAAATGATCGAATATCAACTGCATAAGAAGAGGAAAGCGATAAAATTTGTATTTAAAAAACGAAGAGAGTGATGAGTTTGGATGAAGCAAAGAAAGTGTGGCGAGATCGTAGCAGATGGAGATCTGTCGTCTTTGTCTACCACTACGTAAAACAAGCATGATTATATATATATATATATATATATATATATATATATATATATATATATATATATATATATATATATATCGTCACGCCTGTCTCCCGTAGGGGTAGGCAGAGACCACAGATCTCCATTTGCTACGATCTCGGCATACTTCCCTTGCTTCCTCCACACTCATTATTCTCCTCATGCAAGTCCGCCGGTTGAGAGTACTCTTGACCTGGCCTTTCTTAAAAGTTCAGCAATTTGGTCAAGGTGCGTTTTTCGTGGTCTTCCTGTTCCGGCCCTTCCATCCACATTCGCAACGTAAATTTCTTTTGCCAGTCGTCTTTCATCCATCCCCTCTATATGCCTAAACCATCTAAGCATCCCTTTTTCTACTTTTGTCACAACACCTCGGGACACCGCAACACCTCACATACCCGGGGAGCTCGATCCCGGGACGGTCGACACGCTTGCGACCAAGCTCGCCCCTGGCCACGCATCCATTGGCAGGCAAACAGTGGATTGGCGGAGAGCTTTGCCTACATACATAGTATTTTTATACTGCCTGATCTTTTAATAATAAAAAGAAATAATACGTAATGCCATAATTTAAAAAAAAAATATCCAAATCCGCTATCGTCTGTGACTAACGACGCATGCTTTTACATGGGACCTTAAGTAGTAAATCATAATGCACTATAAAACATTCGGCATTGTGGTACGCGTCTTCTGGCTTGAATTTATCACCCTCAGCGTCCAGTTCACTTCCCATTTCGTGTATGGTTATAATGTTTCAAGTTATTAAAGTGTTACACTTAGTACATCTATCTCTTTACAAATGTATATAGAGGTACTGAACAATACAATTAAAGTTGACAGGAGATAAGAGTAAATCATGGTAATGCTAGTTAATAGATTTTTTGTTTACCTAGATCAGCGCTTGCAAATCTTTTCCGATCCTGTGCTACTCAATAAAATTTTCCATTTACATATTTATATAAAACACTAATGACAATTGGCTCAGTGGCGAGGCCCTCCACCCGTGGAGAAGATGATCCCGAGTTCGAACCCTGCATCGGAATAAATATATGTATTACAAATATTTATTCCGAGTCTGGTAACCCCGCCAATACACCTTGGACAAGCGTGGTGGGTAAACGTCCGTTCCTCCAGAAATAGAGACTCAGCAGTGACAAATATATATGGCTGTTAAAAAAATTGACAATAAAATATAAATTAAGTTAGATAATAAATAGTTAAAGATAGAAAACTCTATGTGTATTTATGTAAGCATTTGTGGTAAGAAATTAATGTATCTTTTCGAAGAGAAGCCTTTCCGTATACTTATGTCTGATTGCCAAAGATAAAAAACATATTTAAAAAATAATTTTTTTTTTTAATCAATTATAATAAAGATTATTAATGGAGTCAATCCATCACTATATGGACAGTCAAAAGTTTTACTTAGCTAAGATCCGCGACAAGCAAAACAATAACAGAAAATTAATAATGTGTGTTTTTCCATTGGGTTAAGTGGATTTATTTGGAACTTAAACCAAAAACTTACCGAAAATTGGCCATCAACTCTCCACCACTATACACAACGCCAAACACACACTATCACTTTTCCATCTTGTACACGACACGTGTTTCGCCCCAACACGAGGCATCTTCACTTTTCGGTTGTCTTCCGTAGAGTCTACTATATCTGAAGATGCCTCGTGTTGGGGCGAAACACGTGTCGTTTACAAGATGGAAAAGTGATAATGTGTGTTTGGCGTTGTGTATAGTGGTTGGTGGGTGGAGAGTTGATGGCCGATTTTCGGTAAGTTTTTGGTTTAAGTTCCAAATAAATCCACTTAACCCAACGGAAAAACACACATTGTTAATTTTCTGTTATTGTTTTGCTTGTCGCGGATCTTAGCTAAGTAAAACTTTTGACTGTCCATATAATTATTATAAATTAAATATTATATGTATTTAGATTATTTAGATCTCTATTTATGTAATAATTAATGAAATTTGTACGGCAATGTGATGTAGTTTTATACTTCTTTTTTTCATTTTGCTATGCTTCACAATAACAATATTATTAATATAAAATAATATCTATATTATTATTATTATAAATAAAATCTATATTATTTTTATATATAACTTATTATTATTATTAAAAAAATAAAATAAAATTGCATAAAAATATAAAGAACAACTAATAATGTTGATATAACACATCACGTCCAAAGAATACCATCAGGTGCATGACATACATGACCAGCGATGGTTAAAATATTTCGAAGCTCATTAATTTCCAATTCCAACAATGGTTCAAACGATCGACAACTATAAAGGCCATCATCGTACGTCAAGCTCATTCAGAGCCATCTTGGAGGTGCTACAAAATGAAATATTCGATGTTTTCACTCGTAAACCATCAACAATGTTGTTTTATTTTTTAAATTTCTACCGACCGAACCCTTTGTGAACTCTATCGCTCCTCATCGAGAGCGCCATTAATATTGGGCGTCTTGCATCTGTTTGATGAAATATTAATGGGGTGGGATTCCTACACCGCATGGATCGGCGAGGCATAGAGCACGGGTGACCATCGACTTATTAATCATGCCGGCACGTAATTGTATTATTCGAACGGTGGGCCATTCGAATTGATGTCGGTTTTATAGTGCGCGAACGCGATAAACATCTTTACTAGCTCGTAACAAGTGATGTTTTGCCTTGGATGTTTCATGCGGTTATGCTTTGTTGTGCGACCGGGTGTACGTTTGCAATGTATAATGCAATCCGCGGCATACGGAGGTGTCAAATGTTTACAAGGCTAGATATCCGATCATCTGTCTCTGTTAAAATATAGGATTTGATGCATAATAAATATATAATATATTTTAAATATAATTGAAATTTTCAAAGTACAAAGTTTTAGCGTTTTCGCCCACCAGCTATACTTTTTTTATGGGATGGAGGGCAAACGAGCAGGCGTGTCAGCTGATGGAAAGGAACCAACACGGCCCACAGACATCCACAGTACCATAGGCAGTGTAGAAGCGTTGCCGGCCTTAAAGGAAAGTGTTATTATGGAACTACCGACAAACCGGCGTCTGGGGAAGTGTGGTACTTCCCCCAACGAGCCGGCCCATTCATGATACAGAGAGATAATATGCCATTCTTGACAAAGTATTCGTCTGTCATCATAGTGGTGCTTTTCAATCGATTGAGCCAAATTATTTTTTTATGTCATCTTGTCGTGTCGTCTTGGAACATCTAGCCGTGGGTGATTAGAATGAAAACGTAAAACGAGACGTACCACTATTCTCAGCGGCATTTGGGCATCCTTTAACGACTTCGCGCCGTCGAGATATGGCTGAACCTATTCCTACGTTGGGTCCGTCGCTGGCCTTGCCCCCCTCGCGGGAGCCAGGCGGCGACAGGAGGATTTCGCGTGAGAGCGGACATCCCTCAGATGGGCGAGCGTGGAGGGGAGTAAATCCTGAGATCGTAACAAATGGGGACACCTACTCCTGCCTACTCCTACGGGAAACAGTCATGATTCTATGTACGTATGTAAATAATTTTAAAAAAAAAGTGAAACGTCATAGGATGCTTGGTAGATGCGAAACATGCGGCTCGGTCGGCTCGGCCACGTGTAAGTGACCCTGTATGGAGTCGAGTGGTGGGGAGTATAACCTAAATCGAGACGATATCTTCTTAGTCTACGATATCGCACCCATACCTCACGATAAGATGTTTCACATTAAAAATATAATTATATAATATGTATGTATTTTTACATATTATCCTACTAATATTATAAATACGAAAAATTGTGAGTATGGATGTATGTTTGTTACTCTTTCACGAAAAAACTACTAGACGGATTTGGATGAAACTTTACAGTAATATAGGTTATACATCGGAATAACATAAAGGCTACAATTTGTTATGTTTTTATGTAATTTTGGTCGTAATATAACGATACACGTCAATTAAGTCGGAAAAAAACCTGACCTCTGAGAGCTATTTAGGCGTACGCTGCCTAAACCATTGGAGTTACACAAAGATGATGTACCGTAGGATTGTTTGTCTTGAGTAGTTCTAAATAAAAGTCCGCGACAGCATATATCTGCCTTTTATGTGGAAGCCACTATGACCAAATTTGTGACCCATAAATGAAGTAAAAAAAATATATATATTTGTCTGTCACGAAACTTAATGTGGCAGACCAAATTCCACGCGATCGAAACCGCAGACAAAAGCTAGTATTATATAATTAAATTTTTGATAACGAAATTCTAAAGAACTGGATTAATTTTAAACGGTAGTCCCCAAAACTTACAACGCGGTACCCTAGTATCGGATCGACGGGAGAAATTCGTGTCATCGGATCACAAAGATGCTGTGCGTCCTCCCCGCCATCCCCACTCACTGTCATCATCCCACAGTTGTTTATTCAATAAACACACCAATCCTTGCCCGGTCGTGAGCGTCCCCTGTCATTGACTTTTTTTGTCTTGCCTTTTTTCAACACGATAGTAGTCTGCTGTACTAAAATAGATAGGGTGTGACATTTCTAAAATGCAAATCGTTAACACATATAATATGAATAGTATTATATATTTATGACATATCCTAATTTCATCATCATCATCAGAGGTTCCCAAAGTGGCCTATAGTGACCCCCTGGCTCATATTGACCTCTAATTTAACAAAACTAGAAATCAATATGAGCCAGGGGGTCGATTGGGGGTCGGAGAAGAAACAATTTTTAATACGTAAATCACACATACCAAACTGCGTATTAAATATTTTTATACCTGACTTAATATCAGATTCTATATAGAAAATAAATAAATAAACGCATATATATTCGTATAAAAAAAAATTTAAACAAAAAAACACCAGGCACACCATCGCATTGATTAAGAAGCAATAAATCTGTTATAACTTTACTCGTTATTACGGAAGACAACGTTTTCGGTTGTCTTCCGTAGAGTCTACTATACCTGAAGATGCCTCGTGTTGGGGCGAAACACGTGTCATTTACAAGATGAAAAAGTGGTTTGGTGTTGTGTATGGTGGTTGGTGCGTGGAGAATTGATGGCCGATTTTCGGTAAGTTTTTGGTTTATGTTCCAAATAAATCCGCTTCATCCAGCAGAAGAACACACATTATTAATTTTCTGCTATCGTTTTGCTTGTCGCGGTTTATAAAGTTTTACTTAGCTAAGATCTAAGTAAAACTTTTGACTGTCCATATAGTGATGGATTTCCGCAAAGTAACGCCTGACTCCATTAATAATCTTTGTGGAAATGAGGAAAGACTTCGATTGTCTCACCTCCGAACAACAACAAATAGATATCTCATTGGATTGTGATCTTTAACTACGTTATATGTATAGCACATAGTTATATGTATAGCAAAAGTTTAAAAAATTCTATACAGTTCACCGCATAATAAATATTTAAAATTTACAAATTACCAAAATAAAAATACAAGTAAGAGTTTTTTAATGATATAATTCTCTTACCTATAAACAATTAAAATAATTAACTTAATACATACATACATACATACATATCGTCACGCCTGTCTCCCGTAGGGGTAGGCAGAGACCACAGATCTCCATCTCCTACGATCTCGGCATACTTCCCTTGCTACCTCCACACTCATTGTTCTCCTCATGCAAGCTCGCCGGTTGAGGGTACTCTTGACCAGGCCTTTCTTAAAAAGTTCAGCAATTTGGTCAAGGTACGTTTTTCGTGGTCTTCCTCTTCCGGCCCTTCCACCCACATTCGCGACGTAAATTTCTTTTGCCAGTCGTCTTTCATCCATCCTCTCTATATGCCCCAACCACCTAAGCATCCCTTTTTCTACTTTTGTTTAATTAATATACAACTATTAATTAATATATTAACTTAATTAATATAAAAAAAAATATTCTTTATACAAAGTCGAGCGCGTAAAAGTTTCTACGATAGTATAAAACATTATATACATACAAAGCTAATAGCTCACAAATTACTACACAATTTTCCAAGTTAACATATTATGACTTCTAATTGCCTACTTTAAGAATTCCATTTATACCAACCGTGAAGTAATTGCTATTGGAATCGAAGTATAAAAACTAAATCTCATCGATTCGTTAGTTTCGAAATTGGAATTCTAAATCAAACCTCTTTACCAGCCTGACGTGTTATTATAAAGTTCGTATAAAATATGGGCAGATGTTAATTTGATTTTGACCAACGAATTAAATAGCACAACGGTGAGTAAGGATGCTTTCAGAATTGACAGTCGCGAATTCATGTATGGGCAGGAATATTTGAAAAGCTAAATTATCTGGTATTGCATATCAAATATTTCTTGTTTTGTCAAATATATAGTATTTATTACCTATATATGCTTTCGGAATTGACAGTCGTGAATTCTTTGTATGGACATGAATATTTGAAAAATCAAATTATCTGCGATTGAGTATCAAATATATTTTCTTCCGGACAAACATAAAGTATTACCCGCATAAGGTTCTTCTTTCATCCGAGTTCTTGTTCTTCGTTCTTCCATCGAACCGTTTCATTCAACCATACATACAGCAGAATATCGCCTTTATAGATTATTATTTCCATTTATCAAGAAACGTTTTCCACATCACTCAAGTCTTTCTTAAAACAATGATACGTTAATTGGCTATAAGATACATACATTAGGTCGGGGCAAAAGTATTTTCGTATTGTTCATACAAAGGAAAATATTTTTTTTAGCTAAAATTTTTTATTTATTTATAATATGTATGTGCCGTTTTGATCGCTGACTTGTTGCCATCTTGTGGATAGTGCCATGATCCCATTCCTGTAGAAATTTTGAGATTTTTGATTAAAAAATCTAACAGGTAGTGTTCAGTGTTCTTTTGGGGTTAGCTTTATGCTTCCTAAAGAGTTCTGCAATGACGGAAACAGGTGGAAATCTGATGGAGCAAGGTCAGGGTTATACGGAGGATGCATCAATACATCCCAGCCAAGCTCTCTCAATTTTTGCTGCGTGGCTGTAGATGAGTGCGATCAGGCGTTGTCATGGTACCCAAATGTCAAGTATTTTCTTGTACCCAGACTTTTGTAAATGACGTAAAACTGTTTTATGATCAACATCAATGTCGTACAACATCAATACGTATCAACTTCAGCAATATCGTAGCTACTAATATGTCGATCTTGCTCCACTTTCTCAAAGATGGCACTGATTTTATCTGTGACAGGGCGTCCAGAGCGAACCTCATCTTTCATACTAAAATTTCGAGACTTGAAACGCTTGAAACACATTTGTGCTACTCTTATTGATACCGCATTAGGTCCGTAAACCGCACAATTTTTATTCGCGGCGTTCGTCGCATTTTCACCATTTTTCTAATAAAACTTTAAAATGTACCGAATTTCTTCGTCACATACGTTCATTTTGCTTGCTTGAAAAACAATTGAAAAATGGCGGGAACTAGTTTTTTTTTTTATTTATTGCATCTTCAGAATGTCACATTTAATATGGTATTAAAACCAGCCAGTTACATTCAGTACAGCCAAAGAGGTTTGATTACTAATAATACATTCAAAATATGAAAATACTTTTGCCCTGACCTATTATCATCACGCCTGTTTCCCGTAGGGGTGGGCAGAGACCGCAGATTTTCAGCTATTACGATCTCTACACACTTCATGCACACTCATCACTCTCTTCGTACAAGCTCGCCGGTTAAGGGTACTGTTGACCTGGTCTTTCTTGAAAACTTCAGAAATTTGGTCAAGGTAATGTATGTTTTCTTTGATCTTTTCCTACCTACCCTTCTATACATATCAATTGACCTAGTTACCGAGGCTAGTTAGAGGCCGAGTTCAGGAGGCCCCTCGATCCCCGCATCGTAATAAATATATGTATGGATTACAAATATTTATTTCGAGTCCGGTAACCCCGCCAATCCGCATTGGACAAGCGTGGTGGGTCAACGTCCGTTCCTCCAGAAATGGGTAGGCCTGTGCTCAGCAATGGGGCGTATATGGGCTGTTAAAAAAAATTATCTGAGAGAATTTTGAAATTTTTTTTAAATATAGCTTTAGTGGTGTAAAATAAATGTAGTGCTTGAGAAAAAACTTAGCTTTCTACAATTTTGTTGCGGTCGCGGGTACACATATGTGGACTATTAAAAAAAATACTGAGAGAATTTAGAAAACTTTTTTTAAATGTTGCTTTAGTGAAATAATTGTAGTGCTTGAAATTACTTATTCTAGGAACAATTTGTGCGAGAAATAACTGAGCTTTGTGCAAAGTTGTTGCATGAGCGCATTCCACGCCTTCGCGTGTGGGCAAGCAGCAGCATTCCCCATCCATCGCTAATCGAAACGCCTGTTAACCCATCGAGCGGCCGAACAGGCAGGCAGGCGGGAAGAAGACATTCGCATCGGACCCTGAAGGCCGGGTGATACATGCCGATCATTAATATCGGCATTGAGAAGGTGGCAGCACCGCGGGGCTCCTCGCCGGCCTGCCCGCTTTAAATAACACATTAGCCACCAAAGCGGCCGCCGCCATATTTCTCGATGTATCGAATACGTTTTTCGGTAAACCGGCACGTAACGTATCACCGCCGACGACAGCATGGGAGCTGGTTACGATTTATCGCGCGCACCCGACTCCGGTAATCGGATTTGATGTGTCTCAAATAAACGGGATTACTACACTTTACTCTTTTGTCGTGTAGTCTCTACCGACACGAGATCAACGGCTCTCCGGCGTTCTGGACGAATCGGTAAATATTAAACGGTATTCACGCTTTTATGTAGGTACTACTAGGTACGTGCGTACTTTCAAAATACACAAAACAAGAAACACCAGGTACACCCACCTCAAATTGTTTAATTAGCAAGTTATCTGTACTTACCTCATTTATTATTTATTAATATTAAGGTATTTTAATTTAAACAGTAAGATATTTTTCATAAAAATATTGTAAATTTACTTTAATAGGTATTAAAATCGTAAAATAATGGAACGAACACCAATAGATAATTTTATTTTAATGAAATGAAAATTAATTGGTAGGGAGGTGGGATCAATGGAGTTTTCACATAATTATATAGGTGTCCATGATCAAAAAAACTTTGCCAACCCCCGATCCATAATATCAATCAATATCAGCCCGCGGCAGTCCACTGCTGGACATAGACTTCACTCAAGGCGCGCCACCTAGTCCGAGAACACCAACATAGCTCTTCAAGTTAGCGGACTGAAGCGACAATGGCCTGGATACGTTTGTCGGAGAATCGACAATCGTTGGAGTAGACGAGTGCGGGAGTGGAGATCGCGACTCGACAAGGCGGCTGGCAGAGACTAGAGACTGGTTGCGTGTATATATATATATATATATATATATATATATATATATATATATTGTAATTATTTATTAACTGTTAGTCATTTTTTTCTTTTTCTGCAGCATTTATGTCCCACTGCTGAGCACGGGCCTCTCCATGTCTGGAGGAACGTACGTTAAACCCACCACGCTTGTCCAATGCGGATTGGCGGGGTTACCAGACTCGGATTAAATATCTGTAGGCCGTACATAAACTTATTCCGATACGGGGATCGAACCCGCGACCATTGATTGCGTGGCCGGGGGGTCCCGCCACCTAGCCAATTAGTCGTTAGTTAGACGTACAAAAAAAGCTAATAACTGTCAAGAATTCGTAGAAATATATTTTAATTACCAAGCGACACTGTCGCGACTTTTCGCACGATATTAATATAGAACGTGTCAAATAGTGCTGAGTGTTTGAACGGGTTCGGTTATAACGGAAAGCACCAGGTGCAGTAGACACGTCAGCGTTGTCGAGCCAAGTTGAACGCTGAACTGCGAATAAGCAATTTCATACGATCTACAACGAACTTTGTCCCGCGTATCGTTTTTCCATTATTCATGTGATTTTATATTAAATAGTATAACAATGGTACAATTTGATGTGCATTATTTTAAAAAAAATTAGACATTTATACTTGTCTATATTTTTGGTAAGAGCGATGACGACCGATTGGCTCAGTGGCGGGGCCCTCCGTCCGCGGAGTCAATGGTCGCGGGTTCGATTGCCGCATCGGATTAAATATTTATATGGATTTATAAATGTTTATTCCGAGTCTGGTAATCCCCCCAATTAGCATTTCCTTTCCTGCCCCTTCCTTTCTTCTCTATCCTTTCCCTTCCTCTCCGCCAATCCACGGTCTGCCGTGCCAATGGATGCGTGGCTAGGGGCGAGCCTAGTCGTAAAACGTGCCGATCGCCCCGGGGTTGGGCTCCCCCGGGGACTATAGTGCCTTACCTCAGCATGCAGGGCTCTGCTGGGGCTGACCTCCATCCTCCCTTGCGGCTCGTGGGATTCACTAAGACGAATTTAATATACCTAATTTGTCGAAAATGACGGCGACGTGGTTCGCCACCCGTCACGTCCTGATTCTCACGAGGGCGAAAAGCGACCAATGACGAGCCGTTTCGCTGCGATGAATGGCAGCGAATGGAGCTCTGTGGTCTCTGCTAACCCCTGCGGGGGATAGGCGTAAATATATATATAAATATAAAGTATGCTAAGTTTTTTTTTTCAGATTGACCACGGAAGAATGATAGAGAGACAAATAGCTGGTTCATATTAAATACCTCTTTCGTTATTTATTTTCATTGAAAATCGTCAGAAATCATAGAAATCGAGAAAATACCGAGACATTGACTGTTGGCAACCGCGGTAGCCAGAAGGCAAAGTTGGACCAAAACTTTGCGGAAATTTCAAACCAAACGAGATATCAGTTAGACAGCTACACATACATTTCGAGCCGTAAATAAGGCGGTGTTAGAATATTTAGCCAAAATTAAGTCGAGGCAATGGGATGCAAGGGGGTGAAAATTACACCATGTCGCCCCAACTGTCAACCTCACCTGCACCCAGTGCATCCTGCTGAGCAACGAACGAGGCACTGACGACCGATTGATGGCGGTATAACTATCACAAATTATGGACGGACTCAAGTGACACAGGCCGGCAACGGGCAGCGGCGTTGCCGGTGCAAAATGTCTGGCTCCACGGTCGCCAACCCACTTGCCCAGTGTGGCGACTACGGGCACACCATCCATGAAGCGCACCATTAAAACGGTAGCGGCCATGGTTACGATGGAGCAGGTGATGCGTGTAGCCGAAGATCGGGCTAGGTGGCGCGCCTTGGGTGAGGCCTATGTCCAGCAGTGGACTGCCGCGGGCTGATATTGATATTGAAGTCGAGGCAAGATTATTTCTAACTCCAATCGTTGAAAGCATAGAAAAACACACATTAATACATATCATTCGTCTCCCGTAGAGGTAGGCAGGGGCCACAGATCTCCATCGGCAACGATCTCGGCACACTTTGTTTGCTTCCTCTACATTCATCACTCTCCTCATGCAAGCCCGCCGGTTATGAGTTCCCTTTAACTGGACTTTCCTAAAACCTTTTAATATCATCATCAAGGCATTACAGCCGCGGGTGGGCCTTAGCCTGGTTCAGTAAATCTAGTTTAGCTTTTTCCCTCCAGCCCCTCCTAAGCATGAATATTTCGGTAGTGAAACCCAACTTTCACTACCGAAATATTCATGCTTAATTTCATAATTCCGTATGGACAGTCAAAAGTTTTACTTAGCTAGGATCCGCGACAAGCAAAACAATAACAGAAAGTCCGAAACCGAAAAGACTTTTCGGTTGTCTTCCGTAGAGTCTACTATATCTGAAGATGCCTCGTGTTGGGGCGAAACACGTGTCGTTTACAAGATGGAAAAGTGATAATGTGTGTTTGGTGTTGTGTATAGTGGTTGGTGGGTGGAGAATTGATGGCCGATTTTCGGTAAGTTTTTGGTTTAAGTTCCAAATAAATCCACTTAACTCAACGGAAAAACACACATTGTTAATTTTCTGTTATTGTTTTGCTTGTCGCGAATCTTAGCTAAGTAAAACTTTTGACTGTCCATTAATAATTCATAGTTCTGGTTACTTCTCAGTTTCAAGTTGCAGTAGCTTAGTTATTTATTAGTCGAGCTTTGTTCTTTCACAAGTGTATGATAATTCTATAGACTCTCCGCAAAGTGCTATTATTCCTCAGTTAAAACAGTTCTATCATTAAGATTGAAATCTACATAAACCTTACACAATGGAGCATTTTGTACATTTTTACATTCTAGAACATTGTATCAAAACAATAGAATAATATGTATATAGAACAGCATGTGAAATTATTTTGAATTCACATATTTATTATATTATTGTAAGAAGCCGCTACTTAGAGGTTAATGGAACAAAAAATTGGGATTCATGGGTAGGTTTTTGTAGTGGTGGAGCCACGCTGCAGATGAATACTTTGTCAAGAATGGGTTATTACTTGTCTGTAGTATGAATGGGCCGGCTCGGTCGGGGAAGTGCAGCACTCCCGCAGAAAACCGGCGTCTGAGTGGTGGCTTAGCTTCCGCGCTTCGTCCGGTGCGCGGTTGAGTTCCAGAGGACCAACGCCTCCATTCCCCTCTTCCTCCCATAATGACACTTTTCTGAAAGGCTGGCAACGTTCTGTACTGCCTAGGGCACTGCGGATGTCTATGTACGGCGCTAATTGCTTTCTATCAGGTAACACGCCGGCTCGTTTGCCTTCCATCTCATAAACAAACAAAAAAAAAGTGATAAAATACCTATTAATAAAAATATATTTCAATTTTATTCCACTTTAACACACATATGCAAGCACTTACACTGAGACATGCCCATGACATGAATTCATGTCATACGAAAAAGTACCCTAGACTACCGACTACATTAATCTATATCCAACTAAATATCCATTCGAATGTTTCTTATATTTGCTTCTTCTTATCCTTATACTTTTCGGTTGTCTTCCGTAGAGTCTACTATACCTGAAGATGCCTCGTGTTGGGGCGAAACACGTGTCGTGTACAAGATGGAAAAGTGATAGTGTGTGTTTGGCGTTGTGTATAGTGGTTGGTGGGTGGAGAGTTGATGGCCGATTTTCGGTAAGTTTTTGGTTTAAGTTCCAAATAAATCCACTAAACCCAACGGAAAAACACACATTATTAATTTTCTGTTATTGTTTAGCTTGTCGCGGATCTTAGCTAAGTAAAACTTTTGACTGTCCATATTCTTCTTATCCGCCATCTAACTGGATTTCAAGAATTGTAACACGAACTCGTTTAATTTTGATTTTTACACTTAAAACATAAACAAAGATCTCTCAGTACCATAAATATTTAAGCTCGAGTACCGCGCGCGCGTTGATGCCATCGGCGATAGTACTTTGTGCTTTTCGACGTTTTACATGGCTCAGTAATAGAA
The DNA here is from genome assembly GCA_031353405.1 of Baronia brevicornis. Taxonomy (NCBI): domain Eukaryota; kingdom Metazoa; phylum Arthropoda; class Insecta; order Lepidoptera; family Papilionidae; genus Baronia; species Baronia brevicornis. The sequence continues at coordinate 645,798 of JASFAT010003225.1, read as the reverse complement.
AGATTAATTCTAATACCACAAACTTATTTATTTATTTACTAGCTGACCCGGCAAACTTCGTACCGCCTCAGAATCAAAAAATGAAAAAGCTGAACGGCAATTGTAGAATGTTTCAACAGAAACAAAGTAGTAAAAAATGTGGTTAAAACTTAACAGGAACAAAAAGAAATTGTAATCAAAAAAAAAAACTTTACTTTTGAATTTAATTTGGTTTCTGAACGACTTTTAAATATAAGTGATTTCTGAACGACGGGACGAACATCAAATACTTGACAGGTTTCTAAGGGAAAACGAAATTGTTGCTTTTACTATATTCCTAATATTTTTATCATATTTACTCACCTTTTGAACCTTCCCCGGACTTCCAAAACTAATTCAAAACCAAAATTAGTGAAATCGGTCCAGCCGTTCTCGAGTTTTAGTGAGACTAACGAACAGCAATTGATTTATATATATATATATAGAATAGATTAGGCACACAATATGATATCAACATAACAAAGCCCAGACTATAACTGTTTAAATTTGCACACAGCATGGCTATATTTTGAAAATAGGGTTACTTATATAATAATGAAATGCTATAAAATTGAACAGATACAATTTAATTAAAAAAAAATGATAAGAAATATATAAGAAGAATAACAATAATTTTGTAATCTATCGGCTGCCAAAGATATCACGGAGCGATCGCTTTAATTGGTGTATTTTGAAAATATTGAAATTTTCTGTACCGTGGTCCATGAATATAATTTTTTACAGACGACAAATGCGTACCATAGGATTATAATGGGATATATTGTTAGGATAATGTGTAATACTAAACATATTATTGGAATTCCGTGTTCTAATGCAGGTGTTAAAATTTAAAAGAGAAAGCAGTTTTGGAGAGTCAATATGCGAGTGGGTTATTTTATATAAGTAAATTAGATCATGGCAATCACGAGGCGATTTTAGTGACTGCATATTATATTAACAAGTGTTCGTTATTTAAAATATAACCAATTATCGTGTAGCGAACCATTACCCTGACTAAGTAGAGAGGCCCCTGTATCTCAGGTCACAATTTTCCACCCCCTATTTGTAAGCGAAAAAAAATCTCAAAACCCAAAATGCCCTTCGTTGTAATACAGCACTCCACAAAGTGTTAGTTTCTGAGCAAACGCACGAAAATACGCATACAAAAAGCGATCATAAGGCCGATTCTCATGCACGACTGCGAGGCCTGGACGAAGAAGAAGAAACTGGAGGCCTTAAAATAAAAAACTAAACTCCTGGTAACCGAGCGCAAGATCCTCAGAAAAATACTTGGACCAGCGAGGAGGGAAGACGGATCTTGGAGAGTCCTTAAGAATCAAGATATCAAAGACCCAGTGGCTGAACCCATGGGAGATGATCGAGCCGTAAAACGCGCCTTCCCGGGGCAGCCCGAAGGTCATTATTTCAGAAATTTCGTTTAGATGCCAAAATAGGCCTCTGAAAATATGAGCTCTTAATTAAGGTTGTGCGCATCGCACTTTTCGATTTCCCATAAGAATAACACAGGAAAAACATTTTTCTTCTGATGTTTCTAACTAATTAACCCTAAATAGTTCTGCAATTTCCATGAAATATTTTTGTAGAGAATTGAACGCTCTACAAAAAAGATCTAGTATCATTTTTCGATGAATCAACTCAGTCAAAAGTTATACGAGGTCAAAGAAAAAAAAAGATATATATATATATATATATATATATATATATATATATATATATATATATATATATATATATATATATATATATATATATATATATATATATATATATATATATATATATAAAAGAAACTAATCTGCATACTTGGTATTTACCCTTGGTAATTTTAATTTAAGATATGAATTAGAAAACTGTCACAAATCAAAGAATGCTCAACCCGTAGGTACAGTACCTACGTACTTTCACTTTGTACAACGACAAATGGCGCTATAAACTATTACTTTCTGTAAACCTTAGTGGAAAAATACGGTTGTACGACTTTTTTTATGGGATAGGAGGGCAAACGAGCAAGCGTGTCACTTGATGGAAAGAAATCAACGCCGTCGATAGATATATAGGCATTGCAGATACGTTGTTGGCCTTTAAGAAAAGTGTAGGCTTGTTTTTTAAGGTTCCAATGTCGTATCAATTCGGATACATCGCTGAAGGTGGGTCCACAGCGTAGTGATCCGTGGTAAAAAGTTTCTAGAAAAACGCACCGTATTGAATCGCCACTCATCCAAATGGTGGCGAGGAAACTCCGATTTGATTATGATTATATATAGTCATTAAAACGAACAACTTGATTTAAAAAGGGTGTAATAATAAATCAATTTCATAGACTGGAGAGCCTCATTCAGCTCCTATGAGCTCCGCCCCGCATTTGTAAAGACACATAGTGATTTTATATAAGCTTTTTGAAAAATAAATCAATTTATATTTGTCCTTCTATTGCGTGAAAGCTATCGTTACTAATAAATTGTTTTAGTGCAAATGGAATCAAGTAAAATACATTTAACGATTTCAAAATTTGTAACTCAGCGGGCAGTCTCACGTGTGAGACGTTCACGATATTTAGTTCTATAAGCTAACGTTTTCTGTTAATTTCAAACATATAATGCTAATAGAAACACATTTAATAGTTATTATTATTTAATGGTGGCGTAAACATTTGATGATTATACTGGAGATAAGACCCCGGGTGGTCCTACGTCAATTTCATCACAGTAAGGGGTTACTTGTAATATAGAGCTATGGTAACTGTAATGTACTGTTCATATCGGAACTATTGATTGAGATTTCAGCAAAGCAATGGAGACAGCTTTGTATTATATCAAGCTATACTTAGAGTTATCCTCGTGTACCTACAGTGACCGGTAAAAAAAGAGCGAAGTGCGGATTTTTTTTTAAATAATTACATATAAATCTTGACCGGCGTCGGGCACACTAATGTAATCTAGCCTCAGTAATCTAGCCTCAGTAATCTAGCCTCAGTAATCTAGCCTCAGTAATCTAGCCTCAGTAATCTAGCCTCAGTAATCTAGCCTCAGTAATCTAGCCTCAGTAATCTAGCCTCAGTAATCTGTGCCACTCGCCGAAGTAGTGAGATCGGGATGCCGTTACCCTCGCGGACGTTCTACCATTTAACGTCGGTATTCTGTGAGGGTGAGGTACTGCCCCGGTTGATCCAGCCCATTCGTTACATTTAAGTTAAACTCTCTTGTAACTTAAATGTAACATGGTTATGTTACATTTAAGTTACAAGAGTATTTTCTCTTATTTAATGGCAATAAGCCTTAGATAGATAGATATTCTTTTTTGTACACCAAAACCAAAGTTATACAATTGTTGATTGTAATATTTATATACAAATGGCTTATCTACCGCGCTTCGTACGGTGAGCGGGCGAGTTTTGGAGGACCAACACCCTCCCCCTCCCTTTGACCCTCCTTTGTAATGGGAGGGCCATTACCACTCCCATAATGGCACTTTCTTCAAAGGTCGGCAACGCTTCCGCACTGCCTATGGCGCAAAGGAAGTCTATGGGCGGCGTTGATTGCTTTCCATCAGGTGACACGCCTGCTTGTTTGCCTTCCTATCTCATAAAAGAAAAAAAAATTAATAGTAATATATAATATATAAAAAATTTGAGCTGAATATAATTTTTTACGGCGCTGTTACCTTGCACAGAAATGCAACTCGTATGGCAAAGTGTCTAAAAAATATTGCAACCATTTTAAAAATGCAACTGTAACATATTGAAGGAGATTTTGCGAGACGTGTCTCGTCGTCCCAAGTGTACGTAAATCGCAGCAAACTAAATTTCAAGGTACCGCGCATTTGAATTTTCGTTATATATAATACACATATTCTATAATAGCCAAAGAATCTTTTGAGATACAGTTGAGGATTTTCTTTCCTTTTCTTTGATGGCTATTAGTTGCAACTATTATGCCAGTGTCAAGTAAAATACAATAATATCAAATCTCTTAAAATGCTCCAAGTCAGGTTATCACCTTACATCTTGATAAAATGGTGGCTATTCTACCAAAACCTTCTATGGACTTTTTCAGTCAACTTAAAAAGTTATGATACACGCATTTATTTCAAATCACTTCACTTATACACCTTAATCGAACTATATTGCAAAATACGTCACCACATTTAAACAATATAACTGATAATATTATAAGATTATGAAAATGAAATAAAAACACAACGACACTGATGTAAGTTGGCGGGAAAAGTCACAGTGGAGGATTAACGCGCTTCAGATAAAAGAAAGATTGAAGTTTTTTTTTGGCTGTAGCATTTTGAGTGCCAGTATTGATGAATTCGTTATTTTGTGTATCTTCTCTGAAGTACTGGATGAATGAAGTGAAGAACTTGTAAGAAAATCACGTAAAGAAATAACTAGCAGTTGATTCATTGGACGCAGAGAATTTTTTTGGGTATAATTAATTTTATTTTCATTTCATTTCTCGCTCTCTCGCTTGAAATGAAATGGTGATGCGCACTAGGCCTAAAGGTAATTCGGCGCTAAATAAAATTTGCTAAACACAATTAGCGGCTTACTGACCATGAAAATAAAGCATCCATTTACCCGGGGCAGGCAAGCATATTTATGAAGTTAAAAAATTTTTTTGACTTTTCGGTTGTCTTCCGTAGAGTCTACTATGCCTGAAGATGCAGCTGCTGGGGCGAAACACGTGTCGTTTACAAGGTATAAAAGTGGTAGTGTGTGTTTGGCGTTGTGTATAGTGGTTGGTGGGTGGAGAGTTGATGGCCGATTTTCGGTAAGTTTTTGATTTAAGTTCCAAATAAATCCACTTAACCCAACAGAAAAGCACACATAGTTAATTTTCTGTTATTGTTTTGGCTTGTCGCGGATCTTAGCTAAGTAAAACTTTTGACTGTATGGACAGTCAAAAGTTTTACTTATATGGATAAATACATAAAACAAAAAGAAAATAATTTTAACCTAACCAGTGTCATAAAATGGTATTATATATTCTGTTATTGTTTTGCTTGTCGCGGATCTTAGCTAAGTAAAACTTTTGACTGTCCATCTTTAGTGTGTCTGTCAAATGGTATCTAAATGCCTCACAGAATATCGTCCTTAAGTGACGGCTATATTTCTGTGTTGTATCTTGTGTCCCGTGTCTTGTGTTCTGTGTTGTGTCTTGTGTTGTCTGTGTTCTTGTGTCCCGTTCTTACGGTAGTCGCGGGCATCCAAAACCTTTGCAATTATTTATTTCCCACTTCATCCTAGGGGAACTGGGAAGTATTCACAACCTTGCCCTAAGGTAGGTAATGGATCTGCACTGTACTTCGTGTTACAGATATCAACGAGCAATTGCGATCGATTACCATCAGGTGACGGACAAGCTTGCTCGTGTGCTCACCTATTCTACAAAAGAGTATCTTTGTTCTTTTTTCTTATGGGATAGGAAGGCAAACGAGCATGCGTGTCACCTAATGGAAAGCAATCAACGCCGCCCATAGCCATCCGCAGCGCCATGGATAGTTCGAAAGCGTTGCCGAATTCTAAGGAAAGTGGAACTTCATTATGGAAGTGGTAGTGAGAGGGGGAGGGATGAAGGTGTTGGGCCTCCGGATCTCAGCCGCTTACCGTACGAAGCGCGATAGCACAGCCAGCACTCAGACGCCGGTTTTCTGCGGGAGTGTGGTACTTCCCCGGGCGAGCCGGCCCATTCACGCTACAGACAAATTCTTTACAAATTTCTTGTTAACCTAAAAAGCTAAAAAGTAGCTTTTTTTCTCAAAATAAAATAAAAAGAAAATATTATAAAAAAATAGAAGCATCGAAAGACGCTTGATAGTTGTGAAACATTAAAATTATTTTATATTTATTTTAGATATATATTGTGGGTTGCATATATACATAATATGGTATATAAATAGCTAATACAAATAATACATACGACGTCAACGGCCATATGTAAGTGACCCTGTGTAGAGTCTGCATAGAGTAAGTAAATTTAAATTACTTGAATAAAAATACTTCAATTGATATTCTATACAAAAAAATAACACAAAAATATAATTATATGGACAGTCAAAAGTTTTACTTAGCTAAGATCCGCGACAAGCAAAACAATAACAGAAAATTAATAATGTGTGTTTTTCCGTTGGGTTTAGTGGATTTATTTGGAACTTAAACAGACACGGAAAAATACGGAAGACAACCGAAAAAGTTTTTCGGTTGTCTTCCGTAGAGTCTACTATACCTGAAGATGCCTCGTGTTGGGGCGAAACACGTGTCGTGTACAAGATGGAAAAGTGATAGTGTGTGTTTGGCGTTGTGTATAGTGGTTGGTGGGTGGAGAGTGATGGCCGATTTTCGGTAAGTGTTTGGTTTAAGTTCCAAATAAATCCACTAAACCCAACGTAAAAACACACATTATTAATTTTCTGTTATTGTTTTGCTTGTCGCGGATCTTAGCTAAGTAAAACTTTTGACTGTCCATATAGTGATGGATTTCCGCAAAGTAACGCCTGACTCCATTAATAATAATATAAATATAATTGGTACACTTATAATAATTAAAACGATAACGTTGTCAGTAACAAAAACAAAACAATTTTTATTATATAGAATTATATTTTATGTATATTTAAAATTTACAAATTATATCAACACTCACAATTTTATAATGTTATAAAACCACTAGATCTTTGTCACTTATACTAGTGTAAGGAAACTGAGAGTTTTATAAATATTTTTTTAATGGGATAAGGAGGGCAAACGAGCAGGCGTGTCGCTTGATTGAAAGGAATAAACGCCGCCCATAGATATTATGCAACACCCTACGCATTGCGTTGCCGGCCTTTGACTTAGTAGACTTGTTTTTAAAAGGTTCCAATGTCGTGTCGTTTCGGAAACAAAGATAAAACCAGCCGGGTCCACAAAATGGTGATGCATAGAATGAAGAAGAATTTTCAAATGACTATCACGATCATCGGCCCAATCGTGGTCTAAATATCCCGAAGTAAATATCAGAGCTTCTCATATAAAAAATAAATGTCGAACGCCAAATTGAATAAACACATAACACGCCTTACCTTCATCTCCAGTTTTACGCCCAACACTTTGATGGTATATGCTTCCGCTCACAAAATAAAACAAACGAACACGAACGGCCTTGCCTTGTACCGTCATCCAACTGTCAAAGCATACCGCGTATCAAACAGTAGAAACACAACAGCCACACAGAGTTCCGGATAGAGAACGGATTTGAATATTGAATCGGATAACACAAGCGCACCAAACGCTCGCTACGTACTAACTAAGCTCGGATGAGGATGAGGCGGTGTTAGTTAGGGGCCATTGGCTTCCCTACCTCCTATTGGACGTCGTACTCACTTTGGGGCGGAGCCGTACTTCGTTCGTACATCGCGGTAGTTTGTTCACTCCTATGTGTACTACGTACTATACAAGATTCACGAGTTGAATAGTTGTATTGTACGTGTACGTTTAAAAGCTGCCACTTTTTGTGATAGGTACCGCTTATCGAATAACCATATTTCTGGTGGCATTTTTCACTGATAGATAGATAGATAGATATATTCTTTATTGTACACCGAAAACAAAGTCATACAATTATTGATTGTTTTTTTTTTATGGGATAGGAGGGCAAACGAGCAAGCGTGTCGCCTGATGGAAAGCAATCAACGCCGCCCATGGGCAACCGCGACACGGCAGGAGTCGCGGAAGCGTTGCCGGCCTTTTAGGTATGTATAGGCTTGTTTTTTGAACGTTCCAATGTCGTAACGGTTCGGAAAGACCGCCGAGGGTAGCTGATTCCACAAACTGGTGGTGCGTGGAAAGAAGTTACGAGAGAAACGCACCGTAGTAGATCGCCACTCATCCAGGTGGTGGGGATGAAATTTTTCTTTACGGCGAGTTGTGCGGTTGTGGAATTCGGCGGCGGGAATTATTCCAAACAATTCCTCTATTATTATTAATGTTGTAATATTGTTTATATCGAAAGGGCAGTCTTCCAACCGTTGGATGAGCACGGTGTTGAAAAGATAATTTGTTTTGGGTTTGTGATACATTATTACAGCCCTCCGTTAGTTGCTTCCCACCCTCGTGGGAATCAGGACGTGACGGGTGGCGAACCACGTCGCTGTCATTTTTAAGAAATTAGGTTTATTAAAATTGGTCATAGTAAATTATGTAGGTATACTACAGATTTTAAAAGCAACCACGAAGCAGTGAGCAGAATCAGAGCGCAAAGAAACGCGACGGAATGTAAATCAAGGCACCATCAGAAATTATGACCACAACCACTGTTATAAGAGTGCAGATATCTGAAAAGAAAGCATTATAAAAAATCCCAATGTTTGGGTTTTAGTTTAGTTTTAAAAATTTTATTCTAAGTCAGGGTTTCCACAAAGAAGCCAATATCGACCCCTTGGGATTGAAACTCATCACCAACTGCGAAGTTTTTAAAATGGTAAGTATTTCAATAGGAAAAAACTAGAGATAGCATTTTTGAAGTAATTTAGCTTAGGGGGTCTGAGGTGTCAGTTAATTTTGCAAAGGGATCGCACGCCCAAAATAGTTTGGGAATCTCTGTTCGAACTTAATAAGAATGCCTTCCACAAAATCATATTATATCAATAATATAATCTATGAATTTGTGAAGTGCAATATTTATTAGATTATTATAATATTATCATATATATATTTTATTTCACAAAACGTATATTAACTAACCACGCTGGTCCAATGCGAAAAGATGGATTAACCAGACTCAGAATAAATATTTAGGTATAGGCCAAAACAACACTTTTGCAATATGGACAGTCAAAAGTTTTACTTAGCTAAGATCCGCGACAAGCAAAACAAAAATTAATAATGTGTGTTTTTCCGTTGGGTTTCCATATTTCGTATTAATTTTCTGTTATTGTTTTGCTTGTCGCGGATCTTAGCTAAGTAAAACTTTTGACTGTCCATATAGTGATGGATTTCCGCAATGTAACGCCTGACTCCATTAATAATTAAAAAATTTTGCAAAAAAATCCTTTATCAAAATGAACAACCCACACTGACTCTAATTAGTGATGATGCCATTTACATGGATAATAATGCTCGGGCCAACCGTTCTAATGATGTAGATGCAAGAGGTCGGTACTCGCCGTTTGGACTAGCCAGCGCGGAGCCCCCACCTTAACATCAGGGTGTTTAAACGTGCGATCTCAGCTGTCAGTCTGAAAGCATGTCAAGACGATTGAAACGGGTTGTCATACTCGTCGTTAATTTTTTTAATGTCCTTTTTTATTAAAGTAGGTAGGTACCATAAAAATACTCGTAGCCTTAATTTCACTATACCTACCCATAGAAATTTCCACTTTCACACGGATTTCTGTTTACATCGACTAATACATCAATTCTGGGAATTTTGAAAGAAATTTCTAGTCATCTAATGACATACTAAAAATATTAATATTATCCATTGCAAAGGAGTATATATTTATTCCGATGCGGGGATCATTACCGCGACCATTGACTCCGTATATTGCAGCCCCCACACAGAGCCAATTGGCAATCAATACATCTTTATATACATACATACCTACGTGTAATTCTTCTATACGTAAGTTTGTCACTGAAATTCTAACGGCATATTGCGGAAGATTTTAAGAAAGGCCAGGTCAAGAGTACCCTTAACCGGCGAGCGTGTGTACAGAGAATGATGAGTGTGGAAGAAGCAAGGAAAGTGTGCCAAGTTCGTAGCTGATGAAAATCTGTGGCCTCCGCCAACCCCTATGGGTAACAGACGTGATGATATGTGTGTATGTATGTATGTATGTATGTATGTGCGTATGTATGTATGTATGTGTGTATTTTAATAAAAGTTAATTCAATATTTATTTAAAACTTTAGCCTAATCATCATCAGCCTGCGGGAGTTCACTGCTGGACATAGGCCTACCCCAAGGCGTGCCATGTATCGTGATCTTCAACCACACAGATGCAGTTTCTACTAGTTATACAAATACATGGGTAACCAAGGACTATTTATTTCTTAAGTCGCTTCTTTTCATCTGAGTATGTAAGCAATTTGTCCGGTGTGAGCGAAACGATAGTTTGTGAAACCAATAAATGCCATGAGCTGTCATTTTTCAACAAACAGAAATACATTAAAGTTGTAACATATTAATTTCTACAAGACTTCAACCGATTATCTCATTTTTATTACGGCCCATTTATGTTTCACTGTCGAGATAGATATCACACTATTCATGCATGCACACATTACAATTTTGTACAAAAAAATATAATATTGTCTTTTTAGGTTGCATGGACCCCTCTCAGAGAAAAGCCTTTTTCAAGGATTTCCATTTTTCTCCATTTCTTATTGTTTGTAGCCAGTTTAGGTCAGGGAGTATCTTTACCTAGCCGCGAATGTATGTGTGTGCGTCCGTATCAATGTCGTCACTGTGGTCCGCGATCTGAACGCGTTGGTTCTTGCTGAAAACCAGCGCCAGGTTCTCCAATAGAACGCCTAGCATATGCTGAGCAAATTCTATTTTATGATACTTTTTATTTTATTTTTTTTTTATATATTTACGCCTATCCCCCACAGGGGTTGGCAGTGACCACAGAGCTCCATCCGCTACCATTCATCGCAGCGAAACGGCTCTTCATCAGTCGCTTTTCGCCTTCGTGAGAATCAGGACGTGACGGGTGGCGAACCACGTCGCCGTCATTTTTTCAACGAATTAGGTATATTAAATTCATCTTAGTGAATCCCACGAGCCGCAAGGGAGGATGGAGGTCAACCCCAGCAGAGCCCTGCATGCTGAGGTAAGGCACCATACTACCCGGGGGAGCCCGATTCCGGGACGATCGGCACGCTTTCGACTAGGCTCGCCCCATCGCACGCATCCATTGGCACGGCAGACCGTGGATTGGCGGAGAGGAAGGGAAAGGATAGAGAAAAAAGGAAATGCGGATTGGGGGGGTTACCAGACTCGGAATAAATATTTATAAATCCATATAAATATTTATTGACCCGCGACCATTGACTCCGTGGGCGGAGGGCCGCGCCACTGAGCCAATCGGTCGTCTTTATGACTATTATGTTATACTAGTATGATACTTATTAGATTTAAATTATTTTCTTTTTGTTTTGTTTATTTATTTGTTTGTTTGTTTTAATATTATTAAGGTTTTAATTTTAGCTATTTTTAAAAAAAATGTGTCACTAATAAAGTTTTTTTCTATTCTATTCTACATAAACAACATTATTTATAGAACAAGTGTGCCGAAGAGATAGTACTGCATAGGTTGAGTGGTGTAGAACGCTATGGGACAGAGAGCCTAGCAGATGATACAAGCGGAGTTGGAGTGGATAATAACAGGGATTTGTCATTTCACGAGCCTCGACAGCAATCAGGGCGCTTGTTGTCAGCCTCAATAGCTCTACACGTGTAACACCATAATTGGAGACGCTTCATGCTACGGGGTTGGATTAAGTTCTATATAGGGTCAAGTGTCACCCGGAATAGTGAATACATGTGATACTTACACGAATTTCTCTCTACATAATGATGCGAAGAAGCGCAAAACAAAAAATTAAGCGTTAATAAAATCGTATCGCATACTAGCTGACCCGGCAATCTTCGTACCGCCTTAGAATCAATAAATAAAAAAGCAGAACGATAATTGAAGAATGTTTCAACTTCAGTAAAAAACGTGGTCAAAATTTATAAAGGAACAAAAAGAAATCGTAATCAATAAAAGGAATATTCGATATGAATTATGTTTTATTATTATTTTTAATAACACATGTACACCAAAGAAATGATAAAAACTTCACTTTTGAATTTAATTTGATTTCTGAACGACTTTTATATTTAATTGATTTCTGAACGATGGGACGAACATCAAATATTTGACAGTTAGGAATAGTTTCTAAGGGAAAACGAAATTGTTGCTTTTACTATATTCCTAATATTTTTATCATATTTACTCACCTTTCAAACCTTCCCTGGACTTCCAAAAATAATTCAAAACCAAAATTAGCCAAATCGCTCCAGCCGTTCTCGAGTTTTAGCGAGTCTAACGAATAGCAATTGATTTATATATAGACCGATTGGCTCAGTGGCGGGGCCCTCCGCCCGCGGAGTCAATGGTCGCAGGTTCGATTCCCGCATCGGAATAAATGTTTATATGGATTTATAAATGTTTATTCCGAGTCTGGTAACCCCCCAATCCGCATTTCCTTTCCTGCCCCTTCCTTTCTTCTCTATCCTTTCCCTTCCTCTCCGCCAATCCACGGTCTGCCGTGCCAATGGATGCGTGGCTAGGGGCGAGCCTAGTCGCAAGCGTGCCGGTCGTCCCGGGGTCGGGCTCCCCCGGGGACTATGGTGCCTTACCTCAGCATGCAGGGCTCTGCTGGGGCTGACCCTTGCAACTCGTGGGATTCACTAAGATGAATTTAATATGCCTAATTTGTCGAAAATGACGGCGACATGGTTCGCCACCCGTCACGTCCTTATTCTCACGAGGGCGAAAAGCGACCAATGATGAGCCGTTTCGCTGCGATGAATGGCAGCGGATGGAGCTCTGTGGTCCCTGCCAACCCCTGCGGGGGATAGGCGTGAATATATAAAAAAAAAAATATCAATATATATATATATATATATATACACATATATATATATATATATATATATATATATATATATATATATATATATATATATATATATATATATATATATATATATATATATATATATATATATATATATATATATATATATATATATATATATATATAGATTTGGATCAGAAAACAAATACTGCGGCTGTTCGAATGGACTGCACTGCATATGGCACTGCGGATGTTGATTGCTTTTCATCAGGTGACAGCTGCTCGTTTGCCTTCCTATCCCAATAAAAAAATTAAATTCTTTGGCACACTTGTTTTATGAGAAATGTTGTTTATATAGAATAAAATAGAAAAATGTTTATTTATGACACATTTTTTTTAAAATAGCTAGAATTAAAACCTTAATAATATAATAATATACAAATAAACAAAACTAGGCGTTCTATTGGAGCACCTAGGGCTGGTTTTCAGAAAGAACCAAGGTGGTCAGATCGCGGACCACGGTGACGACATTGATACGGACATACATATATATATATATATATATATATATATATATATATATATATATATATATATATATATATATATATATATATATATATATATATATATATATATATATATATATATATATATATATATATATATATATATATATATATATATATATATATATACTACTCATACTCATATACACATACAATACAATAAAATTAAAAACAACTCAATCATGTAATAAATTCACCGCTTTCGGCTATTTATTTGGAGTCTGATTTTTTATGCAAAACATACTGTATTAAATGGCTTTTAAAATACACCAACACGCTTTTGCAATATTTTCGATGTTACAGATGTCTTAAGACGGTGTTGATTAATTTCTATCAGGCAACGCGCTTGCCTTCTAATCCTATCAAAGAAAAAGTTTCATCAAAATCGGATGAGCAATTTAGGAACGTATACATAAGATATCGACATCGAGATGTGACACGGACAGTGTATATGAATATTATAGATAGATGAATACGTAACTCCCGCCTCCCCGTGAGGGGCGGAATAATTTCGCTTACGTATCCAGGGGAGAGAGAAATCAAATGCAATTTATGCAATATAGTTCCCCGGTGAAGGAAATAATCATATTATAAATATATAGATTACTTGCTTGTTGAGAGTAGAAAAATTTAATAAGCATTAGTTTCTATGTGGACAGTTAAATCTTTTACTTAGCTAAGATCCACGACAGGCAAACAAGTATGAATTGAAGTGTATTTACAGGGAACTTCACGGAAGACGCACTTAACGGTTATCTCTGGTAGACTCTACTATACCTGATGATGCCTCGTGTTGAAAAGAAACACGTGTCGTTTGCAAGTTGTAGTGTGTGTTTCATGTTGTGTATAGTGGTTGGTACGTGGGGAGTTGCTGACAGCCGTTTTTCGGTGAGGTTTAGTTTAAGATCCTTATAAATCCCCTTCATCCAGCTGGATAACACACATTATTAATTAACTATTGTTGTTTGCTTGTCGCGGATCTTATCTAAGTAAAAGTTTTAACTGTCCGCATAGTAATGGATTGCCGCAAAGTAACGCCTGACTTCATTAATTGCATTAGTTTCGTTAGATACCATTTGATTTTAACCGCATGCCGACAGTATGTATAGGACCTAATCAATTTTCACTGTCATAATTTTTCCTTTAAATATATCACATGTTGATGGACACACACTTGAAGAAGTAAATCAGTATAAGTACCTCGGTACGTGGCTAAATGAATCTTGGGAAAGTGAACAAGAAATAAAAACCCGTATTGCAATCGCTCGTAGCTCTTTCAACAAGATAAAATGTGTCCTTTGTAATCGCAGCCTCAAACTTTCCTTGCGCGTTAGAATGCTCCACTGTTACATCTGGCCCGTTCTTTTATACGGATGTGAGGCTTGGACGCTTAAAGAAGACCTCAAAAAACATATAGAAGCGTTCGAAATGTGGGCATATAGACGGATGCTTGCTATTAGCTGGACTCAAAGGGTGGCCAATGACGAGGTTTTCCGACAAGTCAAGCAAAAACGTGAACTTTTGCAGACCGTCAAAGTTAGAAAAGTTGCTTACATGGATCATATCATGAGACATGACGGATACAAGTTACTCCAACTGATCATGATGGGAAAAATCGCGGGCAAAAGACAAGTTGGTCGAAAAAGAAAGTCTAATATAAGGGAGAGTACAACCTTCGCAAGTCGGAGAGGCACTCTTAGAAGAATATATTTCTTCCGGACAGATACTTTGGTACACAGTGCTAGAATATAATAGTCAAAAACTGTCCCAAATTGTCCACTGTAGGTATAACAAATTGATCGGGTCACACGGGGAAGTACAATGACTAATAAAGGCTTAGTGATGAAGGTTCCGCCTGCGCAGTCAATGGTCGCGGGTTCGATACCCTCATCGGTATAAATACACGTATGGCCTACAGATATTTATTCCAAGTCTGGTTACACCGCCAAACCGCATTGGACAAGCGTCCATACATACATATATGGGTTGTAAAAAAAAAAAGATTTCGAGGAAGTAAGTACCACACTGTTGCGGATAACCCTCATATGTATAGTACTTTGCTATTGTGATTTATTAGTTCTGCTCGTTTGCCTTCCTATTTCATAAAAAAAAAACCCCGCGATAATGTTTCACATCAAAAAGAAAAAATGAATTGGGGCAATTAATTATCAATATATCAATATCAGCCCGCGGCAGTCCACTGCTGGACATAGGCCTCACCCAAGGCGCGCCACCTAGCCCGATCTTCGGCTACACGCATCCAGTCTCTGCCAGCCGCCTTGCGCAGATCGTCGCTCCATCTAGCAGGAGGGCGTCCCACACTACGTTTGCCGAGTCGCGGTCTCCACTCCAGCACTCGTCTACTCCAACGATTGTCGGTTCTCCGACAAACGTGTCCAGCCCATTGCCACTTCAGTCTGCTATAATTAATTATATTTAATCTAATATTTTTTTGGTATAAATTTTTGGAGGAAATACAACATTAAACAACAGGCCGTCGACTCAATCATTAAGTTGTTTAATGGGCGACTTCATAAATAATAAATAAATGATTTAGGTGCTCTGTGTTGAACTATATCTGTTTTTTCCCAAAAGCGATAGCCGTTTTGATGAATATTGGAAGCGGTACGCAATTAGGAGCCTTTCAGACTCGCCCGACACCGGAGAGACGTTTCCGTTCCGACGGCCACACTTTTAATTTCACTTTTCAAACGTTTCGTACAACTGAATATTCAGCGTTGGTAGCGAGCGGATTGGCCGGAAGGATCGATTTTTGCACAATCCCAAATTTGCAATTCAAATAGGTCTAGCCCCGAAGCGTTTTCTCGGCCCGGCAATTCCGTTTCCAATTGGTGTAATTTCGCTCTTTTTTTTATTATAAATTGGCGTTTTTTACGCCCGACTGATCATCCCTCGTAATTTAGTCGGTTAATACAGCGACACAAAAAATCCTTTATATTTTAATCGGTTAATACAGCGACCTAAAAAGTCCTTTATATTTTTGTCGGTTTATACAGCGACGCAAAAAATCTCTCATATTATATTTAGTCCGTTAATACAGCGACACAAAAAATCCTTTATATTTTAATCGGTTAATACAGCGACCTAAAAAGTCCTTTATATTTTAGTCGGTTAATACAGCGACGCAAAAAATCCCTTGTATTTAAGTCGGTTAATACAGCGACGCAAAAAATCCCTTATACTTTAGTCGGTTAATAAAGCGAAACAAAAGCGATAACGCTGTCACAAAACACGGAAGTTAAAAAAACATTATAGTATATGCCTATCAGAAACTACTGCGTCGAACGTTCAGAGTCCCACAGCTATACGACATTTTCAGTTAATATATGGACAGTCAAAAGATTTACTTAGCTAAGATCCGCGACAAGCAAAACAATAACAGAAAATTAATAATGTGTGTTCTTCCGTTGGGTTTAGTGGATTTATTTGGAACTTAAACCAAAAACTTACCGAAAATCGGCCATCAACTCTCCACCCACCAACCACTATACACAACGCCAAACATACACAATCACTTTTCCATCTTGTAAACGACACGTGTTTCGCCCCAACACGAAGCATCTTCAGGTATAGTAGGCTCTACGGAAGACAACCGAAAACTTTTCGGTTGTCTTCCGTAGAGTCTACTATACCTGAATTTTCTGTTATTGTTTTGCTTGTCGCGGATCTTAGCTAAGTAAAACTTTTGACTGTCCATATAGTGATGGATTTCCGCAAAGTAACGCCTGACTCCATTAATAATTTTCAGTTAACTTAGAAAGTCACGATACACGCATTTATCTCATATTACTTAACTTATACACCTTAATCGACCTATATTGTATAATACGCCACCACAATTAAACAATATAATTGATAATAAAATAATGTCGTAACGGTTCGGAAAGACCGCCGAGGGTAGCTGATTCCACAAACTGGTGGTGCGTGGAAAGAAGTTACGAGAGAAACGCACCGTAGTAGATCGCCACTCATCCAGGTGGTGGTCAATTTTTGTTATACTTCATTCAAATTTTTTTTTATATATGATATAGATTTTTAATCCTAACATTATTATTAGGATTAAAAATCTATATCATATATAAAAAAAATTTCATTAATTTGTCGCTTAATTTTATTTTTGCCAAAAATACCGTCTTGTACCATAGACGTGGAATTTTATAAGACTGGTTTATATGGCATTATATTTGAAAGATTAAAAAACGCAGACTTCTTTTTATCCTTTTTCCTTGATGGCAATTATCTATCGTTCTACCAAAGCTTTCGTGCACTATTGCAGTCAAGTAAAAAAGACACGCATTAATATCATATTATTGCACTCTATACACTTGAATCAAACTATACATATTGTATAATTAGCCAACGAAACTAAACAATGTAACAGATTATTAATGGAGTCAGGCGTTACTTTGCGGAAATCCATCACTATATGGACAGTCAAAAGTTTTACTTAGCTAAGATCCGCGACAAGCAAAACAATAACAGAAAACGAAACACACGGGGGCGAAACACGTGTCGTTTACAAGATGGAAAAGTGATAATGTGTGTTTGGTGTTGTGTATAGTGGTTGGTGAGTGGAGAATTGATGGCTGATTTTCGGTAAGTTTTTGGTTTAAGTTCCAAATAAATCCACTAAACCCAACGGAAGAACACACATTATTAATTTTCTGTTATTGTTTTGCTTGTCGCGGATCTTAGCTAAGTAAAACTTTTGATTGTCCATATATAATGTAACCGATAATAACATGAGATGTAATCAATGCAAGAAATAGTCCAAGCACAGTATTATAACAAGAATAGAAAATAATAAACAGTGGATAATTTGACAGTAGCCACAGATTATATCATATCTATGAATGGGCTCTAATCAGATGACGAATAAAAGCTACGCACAATGCTTGTGGTAATTTTATCACGGTGGTGCATCAATTTAACAGGTGCAAGAGAGACGGCTTGGATTTTACTTGTACACATTTCACTTTTAACTATACCGGTACACAATTAGGCTGTTTTTGAGTTGAGGTTAGTTTATAACTGTGACCCCGTGTATTATTTGCAATCTATTCGAATTGGTTATGGCAACATCTAGATAACACTAACAACAGTACACTATCTATATGTATCACTATACTAATGGTAGAGCCGTGTTGGAGACGAATACTTTGTCAAGAATGGCATAATATTTGTCTGTAGCATAAATGTATCTCGCCCGGGGAAGTACCATACTCCCGCAAACAACCGGTGTCTAAGTGGTAGCATAGCTACCGTGCTTAGTATGGTGAGCGCTTGAGTTCTGGAGACTCAAACCCCTTCCTCTACTCTACCCTCCCTCTCCCTCGCGTAATGACATTTTTCTTAAAGGTCGGCAACGCTTCTGTACTGCCTATGGCACTGCGGATGTTTGTGGGTAGCGTAGACTACTTTCCATCAGGTGACACGCCTGCTCGTTTGCCTTCCTATCTCATAAAAAAATAATATCGAATGGGATATTCAATGCATTACTTACTTCCTTTGGCACTACAATTCGGTGTGAGTCTTAGCCGCCTCGACAATTTCTCTCCAGATAATTTCTCTTTTAGGGCAACGCGCTTCCAATTTGTTCTTAGCAGCTTGGAGCATTGTCTAGATATTCCACGTTCCAAATAGT
Source organism: Baronia brevicornis (assembly GCA_031353405.1). NCBI lineage: Eukaryota > Metazoa > Arthropoda > Insecta > Lepidoptera > Papilionidae > Baronia > Baronia brevicornis. The sequence goes on along the minus strand of JASFAT010003225.1, from coordinate 626,912 downwards.
AGCCAAGGGGCGAGCTTAGTCGCAATTTGCCGATCGTCCCGGGATCGGAATACTCCAGGTACTATAGTGCCTTACCTCAACATGCGGGGCTCTGCTGGGGCTGACCTCCACCCTCCCTTGCGGCTCGTGGGATTCACTAAGACGAATTTTAATAAATCTAATTTGTTAAAAATGACGGCGTGGCGTGACAGTCAGAAGTTTTACTTAGCTAAGATCCGCGACAAGCAAAACAAAAACAGAAAATTTATAATGTGTGTTTTTCCGTTGGGTTAAGTGGATTTATTTAGAACTTAAACCAAAAACTTACCGAAAATCGGCCATACGGAAGACAACCGAAAAGTTTTTCAAAACTTTTCGGTTGTGTTCCGTAGAGTCTACTATACCTGAAGATGCCTCGTGTTGGGGCGAAACACGTGTCGTTTACAAGATGGAAAAGTGATAATGTGTGTTTGGTGTTGTGTATAGTGGTTGGTGGGTAGAGAATTGATGGCCAATTTTCGGTAAGTTTTTGGTTTAAGTTCCAAATAAATCCACTTAACCCAACGGAAAAACACACATTATTAATTTTCTGTTATTGTTTTGCTTGTCGCGGAACTTAGCTAAATAAAACTTCTGACTGTTCATATTATTATATCACTTATTTCATACGTTATATAAATTACACGCCAACTGAACCAACTCTGGTCCTTTACAATACCATCACCAATGCTGTCGTGAAATTCCATTACTGGACTCTTCTTTTTTGGATTAGCCCCCCTCAAAATTGGCCTATATAAAACAGAATATGCGATGACACTATTCAGGAACCACACAAGAATCCACGAATCTTGTTCAGATTCGTTAGCGAAGTTCATTTTTCCCGTTTGCAAATAGAAATGGCAAACACAACACATTTATTATCGCTGTATTTACTCTGAGAATAAATAAATGTGTGTATCAAACGTTATATTGGATTATCGCTTGTTCTGTTTAGTAAACCAGTGTGAGCTACATGTTTGTGTTTACAAGTTTATCACGGTGGGGAGGGACGTATCGTGCAGATCCCTGGGGAGGCGGCAGGGTTTCTCGGCATTCATTGATTTGTCGGACATCGACAGAATGCGAATTAGACCCGGCACAGGAGGGAAACGATACGTGAGCCGAGAGATTTGACTTCATATCGCGATGTATTCTAACACGTCTGTCATTATTTTGATTGTTTTTTTATTGTAGGAGGAAAATGATTGATTGATGACTGATTTTTATTGTAGGAGGAAAATGAGCAAACGTGTCGCTTCGACGCTGAAACGTGGACGCTGACAGACCGTCTGCTTCACAAGCTCAGAGTCGCTCAGAGAGTTATGGAGAGAGCTATACTCGGAGTTTCTCTGGTAGATATGATTCGGAATGAACAAATCCGCCAGAGGACTAAAGTCACCGACATAGCCTTTCGAATAAGCAAACTAAAGTGGCAATGGGCTGGTCACGTTTGTCGGAGATCCGACAATCGTTGGAGCAAACTAGTGCTGGAGTGGAGGCCGCGTCTCGGTAAACGTAGTGTGGGACGCCCCCCGGTTAGATGGTGTGACGATCTGCGCATGGCGTTTGGCAGAAACTGGATGCGTTGTTTAATGCTTCCAATGTTACATCGTTTCGGAAATACCGCTGAAAGTAACTAGCTCGTCACACACATTTTTCTATGTTAATGCTTCTCTTACAGGGGTTTTATGGCTTTCTATATTTTATTATACGTTATTACGTTACGTTTATACGTTATTCTATATTATATATACGCATCAATTCCATCAAGGAGATGTATTATTTATCCTTTACCCACAACTAAAACTAGCTTTGCCCAACGACAATATAATTATTTGGCTCCGTTTATTTATACTAAATTAAATCGCATAGAGAAGACTAATAATCTAAATATCAATTCAATAAAAAAACTCATAAACAAATGGCTATCCAACCTAGCATATAATTCTACAGAATTAATATTAAATAAACATTAGCTTAGTAGGACAAAATAAAATAAAATAAATTCAGACACAGATACATGTTAAAAAAAAATCTTTTTGGTTTGTATAACTTAATAAAGTTTTTTTTTTAATTTTAAATTTGCATAGTTATATTAAGTATAGCAAGAAAATAATATATGTAACTCATAAATATGTCACAGAAGGGAACCGTCTGCCGTAGTACAGGGTTCGCCCTAGTTCGGCGGACGGGGAAACAAAAATTGTAAACTTATCAATGAACAATAAATATATATTATTAAATATATATTATTTCTTTCTCCCATTCTTTATTTTCTTCTTACACACATAACGTCATTATACATACATAACGTCACGCCCGTTTCCCGTAGGGGTAGGCAGAGACCACAGATCTCTATCCGCTACGATCCCGGCACACCTTCCTTGCTTCCTCCACACTTTTTCTTTTCATCCATCCTTCCTCTCGCATGCATAGTAGCGAAACGGCTCTCCGTTAGCCGCTTCTCGCCCTCGTGGGAATCAGGACGTGATGGGTGGCGAACCACGTCGCCATCATTTTTTAACAAATTAGGTTTATTATAATTCGTCATAGTGAATCCCACGAGCCACATGGGAGGAAAGAGGTCAGCTCTCATTTTCTCCCATTTTCTTCTTACCTTCCATTACTTATGTCTGCGACTAGCCGCTTATTCTTTTATATCTTCTTTAATAGCTCCCTCATTACTGAGGATCATGGTCACTACAATCCCTCAAACGGACAATCAATCCCCATCAGATCCAGACCAAAAGTAGCCCTCACCACCTGTTGAAATTTGGAAGAGCATATGGCTTCCTTCGCTTGCTTGGACCATCTCATTGGCGACTGTCCTCGCGATCTCTTCCCTTAGGTATTGGCAACAATGATCATCTTTTCCAGGTTACCCATCTCTTCGCACAATGTGTTATAAAAAGTCAGTACGGACTTTCGAATCTGAGATAGCATTCTCTTGGCATGGCATTCCTTTACATCGGTCTTCTATAAAAAAAAACTACAGCAAATGTATTGTAACTGAAATATATCTCAACATTACGTCTGCCCTGTTTGTAATAACAGCAGCTACTAAGCCAAGTCAAGCAGTGATATGCATCCCATTAAATACAATCAACATTCCCTGAAGGAGCTTTCTTGAGTTTCACCAGTACAATAAAATACACGGCTATCGAAATAAACGCCGTGATATTTCAATAGCGCAATAAGGACACTTTACAACGCTATTGTTAGCCATAGAACAGCCTGACGGTGTAGAGTTGCGCGCACACACCGAATACCACCAGCGCATAATGCGCCGGCGCAAATAAATGGAATTTAATAAACTGCCACGTTTACCGGATTTGCAAGGATGATGCGAGTCTATTACCGCACTTGGTATCACGTGACGTAGCCGCGACATTTAAACGTCGCACGTTGTACAATGCTGTTTTGTGTATGACATTTTTTAGAAAGTGTTAACGAAGCCCGCGTTGTAAAGTGAAATCTGGAACGCGAACGTGTTTATTGTTCAGTGTTTTGTATTCGAAGCTGTCCGGGGACAATGGGGGACTGTGCGCAACTATTAACAACGTTTAGCTACTCCCCGGGGGTCCGTGTCTCCCCAAGCGAACAATCATCCGTGGGGCGCGCTATTATTTTATATAACTTTTTGTGGATGTCGACATTTTCTTCCGATGATCGGGTGCAACCGCATGTATTGTCAAAACGGGATGTCACCTCATACAGCTGCTATATGTAAATTATTGTGTTGTAGACATGTGATAAGAGGAAATTTATCACTTTTAAGTCGGCAATACATGTTGGCCGAACGTTTACAAGTGAAGTACAATATCAACGTGCCTATACACAATGCATACATAAGTTCATATCATCACGCCTATTTCCCGTAGGGGTAGGCAAATACAACAGATCTCCATCTCCTACGATTTAGGCACACTTTCCTGGCGTCACACTCCACACATAACACCCTCTTCATGCCAGTTAGTTAGCTCGCCAGCTAGGGTATTCCTGACCTGACCTTTCATAAAAAATTCTGCAAATTGACCAATTCTTCTTGGTCTTCCTCTAGCGACCGTTCCATCCATATCTGCAACGTAAATTTCTTTTACCAGTCGTCTTTCGACCTATCTTCTCTATGTGCCCAAACCATCTAAGCATCCCTTTCTCAATTTTTGTGTTAGTAGGGGAGGGGTAGGGGTGGATGTTGGGCCTCCGGAACTCAGCCGCTCACCGTACGAAGCGCGGTAGCTAAGTTACCACTTAGACGCCGGTTTACTGCGGGAGTGTGATACTTCCCCGGGCGAGTCGACCGATTCATGCTACAGACAAATAATATGTCATTCTTGACAAAGTATTCATCTGTAGCGTGGCTCTACCACTATAAGTTCTCCACTAACACTCTACACTACCAGTCTAAACTAACAAAAAACTAATTTTCTTTTATAGTTTGAGAATTTTTTTATCAAACTGTGGGATATTCTGCGACGCGTATTTCATTTCACTGCAGATTTCTATGAGCGGCGTTGATTGCTTTTTATCAGGCGATATGCTTGCCCGTTTACCTACCTATCCAATAAAAACTAAACACAATAGCTGTGCATCAAATGAGATAGGAATACGAGAAACAATCGGCACCGCAGTTAAAGGAGCGACGACATTTGGCGTTTCAAATTGCGGCGTTTGATCAGCCCTTTGTACGCCTTAAGACTATTAGAGCAACGAGATTACATGGGCGCCGCTCGCGCACCCGACCGGACCGATGCGATTACAGCCCCCCACCCCTGGCCGTTCGCCGTCGTCCCGCCAATAGGGTTGACGACTTTGAAAAAAAATTGTTTTTTTATTAAGCCTTTTTTAAGCAATTTTTATTGTTTTTTACGTTCACATACACATCCTAAGGTAAGTAATGGATCTGCACTGTCCTTCGTGCACAGATATCAACGAGCAATCGCAATCGATTACCATTAGGTGACGGACAAGCTTGCTCGTTTGCTCACCTATTGTACAAAAGAAAACCTTTGTTCTTTTTTTTGTATGGTAAAGGAAGGCAAATGAGCAAGCGTGTCATCACATAGAAAGCAATCAACGCGAAGCAATAGATATATAATAGCCGCTTACCGCACGAAGCGCGTAGGTAAGCTACCATTCAGACGCCTGTTTTTCTGCGGGAGCATGGTACTTCCCCGGGCGAGCCGGCCAATTCATGACAAATATTATACCATTCTTGATAAAGTATTCGTCTGCAGCGTGGCTCTACCACTTACAAAACCACGTACAAATGATGTAAATTATATGAACACATTGGACTTTACGGTTCAGTATTCAGCGTGTCCTGTATGACACATAGGCCTATTCCAGCTGTTTCTATTCTTCTCGATATGCATTTCTGTAAATTCGTCTATGTTCCTTTCAAAATGTTGTTTTAACTATGAAGCGAACACCATAACTTCCTTTTGTTTCATCTTTATAATATAGAATGTATTCCTTTCGATCTTCAATGCTCTCGCCAAATTTTTTACTTTACTTAATCTTATTATATAGCAATTTATTTTTAAAAATTAAAAGCTAGCTCTGATTTGGTAGGTGTATATTGTGTTTTCAATGTTAGGCTGTTTAAAGTAAAATTTAATATTCACATGCATAATAACAATATTCTATTATAGACACACACACACACATATATATATATATATATATATATATATATATATATATATATATATATATATATATATATATATATATATATATATATTAGCTCAAATTATGTAAATACAAATATTTGTTTTAAAATGAAAATTATTTCAATATAGTGTTTACTTTCTGTGATTGACACCCCTAACCACAATAGAGGACTATAGTCCTCGTCGTCAATAACTGGATTTTATTCCTGCAGCGAATGTGCGAATTAAGATGTGTCAACGTACCGATTCGCCCTTTTTGCAGCAGTTCTACTCAAAGCTATATGTACATATGTATATTTTGTGTGTATTTATATACTTAATTAAAATCATTCAAAATAAGTACCCAAGAAAAAAATAAAAGAAATCATATATATATATATATATATATATATATATATATATATATATATATATATATATATATATATATATATATATATATATATATATATATATATATATATATATATATATATATATATATATATATATATATATATATATATATTATTGTGATTGTAGTGGATGATACTTTATATTAATACAGTTTTCGAATGTAATTAATTTATTAAATTTCATTCATTAATTTTATTTTCAAATGGATGAAACAAAAAATTCTTATATAAAATATTTAGCACGATATAAAAGTAGGAATAGAGTTTTTTTTTCTGTCTCATTTATTTTATTATATCCCCACATAACCTTATAGGTTATACGAATCGCTAAAAAAAACTTTCTTCGCACCACGCAAGTTGTGTAATTCGTGCTCACGGGAAAGTATTCACATTTAAAACTCTGCCGGTAAGGTCTATTTTCGTATATCACACAGCAAGACGCGTTTACCGAGCTATGATCGAAATACACCGTGTCCCAAGAGACTTGTTAGTGTGAGTGGTATTTTGAAAGCGTTAGTTCTGTTATTGTTTTTAATTTGTCGTCCCCATGGACGAAATCGTCAACGGTGTATTTGTATAGCCCCAATCTGTCATGGGGAACCAATAAATATTATGGTTATGCGTTAAATATTATTTCTGTGTTAAAAAATTCAAAAGCAAAATATTATTTTGATGTAAAGACAATCGTTGTGTAGAACTGGAGGGAGAAAGCCAAATTAAGACTTGATTGGAAAAAAATTTCGCTTGTCTTCCGTAGAGTCCTGAAGATGCCTCGTGTTAAGGCGAAACACGTGTCGTTTGCAAGGTGAAAAAGTGGTAGTGTGTGTTTGGTGTTGTGTATAGTGGTTGGTGGGTGGAGAGTTGCTGATGGCCGTTTTTCGGTGAGTTTTAGTTTAAGTTCCAGGTAAATCCACTTCATCCAGCAGGAAAACACACATTATTAGTTTTCTATTATTGTTTGCTTGTCGCAGATCTTAGCAAAGTAAAAGTTTTGACTGTCCACATGGAAAAAATTACTGAATCAAACTAAGGTCCACCCGCGGCTGTAATGTTGATGATGAAAATAAACACCTCTACCCGTAATCATCCGCAATACCACTACTATATTACGGTGCGCATTCGCCTCGATATAATCTTACAATGTTCGGGTGTTAGGGCACAATTAGTAGTCGGTAGTAAACTCGGTGTTATTGGCCAAGTTCTGGGCTGGTGGCGTATGATCGCTGACTCGAAGAAGAAGAAGACGGGGTCCGTTAATCTCCAAGTAGGTCATTGCATATCGTAGCCAGGCGGAAGCTTCAAAAACCCAGAAACCTTAAAAAATTATAAATAAATATCTTAATAGTTGTACGTACTGTATACATACATAAATACACGTACATACAATGTATTCGGTAACTGTATTTCTTCAATGAAAATAAAATAGTCCGTCTAATAATACGGCTCTGCGCTTCCCTCGAAATCCCTCACATTATAGGATCAAGGGGGCAACTCTAGTATTCATTAGAGCTTCCAAAATCGGTATCGGCCGGTAATTTACGAATTAGAATCTTCCCTTGCGCCCATTCACTGCGGCAACCGTTCGGTCACCATTGAGTGAATGATGACTGATGAGTGAGCGACTCGCGTGAGAGCGATTTGTTGACACGCGACGCCTTCACACATCAGTAACCCCGAAATGACCGAATGAACAGATTTATATATACAGCTGTGTTTTACGATTTTGAACTTTATTACAATTCAATTGATAAAATTAATTGGTAACGTGTTTGGTAGTTCATTGTAACGCGATAAACTTCACAAACGTTTCAGTAACACTGTGACGTTGCATTTTGGCACTTACGATGCAGGTTATAAAGGTTGTCGCGTGTGCATGTTCGATTGGTGTGTTTCATTGTGCAATAAAATAAAGTTTTCTCTAGGCTATAACAGTGGCGCGAAGCTTTTGCGAAATACAAGGGCCAGAGGGGTTCCTAGTTCGGTGATTTCGCACCGCGTGAGAGTGTGCCAGTTTCGGTGAGCCCTTTGAGATATTACGAAATCAGATATAAGGAGCGTAAACACAGGTTTCGCGGCAACAGGACAGGGCGTAAACACAGCGACTACCAATTGGCCCAGTGGCGGGGCCCTCCGCCCGCGGAGTCACTGATCGCGGGTTCGATCCCCGCATCGGAATACATATATGTATGGATTACAAATATTTATTCCAAGTCTGGTAACCCCCGCCAATCCGCATTGGACAAGAGTGGTGAGTTAACGTCCGTTCCTCCAGAAATGGAGAGGCTTGTACTCAGCAATGGGACATATATGGGCTGTTAAAAAAAACACAGGTTATCTGGTTGAGAGATTTATATTGAACTCAAAAAATACATCTTTTTATTTCAAGTAGGCATAGACCACAGATCTCCATCCGCTACGATCCCGGCACACCTTTCCTCGTAGCGAAACGGCTCCCCGTTAATCGCATCTGGCCCTCGTGGGAATCAGGACGTGACGGGTGGCGAACCACGCCGTAATTTTTAACAAATTACGTTTATTATAATTTCATCATAATGAATCCCACAAGCCGCAAGGGAGGATGGAGGTCAGCCCCAGCAGAGCCCCGCATGCTGAAGTAAGGCACCATAGTACCCGGTTATCCCCGATCCCGGGACGGTCGGCACGCTTGCAACTAAGCTCGCCCCTATCCACGCATCCATTGGCACGGCAGACCGTGGATTGGCAGGAAAAGGATAGAGAAGAACGAGGAAAGGAAAGATAGATTTAGACGGGGTGATAGAGATATGAGACTACCGCAACGGAAGACGAGGAGTGATACGGTAGGTGATACGATAAGGAGTGATGAATAAGGAGTGATTACATATCGACCCAAAAAAGCGATAACGCTGTAAATAACGCAAATGTCCCCCCCAATATATTGCATACTCGAATCAGAACAAAACACTGCGTCGAATGGTCTGAGTCTCACAGCTCTACGACGAATAGAAAATTTAGCACAGCGGTTTAAACTGACTAACTGATTTTGCGTGATCAAATACAATAATTTCTTTTTAAAAAAATCTTATAAAAATTTAATATCGTCCGATCTTCACCGAACCCAAACTTTAAAAAAGTCATTCAAATTTGTAAATTATTTATGTCAAATGTCCACCACAGAAGATTTTCTCCACCACAGTGTATTTTCTCAAAAAGGTGGAGAACATGATATTTTTAATATTTTTTACAAGGCCCTTAAATATCCTAAAACACATAATATTAACAAATTAAAAAAAAGAATTTTTTCTGCCAAATTAAGGGTTAATAGATTTTTCGTTTCTGCTGCTAAATTTTAATTTTGCGGTGTAGGTACAACGTATTTGCTTTGTGGTATGCCGTACGATTTATAGAACAGCCTGAAACTTGTTTAAACTGCCGGTCTAAATGCAATAAAGAGTGCCAACAAGCCGCCTACTTGTTATAATAGATTGTATCGATCTACGCCCCCCGTTCGGCTCACGTTCCATCCGCCGTTGATACTGGCATGAACGGCAAGCGACTCGCTGCCGGGTGCACCTCGTCTCCCGCGGGAGGGACGGAACGGGTGGTGGGGTGGGAGGGGGTAGAGGAGGGACGTCCGCGAGATTAGATTACCTGCCCCCGTGGGTTGCAAACAGTTCGTTACTCGCCTTGTGCTCGTTACAAACTCCCAGAGTTAAGACGGTACTATATAGTCAACTGATTACCACCCGTCAATATTTGTGCAACGCTGAAAATATATATATATATATATATATATATATATATATATATATATATATATATATATATATATATATATATATATATATATAATGCACACGATAGCCCACCCCAGAATCAATAAATAAAAAAAGCTGAACGATAATTTCAGAATGTTTCAACTTTAGTAATAAAATGTGGACAAAACTAAACAGAAGCAAAAAGAAATCGTAATCAATAAAAAAAAAACTCGATATGAATTAAGTTTTATTATTATTTTTAATTACACATGACGTTGTTTGAAAAATTATGTCACGAAGGTTATGAGTTTACAAAATAAAGTTTGTAGTGTAGGTACGGTTCTAATTTGAAACTTGTTTACAATACAAATTAATATAATATATTTATCTCATTAAATAAAACACAGATTAAATATATTAAATAAAGTTTTATTATTATTATAAATTACATTTGATGTTACTTAAAAATAGTAACGTTACAACGATTAGTACTTACAAAATAGAGTTTGCTAATAAAACCGGCTATTTATACCGTTTCAATTAGATATTGTCAGACACACGCAGTTACGATACATTAAATCAATTTAAAGCTTTCTGATAAACTATATTTTTTGCCTTACTTTGCGGTGCGTAAATAAACAAAATTGACGGGTGTTGCCGACGCGCGAATTTTTGGTTTCCTAACGACTTTTAAATATAATTGATTTCTGAGGAACATTAAATATTTGACAGGTAAGAATAGTTTGTAAGGGATAACGAAGTTTTACTATATTCTCAATATTTTTATCATATTTACTCACCTTTTAAACCTTACCTGAACTTCCAAAAATAATTCAAAACCAAAATTAGCCAAATCGGATCAACCGTTCTCGAGTTTTAGCATGACTAACGAACAACAATTGATTATATATATATATATATATATATATATATATATATATATATATATATATATATATATATATATAGAGGGTCATCAGAGGGTGCTTGTTCCAACGCTGGTATACGGTAGTGAAAGTTGGGTTTGGCAAAAGAAGCATGAAAACAGACTGAATGCGGTGGAAATGAAAACATTAAGAAGTATGTGTGGTGTACCTTTGAATGCTAGAATAAGAAATGAAGATATAAGAGAGCGATGTGGAGTTATTTATGTACCTTAAATATATATAAAATATATATTAAGAATAATTAAATAATGACAATGGCCGCGGGTTCGATTTCCGCATCGGAATAAATATTTATATAGATTTTTAAATGTTTATTCTGAGTCTGGTAACCCACCCCAATCCACATTTCCTTTCCTGCCCGTTCCTTTCTTCTCTATCCTTTCCCTTCCTCTTCGCCAATCCACGGTCTGCCGTGCCAATGGCACGCATCCATTGGCTCGGGGCGAGCCTAGTCGTAAGCGTGCCCATCGTCCCGGGGTCGGGCTCCCCCGGGGACTATGGTGCCTTACCTCAGCATGCAGGGCTCTGCTGGGGCTGACCTCCATCCTCCCTTGCGGCTCGTGGGATTCACTAAAAGACGAATTTAATATACCTAAGAAAGAAGACTAGAAATTTTTTCTTTTTTTTTACACTTAAGTCCTAATCGGTGTTTTCGTCAATGTAAACAGAAATCCGCGTGAAAGTGACATATTAACCAGAGAGATTGGGTATTGACTACAATTTGACGCTCATAAAAACACGTCTAACCTTACATCGAATGCCACAAAGTAAGCAATGAATACGGCTGAAAATTTTATCGTACTTCAGGAACACGTATACCAACATAATAAAAAATTTGACAATTGGACTCTCCAAACCTACGAGATTTAAAAATTCCCGTTATTTTCTGAACACACCTCGTATATGTATCAATATTGAGCCAAATCGATCTCTTATCAAACAATGATTATCTATGCATATTATTGTACAGGAACGAACAATGGCTCTACAATTGTAATAACAGCCCCAGTGCGACTAAGCCGAATAAATTTGAATAATTTATTTTTCAGGGTTGCCACTTAAGGTCTGGAGAAATTTATCGTGGTTGGCCGATCGCCAATCCGTCGAAATCCAAATCAAGAAATCAGCTACTACCAAGATCCATAATCAGGCGATGGACAGATGCCGTTGGAGACAAATCATCCACTCAATGTGCAGGTCTACTACTGACGACCACGTACATCACACATGAGGGACCGACACCAGAGAGAGAGACCTATGGTAATTTAAAATACTTAAATACACACTCCATGTGTATAAATATTTACACTAGTACCTACTACTAATTACCCACAGTGGAATTAAAAATATCCTCTTTTTTTTCATGGAGAGGATGGATGAAAGATGAAATGATTAAATAAATTTACTTTGCGGATGTGGATGGAGGAACATACCTTGACCAAATTGCCGAAGATCTCACGAGGGGCATGGTCGAAAGCACCTTTAACCGACGAGGTTGTAAGAAGGGAGTCATGAGTGTGGATAAAGCAAAGAAAGTGTGCCGAAATCGTAGCAGATGGCGATATCTCTCTCTGCCTACGGGAAACGGGCGTGATGATATATATCCAAAGAAAAAAATATTTTTTTTCTTGGGATATGAAGACAAAGGAGCAGGCGTGTCACCTGATGGAAATCCCTCCACGCCGTCCTATAGACGCCCGGAGTATCATAGGCATTGCAGAAGCATTGCCGGCCTTTAAGAAATGTTTAGGCTTGTTTTTTAGACAGGTTACAACGCCGACACGGTTGCTCGTTTGCCCTCCTATCCCATGAAAAAAAGACGCCTATGGTGTTGCCGATAACGTGGCCTATCTAATCAAAAAGGTTTAAATACCTCTCTTACGCAAAATAAAAATGTATGTATGATATTTTTGTATTCAGTGTCAACCCTACATAGCGGTAAAACGCCACCGAATCGGCGGTGCGCTACAGCACGGCTCGCTAATGAGCAAGAATCGAACCCCGTACAAACGTTCGCTCGCCGCAGACCCACTGTAATCCCATTACAATAAACACAGACAGCTACACCATTTATTTATAACGATAATTTCAAACATCTTTTTATTGTATTGTTTTTTCAAAGGTTCTCCTTTATTAACTCTATTCTTATCCTATCTGTTTGTGTTTAGTACAAATTGAAAACCAACACCGGAAGCCCAACAACCTCCCTCTCCTTCTCCCCCTCCCCCTCCTCTCCTCTCCTTCTCTCATCCCCCTCCTTCTCCTCTCCCCCTCCTTCTCCCCCATCTCCCATAGTTTATATATATAGAGTTATATAATATTTATTTTCAAGTGTGTTAAAGTTTGTAATCTGCAGGTTGTCTTCTATCTTTTCATTTAGATTATGAGTAGTTATTTACAAATTGTTTTTTTTTTTTGGGATAGGAAGGCAAACGAGCAGGCGTGTCACCTGATGGAAAGCAATCAACGCTGCAACGCCATAGGCAGTGCCGAAGCGTTGCCGACCTTTAAGGAAAATGTCATTATGGGAGTGGGAATTGGAGGGAGGGGGAGGGTGTTGGGTCTCCGGAACTCGGCCGCTCACCGTACGAAGCGCGATAGGTAAGCTACCACTCAGACGCCGGTTTTCTGCAAGAGTGTGGTACTTCCCCAGGCGAGCCGGCCTATTCATGCTACACACAAATATTATGCCATTCTTGATAATGTATTCGTCTGCAGCGTGGCTCTACCACTATTAAAATATCTGATTTGATCAATGTTGAAATAAAATTATTTAGTTTTCCTCCCGAAGAAACGTAAGTTACAATACACGTAATAATTTACGTATAGTGTTGTTGTTACGCATTGGTGGGCGTGTAAGCTCTTTCAAAAGGGTCGTAAATATGTGATGTGCCCGACTGATTCATCAGTGGAGGCGAGCAGGAAGCTGCGGTCGACCTCCGAAATAATTTCTGCGCCTGTCGCCGTACGCCCGGGGCGGGCAGGGGATGGGGGGAGAGTGGCCCTGTTTACATACAGCGCGATTCATTCCTTCGCCATCATAAATAATACAGGCCGAGCGCCGACAGATATATGGAGCTGTGTATTTATTGCCGTTTGTTCGGACTTGTACGGACAGCATGATGAGTTGAAGGTGTTGCCTAGTTTGGAAGTGTACCACCATCTTTGGCTTATTTCTGTGTTGCAGCTCGTTTCCAGCAGCTTTTTAAAATGGCAATTTAAAACACCTCATCGCGGGGTATGGGAATGGAATCGTAGACGGAGACATCGTTTCGATTCAGGCTATCTTCCTATCGACATTATACACTCACTCTCACAAGTGGTAGGGTCACTGACACGTGGCGTAGGTATGATACAGACCGAACCGTCGTCTCGATTCTAGCTACGCTCCCCTCTACTCGACTCTGCCACACTTCTTCCAGTCTCTCTTATAGTCCTATGTCCCCGAGGTGGGGCAGAGGGCGTCCACAATGCTTTCCCATTGGAATCGGTCTTGAGCGACGCGCTTCACTTCAGACCAAATCAACCCGATGGATTTCATCTCGGCCGCTACGGAACGCTTCCAGGTGTGTTTGGATCGGCCTCGCTATTCCCTTGAGGAGTCCATTTCAGCACCTGTCTGGAAATGTGATGAGGGTTCCTTCGGAGAGTATGGCCTATCCAAGTCCACTTGCGGCGCAAAATTTGAAGTCCGATCGGCGGTAAGTACATTTCTTCTACTAGAAAACACATATTATTATTTTTTTCGCAGGTCGTAGATAAGTAAAAATTCTGACTGTCCACATAGTAATGGATTTCCGCAAGGTAACGCCTGGCTCCATTAATCATCTGCAATTTAATTCTTACCAAGAAACGACCGTCTGCAAATCGTCCAGCACTCCACCATGACAACCAACGCTGACAACATCTAGCACACTACCGTTTTTCACTACAAACAGCACGCGTTTCGCCTCGACAAGAGGTATCCTCAATCGTAGGGGACTCTACGAAATAAAGACCTTGGTCTATAGTGTTGCAGATGTCTATGGGCGCAATGCATCGATTAATCGATAAAGGATATATATATATATATATATATATATATATATATATATATATATATAACCCTATATATATATATATATATATATATATATATATATATATATATATATATATATATATATAACCCGCTACCATTGACTCTGCGGGCGGAGGGCCCCACCACTGAGCCAGTAGGTCGCTAGTGTTTTCTTGTCAATTGTAATGCTGTCCGTACACGGCTCCAAGCATCCGGCGAAGCGAGGTTTTTTCGCGCGGCAGCAACGTTCGATCCCATTAAACCTCTTCATTGTAATACTTAGATATTTAGTGTTTGTGCATCGAATAAATAACTCGGCAATAAAGGCATGTTTTTTTAATCGCCGGGCGAATACATTTCAACCTCTCCACGTCTGGTTGAGTAACCACGATCAGTGTATACGACCTTCTCGCATAATCAACTTTTGATTTATCGCCTTTCATTAAAATACTTATCGACTGCACTGTCCGTGAAATAAAAAGAACAACCGCTTTTTTTCACAGCCCATATATATCCCACCGCTAAGCGGCGTCCTTGTTGTACTTGAAAACACTATATTCGGCGTCAATCGTACCGTTCTTGGTAAATTCTAGAATTAGACATTAGTCTAATACTAAAATTCAGAATCAGACGTTGGGGATGAAACTTATCAACGGTACGGATAAGAAACATTTTGTTCATCAGCAGCCTGCGGCAGTCCACAGCTGGACACAGGCCTCCACCATGAAATGCCACCTAGCCCGATCTTCGGCTTCAAGCATCCAGTTTCTGCCAGCCGCCCTGCGCAGATCGTCGCACCATCTAGTCGGGGGGCGTCCCACAATACGTTTACCGAGACGCGGTCTCCAATCCAGCACTCGTTTGCTCCAAAAATTTTCGGATCTCCGACAAACGTGACCAGCCCATTTCCACTTTAGTTTGCTAATTCGAGAGGCTATGTCGGTGACTTTAGTTCTCTGGCGGATTTGTTCATTCCGAATGATATCTACTAGAGAAACTCCAAGCATAGCTCTCGGAGCAAAGCCACGTGCCACGATGGGCTACGTCGGTGACTATAGTACAAACATTTTATTGCTTCTGTAAAATGTCAAATAACCGCGCTTCCCCCTCCCACTCCCTTTCCCCCTCCCACTCCTTTTCCCCTCCCACTCCTTTTCCCCTTCCAACCCCCATAATGTCACTTTCCTTAAAGGTCGGCAACGCTTCCGCACTGTCTATGGCGCTGCGCTTGTCTATGGGCGGCGCTGATTGCCTTCCATCAGGTGACACGCCTGCTCGTTTGCCCTCCATCCCATAAAAAAAAACATTTCGACATTGATATACTTGACACTCCATCTACGATACAATTAAAAGAAAAATTCAAATTTTTCTTTTAATTTTTTCCAAAAAATATCCCAATCGCATTGGAACGATACGTATAACTCACTTGACGGCCGTCAGAAAATTGTATGTATACATGTAGCACAAAATGCACCAATGTGGCGGATGGATAAATCTCATCGGATCGCGACAGTGATAAATCTTACTTATTCGTAACGAAGCGTGTCGCGTCCGCACGCGCTTACCGCCGCAGCATCCGCAATGGACCTAAATGTGAAACCCTACATGGTCAACCGTGTTAATAATTCGCACAGGAACATCGTCGAGTATGAGTTATGGGCCCATCCCATAGTACCCACTTGCAGCTGCTTTATTCACGTGTATTAACGAATTTAAAAATGAAAAACAAAAACATACCATCCTCTTTTCTTATATACACATCATCACGCCCGTTCCTCGTAGGTGTAGGTGGATACGACAGATCTCAATCTGTTACGATCTCGGCACACTTTCCTGGATTCCTCCACACTCATCACTTTAGACATCAAACTTCGACAACTTGGTCAAGGTGTGTTTTCCTCGGTCTTCTCTTAGCTACCCGTCTATCTCATACTCAACTCAGTCAACCTGTCAGCGGCGTCATGAGGGCCACCGTTGACCGGCGCGACCCAGATTGTATCGATTTGTTTGTTGGCAAACATGGTTTAACACTGTAACTTGTCTATTGAAGATAATATTTCACCATTATATGTATCGCAAACGACCAATTGGCGCAGTGGCGGGGCCCTTCGCCCGCGGAGTCAACAGTCGCAGGTTCGATCTCCGCATCGAAATAAATATACGTATGGATATACAAATATTTATTCCGAGTCTGGTAAACCCGCCAATCCGCATTGGACAAGCGTGGTGGGTTAACGTCCTCCAGAAATGGAGAGGCCCGTGCTTAGCATTGGGACATATATGGGGTGTGTGGACAGTCAAAAGTTTTACTTAGCTAGGATCAGCGACAAGCAAAACAAGAACAGAAAACTAATAATGTGTGTTTTTTTGTGCTGGATGAAGTGAACCTATTTGGAACTTAAAACCAAAAACTTACCGAAAATCGGCCATCAACTCTCTACCCAACAACCACTATACACAACACCAAACACACATTACCACTTTTCCATCTTATAAACGACATGTGTTTCGCCCCAACACGAGGCATCTTCTTCATTGTCAAGTGACTTTTCGGTCTGTTCGGTTGACTGTCCACATAGTGATGGATTTCCGCAAAGTAACGCCTGCAACTGACTGCATTAATAATATATGGGGTGTTAAAATATATATATATATATATATATATATATATATATATATATATATATATATATATATATATATATATATATATATATATATATATATATATATATATATATATATATATATATATATATATATATATATATATATTAGGTGTACAAATAAGTTTCCGCAGATTTTTATAAAAAATTAGGAATTTATTGTAAAGGAAAAGTACATTACGTTTTATTCAAAGTATTTTCCATCATTTGCCACTACTTTTCCCCATCTTTCTGGCAACATTCGGATACCCCGTCGAAAAACTCTTCATCTTTTGACGCTATCCACAAATCTACCCAATTTTTGGTGTCTTCATATGATGTGAAGCGCTGCTCAGACAGATCATGTGCCATCGACCGGAACAGGTGATAATCAGAAGGGGCTAAGTCTGGTGAATACGGCGGGTGGGGTAAAACTTCCCAGTTGAGTGTTTCCAAGTATGTTTTTACCGGCGCCGCAACATGTGGACGAGCATTATCGTGTAAAAGAATAATTTTGTCGTGTCTGGAGTAGTAATGGGCGCGTTTTTCCTTAAGTGCCCGACTCAATCTCATCAATTGTGTTCGGTAGAGAGCTCCAGTAATGGTTTCGCTTGGTTTCAGCAATTCATAATACACGACACCAAGCTGATCCCACCAAATACACAGCATGAGTTTTTTTCCATGAATATTCGGCTTAGCTGTCGATGTTGATGGTTCGCCGGGCTTAACCCATGACTTTCTCTTCTTTGGATTATCGTAGTGAATCCATTTTTCGTCACCAGTGACTATACGATGCAAAAAACTCTTTTTTTTATTCCTGGCAAGCAGCATTTCACTCATGCATAATCGGCGTTCAACGTCTCTCGGCTTTAGTTCATATGGAACCCAATTTCCTTGTTTTTGAATCATTCCTAACGATTTTAAACGATGTGAAATTGCTTGTTGAGTCACTTGTAGAGTAAGTGCAAGTTCTTTTTGCGTTTGGGACGAATCTTCCTCCAATAGTACTTCTAATTCCATGTCTTCGTACACTTTCGGCCTTCCACTGCGTTCTTTGTCTTTAACGTCAAACTCACCGTTCTTAAACTTTTGAAACCATTCCTGACAACTTCTCTCACTTAAAGCAGCTTCACCATATGCTTCTAGAAGCAATCGATGCGCCTCAGCTGCAGATTTTTTCACATTAAAGAAGTAAATCAAAAGTTCCCGCAAATGATGCTTATTCGGAATAAAACTTGACATTTTTGCACGAAAAAAATTACGTGATGCTGATACGGAATCACTAGTACTTTAAGGTTATGGTGTTGCCAGATGACTAAACTTGGGATATTACGTTTTACATCTGACAATTTCTCCATAACCTTCTGGTGGGGCCATCTTTTGACAAACCGCGGAAACTTATTTGTACACCTAATATATATATATATATATATATATATATATATATATATATATATAGAAAATTCATCGTGGCTCCACGGACAATCCGTGTAAAATTGTGCGCGGCATTCAAAGTGTTAATAACAACTTCAAATAAACTTCTCGCAGGGAACCAACATAAGGATAAAAGGGTCTCGGTATTTTTTTATTCGGTTCCGTAGCGCCCGCATGTCACTGTTTGCGCTTGCAAATATTGTTACAAAGTGGGGGGATCCCCCCTCTGAATTATCTACCTATTGTGTCTGTACTAACCGTACACGGCACTGAATTTTACTGGTCGATCGTTTTATCATTATCACTTTACGAGCCGAACGTTTTATCATCATCATTTTACTGGTCGAACGTTTTATCATCATCATTATCACATTCCACACTCCCGCAGAAAACCGACGTCTGAGTAGTAGCTTAGCTACCGCGCTACGTACGGTGAGCGGCTCGTTTCTGGAGGCTCAACAGTTATACATGGTCATAATTTTTTTTTGTGGGATAGGAAGACACAGGAGCAGGCGTGTCATCTGATGGAAAGCAATCAACACCGCCAAAGGTATCCGCATTGCCATAGGCAGTACAGAAGCGTTGCCGGTCTTTAAGAAAAATGAAACTTTTTTGTCGGAGATCCGACAATCGCTGGAGCAGACGAGCGATAGAGTGGTGACCGCGTCTCGGTAAACGTAGTATGAGAACGCCCCCTAGCTAGAAGGTGCGACGATTTGCGCAGGGCGGCTGGCAAAAACTGGATGCGTGAAGCCGAAGATCGAGCCGAAGGTGGTGCTTCTTGATGGAGACCTGTGTCCACCAGTGGACCGCCGCAGGCTGCTGATGATGATTGTGGTGGTGTTGCTGACCATAATGGTTGCATTAATCCCATCAGGCGATATGCTTGCTCGTTTACCAAATACTCATCTGATATACATTACAGTGTATGTTACACTAAAGATCAGGTAAGCCATTGAGAATTTGTATTCACTTAAATTACATTGATTTCTTTTTTGTATTTTTAAAATTAGAACCGTTCTTGTTTGTTTCAACCCATTGCATTTTCTATATTTTTACTGGAATGTAAGAAACGCTTGTCAAAGGACAAATATTGTGCTATATAGTAGGAACGCGTTGCCCTTACTCCGCTGGAGGTCGTTACAGGCCACCATTCAAAGGCCCTGCTTGCTCCGCTTCTGTGCAATTATGTATGTTGTACACGTCACTTGACTATACTCACCCTCGTGTATAGTTGCGCCCTATAATCTTGATCGTTGCCATTGTTCTATAGTCAAACATTTTTTTTTCATCATCGACGACCGCTTGGCTCAGTGGCGGGGCCATCCTCCCGCGGAGACAACGGTCGCGGGTTCGATCCCCGCATCGGAATAAATATATGTATGGATTTATAAATATTTATTCCGAGTCTGGTAACCCGCATTTTCTTACCTGCCCTTTCCTTTCTTCTCTATCCTTTCTTCCTTCCTTCCCCTCCGCCAATACACGGTCTGCCGTGCCAATGGATGCGTGGCTAAGGGCGAGCTTAGTCGCAAGCGTGCCGACCGTCCCGGGATCGGGCTCCCCCGGGTACTGTGGTACCTTACCTCAGCATGCAGGGCTCTGCTGGGGCTGACCTCCATCCTCCCTTGCAGCTCGTGGAGTTCAATAAGACGAATTTGATATACCTAATTTGTTGAAAATAACGGCGACCTCGTTCGCCACCCGTCACGTCCTGATTCTCACGAGGGCGAGAAGCGACCAATGAAGAGCCGTTTCGCTGCGATGAATGGTAGCGGATGGAGCTCTGTGGTCTCTGCCAACCCCTGCGGGGGAAAGGCGTGAATATATAAAAAGAAATTCATCCTTAGCAGCCTATGATAGTGCACTACTCGACGTAGACATCCCCGAGACACACCACCAAGCCTGATTTTCGATTTCACGCGTCCAGTTTCTGGCCGGGAGAAGGCGTGCTATACTTGTTTCAATTTCATCTTTAACTTCTTCCGGTGCCAGAATAAGGTTATCATCCTTAACTACTAATTTCAATCAAGGATTATTCAACCTATAACCTAATATAAACTTGGTCGAATATTCTTTGTGTGAAACTAGCAGTTAAGGTTGAGAACCTAATTCCGTAGGTATTACGGAGGCATTTACAGCTTTTAAGGTATGTAGTACGACCAACTGGCTTAGTTGCCCTCCGCCCGCGGAATCAATGGTCGCGGGTTCGATCCCCGCATCGGAATAAATATATGTATAGATTACAAAATATTTATTCCGAGTCTGGTAAACCCTCCAATTAGCATTGGACAAGCGTGGTGGTTTAACTTCCGTTCCTCCAGAAATGGATAGGCCCGTACTCAGCAGTGGGAAATATATAGGCTGTTAAGAAAAAAAAGGTATATAAGCAAGTCTTTTGAAGGTGCCAATGTCGTATTTAAAGTAGCTGGTTTCTCGTGATGGTGCGTGCTACGATGTTAAGTGAATGAGTAATAACAAAAATAGATTGATTATTGATAATGTCAAAACCGTTGGGACGCTGAATTTGTGAAATGACAGCGAGCGGTGATTACAGAGGCCTAATTCGATAAATAGGGCTCCTTGGGGGCCCTCGATCGTCCCCGTCGCTCACCACGGGTACGGTTAACTGAATTTGTCACTTGATTGCACCGTTTGTGTGAAAACATGACGCCGGTGCTACGAATCACTTTCTCCGTAACAAGTGAGTGATACGAATACCAAAATATGCATTTCTAGCATCTACGTTCTCATATCTGCCTGCCTTGCACTACAGGTATTCAAAATATTTAACGAAATGTGCGACATTGTAACTGATTCTTTATTTTAGATAATATTAATATTTTTAATATTTCATTTGATTAGATGCCGAATTTTGTTTTGTTTTTACATTTACGTCCTAGAGTCGGTGTTTTATCCAATGTAAACAGATATCCGTGTGAAAATTACATTTTAATGAGTATACTGTAATTAAGGCTACGAGTATTTTTATGGTACTTTAATAAAACATTATAAAAAATTTAAATTAATAACGAGTATGACGTCTCCTTGCAGCTATTACGGAATGTAATCGTCGTGGTATGCTATGAATGTGTTCCCACTTAGCCGAGATCACACGTTTAAGCTCCCTGGTGTTATGTGGAGGTGGTTGGACAGATCGTACTCGCGTTTTTAGGAGGTCCCAGACGTACTTAATAAGGTTAAGGTCGGGGCTCCGCGCTGGCCAGGCCAAACGACAAATACCGACCTCTTGCATATAAGCAACTACATCGCCAGAAAGGTAGGCCTGAGGATTATTATTCATGTAATCCAATTAGTCAGTGCGGGCTTGTGCACGTTGTCAAAAGATTTCTGTTATGTTAATTGCGCTTTTAGTGAGCCATTTCCAAAGAATAGTAAGATAGCTGGAAGTTACGACCACCCAAAACATAACAGATACTCCACCATGAGGGGTGATTTTATCATATCACACGTCAGCATAGCGTTCCCTTGGGCTTCGTAACACTCGCCGACGTCGGTCTTAACTATGCTGAGAAATTCGAGCCTCATCGGCGAAGAGTACGCTACTCCAGTTACCTAATGTCCAAGATAGACAATTTCTAGCGAACCTCAACTGAGGCCCAACCTCCCACCCCCTCCACCTCCCATATTGACACTTTCCTTAAAGGCTGACAACGCTCAGCACTGCCTATGGCACTGCAGATGTCCATGGGCGGCGTTGATTGCTTTCCATCAAGTGACACGCCTGCTCGTTTGCATTCCTATCCCATAAAAAAATGTTATTACATTAATGCACTACGCTTGTCCAAAATGCTTTCACGGAGTAAAGTGACATGTAGACCATACATATATTTTTCCCGATGCGCGAATCGAACCCGCGACCATCTACTATGAAAGCGACCGTAATGCCACACGTGAATAAATATTATCAATTCGAATTATAAATATATTTACTAATCTGCTGTCTAACAATAAAAAAAATTGATTTGATTCATTTAAATGCTCGCCGTCGAGGATTTAAATGAATCGCATCAATTTTTTCCACGATTTTTTTAGCCATATAATGCGTTTAAAAAGGTGGGCGGAAACCGTCGGGCGGTATTACGACGACACGTGCCGACACGCATCGAGCGCGTGTCTTTATGAAACCCCAGCTCACGCGTTCACTTGACAATTGGTTACTAATCAGATTACAACTATTTAACAGTGTTTATTATTTTTAATGGGATAGGAAGGCAAACGGGCGAGCGTGTCGCCTTATGGACAGCAACCATAGCCACGTATAGACATCCGCGACACCACAGAAGCGTTGCCAGCCTTAAGGATATCTGAAGGCTTGTTTTTTGGAAGTGCCAATGGCGTATCGGTTCGAAAATGCCTCTGTAGGTATTATAAAGTATAGAAGTATATAATGTAGAAGAAAGAAGTAAAGAAAATAAAAGTATAGAAAATAAAAGTTAGAAAAAGAAGAATAAAGAAGAAGATAGAAGGTAGTATAGAAGAAGCAAAAAGAAGATAAAAGTTAGAAAAAGAAGAATCAAGCAGAAGATAGAAGATATATATGTTTATTATTAGCTTGGTTGGTTCCATAGGATAATGGTGCGTGAAAAGAAGTTATTTATTTTAAACAATCTAATTGACTCAGAGGCGAAGCTACCGCTTGACGGGTTTCATTCCCGCATTAGACAATCATCATCAGAATAGTTAACAAGATGATTAATGGACTCAGGCCTTACTTTGCGGAAATCCATTTCTACACCAGTTTGTGGAACCAGCTACCCTCGGCGGTCTTTCCGAACCGATACGACATCCACCTTCAAAAAACAAGCCTACACATTACCTAAAAGGCCGGCAACGCTTCCGCGACTCCTGCGGTGTCGCGGTTGTCTATGGGCGGCGTTGATTGCTTTCCATCAGGCGGCACGCTTGCTCGTTTGCCCTCCTATCCCGTAAAAAAAAATGATTACTTAAGTAAGATTTAGTTTGAGTTCCCCGCAAATCCATTTCTTCCAATAGAAAAGACTTATTATTATTTTTCTGCTTTTGTGTGACTGAAGACATATCAAATATTAAAAAAATTAAGTTGAGAATCTGATTTTGTGAGTAGATGTGTATGTGTGTGTATGTATGTATGTGTGTGTGTTTGTGAGTGTGTGCGATTTAATTTACTGGATCTTTACTTTTGAGTGTTATTCTTAAAGTCCTTTTTGACATGCTGAACCAATGTATATCTGAATAAAACTCATTATATGTGTTGACTATACGGCTAAGGATGGAATTACGTGCATAGTTCGTATTGACTTCAGGTGTATAAAATAGTTCGGTGTGCCGGGTACGACGATTGGGTACTCTGAAATATAAAGCACTGACCAAGTCGTTACAATCAATACGTCCAGCCAGTATATCGTGTAGCATATACATATCGCACTGGCGACGTCTGATTTCTAAAGTTTCCATTTTGTAATGTTTACAGGTTTCTATATAATCTTTATATTCCCTAAAATCTACAAAGCACAGAAATTTTAAAAAGTGTTTTTGTATCGCTTCTAGCTTATCTTTGTATTTTGTATAGTTTGGTGACCGTATACAGGAGCAGTACTCTAAAATACTTCGAATGTGTGAAAAATACAATATTTTTATGGAATCAACATCAGTAAATGTTTTGCAGACACGTTTAATATAGCCTAGTTGTTTATAAGCTTTGTCAGTTATATTTTCTGTATGTTCTGTCATCAGTAGTACATGATCCAACTGAATTCCAAGATCTCTCACCGAGTTCACCTTTTGAATAGGATTATTATCAATATAGTAGACAAATTCAGTTCTTATAATATTCTGTTTTGCATATAACCTTTGACATCTAGACTGATATTTCCGATTAAAGAAATATATGTTTACTTAGAGGTTAACGCTAAATTGTATGTGGTTCGAGGTATTTATTATAACAGTGTATGATGGGACCTTTGAGACCTCGCGCTGATTGTGAAAAGGCTACGAGTTTTCCAAGTAATAGAGCCTCCCGGCCTCTGGAATGTCAACCTCTGCCCTCCAACAGGCCGCGCCGTGTACTCATGCACAGTTTTAAAATGGACACGGCAGTTTGCCTAGAAAAGTTTTGGGCTCTTTTCGAGAACTTGTTTAATACAAAAAATGTTAGTCTATATATTGTATTACATACGAAATATATTTCTTCGATGATCTTCTTTTGATTCTTCTCTCTCTCTCTCTCTCTCTCTCTCTCTCTCTCTCTCTCTTTCTTAATATTTACTACTGATACTGGTATTTACTCCCATTGTCGGCTCGTACAACAACCATAGAAAGAAATTGAGTGAAAAAAGATACGATAAGATACTCGGGGAATTGGAGTCCAGCAGTGAAGTATAACAGACCGATGGGGTAAATAGTCTAATAGGTAGAATCGCAATCACAATGTCAGATCATAAACCCTAACAAATAGGCTATCGATGCGTAATAGGATTTATTTTGAATAATACCAGTCCCGCAATGAGTTTGAGTTACAGATAAGATACCTATATAAAAACCTTCTCCTACGGTTCATAACTCAATATGAACGTCCACTCGAGCCACTAACAGATAGATATTGACGTGGCATCAAAGCAGCGCGTCATAGTCTCTTCATATATCATTCTCAGTCGCCGCGCGTCTGTGATACCTGCCTTTTCATGTCGCCAGCAATGTATCTGACACAGATTAAATTAATACAGAGATTACTTTTATATTCATATTAATTGTATATCGGTACACAAGCAACTCAAATTAGACAAGAAAACTAGATAGTCCGCTATCCTGGTGACTATCTTCAGAAACTATGTAATTGCTACGGGAAAGGTAAGAAAAGGGAAGGAGAAGAAAGGCAAAAGGCCGAGAGGAAGGATACCAATGCGCTGGACTGACCAAATCCGCTTCGCTTTCAACGTGAGCGTTGTCGAAGTGGTACATGCTGCTGAAAGCCGAGCAATATGGCGAAATGTCTTTTGATCGCATTCAAAGTCGTGCGATCCGAATCGTCGATGTCCAAAATCTCACCGATCGACTTGATTCTCTAGCGCTGCGGAGAGATGTCTTATCTCTCAGCATTTTTTACTGCTTCTATCATGGGGAGTGCTCCGAGGAATTCTTTGGAATAATTCCCGCCGCCGAATTCCACAACCGCACAACTCGCCGTAAAGAAAAAATTCATCTCCACCACCTGGATGAGTGGCGATCTACTACGGTGCGTTTCTCTCGTAACTTCTTTCCACGCACCACCAGTTTGTGGAATCAGCTACCCTCGGCGGTTTTTCCGAACCGTTACGACATTGGAACCTTCAAAAAACAAGCCTATACATACCTAAAAGGCCGGCAACGCTTCCGCGACTCCTGCGGTGTCACGGTTGCCCGTGGGCGGCGTTGATTGCTTTCCATCAGGCGACACGCTTGCTCGTTTGCCCTCCTATCCCATTAAAAAAAATGTCGTCAAATAATAGCTGATTTAGGCAATCGAGGCAATGGTATTTAGAGTTAAAAAAACAACATCGCTTTACTACAATACCAGCGTTTTGTGTTCAAGATTATAATAGAATAATAATCATTTTACTATTAAATAGACTATAATTCAAAAAATGTAGTAAATACAATATAGGAGTATAATGAAATCAATTTAAACAATATACTTTTATTTACTTCACTATTACGTACGTTTACGAGAATAGGTTTATCAGCGACAAAAAATATCCTATAATTTTTACTATTATAATATATACTAAAAATTATTCAAAATTATTTCAAAAATAAATATAATGTATGTGTGTGTGCAAATAAAGAAATGGGAAGACGGAATGGTGGAATAAAGAAAATTACGAAAGAGATGGGGAGAAGTGGATGAAACCAGGGGAGGCCTATGTCAAAGGACAATGTGACAAAAAACGAATAAAGGCTTATTTTATCTTATGAGTGATATGGTGCATTTGTCTGGTAGAAGACGCCATCAGCGATAAGTTAGCCCTTTATATATGTTTGTTAGTTATATATTGGATGAGCCACGCAGCAGACGAATACTTTGTCAAGAAGGGCATATATATATATATATATATATATATATATATATATATATATATATATATATATATATATATATATATATATATATATATATATATATATATATATATATATATATATATATATATATATATATATATATATGTCTATTACTTAGACACTGGAGTCCATCCGAACTCAATTGAAACAAAATTTGATTCAAAACTAGTGTAATCTTGATAATTTTTAACAATATAAATTATAACTTGTCTAGCTAGCATAAGAACTTGAACAGAACAAACAAAAAGTCACATCACACTCGCACTGACACATTACATTTTATTTTTCTACCCGCTCGTACTTTTATTGCGAATAATAAAGAATAAATACGGTTAAATCGTAAGAGCGAAAAATATATATATATATATATATATATATATATATATATATATATATATATATATATATATATATATATATATATATATATATATATATATATATATATAAATATATAAATTTACGTAGTTTTATCAACAAATATATAGATTAAATAAAATATGAATAAAACTATTTATTATTTACACTTACATCCCGACCAAACTACATCAATGGATGTGCATTTCTAATACGTATGTATTAACAAAGAGAACGATCACTATATTTGTATTAATTTTAATTAATAAAGTCTTATCTCTCTAAATTTAAATGTAGAGAGATAAGACTATTGTAAATACTTATTTACTCCGCTGGCTCAGTAACCTGAACTAGATCTTTGTCTCCGAAACGAGAGACCTCCATCTTTCCCGGACCTGCGCTAATTTTTGCATATTGCTGGCTTGGAGATCCACCTTATATCTCCAACGATACCTGGGTCGACCAAACGAACGTTAAAAAGATTATACCGTCACAGTAGAGTTATTTAATCATTCTAGTTCTTAGTTAATAATAAGATAGAGTTGAAAATTGATCAAATATTGAATTATATGACAAAATAAATTTCTCTAAATGTTAACTACTCTGTGGTATAAAATCGTTGCTAGTGGTCGGCGATTGTTGTGGACCACCTCGCCTCTGCAAGTCACTCCACCTTGACATTCCTCCACCACAGCATTATCTGCTCTATGTTATTAATAATAAGGACGATATTTGGAATTTTATAAAATTTGTATACAGCTTGCACTTCAACAAAACAACGACGCGGTATCGATATCTGTCGATTTTGATTTCGGTAATCGTACGCAACAGTACTCATAGAATCTTTTGTGATTGTATAAATATTCAATATAGAGGTACATATCTATATTTTATTTACAATAAATAGAGATGACTTTTAGATAAATATCTATTTATTATGTCCTATACTGGCTAAACTACAATAATATATTATTCCAATATATTTAAACCTTTTTATTTAGTTTGAATACGTATATTTGTTTCAAATATTACGCCGGCTACTACTTCTACTAAAACGATTTTTATATGGGTTTTTATATGGGATAGGAAGGCAAACGAGCCGACGTGTCACATGATGCAAAGCTAAGTCCAGCAGTGAACTAGCATAATAAGACAGCAGTGTAGTATGAGTGCGACTTAAAGTGGCGATTCTCAAAAGAGCCACTGGAGGAAGAAGTAGCAGAAAGTATGACGTAGCCAAGCTGTCAATCTGAAGAGACTCGCAAACAGTTTTCCCTCGAGCTCAAGAATCGCTTCACTCCTCTCGGAAATGCCGATGATAGCATAGCAGCAGATACCATTAACAGTGAGTGGATGCGCTTCAGAAAAGCATTAACTGAGGCGAGTGATTTAGTTCTCGGGCACAGCAACCCTAAATGAGAAGATTGTCACAGGATACCTGGGACCTAATAGAACAGAGGGCAAAACTTAAAGAGGAACTGCTCGCGACTACTGTAGAGGAAACCCGACTCAGTCTCAAAAGTCAGTACAGAAATCAAAGCAAAATGATCCAGCGGAGCTGCCGTAAAGACCACCGAATTTGAGCCGAAAAAGTCGTCAAGCCCAATTATCAGCAAATTGTAGGAATATGCGAGATTTGTATGGCGCCAATAAAATCTTGGCCGGGAAGCAACGAGCGAAAAGGAGACCTTTACGCGCATTAACAGGGGACCTGATAACGACATCCGAAGGGCAACTACGACGCTGGTTTGAGCACTTCACTGAAGTTTTCCATAATACAGGGACAACCGATAATACCAGTCAAATACTCATGGCAGATGCTTCCGGTACTATTTTTGACATCGACACGAAAGCACCCACAACGATGGAAATATCGGAAGCCATCACGCAACTCAAAGTGGGGAAAGCACCTGGGTCAGATCGAATCTCTTCCGAAATGCTTAAGGCTGATATACCAACATCCACACAAATGCTCACTCCGCTCTTGAAGAAGATTTGGAATGAAGAGTCTTTCCCTGAAGACTGGAGAACCGGGGCACTTGTGACAATTCCCAAAAAAGGTGATCTCAGCAAGTGTAGCAACTGGAGAGGCATTACCTTAATGTCAATTCCGTCTAAAGTGCTCAGCCGAATCATCCTTAACCGCATCTCTAGGGCAGTGGAACCTATACTCCGTAACGAGCAGGCGGGATTTCGGCCAGACAGATCGTGCGTCGACCAGATGAACACTTTACGCATTATCCTGGAACAGGCATCAGAATTCCAATGTACAGTCTCTTTGTCGATTTCAAATAAGCATTTGACGCTCTCCACTAATCCACTGATCTGGAATAGGTTTGAAGTAATTAGCGTGCCGAACAAAATAGTTAATATCATAAAAGCTGCTTATGACAACTATTCATGCAGAGTCCGGCACGACAATCCCCTTTCGGTTGAGATTTCCGTTAAATCTGGTGTGCGACAGGGATGTCTTTTGTCACCCCTGCAGTTCCTCGTGGTTTAGGATGGAGTTATGGCGCGAGTCAATGTTCATGCTTCACGTGGCATTCAGTGGGGTCTAACGGATCACCTACAAGACCTAAACTACGCTGATGAACTCTGTCTACTCAGTCATCATCGCGCCGATATACAATATAAACTTACAACTTACAACTGGAGGCAGCACGTGTGTGCACGAATAGAAGTGGAAAGAGGTACCGAATTCACTTACCTTGGGAGTGTCGTGTCAACAACTGGAGGAGCAGACTTAGATGTTACATCCCGGATCGCCAAGGCTAAAGGAGCCTTTGCATGTCTCCTATGTGGCAATGGAAACACCTCTCTAACAGAGTAAAACTTAAAATATTTAACACAAACGTAAAGTCAATTCTGCTGTACGGGAGTGAGACATGGAAAAGTACGAAGGACGTAGTACGCAAACTCCAGGTATTCTTCAACCGCTACCTACGCCGAATTTTAAAAGTATATTAAAAGGATAAGATGATCTCCAACGAAGAGCTGTAGAGAATCAGCAAAGAGGACCCAATAGATTTCCAGATACGTCGACAAAAATGGAGATGGATAGGGCATACTCTCCGGCGCCACGCCAGTCATATCCCCAAACAAGCCCTCGAAATGTGGACGCCCAAAACAAACTTGGTGGCGTATTGTGACGGCCGAAGTGCAGAAGATGGGCCTATCCTGGAGTGAAGTGAAGCGTACGGCCTCCGACAGGTTGAGATGGGGAAACGTCGTGTTGTAGTGGATTAACGTCGTAATGGAGAAATAGGGGGACTTAGGACTCAGATTGAGAGAGAGTAGTATGATACTTTACTGAAGGACCTATTTATATATATGCGATTGAAATGCGCAGTCGACGACTAGCACGGGCCCCCAATTTACTCCGTGAGCACTGAATTTCTCAACTGACGTTCACTAGAAATTGCCTATCTACTACCTCACTAGAAATATATAATCTTGAACAGTAGTGAGTAGCGAATTTGTCTGCATGGTGTGGACCGACGTTGGCGATTGTTGCGAAGACTACGGGAACGCTATGCTGACATATGTTTTGCAGAAATCACCCCTAACGATGGAGAATCTGATTGGGTTCCAAATTCGGAATTAACTTTTTTTCATACCCAGACTCTTTATTAAGTGTCAGTAACATAATTTGGCTATTAAAAGCTCTTTAGAACTAAATTATTGCCAACTAATATAAAAAAAAATCAATTGCCGTTTTTTTTATCCCACCTTCGCTAGATAATCATCACCAGGAGCGCTTCAAACGGTTCGATCGCAAAATTTTTCGGGAAACCACTTTTGACGATCAATACAGGACAAATAATATTTCATATATGTATATAATAAGTGCCTCACTTTTCGCAACCACGGTTGTCAAATTTTCCCGCCTATTGTTCTTGATATCTTTCATTTATACAATTTTAATTGTCTATGGTAACTCTTTGAGTGAATCGATTTTTTTTATAAATAAAACAAAACGCAAATTAAGCGCGCAATATGCCTCATTATTTTGTTAGTATGGTTCAGAGTATGTTACTAATTTAGTCCAAATTTACTGTAGTTCGAGGCTTCCGAACGATTGATAATTGTAGAACTACTCAAAAACAAGGCTAATGCATACTGGAGACACTTGGCACTGCAAGCGTCAAGGCGCTCACCCAGTAAAATAGGTAGGTTCTTCCTAGTTAGGAGCGGCCTGGTAACAAAACAAACATTTTTCAAGCTGCTCTTACTATATATATATATATATATATATATATATATATATATATATATATATATATATATATATATATATATAATGTAACATACTTAAAAGATATAACATACTTATAAGAATAGTTGTTGCGTCACATACGTGTTCTCCCAATAAATTAAGAAAGCTACGAGTAGAAGAACAATAAAAATCGTTTTAAAACCAGTTAAAATCTTTTACATACCACTGAAGAACCCAACAATTTAATTCAATTATATCTACATATTAATAAGTGAAGAGAAACCTTAGAAGATTTGGCACAGTTGATGTCCATCAAAAAGCAAAAATATAAAAAAATTACTATCGAATATCGACCACTCTATGACCACAAGTAATAACGATTAAGACTTTTGCCGCCAAGTTACATCAGTCACGTTGTGTTTTATTTCATTTTCATAATCTTATATTATTATCAGTTATATTGTTAAAGTGTGGTGGCGTATTATACAATTAGATATCGATTAAGATGAATAACTGAAGTGATATCAAATAAATGCGCGATATCGTGACTTTTTAGGTTGACTGAAAAAGTCCAAAGAAGGTTTTGGCAGAATAGCCACCATTTTATTAATATGTAACGTATAAATTATATTTTAAGAGATTTGATAATATTGTATTTTACTTTACAGTGGCAAAATAGTTATAACTAATTGCCATCTAAGAAAAAATACGATTAAGGAAATATTAAAAAAGCGAAATCTAAATTTTGGTAAATTTTAATCCGTGCATATGGCCACCCTACACCTAGACGAGTACGCCCAACAATATTTGCATAGTTAACGAGCCCTCCCTGCCTTTGTAATCCCCCCACCCTCTCATCACCCCCCCCCCCCTCTCGAACACAGGCGCAGCAACCTCGGGGTAGTTAAACATAGATGCTTTTTGCAATTTGCTCTAGATACATTCAAATGCTACCGATTGGAACCCACGATGAGAAATTCGATAAAACAATAGATTAAGATTGTGATGATAATAATAATAATGAATACTGTCTTTATGTGTCGACACAAAAAAGCGAAAACGCAGTAAACCGCAAAATTAAAACTTACCACTAGTACCACAAAAAAAATTT
The DNA here is from genome assembly GCA_031353405.1 of Baronia brevicornis. Classification (NCBI taxonomy): domain Eukaryota; kingdom Metazoa; phylum Arthropoda; class Insecta; order Lepidoptera; family Papilionidae; genus Baronia; species Baronia brevicornis. The sequence goes on along the minus strand of JASFAT010003225.1, from coordinate 594,214 downwards.
TAAGATTTCTAAAAATATTGTATTTGATCACTCAAAAACAATCAGATTCAACGAACGCTGTACAAAGTCATCTATCTGTCGTAAAGCTGTGACACTCAGACCATTCGACGGCAGCATTTTTTTAATCCGAATATGCAATAAAAATGTTTTGAAATCTGTATCATTTATATCCTTGTCGTTTTTTTACGAAAATATGTTCATTCAAAATATATATTCTCCTGTAAGTGTCTTATTACAGAACTCCGAATAAATGGCTGGACTGATGTTGACGAATTTTTTGTGAGTTTAATTGGGCCCCTTTTTAGATGACATCGAGTTGTAATTTTTTTTCAGACATGTCAACGTCTGCCGAGCCAGCTGGCTAGTCATCTTCATATTACATATTAATACGTAAAGAAAAATGTTTTAAGCTCGTTGGAGGCACGGGGGACCATGAGTTTCGACACAGTTAAAGTTCGAAAAAGGAATGAGAAAGATAAAGAATTGAAAATTTCATTAATTACGGTCGAATGTCGACCTCTAGAAAGCCACAATTTGTGATAAATAATAGCCTTTATTGAGATGTCGACGAACGATTGATTCAGTGGCGCCACGCCCACAACACAATCAATCACAAGACAGTCAATTGTCGCGGCTTCGATACCCGCATCGAAATAAATATACGTATGGCCTACAGATATTTATTCCGAGTCTGGTAACGCCGCCAATCTGCATTGGACAAACATGGTGGGTTAACGTCCGTTTCCTCCAGAAATGGCCTCCCCATTTCTGGAGGTGCTTTCCCGTGCTCAGCACTGGGACATAAATGGGCTGTGAAAAAAAAAGATTAGAAAAACTAATAATAAATAATGATATTAATTCTAATACGCAGACATATACATTACAAAATAAAATTAAAAATACGTATTTTTACACCAAACACTTTTAAACGTAACGCAATTTCTCACACAGCCAGAACAAACATTTATCGTCTCTTTGGGTTTATTTAATGGCCTACTTTTTCACTTATACGTTTCATAAAGTACTAAACGGGTAAATATGTAGGATAAAGGGCAAATAAATATTGAAAGTATGATAAAAGTTATGAGAGTATGTGAAAGCCCAGGATAGGGAACTTAATCTATACCCGGGTAACTTTTGTGTAATCTGTAAAAAATGTCAATTTAGTCAAGATTTTAATAGAATCTTTGAAATATTTTTAAGTATAACATTATGGGAAAAATAAATCAGTTTGTGAAAATTTAAAACATACCTGGTAACCTTGTATTATTCTTTGTTAACCATAGATGATAGACTAATGTTTAGTCAATTATACCGTAACTAATCCTAATAGTCGCGATTCATAAACACTCAGGGAAAATTCAAAACTATAAGTAAGAGAAAAATAATAATATATTAAAATTTTTATTTTAAATTATAGTTAAATTTAGTGTTTATGATGTCTGTTAGCGCGAGTGCAGAGAATTCGGGGACTGATGAACAGGTATGGAACACGAATTCAATCAAATATATCAAAACAAACATATACTTGAGTCTAGTATATGTGGGCAAAGTTTTTTAATGGGGGCCACAAAGTTTAAAAAATTCTAGAGGAGGGCCACAATTATAGAAAAAAAATGTATTTTGTGTTAAAACTTTTAATCATAATATTATAAAAACATTACAGCATTACACACAAATGTTACAAATTACCTTTTACATAAAATATTTAATTTAACTTTTATTCGAAGGCACTGCCATGGTAGGCGTATGAGACATATTGAATTGTTTTTGATTTTCCATAATATTTTCGAAAGCAGGTTCCAGCTGTTACAAAGAAACTTTCAGCATTGCAAAAAGATCTTCATCAGTCAATCAGTTTCTGAGTTACTTTTTCCACAATTTAATGGTTGAAAAAGTCTGTTCGCACACATAAGACAACTCAAACATCGCTATAATTTTCTGGGTGTGAGCAATCATCTTTGAGAATTCAGCTTTTGGCAGTGCTCTATAAAAATCTAGTTTTGTGGAATTGCTTTAAATGGGTACTGCACTGCATTTCAATAATTTCCAACTGCAATTCTGCAGATACATTTTCTGGATCTACATTAAACGGCAAGTCTCATCTATAAATTGGTTATTTGCTTGCAATTTTTTATTTAATTTAATATAGTGTTTGAGCAAATCAGTAAAACATGCAAAATAGGTATGCCAATCTTTGTGTTTGAAGATTTGGTAATCAGACCATTTGTCTGTTTTATTCTTTAAGAAATCTTGTATTTTCTCTTTGAAATTCCAAACCTGTTCAAATGTGTTATGTATGAACTTTGTGGGTACATTGATAAAAGTCAGTTTTGTGCTGTCATCTGAACTTGTGCATCATTTTATAAAGTTATTTGTAAAATGTGAGTATATAATAAAATGTATAACCACAACTTAACCATCTTACTTTCGTGTGATAAAAAAGGTCAGAATAACCTGCGTCAACTTCAATCAGAAATTATTGGAATTGTCGGTGTACCAAGCTCGGAGATCGAATCGTATTAATAAGTTTTAAAACCACATTAAGTACATGGGTAATATCTATTGAAATTTTACAAAAGACATCCTGCTGAATTATAAAATGTAAAAATACAAAAACATCATTAGAATTCTGGTTCCGAAAAATACCTGAAAATCCCACGTTTTTTCCAACTATATTTGGGGCCCCATCTGTAGTTATTTTGCATAATTTTGAAATAGGCGCATTTAAATTTTGTAGATCTTCGGAAAATTCGTTATAAATTATTTGCCCTGTTTATTTTCCATTTAACACTTGCAAATAAGTTAGCTCTTCAGTAATATTAAATTCGTCGTCGACGCCTCTAATAAAGATTAATAAGTGAGCAGTGTCACTTTTACCCGTATTTTCATCCATCGTCACGAAAAAATATTTAAAGTTTTCTATACACTGCCTAAATTGAGTCGACAAGTTTGATGCAGTGGTATCAATTCGCGTCGTTACTGTTTTTCGCAATAAGCTGACAGACTCACTTTTTAATTTTTTCTATACAATGTATATATATGTATATGTGTGTATATGTGTATGTGTGTATATGTGTATGTGTGTATATGTGTATGTGTGTATATGTGTATGTGTGTATATGTGTATATGTGTGTATGTATGTATATGTGTGTATGTGTGTGTATATGTGTGTATGTGTGTGTATGTGTGTATATGTATATATATATGTATATGTATATATATATTAGGTGTACAAATAAGTTTCCGCAGTTTTTTATAAAAAATTAGGAATTTATTGTAAAGGAAAAGTACATTACGTTTTATTCAAAGTATTTTCCATCATTTGCCACTACTTTTCCCCATCTTTCTGGCAACATTCGGATACCCCGTCGAAAAAACTCTTCATCTTTTGACGCTATTCACAAATCTACCCAATTTTTGGTGTCTTCATATGATGTGAAGCGCTGCTCAGACAGACCATGTGCCATCGACCGGAACAGGTGATAATCAGAAGGGGCTAAGTCTGGTGAATACGGCGGGTGGGGTAAAACTTCCCAGTTGAGTGTTTCCAAGTATGTTTTTACCGGCGCCGCAACATGTGGACGAGCATTATCGTGTAAAAGAATAATTTTGTCGTGTCTGGAGTAGTAATGGGCGCGTTTTTCCTTAAGTGCCCGACTCAATCTCATCAATTGTGTTCGGTAGAGAGCTCCAGTAATGGTTTCGCTTGGTTTCAGCAATTCATAATACACGACACCAAGCTGATCCCACCAAATACACAGCATGAGTTTTTTTCCATGAATATTCGGCTTAGCTGTCGATGTTGATGGTTCGCCGGGCTTAACCCATGACTTTCTCTTCTTTGGATTATCGTAGTGAATCCATTTTTCGTCACCAGTGACTATACGATGCAAAAAACTCTTTTTTTATTCCTGGCAAGCAGCATTTCACTCATGCATAATCGGCGTTCAACGTCTCTCGGCTTTAGTTCATATGGAACCCAATTTCCTTGTTTTTGAATCATTCCTAACGATTTTAAACGATGTGAAATTGCTTGTTGAGTCACTTGTAGAGTAAGTGCAAGTTCTTTTTGCGTTTGGGACGAATCTTCCTCCAATAGTACTTCTAATTCCATGTCTTCGTACACTTTCGGCCTTCCACTGCGTTCTTTGTCTTTAACGTCAAACTCACCGTTCTTAAACTTTTGAAACCATTCCTGACAACTTCTCTCACTTAAAGCAGCTTCACCATATGCTTCTAGAAGCAATCGATGCGCCTCAGCTGCAGATTTTTTCACATTAAAGAAGTAAATCAAAAGTTCCCGCAAATGATGCTTATTCGGAATAAAACTTGACATTTTTGCACGAAAAAAATTACGTGATGCTGATACGGAATCACTAGTACTTTAAGGTTATGGTGTTGCCAGATGACTAAACTTGGGATATTACGTTTTACATCTGACAATTTCTCCATAACCTTCTGGTGGGGCCATCTTTTGACAAACCGCGGAAACTTATTTGTACACCTAATACATATATACATATATATATATATATATATATATATATATATATATATATATATATATATATATATATATATATATATATATCTAGTCTGGCCATAAATACTGTTACAATTAAAAATAAAAAAATATTACATTTGAAGAATTTGGAATCTGTCATTTTTATACGATTGTTTATTGTGTTTTCTCGTTTTCGCGCCAATACAGTGTACAATATTTTGGGATATTAAAATGGAGTGGGGTGATAAAGAGAACCGAATCGCTGTAATTACATTACACAAAGTAGGTATGGAGCCAAAAGCAATTTTTAAAACTCTCCATACACTTGTTAGTAGTCAAATGTTTGTGTACCGGGCTATTAATAGGTACAATGAGACCTCCTCTGTCTGTGACAAAAAAAGACCTGGCGGGCCACATAGTGTTCGTACGAAAAAAGTGTTCAAAGCAGTAAGGGAAAGAATTCGAAGAAATCCTGTCCGAAAGCAAAAGATTTTATCTCGGGAGATGAAGATAGCACCTAGAACCATGTCGCGTATTTTAAAAGATGACTTAGGACTTGCCTATAAGAGACGCACTGGTCACTTTTTAACTGATAATTTAAAAAAGAATAGGGTGGTAAAATCGAAACAACTACTGAAGCGGTACGCAAAGGGAGGTCACAGAAAAATTGATAACTGGCCTCAACGTTTATAGGACTGTATTGCAGCCAATGGAGACCACTTCGAATAAGCTTTTTATATTTTTAATTGTTTTATATTTATGTATTAAACTAACACACTGTAAAGGTAATAAATGTTATTTGCAATTAAAAAAATATTTTTTTCTTTGTTACAATATTTATGGCAAGACCAGGTATATATATATATATATATATGTATATATATATATATATATATATACATATAAATGTGTGTATGTGTGTGTATACGTATATATATTATATGTATATATATATGTGTATATATATATACATATATATTTTTATTAAGCTTCTAATGTGCTCACAAATCCTTTCAGAGCTCTGATGGCGAGTCCATATGCATTAAATTTGCGTTGGAAGGAGAGCGGCTGTGTAATGCTGGTAATTACTGGATGGCAATCCTACGCTTTAAAGAGGCCATTCAAGCTGGCACCGATGACCTGGAGAATCTGTGTGCTATATACAGCCAATTAGGCAACGCCTACTTCTATGTGGGCTATTACAATGAAGCGTTGCAGTACCACAAACATGACCTCGCATTATCTAGGTTGGTTTGTTTAAACATTATCTTGTGTTCAGTACATTGTCTATAACTCTTGCCTCGCAGCATTTCTCAAGTTCATGTGTATATGAGATTTCTTAATTTTATATTTCACAAAATAAAATTAAGACATAATAAAAATTAAGATAATTTGGGGTGCTAATAATTTGGGATAATAAAAATTAAGATAAGATGGGATACAATGGTTTGGGCATATAGAAGATGGATGTATGATAATAGAAATTTACCTTGCAGATGGGGTTCGAAGGGTCGGTAGGGGAAAACTAAGGAGAAAACACCTTGACCAAATTGCTGAAGTTCTTAAAGAAAGGCCAGGTCAAAAGTGATGAGTGTTGATGAAGGAAAGAGAAGTACATTTTCTTTTCTTCATCTACACTCATCATCGAGATTGCAGCAGACGGAAACCTGTGATCTCTGCATACCCACACAGAAACAGGCGTGATCTGTATGTATGTTTTTTCTTGGGATATAAAGACAAATGAGCAGGCATGTCATCTAATGGAAATCACTCGACGCCTGCCATAGACATCCGCAGTGCCATAGGCATATCAACTAACTTTCGTATGCTCCTCTTTATGGTTCGTCTCTTAATCTATTCCCATATGTACATATGTATTTACATGTGTGTGTTAGCGTATTGATGATGTTCTGCAATGTTTAGACTACAGTGAAGTCGAAATCTCCAAGGCAAATGTTCCAGTCCTGGAGTGTTAAGCCTGTATTGATCATAATAAATACATAAGTTTTTAGTGTATATGATTATGCATTGCAAAGGTCACAGCATTTTATTTATTGGTATAAATTAAAAATGTATATATATATATATATATATATATATATATATATATATATATATATATATATATATATATATATATATATTAGTGAATCCCACGAGTCGCAAGGGAGGATGGAGGTCAGCCCCAGCAGAGCCCTGCATGCTGAGGTAAGGCACCATAGTACCCGGGGGAGCCCAATCCCAGGACTGTCGGCACGCTTGCGACTAAGCTCGCCCTTAGCCACGCATCCATTGGCACGGCAGATCGTGGACTGGCGGAGAGGAAGAGAAGGATAGAGAAAAGAAGAAAGGTCAGAAACGGAAATACGGTTTGGGGGAGTTACCAGACTCGGAATAAATATTTATAAATCCATACATATATTTATTCCGATGCGGGGATCGAACCCGCGACGGACTGACTTCGCGGGCGGAGGGCCCAGCCACTAAGCCAATCGGTCGCCAAAAAGCCAAAACTCTATCATTCCTAGTTCTTATTTTCACAGATTCTACGATTAAACACCTAGAAAAGTGTTTCATTACAATAATACAAAATATGTATTATTGAATCCAAAATGTTCGAACGTTAACTTTTTGCATGCATAGTCCATCTCGACCGGACCTTGCTCATTTAGCAGTTCCCTTGATGGTATATGGTATAATGATGCTATCCCTTCCATTAAAAACGCAAATTAAGGTTCAATAAATACGGAAACAATATAATGATGTTGATGAAATACTCCTTGACTATAGTATTGTTATAGTGACCTGAACATTTGACAAGTGTGTATGTTAAAACGAATGCTTTAATTTTAATACTCTCTCCGTTTACAGGACAATAAATGACAAACTTGGTGAAGCGATGGCTTCCTGTAACCTTGGCAACACTTTGAAGACGATAGGCAAGTTCCCTGAAGCCATTAATTACTACAAACAATACCTCGATATATCACGATCCATAGGTGACAAGCTGAACGAAAGCCGAGCACTTTGCAACCTTGGCAACGTGTACCACGCTCAAGGAAACCTGCATGGTGCAGGTCAAGATAATCCACGCCGTTTCCCGCGGCATGTTCGCAAATCTCTCAAGAAGGCTATTAGGTACCATAAGTGAGTACGTCATGTAGTTGTTAATAACTAACTAAAGAATTGACGTTCATTATTTTAGTAACGTATTTAAAACAATGTATAAGTACTGCGCATACAGCGACCACATACCATTATCAGGGCAGGGCAGGACAGGAAGCTAACTACGATCAAAATAAGATAATAAGATTAATATTGATTGAACCATTTTTTAAAAGAGTCATCTGCTTTCTCAGAGTCAGTGGGCGCAAGTCAAGTCGATTGATTAGTTAAGTTAATAGAACGATTAAGTTGAACTCTCTTCTATGAGATAGGAGGCAAACGGGAAAGCGTGTCACCAGATAGAAAGCAATAAACGTCGCCCATAGAAATCTGCAACACCATAGGTATTATAGTTGCGTTGCCGGTTTTTGATATACGCATGGGATAAAGGTTCCAAGGCGTGGCAGCTCAGGCACTTACAAAACATTAACTGCTCTTATTCCAATAAAAAAGTCTATATATTTTTTGAAATTATTTTGCAGAGAGTATATGGAATTGATGCGCAGCTTCGGCGATAGACATGCAATGACTCGCGCTTGTGTCAGCCTTGGCAACATATGCTACCTGTTGGGTGACTTTACGCGCGCCATCCGCTACCACACAGAGAGCCTTGCTATCACTCAGGAGATCGTTGCAATGTGGCTGAACGACAGACGAACAGCCACATTGGCAACTCACACATGTTCCTAGGACAGTTTGAGAACGCAGCTGAACATTACAAGTATGTCTACTATTTAAATATTAAGTAACTGAATAAAATAGACTTATTTGCTACCTGGTTATTATCCCTTTCATAATAACACTGTACCGACCGATCTAGGTTATACCTAGAAAACATTCCCAGACTATCTGCATTTAAAAGAATACTTTGAGTCTGCGAATTCAGAATGGGATATAACAATGGGATATGCTGCTTACATCTTGTGTATATATACGTTTGATAATACTAAATTGTGATGTGCAAAATAATAAATATGCTCGGCTTTATTTTTTAACTTTACTTGCTATGCGAATTCAGCGTTTTGATATATGTTTTATAGTTATAAAATTAATAATTGTAGCAGCCATTATATTATTCAGCTGAACTCCATGTATATTAAAAATATATTTTTCCAAGAATATTATTAATTCTTGCATCGTTGCAAATGCGCTCGCGTGCTTGCTTAATTCTCTTCTTAATCTGTTCGTTATATTGGCTCGCTTATGTAGTTGTGTATAACTTTTCAGTTTTTGCATAAGAAAAGTTATTCTGATCAGCAATTAAAAAATCCCTTCTCTTCACACAAGTTTAGTAAAAATGGATCCTATCGCTCTTAAGATAAGATTGCAGATACCAACACTGGCAATGAATGAACTGGTATAATAGTATTCGTGCAATCGAGTATTCACCATCAGAAGTGTAGCCTGACAGGCAGATGGGGGCTGCTATTTATTTGAATCGTAGAATTTTATCTGAGTTATAGCAGAATGAGATATGCTTACTCTACTATACTTGATCTTTAGCTCAAGAGTTGGGAGACGCTGCCGTGGAAGCACAAGCATGCCATTCACTCGGGAACACATACAGTCTGCTCAGAGAGTATCATGCCGTGGAGCAACACCATTCAAGGCATCTCACTGTGGCATCGGATACTTCACAATGGACCAATGGGACCGACAGCCTGTGCAGTGATCTTCGAGACGCATGCGAACTACGGACCTCTCTCCCACCACGCTCGCTCAGCGATAAGCTAGGATTGTGAATCAGCATTAAAACAACTCAAGTATAAGAAAAAACAATCAACATTCGGCACAAAATAGTCGAATTTTAGCTGAAAGAAATATTCATACCATTTCTATAATTTATATATGTAACTATTTATATGTAAAATACTATATATAAAAAACTATTATATTTAAATGTAACTATTTATATATTAGATACTTCTAAGTTCATCTTTTGATCGTAAATATATAACTGTCTAAATATTTTCCTTAACTTACTTTTTACCTTTCATTGAATCAGTTCAATAATTTCGATTCCTTTTTTTATTATGTTATACCAGACCACAAATCTGTGTAAATATAAATATATCACTACGGAGATGTACTGAAAATGAATATTTTAATTCAAACATACGGTTTCTAGAAATATATTGTTGTGTTAATACAACATATTAAGCAAATAGTTTAAGTATTAAATGGATTCTAGTCATAAAACATCAAGATTTTACCATAGAGAATGCTCGGAGGCATTGTTTGGAATAAATTTTGCCTCTTAATTGGATTACGACGTATATCTCATCACAAAAAGCGAAGGGAGAGCTTTTTGGTCGCTAGGCAACGCTCATACTGCGCTTGGCAATCACGAGAAGGCTTTGTATTACGCCAGAGAGCATTACAGCATTTCGAAAGAGGTTAGTATATATAAGATCTCATCCATTTGTTTCATTTTATTCATAACCCATATTAGACGACCGACTGAAATCTCCAAGAAAAAGAAACATAATCGTAAAATCTAAATTTTTTAAAAAAAAATAAAAATCCGAAATTTGTAAATTAATCCGCAAATGATCAATGCACAGATTTCATTTATATATGAAAGGATAGCTAATTTAAATAGTGATAAATAATTAAATAGTGTGTTATAGAAAATATATATAACTATTATTGGTGTAATAGGATATGATATACATATATTTATATATGAATAATAGAATAAAGTTGTTGAAACATACAAAGATAAATAATCGTTTCATTAAAGATATTACACATTTTCACAACACCTTTTACTGGACATAACTTTATTATAACTTCATTCCTTATTCTATCATTCAAAGTTACCTCACACATACTTCTTAATGCTCCCATTTCCACCGCATTCATTCTACTTTTACACTTCTGATTATTTCCCACAACTAATAAATTCAGTATATTCTCAAGAGAAACATTTTAAATCTTTTATATTTCTCGCACACATTATTCCTTAAATAAGCTATTTAAAGCGCTAGATTTATTTTACACCACTAAAGCCAGATTTAAAACAAACTTTTTTAATATTCTCTCAGACAACATCATCATCATTAAGGCATTACAGCCACGGGTAAGCCTTAGCCTGGTTTAGTACATTTTTCCAGTCGGATCTCCGTTTAGTTTTTTCCCTCCAGCCCCTCACACCGATTGTCCTTAAGTCCTATCTATCTCTCAGACAACAATTATCATTAAATATAAACTCTTGCCTCTCACACATATACATACATACACACACACACACAAATGTATATAAATAATCAAATATACCGCCGTGACCAAGAATTTTTTATATATTTTGATTGTAGGTTAAGATAATAAAATGTAAAATCGTTCAATTATGTATATAATTTTAAATTGTTTAAAATAAATAAATAAATTACCTTACAGCTTGATGTTATATTGAGAATGACTACAGCGTACATGAATGTAAGCAATCTGCGTAAGGTGCTGGGATGAGAAGTAGAGTCTACTAAATCTAATAATGCCTCGTGTTGAGACGAAACACGTATCGGGTGCAAGGTGGAAAAGTGGTGGGAGGTGGAGAGTGGCTGACGGCCGTTCTTTCGGTAAGATTTAGTTTAAGTTCCCCGTAAATCCACTTCTTCCAGTATAAAAACGCACATTATCATTTTACTGTTTTAGTTTGCTTGTCGCGGATCTTAGCTAAGAAAATGTTCTAACTGGTCCACGTATTAAAACAATAATAAAATAAAGTTTTTAATAACAATTTTCAAGTTAACAAATTTTTCACTTCTTTGCGGAAACTTTGTGGAAACAAAGCCATGATGATAAACTAATTTATACAAACAATTTTATTACGAAGCACGATGGTGCGCCCTCGTTCCATTCATAACTCATTAATCATCTTTTATAAAAGAAGATAGCTTTCATAATATGAAAGCTATCTTCTTTTATAAAAGAAAAGTAATTGTTTATGCAGAATAAGTAGTAATTGTGCATACATCGGTCATCAATGCAGTCAAAATAGTCCGCTGACCTCCCTGATAAACGAGGGGTGTGGGGATTACCCCACGCTAAATAGACACGTTGGATATTACAAATTTTTTTTGTGCAAGTTTTTTATTTTTAAATTTTTAAGTGATTGCTTTTTTTCATTCTCACGCTACTTTCGTTTTATTTTCAGAAACCAAGATTCCTTTCACTATGGCACCGAATAAGAGAGGTATTGTTTGGAAATACTACGAGAAAAATAACGAGAACACTGTCAAATGCCAACTGTGTAAAAAAATATTCAAACCGCTAGCAACACCTCTAATATTTATAACATATTAAAAATATTCATAAAGATACTTCTACAGTCACAAAGACATACTTCTAGCGTCATATGGAAAAGAGATTTAGATTCAGAACGTACCGTAAACGTTTACCAACCACCTCCTTAACGTCGAAAATGGACTCTCGAGAGATGAATGGTTGGTAACACTTCCAAAATTAGTACAGGCAACGACTGTGCTGGGGAATTACCTTTGAAACGTTCAGAAATCAAATGAAAGTAGTTTCGGAGAAATATACGCGTATTCATCTACTGGTGACAAAACAAAAAAAAATTAACAATGCAATACTATTTATGATTTTAAAGACAACTAATACTTTTTGAAAATGAAGAAAATTTTCGAAAATGAAGGTTTCTAGAACCTATTGAAAGTTACAGCACCTCACTACAATATTTCCAGCAGAGCCTCTGTGACACGCTGTTTAGATGGCAAATATGGCGTATTATCAACAATAAAGTAAAATAAATTATGCTCTTTAGAATATCTCACCTTAACAAGGAGATGAGAAGTTTTTTTTTCTATGGAATAGAAGGCCATAAAGTGGATAGTGATAGAGCCACGCTGCAGACGAATACTTTGTCAAGAATGGCATAATATTTGTCTGTAGCATGAATGGCCCGGTTCGCCCGGGGAAGTACCATACCACACTCCCACAGAAAAGCTCGTTTCCCTTCGTATCCCATAAAAAAAACGGCAAACCGAAGTTATACAATATAGCATACAAGCATTTAACTATGGTGACCACCTCAGTACCATCTGAAAGGTCTTTTTCAAAAGCTGCACAGGCGTCAACCCAGCAGAGAAGCCGACTTCGAGCTAAAAGTGTAAATTAAATTTTGTTTCTTAAAAGTTTAGATAAGAAATATTGGAATTTATAAATATAGTAAAGTCGATTCGTTTCTTAATCCTAGCTGTTTTTACTTATTTTACATATAAAATTGTTCCCCGTTTATTTTTATTACAGACTAGTGTAATAAATACAAATTACAAGCGATATATCGAAATATCGATATTTTTTGGTCGATATATCGCAATGTATCGGTACAACAACGAGATGTATTATATCGAAAAGTGTATCGATATTTTTTCTACGTGAACATCCCTACAGTAGATCTACTACGTATCTGTAACAATAAGTACTCTCCTTAACAAGTAATTTAGTCTCTGTGAGTCAAATGGTAAATATAGGCTGTGAGGTGAAATATGAAAAAGATGGTTAATTATATAATCAATTTATTATTTTGGTAAATTTTATTATAATATATAATAAAATGTACCAAAATAATAAATTGATTTTGACAGTTTTACTAATGCTAGCAATAACATGTATTCGTTGAATAATGTTACAAAATATACTATTATATTTTGTAACATTATATATATATATATATATATATATATATATATATATATATATATATATATATAATTTCACAGATTTACAAAAAATAACAGAAAGTGGTGGAGGAATTGAATTATCAAAGAAATTTGAAACTTAATCAAATTTGAACATAATGCTTAGAAGGCAAAATAAGTCGACAACCATTCAACAATATTGGCCCTAGAGCTTCTGAACCGCTTTAATTAATTCAGTTCTATTGGAGGTGCAAAATATGATGTAACTTAAAGATGATTGGAGTTTGTCTATTTTCTCTAAAATAAATCAGAAATTTTAGAAAAGTTTAAGGTATTCAAATATTAAGTAATGATACCTATAAAAAAAATAATAGTAGTACGCTCAGACAATGGAAAAGAATATATAAATAATGTGGACAATTAGAATTTATATCTAAGATCCACAACAAGCAAACAAAAGCAGAAAAATAATAATGTATGTTTTCTACTGGAAGAAGTGGATTTACGGGGAACTTAAACTAAATCTTACCTAAAAAAACGGCCGCCTACAACCTCCCAACCACTATCAACAACACCAAATACACGAGGCATGGTCAGTTATAATAGACTCTACGGAAGACAAGCGTTAAGGAACTTAAAACACACATTATTATTTTATCTCTTTTTGTTTGCTTGTCGCGGATCTTAGCTAGCTAGTAAAAGTTCTTACTGTCGACACAGTAGTGGATTTCCGAAAAGTAACGCCTGACATTAATCATCAATTAACCATATAAATAATGCGTTTAATTTGTTTTTGATTAAATCAGGTATCTAACATCAAACTTCAAACCCGTATACGCCTGAACAAAATGGCTTGGCAGAACGTATCAATCGCTCATTGGTAGAAACGGCCAAATGCAGTGTATGCGAAAATATTTTTTTTTCTAATCTACTGTGATGCGTCAATCCAATAACTCATATAGGTTTAATTGATTTAATGATTTATCAATACTTACCTCTAAAATAGAATATACGCGATTAAAACTAATTGGGTACTAAACAAAATCCGTTTGCCGACTGTCAGTTTTCTTTCATAGCAGCAGAAAACGCAAGGCAATATACCATGAAAAGAATGGAACAACTGCATGGACATAACGCCAATGGGAAGTTCTAGGCTATGGAGCCATGCTGCCAAGAATAGGGATCTATAGGGGAGAATTGTGGAGGAGGCCAAAACTCATCGTGGGTTGTAGTGCCAATGACAGAAGAATGTCTCATCTAACTTAATTATTAGAAGTTTAGAAAAAAACTCTTCCAACAAAGTGACGTAGAAAAATGTAAACTTTGTCCTATGTTAATGGATTTGGATTTTAAGTGACACAAAGCTGTATATTCGGGTTTGAATTTATAGCTTTGTCTCGCTTAAAAATCAAAATATTATCTCAAATTAAGAGTTTGTTAAAACTGCAATTGTTTCTGGATCTGTTTCGATTATCGCAGTGCCGGCGTACGTTCGTCAGCGGGCCTTGAAATTGAATTCATCAGGGGACAAAAGCGTAGCCTTTAGCGACAAAAATGTTGAGGGTTCAATCGGTTCCAGCAAAGCATCCGTACTTCATTTATAAAAAAAAAAAATTTCAAAACAGAACCCAACTGTTAACCGTTAGTTCAATCGTGCGGTGACATTAAAATGCTAACAACATGTCACAGATAATAGTGACAAAGTTTATTCAAATATTGACAGACATAGGTTTAAAAATTCCTTAATTCGTGTTAAAAATTTCTCTCTCTTTAAAAATAATTAAATATAATAAAGTAAATATCTTTAAACTCAGAGCTCCACATTAAGATTTTCAATTATACCACACAAATGATAAACTGACTCCCGATAAACACCAGTGGGCTATAAAAATATTTGAAAGAAATGAAATCTTCTAGTACACTCGTTCCCGCTTAGTTTAGTAAATGCCTCAAGAATTGTGATGGGCGACGGTCTCCTTATTATTTGTGATCGAGGAATTGTTTTACTTACTTTTTTTAATTTACCTTCACGGTAGGCTCTTAAGTGCTTTATAAGTTCAGTTTTTAATTTTTCATATTTACCCAGGTAGTAGGTAGGAGGTGAGGAAATTATAATATCCTTGACCTCTTTGGAAAATTGGTGGTCAAGTTGCTTGATAATGTAATTGAATTTCGTCCCGTCCGCAGTGATATTCGATTTTGCGAATTGCCCTTCAACCTGCGCGAACTATATTTTAGGTTCTTCCGGCCAAAAGGTGGGACACGTATATCCGATCTAAACAATTCTGAAGAGCTAGCAGTAATTTGCTCCTCATCCTTATTTGTCATTGAGATATTATTTCTAATTCTTTTATTGAGAAAAAAATGAAATTGCTTAACGCTCGTAACTTGTACTACAAACTATTTTTTATATTTAAACTACCCAACAATTGTTTTTTTTTTATCAAAACTATTTATAATAATTGAATGATACACTAATTTTTAATATTTTTTTTTTAAATTGCTTAACAATTGTTCACTGAGACAGTTTCGTCATTCGAATTTTATAGCACAATTTACAGCTGACTTAAGACACATCTCGAAAAAATAATTTCGTCGCTGACTCATTAAGCAGAATAGAGGAGGTAGAACTGTCAATAGATTTCCCTCAGCTAGCTAAGGCATTAGATCCAGAACTAAAGGATATGCTGGAGCGCGGAACTTCATTGCGTCTAGGCAAGGTGAAAACCCCTACGACTCATGAGGAATTATATTGTGACGTTACTACACCCGTTTCGAGACTTTACGTCACGAAGCGAGTGCGCAAGCAAGTTTATGATGAAGGCATCATCAAGCATTAAGCCATCCCGGTGCTAAAGCAACAATCAAATTAGTTGGAGAACGCTATGTATGGCCCGGTTTAAAGAAAGATTGCCGAGAGTGAACCAAATGCTGTTATGCATGGCACATTTAAAATACTACGCACCAGATTCTGCCACTTTGATATAGACATTTTCGGACCGCTGCCAATATCCCAAGGTATATAAATACTGTCTCACCGCTATTGATAGACTCACAAAATGGCCGGAGGCCATACCGATTGCTGGTATATCGGCAGAAACAGTGGTAAAAGCATTATTGTCAGTGAAGACGTGTTGAGGCTTCGAGTTGAAGTTAAAAGAAATCCGGGTTTACTTGCAAACTTTCTATTTATTACTTGTACACACACGGTATATTACATACATGGATGGTATTTTAATTGTATAACAAAGTGATAAAAATTGTAAACAATAGTTATATTAAAATTGCGCGGAACGAATATGATGCGTGTCGTCGCTATTCGAGCGGACGGAGAAGTGGACGAGGCACTGGGTGTACAATGTTGCCACACTAAAAACAATGTGGTGTGTACAGACGCCACATCAGGTTGGATTGGTCGCTTCGGATGACCTGTAGAAATTATAACAGACACAATTTCAGTCATCTCTTTTCCAATACCTATCCCAAGTAGTAGGATTCAGCCACAAGAGAACTACAGCTTACCATCAAATTTTCAATGGTATTATTGAAAGGTTTCATAGACAGTTGAAAGCCGCAATATCCTGCCACAATAACGTAAACTGGACTGAAACGCTTCCATTAGTTCTTCGCGTAAAAGGAAGACGTCCAAGCATCGTCAGCTGAACTCGTACATAAGAAAACACTAAGGCTTTCGGGAGAGATCTTAAACCCCCATATAAATACAACCACTGACATAACAGCTTCCGCACGCCTGGGAGAATTTGCGATTCTCGATTAAACCGCAACCCACGTCAAGGCATTGTAACAAGTCAATATTTGTATACAAAGAGCTTGCCACTGCTACCTACGTCTTCCTGCGAAATAATGCTTACTGTCGACCGCAGCAACCTCACTACACTGTACCGCACCGTGTTCTAGAAAGTAACGAAAAAGTGTTTAAAATCATGGCAAACGGGAAAATACATATCGTGCCCATTGATAGATTGAAACCGGCATACATACATGTAAATAGATACTCCAACAAAATTAAAAGAATATACACTTACAAAGGTAAAGTCGTCAATAACACTACAACCAGAAGTACCTAACACGGAACGAAAAACAGGATCCGGTAGACAAATCATATTAACAGACTGTTATCGCCCGTTGGCGCGGTCTCTGGAAGGAAATAAAGTGGTGTTACTTTATAAATAAAATAATTAATATATAACATAATTAATATATAAAAAATAAATAATTCATTAAAAATAATATAAATAGTCGCCAAGCGGTGTTCCGCTTGAGCTTGTGATTGGACGCCTAAACCGAACGGCGCGACGCTACCGCCGTGCCGCGGCTAACATTCAGTCGAGTGATATAAACTGGTGAGTTCGTTTACGCTTTTAAATTAGTTATTTCATCTACCCACGATTCTTATGTGTGGTTTCAACTTGCGGCCCAAGGTTCTTAGTTCCTATAATTGGTAACGCTATGAATTTCGGTATATTTATAGGGACAATAATAATTGATACATAAATGTACAATTAACATTTATTTGAACTAGAGTACAACTACAAGTGGAACGACATTTACGACCGTTAAAGATTTTAATTTCTTAATACTTTGTTTTTTATGTTTTGTCTCACGCTAAAGGGTACGGTAAAATCACAATTATGTCTAATATTATAATTATCCTGTATTTACATATTTTTCTCTAAATAATAATATTATTAATATAAAATATATAAAAAAAATCTCTATAAAAATAATATTATTACTAGGGTTATTTATCCTTCGTGGCGGGATAAACCAAGCAGACAAGAAGGATTATGCATCCAAAGAAAGAAAACTCACGAGCCTATCTAGACGTGCACAATATGGCTGCTTTTTGAATTTTGAAGTTAACTCATTTACCTAATCCTAAGTTGGACAGATGGACGTCCAAATTTTTAAAGATAAGTCCATTCACAGAGACCACTATGGGTACAATGACAGTTGAACTTATAACTTAATATTATAATATTATTAAGGTTTTAATTTTAGCTATTATAAAAAAAAAAAACGTCTCAAGAATAGTTTTTCTATTTCTAATACTCAAGAACAGCTTTAGCCTAATTGAAATGAAGTTGCCCTAATCATAAAGATGATTGTTTTATTCTACCTACCATTTGTCTATTTATCATCATATCTCATAATCATATTTCTAACACTTGTGCTTAAGGTTTATGTGGTATGATCATCAATATATTTATCATTTCTGTGTTATGTGTATGTTAACAAAGAAATATAGGTATTGCATCATTGGATAGTGATAAAAGCTTAGTGCATATTTGATTTAAGATTATCTTTTATTTTTTAAGCTGAACTGTTATATTAAAGTGAAATAAATTATTGAGATTCTATTTTAAATTAATTCATGCTCGAGTGTAATTCATAACTCATTGCATTTTTACAATATAAATTCGTTCTATTGGATATAAGAAGTAGTAAATAACTAATATACATTTTATGGCATTATAAATTAGTAAGATAACTTTTAATCAAATGTCATTGTCATTTAGTTGCATTATCCTTGAATTCTTGCATTTATTTTTCTTTTTTTTTCAGTCTGCAATATTTTCTTATATTACATATAAACTGTAGATTCTGAAAACAGTTAAGACTACATAGTACCATGTCAGAAATGAAAGAAGATTTAATTAACACTTGGCTACAATTGCCTTTGGAAGGAAATAACTGTATTACCCCTGAAAAATTTACCCACTCCACTCCAGTCATGAATCAGACTCATGTAGTTGCACCTATAGGTCGACTTATAAGCTTTGATACTCCCTCGCCTCTCATAGTTATTACTAGTCCTGCAGATATGAATCCACACACACTGAAAGAGTTTCAAGCTGTAATAGAAAAGTTAACAGCCAAAGAAGAAGAAGTTCAAAAGTTAAACGAAATTAACAAACAATTGAGAGAACGCTTGGAAGACTGTGAAGCACAATTAACAGACCTAACTGAGCAAAATAACGAACACATAAAAAAAGAAAGATTTCTTTCACAGCTTGTAACACAAAAAATTAATAACTATAAACAAACGTGTGCTGCTATTGCGAAGCAATATGAACCTAAAATATTATCTCTAGTAACTTCGAAAGAAGCTGATACAGAAAGATGGACAGAAGAGAGGACTAAATTAGTGAGAGAGAGAGAAGAACTTGAAGGTTATTTAGTAGCAACAGAGGATTGCTTTAATTTTTTGCATGCTAGGTATGAGAGGTGCAAATCTATAATTAAAAGCTTTAAAAATAATGAAGAAATCTTGAAAAAGGCAGTTCAAGAAAATAATAAAACCATAGAAAAACTAAATGAAAGATATGAGACACTAAGAGAACATGCTTATGAGCAAATAAACAAAGCAAATTTAGAGATAAACTCTGTCAAGAAGTCTCATGAGTTGGAAATCTTGAAACTAAATATAAAGTTAAAAAAGAATGAGATACATACATCCTCATTGGAAGAATCACTAGCGCAGAAAATTAAAGCAAATTTGGACCTCACGGCTATTTGTGATGAGCTGATCAACATGTTGGCCTAACTCATTACTCACACACCAGCATATATATTGACTCTATATTAATATTATGATTAATACATTTGCATCACTCTTCATTTTTAATATTAAATTATTGATATTGACAGTTGAAAGGCAATAGGAAATAAGAGTAAATTCTTACTAAATTGATTCATACATAAGTTATGTAAATAATTAAGTAATGACTAAATTTCTGAAAAAAAAAATGTGACCGTGTTAAAATTGAAAAATGGATTTATTTTTAATAACTTTTCTGTACATTTTTTGTTTGTTTTGACTCTCCTATAAATCTTTTTCGGTTCTTCTTGTTCTGTTCTCTCTGTGTTCTTCTCTCCAAAAAATTTCACTTACTTTGCCTTTCAAATATCAATTTATTGTGTATATTATATTATGTTAATTTATACTATTTATGTTAATTTATACTATTTATGTTAATTTATACTATTTATGTTAATTTATACCATTTATGTTAATTTTTATGTGTTGCTGTTGAATGTCCTTTGGTGCTTGTTTGAAATAGAATTTAAACTCTGAATTTAATATATAATAATGAAATTATTCAAAAAAAGACTTACATTACATGGGCATCATTTCATATGTCCAAATTAGAGTTGTGATATTGTGATATTTGTTATATATGAAAATGTTTCATATATTGAAAATGTTTTTAATATGATATTAAATTATAATTATAGTAAAAATTATGTAGGCAAGTTAAATAGTTGTTAATATTACTAGTCACTCTAACTACAGCAATCTCTAGAATATAACTATATCTCAAATAATTATAAGTAATAAAAATCATTATTTATTTTATCAGATTTTTATTTATTCAAAGTCACTTTGATGTCAAAATAATAGAAAATGTATTATATGGACAACATCTGCTAGTAACTAAAATATAATATAGTGAACATTCTTATAACAACTCCTGAAAGTGCCATGGACTACTAATTGGCTCAGTGGAGGGGCCCCCTGCCCACGGATTCAATGGTAGCGGGTTCGATCCCCGCATCAGAATAAATACATGTATGGCCAGTTTCCCATAAACACCTAGTCCTTTTCCACCTGTACATAGTGATTTGAAATTCTCTACAGTTTTAGAGTCAATATCAGCTCCTAACTCAATAACATTGCACCTTATTACCATATGTAATAAGGTGCAATGTGATCCAGTAATACAGCAATATATTTATAATTTTCTACAGCATACTTAAGATATACATATGTATAATTGCCCGTAAGCGGTCTATTATGAGCGGTATGGACCGGTATGGACATGATTTCTGATAAAATAGTGTTATATTAGTTTGACCTATAAAATAAAATTAAAACGGATCAAATTTAAAAATGACGAAATTGAACTAGTTAAGATAGTCGTAAGAAATACTAATTTAAGAATTAAAAAATAATTAAAAATAACTTTAACAATAAACATATCACCTAACTATATGTATTTGATTACATCATATATCGTAGGCCTAATTATAAGAGTTTGTTAGTTGATATGAGTAAATTTTACAGAAACAAATAAAATACCATTAAAATATATATAAATTTTTTTCGTGGGTAATCAACGCCGCCCATAGACAACCGCGACACCGCAGGAGTCGCGGAATCTTTGCCGGCCTTTCAGATATGTGTAGGCTTGTTTTTTGAAGGTGCCAATGTTGTATCGTCGGCCTAATTATAAGAGTTTGTTAGTTGATGTGAGTAATTTTTACAGAAACAAATAAAATACTATTAAAATATATAATATATAAATTTTTTTCGTGGGTAATCAACGCCGCCCATAGACAACCGCAACACCGCAGGAGTCGCGGAATCTTTGCCGGCCTTTCAGATATGTGTAGGCTTGTTTTTTGAAGGTGCCAATGTTGTATCGGTTCGGGAAGACCGCCGAAGGTAGCTGATTCCACAGAGTAGTTGTGCGTGGAAAGAAATTTCGAGAGCAGGGCGCTGTAGTAGATTGCCACTCATTCATATGGTGAGGATGAAACTTTTCTTTACGGGGAGTTGTGCGGTTGTGGAATTCGGCGGCGAGAATTATTTCAAACAATTCCTCGGAGCACTCCTCATGATAAAAGCAGCTGAGCACACCCAGCTTTTCGAAGCCAGCTTGACCTTTTCTTCCCAGATGACCGCGAAACTGGACGTCATACGATATGTTAGTGATATTATATCACTAACATATCGTATGACGGAGGAGAGATCAGATATGGCGGAGGAGGTCTTGCCATGTATAATCGAAAATATATTCCTATTTTAATAGTGCATATGTTAGCACAACCACCTCCATCCATTTTTGTTGAAGTTGTAGGTGTTCATTATTATCCGTCTTCCCGTGTAGAGTTCTTTGCTTCTTTATTATAGGGAAGACCACGGAAAACATACCATAACCAAATTGCTAAAGTTTTTAAGAAAGGCTAGGCCAAGAGTTTCCTTAACCAGCGGGCTTTCATGAGGATAGTAATGAGTGTGGAGGAAGCAAGGAAAGTATGTTGAGATTGTAGCAGATAAAGATCTGTGGTCTCTGCCTACCCCTACGCGAGACAGGCGCGACGATATGTATGTATGTATAATTTATATTTATTATTTTATGTAAACTAACATCTAATCTAATAATCCGACATTACAATATAAAATTAACAATAAAAATTTTGCCATATGTAATTCTGCATCAAACATTTTTAAACGTAACGTAATTTCTCACACAGTCGGCACAAATATTTATCTCCTGTTTGAGTTAACTTGGTGTACTTTTTCACATATACGTTTCATAAAGTACAAAAAGGGTAAATATTAGGTCGGGGCAAAAATATTTTCGTATTGTTAATACAAAAGAAAATATTTTTAGGTATAATTTTTTATTTATTTATAATATGTATGTGCCGTTTTGATCGATGACTTGTTGTTTGTTTGTTGTTGATCTTGTGGGTAGTGCCATGATCCCATTCCTGTAGAAATTTTGAGATTTTTGATAAATAAATCTGATAGGTGTTCACAGTGTTCTTTTGAGGTTAGCTTTATGTTTCCTAAAGAGTTCTGCAATGACCGAAACAGGTGAAAATCTGATGGAGCAAGGTCAGGGCTATACGGAGGATGCATCAACACATTCCAGCCAAGCTCTCTCTATTTTTGCTGCGTGGCTATAGATGAGTGCGGTCTGACGTTGTCATGGTTTCTCTCACTGAGATCATGGGGTACCCAAATATCACGTTTTTTCTTGTACCCAGACTTTCGTAAATGACGTAAAACTGTTTTATCATCAACATCCAGTTCTTCAGCAATGTTGTAGCTACTAACATGTCGATCTTGCTCCACTTTCTCTCACTCAAAGATGGCACTGGTTTTATCTGTGACAGGGCGTCCAGAGCGAACCTCATCTATCACACTAAAATTTCCAGACTTGAAACGCATTAGGTCCGTAAACCGCACAAATTTTATTCGCGGCGTTCGTCGCATTTTTACCTTTTTTGTAATAAAACTTTAAAATGTACCGAATTTCTTCGT
The DNA here is from genome assembly GCA_031353405.1 of Baronia brevicornis. Taxonomy (NCBI): domain Eukaryota; kingdom Metazoa; phylum Arthropoda; class Insecta; order Lepidoptera; family Papilionidae; genus Baronia; species Baronia brevicornis. The sequence goes on along the minus strand of JASFAT010003225.1, from coordinate 570,800 downwards.
CACATCCGTTCATTTTGCTTGCTTGAAAAACGATTGAAAAATGGCGGGAACTAGTTTTTTTTTTATTTATTGCATCTTCAGAATATCACATTTAATAATATTAAAACCAGCCAGTTACATTCAGTACAGCCAAAGAGGTTTGATTACTAATAATACATTCAAAATACGAAAATACTTTTGCCCTGATCTATTATGTTGATAAAAGGTAAATAAGTGTTGAAAATTTTATAAACAGAGTTTGAAAGTATCTGAAAGTCCAGGACAAGGAACTTAATTTGGGCAATTTACCCGGGTAACTTTTGTATAAACTATGGAAATTATCAATTTAGTTAAGATTTTAGTAATCTTTGAAATAAAATATTTTTGAAAGTGTAACATTATGGGAAAAATAAAATATGTTTGTGAAAATTTAAACATACCTGGTAACCTTGTATTATTCTGTGTCAACCATAGATGATAGTCTAATGTCAAGTCAATTATACCGTAACTGACCCTAATAGTCTCAAATCGTAAACGCCCAGGGAAGAAAGAATATTCAAAACTACAACTATGAGAAAAAATTAATATATTCAAATTTTATTTTGAGTTATAGATAAATTAGTGTTTATGATGTCTGTTAGCGCGAGTGCAGAGAATTTGTCGACTGATGTACAGGTATGGAAAGCATTACGTTATGAATTCAATGCAAATATATCAAAACAAAGATATACTAGACTATAAAAATATAAAGTGCATGTAAATAGTAGTAATTTCAATTTCATACGTTTATTTCTTATTTATTTGTAAGTGCCTCATGAATACTTCTATGAGTCACGCTATAGCGGTCTTAATACGGATATAGCTATTATCTAGAGCCTGTAGCCTTGTCTACACAACAAGACCCCTCCAAGCTTATTTTTACCATATAGAACTTATGTTTTCATCCTCCTTATTTCATAATTAGGTTAAATCTTATCACTGCTTCAAACTCATTGTCTATTATTCATTATAACACATAATTTATTATTATGTTATTAAAATAAAACTTTTATTCCTAATAGTTATCTTTGGGATATGGTGCTTAGTAATTTTATTTAGCTATAATATAATGAAACATTAGTCTTAGAGTTTTTCATTCATAGCCTATGACATCATTATTTCATTAAAGGACATATTTATGTTCATTGTATGTATGGTCCGAGTCATGCAAAAATTAGTGATCAATATGACCAAGTATTGAGAAAAATTTAAAAAGATTCATTCATTCATTTGAATGAACGGCTTTTAATAGTGCCAAAATAACACCAAAGATTTGCCAATGTCAAAATAAACACTAAAGCTATTATCATTGTTAACCAAATGTGTCTAATTGTGGGGAATACCCATTTTTCTCTTAACCAAAAACAATTATATACATATATACTTAACAAAAAACAATTTTTCCTTGATATATAGATAGATAAATCTATTCTTTATGATATATAGATAGAATAAATATAATATATATAATAAATGTGTTACTTATTAGGTATAATATAAGGTCTCTGTGCTAATACAATTTTTATTGCGGTAACAAACAGTATCTGTGTTTCTTACCTTTGTCTGGACTTAATCAAGTAATCAGTCTAATTTAGAATAACTTCATACTGGAATTTTAAAATGTTTAGTCAAAAAAGTATTAAAAATGCAATCATTATTAATTATCATATTAACAAACATTATTTATAATATTCTCTGAGGGTATGCTAAACTTCCGGTGGAGTCAGACGGTTTGTGCCTTATGGCTTTATTACAATTAATTATATAATCACTTAAAGAGATTATCAAATTTTCACATTTTTCCAATAAAATTTATTGTTACATATAACCAAAATTTCTCTTTCAAAGGGTTTTACATTTTTTGGTTTTGTAAAAAATTCCATTTTGTTGACAAAAACTCTTTTTTAAGATTTTCCTAATTAAAATAGTTTCAAACACTCCATACTTCTCTCACTTACCATCGTCAGCTTCTTTCCATGCGTACCGGAAACAAACCGGTTGTGAAAAGCATGTGAAAAATGTTTGTCAAGGTCAATAGTTTGAGTATTCTTGGCACCACACATGATGTTTTTAACTTCGTCCTGTGACATGGGTGCCACTGGTTCGTCCACTGGTGGTACTGAATTTCGACGCGCGACTTCGTCGTCGCCATGCGCGATGTGGACAAGATACAGGATGGAACGGTTGGGTGCAGAGAGTGCACTGGGTCTCCTCCAGACTGTCGGCTAAACATTCCGCCTTCTCTGAGTCATTAAACGCGATGGGAGTAACGCGGTGAAGAGTAGCATTTTCTTATTCCTTTATCCAGAAGAAGCATCAAAAACAAATCCGAGAAATAATATTGTGTGTGTGTGTGTATGTACATGACGTGTTTCGCCTTAACACAAGGCATTCTCATCTAATAGACCATAAAAGACAACTGTTGCCCACAACGGATTTGTTTTTCGCGGATCTTATCAAGATAGTTGTTGAATCTCCGTCAGAACAGGTCCAATCATCACTTTAAAATATTATTGACATTCGATTTGATACATTGATAAATTGTATTATAGAATTAATAATAAGGATACTATGTAAATAAGGAACTTAACCATATTATTATAAAAAAACATTATTATACGGTACCATTGGCGCACAAGTTTATTTCCCGCCTTGTTGAATTATGTGTGAGCGCTTGGAAGTTCTGAGAAACTTAGATACTCAATACGTCTAACGGGAGGAAGTTATACTGGAAAATAGGTTTAGTTCCAGGAAACCTTGCTTCCTTTACTATATTACAGTGAAATACAATCGAAGTTTCCTGAACATTTGCAAACTAAAATAAGCCGCGCCGTTGTTGTTGTCTTTGAGATTCAATTGTATTAGTGTGCTGATATACCTAGGTTGTTTCGAAAATTGTTAGCCACAAAATAAATATATAATTTATTTTTTTGAATTATAAGCTAATTTAAACAACAAAACTCCTTGGTTTAAATTCGTTGACCAATTATGTGTACTCCTTTTTTTAAAAATATTGTTAAGGATGCCGGCGGGATAGCTATTAGAACCATCGACTATTTGACATCTTCGTGGGTACAAGTTCCCCATTCTCTATACAGCGTGCGCGTCTCTGTGCTAGCTCCATTCGATTTCATTTTATTTCCCACAGTAAAAAAAATATTTTTCGTGGGCAAAAATTTAACACCTATAAATTGAGGATTTTTCATATTCGTACTATTTTTGAAAATCACTAACAATTTTTGGAACAACCCATGTACATGATGTGGACATTTGTTCATTTATAACGATAAAATAAAACCCCCTGATTTGTTCCACACTGACAGTGTTGACAGTCAGTTGACAGTGGCTCCCCTGTTCAATATTTATAAGTCCAAAAAAGAATTTCACTTTTGATTGTATCTAACGGATAATCCGCTTGAAAACTTCGTATTCACTTCAAAATATATCTCATTTTTATACCTAAAGTAAGAAGTTTATTTTGTTGTTCGCTTAAAATCAACTCATATGGACTTATTAGTACCCGGAGGAGCCCGATCCCGGGACGGTCGGCACTCTTGCGACTAAGCTCGCCTTTAGCCACGCATCCATTGGCACGGCAGACCATGGATTGGCGGAGAGGACGGGAAAGGATATAGAAGAAGCTTGTGAAAAATCACATCTTTGTTTATTAATATTTTTCTCACTTTTTCTATCATCGTAATGATAATGTATCACCAACCTACATCAAATTATCCGAAATATATCCGAAATATAGAAATCGGTATTAGCGATAAAATCGCCATTTGTATATAAATATAATATTACAATAAATAATTGTGTAACTTTGTTTTTGGTGTACAAAAGAGAATATATCTATCTATCTGATAAAGCTACTAAAGCTACGTAATTGTAACATTACGTGATATAAGAAATTAATATTTCTCCTTCGTATTGTATGACTAATATTTATTTATTGACATATTTCTTCTTCTGCATTATAAGAGTGATGTATTTATTTATCGACAGAGGAAATTGGATAAATCATTTTTTTTTAAACCTCAAATGTGCTCGCAAATCCTTACAGAGCTGTGATGGCGGATCCATGTGCATGGAATTGGCGTTGGAAGGGGAGCGGCTGTGTAAAGCCGGTGATTGCCGGGCGGGTGTCGCGTTCTTCCAAGCGGCCATTCAAGCCGGCACCGATGACCTGCGAACTCTGAGCGCTATATACAGCCAATTAGGCAACGCCTACTTCTACTTGGGCGATTACAATAAAGCGATGCAGTACCACAAACATGACCTCACGTTAGCCAGGTAGGTTTCCTTAAACGTTATCTTGTATTTAGTACATCTAGTCTATTAACACTTGCCTCGCGGCATTTCTCGAGTACATATATATGTGGAATTTCTCAATTTCTTAATTTTATTTGACACTTCGAGGTCGGGGCAAAAGTATTTTCGTATTTTGAATGTATTATTAGTAATCAAACCTCTTTGGCTGTACTGAATGTAACTGGCTGGTTTTAATACCATTAAATGTGATATTCTGAAGATGAAATAAATAAATAAAAAGGAGAGATTCCCGCCATTTTTCAATTGTTTTTCAAGCAAGCAAAATGAACGTATGTGACGAAGAAATTCGGTGTATTTTAAAGTTTTATTACAAAAAAGGTAAAAATGCGACGAACGCCGCGAATAAAATTTGTGCGGTTTACGAACCTAATGCGGTATCATAAAGAGTAGCACAAATGTGGTTCACGCGTTTCAAGTCTTGAAATTTTTGTGTGAAAGATGAGGTTCGCTCTGGACAGCCCTGTCAGCCAGCCAGCCATCTTTGAGAAAGTGGAGCAAGATCGACATATTAGTAGCTACGACATTGCTGAAGAACTGGATGTTGATGATTAAACAGTTTTACGTCATTTACGAAGTCTGGGTACAAGAAAAAACTTGACATTTGGGTACCACATGATCTCAGACCGCACTCATCTATAGTCACGCAGCAAAAATTGAGAGAACTTGGCTGGGATGTGTTGATGCATCCTCCCTAGCCCTGACCTTGCTTCATCAGATTTCCACCTGTTTCGGTCATTGCAGAACTCTTTAGGAAGCATAAAGCTAACCTCAAAAGAACACTGTGAACACTACTTGTCAGATTTTTTAAATCAAAAATCTCAAAATTTCTACAGGAATGGGACCATGGCACTACCCACAAGATGACAACAAGTCATCGATCAAAACGGCACATACATATTATAAATAAATAAAAAATTATACCTAAAAAAAATATTTTACTTTGTATGAACAATACGAAAATACTTTTGCCCCGACCTATTGTATATATATATATATATATATATATATATATATATATATATATATATATATATATATAATAGGTCGTACCATACAATCTATGTGCCCAAACCATAACTTAAATGGTTTGGGCACATAGATTGGATGAAAGATAACTGATAAAAGAAATCAACCTTGCGATGGAAGGGTCGGTAGGGGAAGACCAAGGAGAACATACCTTGATCAAATCGCCGAAGTTCTTAAGAAAGGTCAGTTCAAAAGCGATGAGTGTGGATGAAGGATAGAAACTGTCCCGAGATCGTAGCAGATTTAAACCTGTGATCTCTGCACACCCCTATGGAAACGTGATAATCATATGTATATGTACAAAATATCCTTCTGACTGTCGTATTAGAAGGTTATTTTGTAGTCGTGTTCGTCGAATTTTATTTTAAAACGCCATCTTTTATCAAGTAACTTTCGTATGCTCCTCTTTATGGTTCGTCTTTTAATCTATCTATCTTTTATTTTAATACTCTCCCCGTTAACAGGACAATAAATGACAAACTTGGTGAGGCGAAGGCTTCTGGTAACCTTGGCAACACTTTGAAGGTGATGGGCAAGTTCACTGAAGCCATTCAGTGCTGCAAACGACACCTCGATATATCACGATCCATAGGTGACAAGCTGAGCGAAGGCCGAGCTCTATACAACCTTGGCAACGTGTACCACGCTCAAGGAAAGCACCTGGGTCGTGCAGTTCAAAATGATCCAGGCCATTACCCCCGGGAAGTTCGCGAATGTCTCATGCAGGCTGTTACATACTATGAGTGAGTACAAAATGTAATTGTTTATGACCAAAGTGATGTTCAATGTTTTAGTAACGTAATTAAAACAATTTCTAAGTACCAACAATTTTTAAGAATTTTTTTTAATGCGACTAATGATACTTCAATACTCATGTATTTTAAATTTCGTTTCAAAATATCCAATACTGGTCACGTGGTTTGTGAACAAGTGATGTAATACACTTTGATTAGCGTTTGCCGTCACGGGACTTAATAGTGGTAAAAATAACTGTACGTCATACGTATATTTATTCCGATGCAGGGGCGCCACTGAGCCAATTGATCAGTTAAGTTAATGGATTAATTAAGTTAAGCCTTTTTCTATGTGAAAGGAGGCAAACGAGAAAGCGTGTCGCCAGATGTAAAACAATAAACTTCGCCCACAGACGTCTGCAACGCTATAGGTATTACAGTTGCATTGCCGGTCTTTGATATACGCATGTTTTGTTCCAAGACGTGGTAGCTCAGGTTCTTACAAAAATTTAACTGCCCTATTTCAATAACAAAGGTGTCTATATATTTTTTGAAATTGTTTTGCAGAGAGAATTTGGAATTGATGCGCAGCTTGGGCGATAGACAAGCAATGGGTCGCGCTTGTGGAAACCTTGGCAACACATGCTACCTATTGGGTGACTTTACGCGCGCCATTCGCTACCACAAAGAGAGGCTTACCATCGCTCAGGAGTTCGATGACAAGGCGGCAGAACGACGGGCCAACAGCAACCTTGGCAACTCTCACATATTCCTCGGACAGTTTGAGAACGCAGCCGATCATTACAAGTATGTCTACTATTTAAATATTAAGTAACTGAATAAAATAGAATTACTTGCTACCTGGTTATTATCCCTTTCATAAAAACAGAGTACCGACCGATCTAGGTTATACCTAGAAACATTTTCTGAATATCTGCATGTAAGAGAATACTTTTAAAGTCTGCGAATTCAGAATAGGATATCAGAATGGGCAATGCTGCTTACAACTTATATATATATATAACTAAATGCGATTGATAATAGCAAATTGTGATGTGCAAAATAATAAATATGCTCGGCTTAATTTTTTAATTTTACTTGCTATGCGAATTCAACGTTTTGATATATGTTTTATAGTTATAAAATTAATAATTATATAAGCCATTTTTTTATTCAGCTGAACTTCATGTATATTAAAAATATATTTTTCCAACAATATTATTAATTCGTGCATCGTTGCAAATGCGAACGCGTGCTTGCTTAATTCTTTTCCTTGCTGGATATTTTATTGTCCCCTTCCCTCACAATATACCTTTCTCTCTCACACATAACTCTGTCTCTATATTACGTTGTAGGTGGGGGTGCTGTTTATATATAGTGCCTATTGTAATGTCAGGACACTTAACGGTTGTCTTCCGTAGAGTCTACTATACCTGATGATGCCTCGTGTTGACGCGAAACACTTGTCGTTAACATTGTGGAAGAGTAATGGTGTAGTAGAAGTGGAGAATGGCTAACGGCCGTTTTGTCGGTACGATTTAGTTTAAGTTCCCCGTAAATTCACTTCTTCCAGTAAAAAACACACATTATTTTCCCAACTTTATTTGTTTGTCGCGGATCTTAGCTAAATAAAAATTTTGACTGTCTACATAGTAATGCATGTCCGCAAAGTACTCCATTAATCATGAGCGAATAATTTTTAAATAAATTGCTTAGCGAGAGCAAAAAAATATAATAATTATATATACTATGCGATTGTGCGTCAATATTAAAGCAATTGCAATATCAAATGGCAGAATGGTACTCAAAATAAGTCCTGTTTGAGTAAAATCATTTTAATAAATAAATAAATAGTTGCAATTACTGCAAATAGCAATTGCAATTATTAGCAATAATGGGAATATTAAAAATAGTTTAATAAAGATTTACTTAACAGTTTTTATCAATGGGTTTGATTTTGGAACTCAACTCAAGTGCGGATAATATATGTATGACATTTCAATTCCGTATTTATACAAGTCTGTGTATGTGTAATAAGTTTGCGTGATTGTGCATATTTCTCTTACTTACTCTTTTAAGAGTGCCTCTCCGCCTTGCGAAGGTTGGCAGCCCATTCAGCAAAACTTTCCTGCTCCTTCGCGAGGTGCAGCAGTTCTGGAGCACTCTTGATCTTTTCATCTCTTGGACTTTCTTTTACGACCAACTTGTCTTTTTCCCGCATTTTTTTCCACCGTGATCAGTTGCAGCAACTTGTACCTGTCATATCTCATGATATGACCCAGGTAAGTAACTTACCACTCTTGACGGTCTGCAAAAGTTCACGTTTATGCTTGATATGACGGAGAACCTCGTCATTGGCCATCCTTTGGGCCCAGATTATTATATAAATAATATATAGCTTATTTCGTCCAAATATCCCTAATTTAGGATCTTTACTCCTTTGAGTGCTTCGAATTTACCTATTGTAGGTCTTGGCCTCCGGCACAATCCTCTGCCATCTCGTTCTGTCTCAGTCCTTATACACTAAATATCTTCCTCAATACAGTCTTTCCACCGTTTACAGTAAAAATTATTTCATTATTTTACCATTTTGAAAATAAATAAGCTATAGTAAATAATTAAACATGTTATAACAGTCAAATCGCAGCAGTATTGGTATTGTCACGTATTGTTTTATAGTTATTAATGTAAGGCTCGATAATAGATTGTAGGTTTATATGTAGGGTAGATCACAAGAACAAAATCTATCGTGACCAAGTACTTTATGTGCGAAATATGTATTTAGTCACCATTAATATTACGAAATTAACCAGCACAGTGCAACCGATAGCAGACAGACGGTGTGAGTGCAGCCTCGAAGGTCTCGTGTTTCTCAAGTTGTGCTTCAATGCATCTCTGTTAGGGTCGGGCGGTGGTAGAAAATCAGTTTTTCTGCTCATGGAGTGGAAGGTTTTGACTGAACCATCGCCCATTTCCTTGTGTATGTACTGTTGATCATGTAATAATTCATGTGTGTTGCTGCAGAGGGAAATAAATTATTCTATCTATCTATCTAAGTGGCTTTTATGGATAACAAAATTTTATGCATTTTTTAAAGTTTAATTAGTTAAATAATGCTTAAGACTATTAATGGAGTCAGGCGTTACTTTGTGGAAATCCATCACAATGTGGACACTCAAAAGTTTCACTTAGCTAAGATCCGCGACAAGCAAAACAATAACAGAAAATTAATAATGTGTTTTTTTCTGCTGGATGAATTAGGTTTATTTGGAACTTAAACCAAAAACTTACCGAAAATCTACGGAAGACAACCGAAAATTTTCGGTTGTCTTCCGTAGTCTACTATACCTGAAGATGCCTCGTGTTGGGGCGAAACACGTGTCGTTTACAAGGTGGAAAAGTAGTAATGTGTGTTTGGTGTTGTGTATGGTGGTTGGTGGGTGGGGAGAATTGATGGCCAATTTTCGGTAAGTTTTTGGTTTAAGTTCCAAATAAACCTACTTCATCCAGCAGAAAAACACACATTATTAATTTTCTGTTATTGTTTTGCTTGTCGCGGATCTTAGCTAAGTAAAACTTTTGACTGTCCACATAATGCTTAAGACCTCAATTAACCAAGTTTTATTAATATAATAGCTGTAAGTTCGTAACTCAATAAATGAACAAGTAAAAAGTGCAGAAAATAGTGATTGGCTCGATTCAACATATATAGCCTTTTGACAGGTGCACCTTAATCTTAGCTCAGGAGTTGGGAGACGCTGCCGTGGAAGCACAAGCATGCTATTCACTCGGCAATACGTACACTCTGCTCAGAGAGTATCATGCCGCGGAGCAATACCATTCAAGGCATCTCGCTGCGGCAAGGAAGCTACAGGATCGCGTGGGTGAAGGGAGAGCTTGTTGGTCGCTAGGCAACGCTCATACTGCGCTTGGCAATCACGAGAAGGCTTTGTATTACGCCAGAGAGCATTACAGCATTTCGAAAGAGGTTAGTATGTATAAGGTCTCATCCATTTGTTTCATTTTATTCATAACCCATATTAGACGACCGACTGTCTCAGTGGCGCGGCCGCCCGCCCACATTGCAACCTTTAAGATAAAGAAACAAATAATCGTAAAATCCAATTTTTTTCAGGCAAAATAAGAAACCGAGTTTTGTAAATTTATCCGCAAGTAATCAATGTACATATTTCATTTATATATGAAAAGATAGCTAATTTTAATAGTGAACAAATAATTAAGTAGTATCTTATAGAAAATATAATAGTATATAACTATTGTAAAAGTGTAATAGGATAGGATATACATATATCCATATCTGAATTTTATATGAATGATAGAATAAAAAAAGTTATTGAAACATACTATGATAAATAATAAACTTCTTTTACTCCAAAACACTCTTATAACTCCATTCCTTATTCTATTATCAAAGTTACCCCACACACACTTCTTAGCGCTCATTTCCACAGTATTCTGTCTGCTTTTTCAACTCTTTTGATCATTTCCCACAAGTTATAAATTATACTGTATATTCTCAAGAATAACATTATAAATCTTTTATATTTCTCGCACGCATTATTTGTACAATAAGCTATTTAAAGTTATTTTTGTAAATTCTCTCAGACAACAATTACTATTAAATATAAACTCTTGCCCCTCACACATACACACGCTAACTCTTTACACACATACACACAAACACGCGCGCGCACACACACACGCGCGCGCACATACACACACACACACGCGCGCGCACATACACACACACACACACACACGCGCGCGCACACACACACGCGCGCGCACACACACACACACACATGTATATAAATAATCAAATGTTTTATAGATAAACCGCCGTGACCAAGGATTTTTTATATCTTTTTATTGTAAGTTAAGATAATAAAATGTAAATCCGTTATATATATATATATATATATATATATATATATATATATATATATATATATATATATTATGTTTTAACAATAATATATGCTGTGGATTATGTTTAAAATAAGTAAATAAATTAACTTCCAGCTTGGTGATATATTTGGAATGACTACGGCGTATATGAATATAAGCGATCTGTGTAAGGTGCTGGGATTGCCCAATGAGGAAGAGACACCAGGCCAACCTTCGCCACCTTCCCCAAGCTGCGCTACTACTTCTGAGGAATTTGCGCAGCGCACACCTTTCAATGCGCTCAGAGTAAGACGCCAAAGCATGGAGCAGCTATCGCTCATACAGGTTGGATATTTGCATGATTATAACAAAACTAGCTGACCCAACAGACTTTGTCTTGTCTTTTTTTTTAACAGCCCGTATATGTCCCACTGTTGAAGGAACGGAAGCTAACCCACCACGCTTGTCCAATGTGGATTGGCGGGGTTACCAGACTCGGAATAAATATTTGTAATCCATACATGTATTTATATCGATGCAGGGATCGAATCCGTGGACAGAGGGCCCCGCCACTGAGCCAATTGGTCGTCTGTTCTGTCTTATCTGTGAATAATCAATTCGAACCTTAATTAATTAATAAATATTATGTTTTTCAAACATAGTTTTATATACATATGTCAAACGCGAGAAGTCCATAGCGAACTGTAAAATGCCCAAGTTTCAATAGTATCAACGCCATCCGTAGATTAGTAGAATTAGTTTTCTTTTATTTTACAAAAAGAATACAATACACTTAATTTACAAAAATTCGCTAATGGCTATTAAAATTGTTTATTAATATTTCTTTTCTGTCATCCTGATGATAATGTATCATCAGCCTACATCAAATTATTTTTTTAACACTGTCCATTCTAAGGTTGTCTGGAAGAAATCACTGTTAGCGATAAGACCCCATTTGTATATAAATATTACAATCAATATAACTTTGGTTTTGGTAAACAATAAAGAATATATCTATCTATCTATATTCTAAAAACCACAGAGGTGTGTTGAAAATGTTATTTGACAATTATAATAGATTGTTACATTAATAAGTAACATTAATAATTAAAAATATAATTGAATTGTGCTAATTGTAAAAACAAAATCACTTTGTTAAAGAGATGATTAAGAGTGATAATTAAATCTAAAATAATGGATCTCCCTTTTGAACTATAGCAAATGTGCTTGAATAAAAATTAATAATATGTGGTTCACAGTATAGAATAGGGCCGCTCCATTGCAATATGTTCAATAAAATACATGTTCTTTCAGATAACACCAGATGGTAAAAAGAAAGAAGACAACAAGGAAAGTGGAAAACCAGTGGAACTAACACGCACAGAATCCGAGGACAACCCCACCGAGTCTTTCTTTGAACTGTTGAGTCGCTGTCAATCAGAACGAATGGACGAACAGCGAGCTACTTTGCACGCTGACAAAGAGAACCGTCCCAGACCTAAAAGTGGTAAACTTCAACGATCTGCCAGCAGCGGTGATAAAAATAATGAGTAAGTTATGATGTATATTTCATATCCTTCCACGTCCTATACTTCATTATTTACTGAATTATTAGGTGTACAAATAAGTTTCCGCGGTTTGTCAAAAGATGGCCCCACCAGAAGGTTATGGAGAAATTGTCAGATGTAAAACGTAATATCCCAAGTTTAGTCATCTGGCAACACCATAACCTTAAAGTACTAGTGATTCCGTATCAGCATCACGTAATTTTTTTCGTGCAAAAATGTCAAGTTTTATTCCGAATAAGCATCATTTGCGGGAACTTTTGATTTACTTCTTTAATGTGAAAAAATCTGCAGCTGAGGCGCATCGATTGCTTCTAGAAGCATATGGTGAAGCTGCTTTAAGTGAGAGAAGTTGTCAGGAATGGTTTCAAAAGTTTAAGAACGGTGAGTTTGACGTTAAAGACAAAGAACGCAGTGGAAGGCCGAAAGTGTACGAAGACATGGAATTAGAAGTACTATTGGAGGAAGATTCGTCCCAAACGCAAAAAGAACTTGCACTTACTCTACAAGTGATTCAACAAGCAATTTCACATCGTTTAAAATCGTTAGGAATGATTCAAAAACAAGGAAATTGGGTTCCATATGAACTAAAGCCGAGAGACGTTGAACGCCGATTATGCATGAGTGAAATGCTGCTTGCCAGGAATAAAAAAAAGAGTTTTTTGCATCGTATAGTCACTGGTGACGAAAAATGGATTCACTACGATAATCCAAAGAAGAGAAAGTCATGGGTTAAGCCCGGCGAACCATCAACATCGACAGCTAAGCCGAATATTCATGGAAAAAAACTCATGCTGTGTATTTGGTGGGATCAGCTTGGTGTCGTGTATTATGAATTGCTGAAACCAAGCGAAACCATTACTGGAGCTCTCTACCGAACACAATTGATGAGATTGAGTCGGGCACTTAAGGAAAAACGCGCCCATTACTACTCCAGACACGACAAAATTATTCTTTTACACGATAATGCTCGTCCACATGTTGCGGCGCCGGTAAAAACATACTTGGAAACACTCAACTGGGAAGTTTTACCCCACCCGCCGTATTCACCAGACTTAGCCCCTTCTGATTATCACCTGTTCCGGTCGATGGCACATGGTCTGTCTGAGCAGCGCTTCACATCATATGAAGACACCAAAAATTGGGTAGATTTGTGGATAGCGTCAAAAGATGAAGAGTTTTTTCGACGGGGTATCCGAATGTTGCCAGAAAGATGGGGAAAAGTAGTGGCAAATGATGGAAAATACTTTGAATAAAACGTAATGTACTTTTCCTTTACAATAAATTCCTAATTTTTTATAAAAAACCGCGGAAACTTATTTGTACACCTAATACATTTAATCATATATTATTATTCATCTTCATTCTCATATTTATCTCATAATACTACGCTTTTATTCATCTATGAAATAAAACTATACCGGTGGTGAGTTAAACTCATTTATTGTAAAACAAAAATCCAAATGGCATGTTTGTTTGTATGTAATATATAAAATTCATATTACACAAATTTAACAATCAGCGACATCTATTATGGAATCGCTAAACTAACACGAATAGGTAATATTAAACAGTTCCTAAAAAAACAAAAATTTTGGCTAGTTTTAATATTTTGGCTAGTTACACACGTAGTGGGTTACGAGTATACCAGGCTAACGAAGGATTCAGGCATCCAAGGAAAGAAATCTCACAATCCTAGCATCACATAATATTGTTGCTTTCTTAAATTTGAATTTAACCCATTTACCTAAACCTTATTTCGATGGTGGGGCATCCATAAATTTACCAAGTCCATTTACAGAGACTACTATGGATACAATGACGGTGGAATCAAATTGCTACATGTAATTATTATCATTGTTATAATATTGTTTCTTTATTCGGTCCCTCATTACTGAGGATCGTGGTCATCAAAACCCCTCAAACGGACAATCTGTCTCCATCGGTTAGGGTAGTAAGAATCAAAGGAGCCCTCAGCACCTGTTGACATTTGGAAGAGGACATGGCCTACTTCACTTGGCCGGAACACCACCAAAATGACCACACATAATTTTCCATATTATCATCATCTCTTAATAAATTATAATTGTTATTACATATAAGTTGGTGCATATGTTTGATGGAAAAAATCCAATTAAAGCTACTCGACAAAGTATGTGTTCCTCTCATCATCTCTCACGTCGCCTCTCTAATATTACGCCATAAATCCTCTAGAAAATACATAAAGGCCAGTTGTGATTATTATAAGTACTTCGTGCACCGATATTAATTCAATATTCGGTACTACCGCTTGCTGATTTTTTAAATGAATTCCATAACTTGTATAATGGATTTTGGGCGTACAAAAAAGTGTAGTTACCATGCATGAATAGCGTTGTTTTGAATTTGTCAAGAGTTTTATTATATGAGCTACTGTTTATGTCAGGGATTCCCAAAGTGGTCGATGTCCACCCCTTGAGGTCGAAATCGGTTTCTAAGTGGTCGACATAAACGAAAACTGATTTTGGGGGTCGAAGAGGTCTAGTAATCATCATCATTTCTATTCAGCCGCGGATGGGCCTTAGCCTGGTTCACTAAATTTTTCCATTCGGATCTTAGTTTAGCTTTTCCTCACCAGCCGTTCACACCGATTGCCTTTAAAGCCGTCCTCAACTCCATCTAGCCATCTACGCTTAGGCCTTCCGCGACTTCTACGACCATCTGATTTGCCGTCGAGTAGGCGTTTGGGTACTTCTAATAATCGACCCTTACTAATTAACACGATTTCTTATTTGAAACTTTCAAGATACTGTCTAACAGTGATTCCTAACCAAGTGACCCCTTTTCCAAAATGAATTGATACCTCAGACCCCCATTGCCAAATTACTATAAAAATCCTATCTCTAAAAAAATTTCTATTAATACAACTTATAAACTTTGCGGATGGTGGTGAGTTTCGACCCCAAGAGGTCGATATTGGACACTTTGGGAAGCCCTGATTTATGCTGTTATCTAGACGGCACGTCAAAGAGTTGTCACGCATGACGGATCGTTCGTTATCGGGGTTTTTACCGAACGTTAGAGATTATCGTGCGGAAATAATTTATCGTATTCTCATCGGCTTTTCAGCGACGCAAGTGACTCCACTGTACTATTAATGTGGACCATTGCCATTAACTATTAAAAAAAAAAGAGAATCGTCATAGGATGCTTGGTAGGATGATGCTAGAAGTGAAATATTGGCAAAGGCTCGGTACCATATACTCACGGCCACGTGTAAGTCACCCTATATAAAGTCAAAAGGAGGGGAGCGTAGCCTGAATCGAGATGACGACTTGGTCTCTAACGTATGCTCACGGCCACGTGTAAGTGACCCTTGTTAGAGTACAGTAGAGGGAAGCGTAGCCTGAATCGTAACGACGGCTCGGTCTCTACCGCATGCTCACGGCCACGTGTAAGTGACCCTGTATAGAGTCGAGTGGAGGGGAGCGTAGCCTGAATCGAGACGATGACTTGGTCTCTAACGTATGCTCACGGCCACGTGTAAGTAACCCTTATTAGAGTACGGTAGAGGGAAGCGTAGCCTGAATCGTAACGACGGCTCGGTCTCTACTGCATGCTCACGGCCACGTGTAAGTGACCCTGTATAGAGTCGAGTGCAGGGGAGCGTAGCATGGAATCGAGTGTAACCGTCTGGGTCTACATTTCACTCCCATACCCAGCGATAAGATGTTTCACATCAATAAAAATATATAGAACGTAATTCCGTGTTACATTAATTATCATCGACGCTATAAATTCGAGGTTGATATCTAATATAAATGTCATGCACTAACTTTGAATATAACCATCACAAGAATTCGCATCACAGTTCTAATTATTTAATAACAAAATTGATAAGTTTTACCTTTCGATATAAGAGACCTTGCACAATTTCCTTTAATCGTCAAAAAAATTCACATAAACATGTAGGCGCAAAAAAATCTAATTATTATTAATAGAGATTATGCCACGATAATGGCAGTGGCAGGGCCCTCCGCCCGTGGAGTCAATGGTTGCGGGTTCGATCCCCACATCGGAATAAATGTGTGTATGGATTACAAATACTTATTCTGAGTCTGGTAACCACGCCAATCCGCATTGGACAAGCGTGGTGGGTTAACGTCCGTTCCTCTAGAAATGGAGAGGCCCATGCTCAGCACTGGGACATATATGGGGTGTTAAAAAATGCCACGGCAGTACGAATGTACCAGCTAGACAGGGGAAGTACAACACCCTCACAGAATATCAATATCAAGCGGTAGTGTCACCGTGTTACCGCGTTTAGTACGGTGATCTCAGCTTTCGGCTTTGGACGCCCGTTTCCTTACTCCTCCCATCACTTCCTTCTGCCCCCCACTATTATTCACATCCTTACTCTAAATACTGTAGTGATACATTGATAAATGTATTAAAACTTTTCATTTGAATATAATGAAACCTTTTATATTGTATTACGACCAATTGGCTCAGTGGCGCGGCTCCCCGTCCACGGAGTCAATGGTCGCGGGTTCGATTCCCGCATCGGAATAAATATTAAGGATTTAAAAATATTTATTCCGAGTCTGGTAACCCCCCCAATCCGCATTTCCTTTCCTTTCTTTTCTATCCTTTCCCTTCCTCTCCGCCAATCCACGGTCTGCCGTGCCAATGGATGCGTGGCTAAGGGCGAGTTTAGTCGCAAGCGTGCCGACCGTCCCGGGATCGGGCTCCCCCGGGTGCTATGGTGCCTTACCTCGGCTCTTCTGGGGCTGACCTCCATCCATTTGTTGAAAATGACGGCGACGTGGTTCGCCGCCCGTCACGTCCTGATTCACACGAGGGCGAAAAGCAAGTAATGGGGAGCAGTTTCGCTGCGAAGATTGGTAGTGGACGGAGCTCTGTGGTCTCTGCCAACCCCTGCGGGGGATAGGCGTGGATATATATATATATATATATATATATATATATATATATATATATATATATATATATATTCCTTCTTTTAACATTCATAATTTTATAATTTAAAATAAAAAAGAAATATATTGTTTTATAAAAATAATGAGATTCGATCGCCTGACGTCTTGGATGTAACATATCGCCTTTCTTTGCACAAGTAAATAATATTTTTAAAGTGTGAATAAAGTATGAATAAGATATAAATGTACATTGAATAGAAAAATAAATAAATTTTACTTGGAAGAATTTCATTATTTCATTATAATATACTTAAGCAAGTTTTGTATAGGTGAAACTGCGATCGTCTAAGATCATAGTGTATAAGGGTCTTAAGCTCCCGACGGACGCGTTTTATTCCGTCCGGTGTGGAATACGTAACACACGCCTCCAATACGTCGCGCTTTCAATATCGCAAAAAAATATTACATAAACCCAGTGCCATACGTTATGAGAGGTCTCAATGAAGAAGAAATAAGACAGTTGGTATATTATTTACTTATATTCGCATTACAGATATTGATATATTAAAAAGTTTATTCAATAACATAATCGACACGAAAAAAAATCGATTTTCCTTATCCTCATTTAAATTAAGTATAAATATAGACTAGAAATCTTTATTTTCTATTAAATGTGATCATAATTATGTTTTCTTATTAAACTTAATGATTATCGCATTTGTTTGTATATATTTGTAACTTCTATAAAAGTTATATATATCTTATAAATGTTACAAATATTTTCACATATATAATATATAAACTAATTTTATAAAAGTACATTCTAAATAACGAGTATAATAAAAAGATAAATCGAGTTATTATTAAAACAACTAACAATTGAATATTACAACTGAGATAACATTCTATATTTATCAGGATTTGAAGTAGTTGGTGTATTACAGAAAGCTATCGCTATCTGTCAAGTGTTGTAGATAGGTTTTTGTATACATACTTTCATATTAACATTTGTTTTCTCTTTATTTGATGATTTTCCTATACAGGATATGACTGCTTCATTGTAACCTTACATTAAAATTTAACAAGTTATATAAAATATTTAATAATAAATATTTTACAGCGTGAGAAGTTATATTGAGAGATTTATATATTTCACAAAATAATTTCTCGTGCCAAGATATTTTACATTGGTATATATTTGATAATCAATAAATCTCCCATCGCTTCTTTACACACTTCATAGGCAATTGTTGAATATTTTCTTCTCTTTTACATTACAACTATTGACATATCACATTCAAACTTAAAAAATCTTAGTGTCCAGAATAAACTCTATGCGTCGATTCGATTATTGATCGAATCTTTTCTGTATCTAAGGCACACGAAAGCTGATATTACATATACTAGGGTATTCAGTCGTTTACAGCGGTTTGAGATTTGATAAGACTTTAGAATTTCTGTCCTTCACGCTGCTTGCTTACTATCAGGTTATCTGCTTGCTCGTTTTCCTAGCTTTCCCATGAATACAGACATATTGTTATACGTTAGTCATGTGCAGTTCACATTTCTAAAATTTTCCAAAAAGATTCATTAGGATTCAGGCGTTGGAGCTTTTCATGAGGGCGGTAGCAGGCAAGGCAAGGTTAGTTGCTGCATAGTTATGAAATACCAGTCATAACTATGCAGCCAGTAACACTCGACCAATGTGTCCTGCGACGATCTGCGCAGGGCGGCTGGCAGAAACTGGATGCGTGTAGCCGAAGTTCGGGCTAGGTGGCGCTTGACGGGGGAGGCTTATGTCCAGCAGTGGACTGCCGCAGGCTGTTGATAATGATGGTATGAAAAACCTCTATTTTCTTGAAAATATATTTTTTCTTGTATGGGGGGCGCTAGTCCATAAAAGGTTGGGAACCTATGAGTTAATAGAATATATACAATATGTAAAAAAAAAACTGTTTTACTTTATAGACCAAATGACGAAATGCTGAATATGATAACGGACCTCCAGTCGGAACGTATGGACTCACAACGCGCAGAACTACGCCCACTGGTCAAGAAGCAAACCAAAGAGAGCAAGGGAACTTCGCTACCTGGTCTTCGCCCTCAACAAACTACCAGCGCAAAGCCGGAGGATGATTTCCTTGATATGATCGCCCGAGTTCAGGTACTATATTTTATTTTATTTTTATTTGATTAATGGAGTCAGGCGTTACTTTGCGGTAATCCATTACTATGTGGACAGTCAGAAATTTTACTTAGCCTAGGTTCGCGGCAAGAAAACAACAATAGGACATTAATAATGTGTGTTTTCCTACTGGATGAAGTGAATTTACAGGGAACTTAAACTAAATGTTACATAGGTATAGTAGACTCTACGGAAGAACCGTTAAGTCCACTTAACGGTTAAGGGTTACCTTCCGTAGAGTCTACTATACCTGAAGATGCCTCGTGTTGGGGCGAAACACGTGTCGTTTGCAAGATAGAAAAGTGATAATGTGTGTTTGATGTTGTGTATAGTGGTTGGTGGCTAGCTGACAGCCGTTTTTCGGTAAGATTTAGCTTAAGTTTAGCCTAGCTTTCACGTTTGCGTAATTATGTGAAAAAATGTATAATACAGTGTGTCTAAATGTGTGTGTTTGTTTATATGACTGTGTGTGTGAGAGAGAGAGAGAGAGAGAGAGAGAGTATCTCTCTCTCTCTCTCTCTCTGAGTCCTAAGTCCCCCTGGTGGGGCAAAGGGCAGACATAAAGTTTCTCCATCTCGATTTTTCGGAGGTCATACGCTTCACTTCACTCCAGGATAGGCCCATCTTTTGCACTTCGGCCGTCACAGTACGCCGCCAAGTTTGTTTTGGGCGCCCACATTTTCTTTTTCCCTGCGGATTCCGTTCGAGGGCTTGTTTGGGGATATGACTGGCGTGGCGCCGGAGAGTATGCCCTATCAATCTCCGATTTGTCGACGTATCTGGACGTATTCCCACAGCTTTTCGTTGGAGACCATGTTGTCCGGCCAATGTTACCCGCTGCCTACGTCGAATCTTAAAAATATGATTCGACGTAGGCAGCGGGTAAAATTTTATTCTATTTTCAGTGAGATCTAGAGTATTATTTTATAATATTTTAAAATTCGAGTGACAATTTTTTTTTTATATTAAAACAACGTTGCGTTTGGAATGTAACAGAATTTTCGGCGAAGTTAGTTTTAGCGTCCTTGACTTTGAAAAGTTGTATGTGTGTGTGTGTGTGTGTAATGCAAATGGGATAGTGAACGTAATTGTAGAAATAGAGAGAGAGCATCGGAATAAATATTTGTATGGATTTATAAATGTTTATTCCGAGTCTGGTAACCCCCTCTCAATCCGCATTTCCTTTCCTGCTCCTTCCTTTCTTCTCTATCCTTTCCCTTCCTCTCCGCCAATCCACGGTCTGCCGTGCCAATGGATGCGTGGCTAGGGGCGAGCCTAGTCGCAAGCGTGCCGATCGTCCCGGGGTCGGGCTCCCCCGGGGACTATGGTGCCTTACCTCAGCACGCAGGGCTCTGCTGGGGCTTGACCTCCATCCTCCCTTGCGGCTCGTGGGATTCACTAAGACGAATTTAATATACCTAATTTGTCGAAAAATGACGGCGACGACGTGGTTCGCCACCCGTCACGTCCTGATTCTCACGAGGGCGAAAAGCGACCAATGACGAGCCGTTTCGCTGCGATGAATGGCAGCGGATGGAGACCTGTAGTCTCTGCCAACCCCTGCGGGGGGGGGGGATAGGCATGAATATATAAAAAAAATATATCTATGTATCTTTTTATTTATTCGTTTATTATTTACGGTTAATTCATTTTTATATATACTTATATTTTGCTTATGACTATTAATTTTGTTTATTAATATTCTATTTCTATCATACTGATGATAATGTATCACCAGCCTACATCGCAGCCTAGATCGAAGAGTTCGCTATTAGCCATAAGACCGCTAATTGTATATAAACAATATTATCAATAATTGTATAACTTTTAATTGGTAAAGCCACGCTGCAGACGAATACTTTGTCAAGACTGGCATAATATTTGTCCGTAGCGTGAATGGGCCGACTCGCCCGGGGATGTACCGCACTCCTGTAGAAAACAAGCGTCTGAGTGGTAGCTTGGCTACCGCGCTTCGTCCGGTGAGCGGCTGAGTTCCCACTCTTCCCACTTCCATAATGACAGTTTCTTAAAGGTCGGCAACGCATCCGCACTGCCTATGGTGCTGCGGATGTCTATGGGCGGCTTTGATTGCTTTACATCATGTGACACGTATGCTCGTTTGCCTTCCTATCCCGTTGAAAATAACCTTGTTTTTTGGTGTACATTAAAAAATATATCTATCTATCTAGCCTGTAGGGAAATTTGACACTTTTGTTTCTACTCCAACAGTTGGCAATTCCATGAAAATGTGAACAACTCATATCAGTTTACTAAGTTAGGGAGCCATTTCAGCAATGACTTCAGTTTGTTTTTAGTGACTTTATCATATTTTTTTCCACAGTCATATATGTCCCACTGCTGAGCACACTCTCTCTGGATGAACTCAGTCTCATAATGAGTCCATCGTCACAGACGAGGGAGTCCACGAAACACTTTTTGCAATCCTAAACTATTTTTAATTCATTTTTTTTCTGCAGTCTATATTTGTCCCATTGCTGAGCACGGGCCTCTGTATATGTAGAGGAAAGGACGTTAATCCACCACGCGGATTTTCAATGCAGATTGGCGGGGTTACCAGACTCGGAATAAATAATTATGGGTCATACATATATTAATTCCGATGCGGCGATCGAACCCGCGATCATTGACTCCGTGGGCGGTTTACCCCCACCATTTAGTCATTTATTCGTCGTTTAGTATAATAATAGCTATTGCCCGCGACTTCGCTCGCGTGGAATTTTGTCTGCCACATTAAGTTTCTTGACAGATCATTTTAAATAAATCTATTTTTTT
Organism: Baronia brevicornis; assembly: GCA_031353405.1. Lineage (NCBI taxonomy): Eukaryota > Metazoa > Arthropoda > Insecta > Lepidoptera > Papilionidae > Baronia > Baronia brevicornis. The sequence continues at coordinate 548,320 of JASFAT010003225.1, read as the reverse complement.
TTACTTAATTTATGGTTCACAATTTTGGTCATAGTGGCTTCCACATAAAAGGTAGATATATGCTGTCGCGGACTTTTGTTTAGAACTATTCAAGACAAACAATCCTACGGTACACCATCTTTGTGTAACTCCAATGGTTTAGGCAGCGTACGCCAAGATAGCTCTCCGAGGCCAGATTTTTTTCCGACTTAATTGACATGTATCGTTATATTACAACCAAAATTACATAAAATCATTACAAATTGTAGCCTATATGTTATTCCGATGTATAGCCTATATTACTGTAAAGTTACATCCAAATCCGTCCAGTAGTTTTTTCGTGAAAGATTAACAAACATACATCCATACTCACAAACTTTCGCATTTATAATATTAAGTAGGATATAAATTGTTTTGTTTAATGTTGATAAATCTGTATTTCAGGGCTCAAGGCTTGAAGATCAGCGTACGGAATTGCCTCGTCCCAAGCCGGAAGAACGTCCTCGCACAGTTCCAGATGATGATTTCTTCGCGCTACTGATGCGCGCGCAAGCCGGACGCATGGAGGACCAAAGGGCCACTGTGAGTAATTATATATACATATATGTCGTCACGCCTGTTTCCTGTAAGGGTTAAGCAGAGCACCATAGATCTCCATATGCTACGATCTCGGCACATCTTCCTTACTTCCTCCATATTCATCTTCGGCAATTTGGTCAAGGTATGTTCTCCTCGGTCTTGCCCTACCGACCATTACATCCACATCCGCAACGTAAATTTCGTTTGCCAGTCGTCTTTCATCCATCCTCTCTATGTACCCAAACCATTTAAGAATTCCTTTCTCAACTTCTCTCACCTCCCTTTACTTCTCTCTTCGTTCCCCACTATGCACGTTCCACCTTTAGGTAGGCAACATATCTGCTGCATCCTTAGTGTTGCTTGCTTATTCAGCTAACTTTTCAATAAAGAGATCAAATTATAATTTTATTTGCAGTTATAAGTTGTCATATGTAATAAACCGATTGGCTCAGTGGCGGGGCCCTCCGCCCGCGGAGTCAATGGTCGCGGGTTCGATTCCCGCATCGGAATAAATATTTATATGGATTTATAAATGTTTATTCCGCGTCTGGTAACCCCCCAATCCGCATTTCCTTTCCTGCCCCTTCCTTTCTTCTCTATCCTTTCCCTTCCTCTCCGCCAATCCACGGTCTGCCGTGCCAATGGATGCGTGGCTGGAGATGCGATGCTGGCGTGGAGTCGCAAGCGTGCCGATCGTCCCGGGATCGGGCTCCCCCGGGGATTATGGTGCCTTACCTCAGCATGCAGGGCTCTGCTGGGGCTTGACCTCCATCCTCCCTTGCGGTTCGTGGGATTCACTAAGACGAACTTAATATACCTAATTTGTCGAAAAATGACGGCGACGTGGTTCGCCACCCGTCACGTCCTGATTCTCACGAGGGCGAAAAGCGACCAATGACGAGCCGTTGCGCTGCGATGAATGGCAGCGGATGAAGCTCTGTGGTCCCTGCCAACCCCTGCGGGGGTTAGGCGTGAATATATAAAAAAAAATAATAAAAAAAAATTTGTAATAAAAGCTTATTTATGTCAATATGTATCCTTGTTTTTTTTAATTTAAAAATGTTTGTATTATTTTGATGAGTGAATTGAGTGATTTATATGAACGGTTGAAAGATTTTTATTTTTTAATTTTAATTAGCTATTAACATTTAATGATTATGTTAATTTATTATCATACACGTTAAATTATTTTGTATTACTAGAACTAGCAATATTTTTATTAAATTTTGACATTGTTTCATTTTTTCTTCTTTAAGTTACACAACCGCAGAATACACTTACATTTAAATAGCTATTAATGTTTAATTATCATATTCACATTCGTATTATATCCTACAAATATTATAAATGCGAGAGTTTGTGAGTATGTATGTATGTTTGTAAAACTTTTTCTCGAAAAAATAACCGGACGGATTTGGATGAAACTTTACATTAATACAGGTTATACATCGGAATAACATATAGGCTACAATTTGTAATGGTTTTATGTAATTTTGGTCGTAATATAACGACACATGTCAATTAAGTCGGAAAAAATTTGACCTCGGAGAGCTATCTTGGCGTACGCTGCCTAAACCATTGGAGTTACACAAAGATGATGTACCGTAGGATTGTTTGTCTTGAATAGTTCTAAATAAAAGTCCGCGACAGCATATATCTACCTTTTATGTGGAAGCCACTATGACCAAATTTGTGAACCATAAATTAAGTAAAAAAATTTATATTTATTTAAAATGATATGTCACGAAAATTAATGTGGCAGATTATTAATGGAGTCAGGCGTTACTTTGCGGAAATCCATCACTATATGGACAGTCAAAAGTTTTACTTAGCTAAGATTCGCGACATGCAAAACAATACCACCTCCTCCCCACCTATTGGGTGGGTGGAGAGTTGATGGCCGATTTTCGGTAAGTTTTTGGTTTAAGTTCCAAATAAATCCACTTAACCCAACGGAAAAACACACATTGTTAATTTTCTGTTATTGGTTTGCTTGTCGCGGATCTTAGCTAAGTGAAACTTTTGATTGTCTATTTAATATGGCAGACCATATTTCACGCGAGCAAAGCCGCGGGCAAAAGCTAGTATGTACACAATTGTAGTATGGTTCATACTTCAAATAAATTCTTTGATTTGTTATTTTGATGATGATGAAGTAATGCGATTCGAAAAATTCTGGACTACATACGTTTTGTCGAATTACAGCGGGGTCTACTGTATATTCGCTTTCATTATGAACTAAAACAAACATTATTGTGTTTTTCAGATACCATTACAAGAAAATCGCCTCAACAAAGGTGCGTCGAATTCAAAGAAATAATGAATTTAAACTGACGACTACTAAGCGGGGAACTTCACGAATTCCCAAGGAAGAATTTATTATGTGTTTGACAGATTTCAAACGCCCGATTCCATACGGTAATAAGATTTCGATATAATCATCTAACTATGTTTTATTATTGTGAAAATGAAGTGACTATTTAGTTCGTTACATTAGATCCAAGCATTGTTTCTGTGCGAATTTTTAATATGGTATTTGTATATATATTTTGGTGTTTGAAGCAATAAGCAGAATCATACAAAGGCGATAAAAATATATTTACAATAAAAATAATGCACTTTTAATGTGTCATTAAATTTTAACATATTTTAAATTAATATCTTTGTAATGTATTGACATATCTTTACACATGAATTCAATACTGTTTTAAGGATAACAATAAAATAATAATACTATAATAATACATTATTATTGTTGTAACAAATTCATATTTATATGTAGTGCTTCTTTTTTGGGATTCAAACAACTATATAATGACGAAGCAATAATGAATTGAAAGCAATAATTTATTTTACAATATAAACGTATAATGTTTTCATATATCACTATGCTATTTCTATCGGTCTATATACATGAATCCAATAACATAGGTTACTATTATATATCCCGTATGTATATGATGTATCCCACCTGAGTTGGCTTGATTCGCCACCTCGACGTCTACACAACCACCTTGAGGTTAAGACGTCGAGGTGGTGCGACATATGTGGCCCCAAAGTGGGGATTAGTGTACCCGACTCCACCCCTCTCCCACTCCGAGAACGGCCCTTAGATAGGGGCTGCGGTAGCTCGTGTCAGCGTCTCCCGCAGTCCTGACGAACGGCGCAGGGATGCTTATGAAATAATATGCATCCAAGTCAAGCCAAGTCCTATCATTATTTACAATGAAAATGATTTTTATAATTCACTTTTATATTAAAACAACAATTGTATGTTCAGTTTAGAATTATTTAAATGAAAATTTGAAACTGTGATATTATGTAATTGGCAAATGAAGTTTCTTTATTAAGATTAGCAATGTTTTTAATATTGCTATAATTCTCTCCAATAATAAAAATCATTTCTCTCGACACCACAAAGGTAAAATATATAGGTCACAATATAGAGAGAGAATAATACGTATGTGGCGGGCTGGTGCCTGAACTAGGGGTGAGCCCGTATCTAAGGGCACTAGCCTTCCACCCATTATTAATAATAGATTATTAATATTTATGGAAAAATAAATATAAAACCTCAAACATTATATATTAAAATGACAATCACTCCAATTAAGCTAATAATGGTTGTAGTAAGAAATGATTAAACATCAATAGACTAATGAAAGATGTAAACACACAACCACAAATCGAAAGCCCGATCCATACAAAATGAGATATTTCTGCTCAGTTACACATACGTAGCGGTAAACGCTGCAGACGAATGCTTTGTCAAGAACGGCATAATATTTGTCCGTAGCACGAATGGGCCGGCTCGCACGGGGAAATCCGGCGTCTGAGTGGTAGCTTGGCTGCCGCGCTTGGTCTGGACAGTATCCTTGAAGGCCGACAACGCTTCCGCACTGCCTATGGCGTTGCGGATGTCTATGGCCGGCGTTGATTGCTTTTCATCACGTGACGCGCCTGCTCGTTTGCCTTCTGAAAAAAAAATTAGTCTACTAATAATTTTTTTATATATTTACCGAACAAGAAACAAAGTGTACACAAAAATTAAAAATTTACTAAGGTACTCCAATGTGATATTGGCTGGAGAATTATTTTTTGCTTACAATAATATATATATATATATATATATATATATATATATATATATATATATATATATATATATATATATATATATATATATATATATATATATATATATATATATATATATATATATAAATCTTTCTTAGTAAAGAGCAGAACTGTACTTTTTATAAAAAATAAAACAATATTTTCAATTTTAAAAGATATTTTACATCTTAGCTAAGCAGATATTTATTTTTGCAGTTTATTTGATCAAATATTAACAATATCGCCATTACATAATATCACAAACATTTTAACTGTATGTAACATTATATTACACGAAATAAATATAATAAGATGTATGCATACCTATAATATATAATACAATATAATATAACGTGAATTATACACTTTTATATCGTATCAAATATGTTATCGTCATTGAAGATATTCATATATCGTCTGCAGACACGTTTTAGTTATGTAAAAGACTTAAAAATATATATTACTGTATTCGTGTGCGTATGTGGGTCTGTGGGTGCCACTGGGCGATGTCCTGTGAGGTGTCCCAGATACCGCTGGAGAGACACGGTGGAGGATGACTTGAGCGACCTTCAAGTCTGCAACTGGCAGGAGGTGGCGCAGGACAGGGCACGGTGGCGTAAGATCTGTTCGGAGGCCGAGATATATTTTGGGTAGCTGCGCCAACAAAGTTAGTTAGTTAGTTATTACTGGAATTTTTACATGGGATAGGAAGGCAAACGGGCAGGCGTGTCACTTGATGGAAAGCAATCAACGCCGCCTATAGACATTCACAACGCCACAAGCAGTGCGGAAACGTTGCCAGGTCGGCAAGGAAGGAAAGTGTTAATTGGAGTGGGAATAGGAGGGGGAGGGGAGAGAGGGAGGAGAGGAGGAGGGTTGGGCCTCCGGATCTCGCCCAGTAGCTAAACTACCACTCAGACGCCGGTTTTCTGCGCCAGTGTGATACTTCCCCGTTCGAGCCGGCCCGTTCGTGCTACAGACAAATATTACGCCATTTTTGACAATGTATTCGTCTGCAGCGTGGCTCTACCGCTTCTGAATATCATACATACTCGCCATATTTTTAATTATTACTATATATATATAATTAAATACACACACACACACACATACGCATACGCTTTAGGATCTACTTTTAAGGCTGACACTAATTAAAATACTGTGCAAGAATTGTTGATCGCTAAACGGATTTTATATATGATAATATGTTGAATATATCGACCATGGCAAGTTCAATGGCACTAAATTTATACATGATTAAGTAGTTAGGTAATTGAAAGGGGAGTTTCTTAACCCTCTATGGGCCCGTGTTACTTTCAAATAATACATTTTGATATACAATAAAAGCTTATTAATGGAGTCAGGCGTTACTTTGCGGAAATCCATCACTATATGGACAGTCAAAAGTTTTACTTAGCTAAGATCCGCGACAAGCAAAACAATAACAGAAAATTAATAATGTGTATTTTTCCGTTGGGTTAAGTGGATTTATTTGGAATTTAAACCAAAAAACTTACCGAAAATCGGCCATCAACTCTCCACCCACCAACCACTATACACAACATCAAACACACATTATCACTTTTCCATCTTGTAAACGACACGCTTTTCGGTTGTCTGCCGTAGAGTCTACTATACCTGAAGATGCCTCGTGTTGGGGCGAAACACGTGTCGTTTACAAGATGGAAAAGTGTTAATGTGTGTTTGGTGTTGTGTATAGTGGTTGGTGGGTGGAGAATTGATGGCCGATTTTCGGTAAGTTTTTTGTATAAGTTCCAAATAAATCCACTAAACCCAACGGAAAAACACACATTATTAATTTTCTGTTATTGTTTTGCTTGTCGCGGATCTTAGCTAAGTGAAACTTTGACTGTCCATATACAGTAAAAGCTCCTTATTCGCGCTTCCTTCATTCGCGTTTTCAATATTCGCGGTTATAAAAATGTTCGCGGCTAAAAATTTCTTTATTCGCGGATCTAATAAGTACATACATAATAACAAAAGGATTCCAATAGGTATCCAACCCAATGTCCTTTGTTAATGCAGTCCAATGAACTAATAAAGAAAGTAAAATAGATCTTATTACAACTTGCCTAAAGTATGTTCTTAAACGATATCGCCGATGATACAAAGCGCCTTCGCCGCGATCGGTGTTGTTGAGAATGTGAACAAACAGAATGAAAGCAACCTTATCACTCAACGAATAAAGTATATTTTTGAATATTGCTGTTCAGTTATACGGCAAAAGTCGCTTTGCGTGTTTTGTTGTTTCGTCTTTCGACATTCGTCAAAAGAATTGTGATCGAGTAACACGTCTCTACCGCTCGTTTTCTAATCAATATATAATGTCGACTAAAAAAAAATGAGAAACGAGTTGTTTTTTTATTATCTCACTTAGGAACGTATCCCCTATAGTCCCATATAAATTATCATTCCGTATTCACGATTTCTGTATTTGCTGCATATTTATGGAACATATACCCCGCGAATGAAGAGCTTTTACTGTATTCTCAACTTTTTTTTTGAGGAGGCGTCCCAATATCCAATATCAGCCCGCGGCAGTCCACTTCTTCTCTAGGATTCTTAAATATTCACGGTATGTACATCTGTAATGTCTCTGAGACAACCAATACTAATATTGATTGACTGCGGAACTGAGAAGACAAAACAAACCATCGTCAAATCATTACAGCCGCGGGTGGGCCTTAGCCCGGTCCAGTACATTTTTCCAGTCGGATCTTCGTTTAGGTTTTACTTTCAGCCCCTCGCACAGATTGTCCTTAAGTCGTCCTCGATTCCATCTGAGCTTTTTTTTAAAGACAAAACAAAGGCAGTTTCATAATTTTTTTGATGAAAGAAATTTCAAATAAATCGGCTCATAAAGGGTTAAAATAATAAATTTTATTATCGTATTGCATGCTGCCAAACTATTTAACGGTGAATATATAATTAATCTGATGGAATTGATTAAATATAACTCGAAATAGGTGTATGTATATGTTAAGGCCTATAGTGATAGGTTACAGTGGAGGACGTGGACTTAGAAATGTGAGGAAGAAATAAATTGTAATTTTTAATCGTTTATAAACTGCTATTGACTGACGACAATGAATCATTCATTTCTGATGCTAAATATACATATATTATTTCTAACGCAGACTTTATGAAACACGTCAATGAAGGTATTGTTTTAGACCACGCTAAAAGCGTTCATCTTCATATTAATAATAACTAGCTTTTCGGCTCAAAACTACACGGTTTCGGGCCTATGCCGAATTTCAGCGAAATTTGTCCATAAATGGCGATTTTCCATTTTCATGGTGATCATCTTGTTTACCGCCATTTCGGTATTTTTTTTCTTCCAAATTTCAGCGAAATCTGCCCATAAATAGCAATTTTCACCCTGTATGCCGACCATCTTGTTTACCACCATTTCGGTTTATTTTCTTCCAAATTTCAGCGAAATCTGCCCATAACTAGCGATTTTCACCCTGTATGCCGACCATCTTGTTTACCGCCATTTCGGTTTATTTTCTTCCAAATTTCAGCGAAATCTGCCCATAAATAGCGATTTTCACCCTGTATGCCGACCATCTTGTTTACCGCCATTTCGGTTTATTTTCTTCCAGATTTCAGCGAAATCTGCCCATAAATAGCGATTTTCACCCTGTATGCCGACCATCTTGTTTACCGCCATTTCGGTTTATTTTCTTCCAGATTTCAGCGAAATCTGCCCATAAATAGAGATTTTCACTTTGTATGGCGGCCATCTTGCTAACCGCCATTTTGTTTTTTTTTTTTACTACTTACACTTTTTTTTACTACTTTTGACCATTTTTTGTTCGAGAACGACCCCCGTAGTTATTACGGTTCGGGCAAGCCGTGATTGATTAATTAATAATTTTCTTCATGCGGAATCTTTTTTGGTCTTGTACGTACTTCTTCCATTTTTAAGTCCATAAGAAGAGTATTTAGTACTAAATATTTTGTGGGGGCCTAAAATATTGTACTGTTCAAGGTAAATATGCGCACAAATTGGTCTGAATTATACAAATATAACCAATATTCGTCCCAAGTCGACCTCTATTCACTGAAACGCTATAAACTTTAATAATATGATTAATGGAGTCAAGTGTTATTTTCCAGTATTCCATTATTGTGTGGACAGTCAGAACTTTACTTGGCTAATATCCTCGAAAGGTTAAGTCTTCATGGTGGTTTCCATAGAGTCTATTATACCTGAAGGTACTCCATACGTACACTGCCATACGTACTGTTTACGGTGACACATGGGATCTTTAGGGGGTTTTATTTTCGATGTAACGAGTTCCTCCAAGTGAAATTAATTTATTTTTCTATTCACTGTACATTTATAGCTTATTCACACTTTATTCACACTTTATCAACTTATATTTTACATCGAAATATATATAATCCAATTTGTTTTACGCCGGCCAGGTGATATGTCTATCACGTAAACGTCAGTCGAACTAATTTTTTTTTATATATAAAACAATTTATTTATTTTTTATTTTATAATTACAAATTTAAAAAGAAGTAATACAATATAAAAGGGTTTTAATATATTCAAATTAAAAGTTTTATTACATTATTTATACATTTATCAATGTATCACTGCGTACTGCAGTTGTGTTGAGGCGAAACACGCACCATGTACGTTGTGAAAAGGCGGTACTGTGTGTTTAATATGGTATATATTAGACCCTTTCGTTACGAGCGCCGGATATAGCCGGCATCCACTCGATGACCTGTGTGTACGAGCGCCGGCGTGATACCGCTCACCCAGCGGCCCCGCGATACTTTTATTTCTTTCGTTCGTATGCATGTATCACATCGATAGCGCTTGTCACTCTTTAGTTCGTTTTCATTTGTTTAAGTCCAAAAATAAGACATGCACTGGGTTCAAAGCAATCGGGACAACAATCACGCTCCACTCTTCTTCAAACTAACAGTCTTTGCGAAGCTTCAAAACGCGAACCAGTCCGTTGAAATAAAAGTATATTTCTGTCGTGCTAGATATCGACTTCTCCGTAGTCGTATCCGACACGTTTACATTACGTGATCGAAAATACGTTTACGTTGCGTGATTAAAATTTATCGTTGCGAAATAAATTACTAAGAATTTAATTTGATACATCATTTGCTCTAAATTGTATTTTCTTTTATGCGGAGCGGAATGCCGTAAAGAAAGGGTTAGTTAGAAACAACACTTGGAAAAAACCATTGTTTATATAAAATTAGAAAAGTCTTTACAAAAAGGAACACTCACCGTGTGCTGTGTGCGCGTTTCCGGCGGGACACCTCCTACAGCGGGAGTGTCGCCGCAAAAAGAGCGCTCGTATCGAAAGGGTTAAACACGCAAATATTTTTTTTTGTTTTTATTCGCTTTTAGCAGAACTTAGCTACAAAAAAAAATTCTGACTGTCCACGTTAAATATATATTATAAATAGAAGTAATATAGATTGCTAGGCAAAGTTGTTAATATGTCTTAGTCATACTACAAAACTACATGAATTTAAAATATAGTGTTTGCAATTTATTGTCTTTGTTATGAAATATATATAAAATGCCCAATACAAACTACGACTCGAAATATAGTCAATAAGAAATAACTATAAAAATTGAATCATAAATATATAATATGTATAAGCTACAGAATATTATAACAATATTTTTTATGTTTTCTGCGTATCAAGAAAGTGTAATTCAGATATTAATAAAATGTTTTAAAAAATAATTGGAATATTTAAAAAAACAAACAATTTTAGTCAACATATAATGATGAATTTATTATCTTATCAAGTATCAAAAATAGGTTATAATATATTACCAAGTATCAAGACAAGAAAAACGATGATTTTTTTCTTGTCTTGATACTTGGAAATGTATTACTACGATCAATTTCTTTCTTCATGACGAATGAAAACAGTATAACTAATATGCTTTAAAACATGATTTAAAATAGTATAGAAATATTTATACATAATGATTTTATTAAGAGTAGGCAAACGATAATTTTTCTCGTCTTGATGTTTGAGATTTCTCTCGATTTTGTGGTGTTATTGTGTAAGTTTTGTATGGTATTGTATTTTAATATATTTTTAAGTTGTTCTACATGTTTATTTTTAAAAATATGGAATTCACTTTGAATATTTTTACGAATTGTAAATTTAAAAAAAAATACATAATAAGGTTTTTTTTAACTTAGGTAATTATAATATCAAGGTTTTATTTTATAGTAGGCATGTTGGCTACTTTGGAGAAGTATTAAAAATAACGTTTAAGTACACCTTACATAGCAAGAACTATTATTTTTTAATATTATTTTTTATATCTAATATTATTTTTTAATATGATTTTTATATCTAATATCATTTTTAATATTATTTTTTATATCTAAGATTATTTTTTAATATGATTTTTTATATCTAATATCATTTTTAATATTATTTTTTATATCTAATATTATTTTTTAATATGATTTTTTATATCTAATATCATTTTTAATATTATTTTTTTATATCTAATATTATTTTTTAATATGATTTTTATATCTAATATCATTTTTAATATTATTTTTTATATCTAAGATTATTTTTTAATATGATTTTTTATATCTAATATCATTTTTAATATTATTTTTTATATCTAATATTATTTTTTAATATGATTTTTTATATCTAATATCATTTTTAATATTATTTTTTTATATCTAATATTATTTTTTAATATGATTTTTTATATCTAATATCATTTTTAATATTATTTTTTATATCTAATATTATTTTTCAATATAACTAGTACTTTAATAATCATGTTTTTTCGCTGCAAAATATATATATATTTTTTTTATATAGTCAACATTTTATATATTTTTATTGATATGTGATATGGTATGTATAATATTTTATGGATGTGTAAACACACAATTTTTTGGTAATATTTTCAATGCATTATTTTTTTTAATATTAGGTAGTGTTATAAACTTAGGTTACTGTTATTAATGTAGTCAGGCGTTACTTTGCGGAAATCCATCACTATATGGACAGTTAAAAGTTTTACTTAGCTAAGATCCGCGACAAGCAAAACAATAACAGAAAATTAATAATGTGTGTTTTTCCGTTGGGTTTAGTGGATTTATTTGGAACTTAATCCAAAAACTTACCGAAAATCGGCCATCAACTCTCCACCCACCAACCACTATACACAACGCCAAACACACATTATCACTTTTCCATCTTGTAAACGACACGTGTGACCAAAAAGTGACTGTGAGTGAAGTGAAGCGAAAGACTACGGAACACAACCGAAAAGTCACTTTTCGGTTGTCTTCCGTAGAATCTACTATACCTGAAGATGCCTCGTGTTGGGGCGAAACACGTGTCGTTTACAAAGCGCCTTCGGAAATCCGAGTTTTTCTCTACTAGGTTAGCAGAAAGACATTATCATTTGACTAATTTGCATTTATTTATTCTGTCAATAATTGATGTTTTTAATCGAATTTTGGGCAACACTTTGATTCATTCCAACTGTCAGTAAATAGAATATTACAGAGTTATATAGAATATTACAGGCTTAGAATTTTATTTTTATTGCATACGAGTATATAATCAATTAAAAAATGTACTAATTGTTTAATTATTATAATTATTTTAAAGTTAAGTGTTTGTTACTGTAAGCCAATAATGATATGCCAAATTATGCATTAAATTATTATTATTGACTTGTGTTTTTATTTCTATATATCTATTTAGTTTATTCCAGCTGATGGTTATTTTTTAATTAATCGAACCCTGAGTCACTGTAGATGAACGAAAATTACATAGAGCTATTCAATATGTCAATATTTCGAATAGCTATATATTATCATCATCAGCAGCCTGCGGCAGTCCAGTGCTGGACATAGGCCTCTCCCATGGAGCGCCACTTCCATCATCACACATCACACCATCTTCGGCTACACGCATCCAGTTTCTGCCAGCTGCCTTGCGCAAATCGTCGCACCATCTAGTCGGGGGGCGTCCCATACTACGTTTGCCGAGAGGCGGTCTTCACTCCAGCACTCGTCTGCTCGTCGGATCTCGACAGACGTGACCAGCACATTGGCACTTAAGTTTGCTAATTCGAGAGGCTATGTCGGTGACTTTAGTTCTCTGGCGGATTTGTTCTTATATATATATATATATATATATATATATATATATATATATATATATATATATATATTTGTCATTATTTATTGTAAAAAAGGTTCGCGTTTGATGTACATTATCGCATGTATTATTTTAAATATAATTTATTTTACATAATCACATTATCGCATGTATTATTTTAAATATATATTTATTTTACAGCTCATATATGTCCCGTCGCTGAGCGCGGGCGTTCCCATCACTGGAGGAACGCACGCTAACTCCCCCCCCCCCCCTATGCTTGTTCAATGCGGATTGGCGGGATTTACCAGACTCCGAATCTGTAGGCCATACATATATTTTTTCTGATGCGGGATCGAATCTGCGACCATTGACCCTGATCCCTTCGTCAAACTCGGGGATCATATCAACACTCCTCAATTTTAAAAGCAAAAGAATATAATAATAGCTCAAATACTATTATTGTTTTTGAGCTGTTGTTTTTTTCTTATGTTCGTTTTTTTTGTCTTTGATGGTTATTATTTATAATTATTATTGGCGCATCTTGGGTATGGCCTATTTCCAGTAGTGGATTGTCGTAGGCTGATATTTATATTGATGATGCCAATGTCAAGTAATACAAGTATCTTGTAATGTCAATTCAGCTTTCAAGATACCATTTGATAAAATAGCCTACCAAAACTAACCTACCGCGTTCTACCAAAACTTGCGTAGACTTTTGTAGTCAAATTAAAAAGATGCGATACACGTATTTATGTTATTTTACTTCACTTCGACGTCATAATCAAACAACATTGTGTAATAAGCCACCATAAATAAACGATATAACTTTGTAAGTTATAGAAATTATATATAGACTATAGAAATTAAATAAAAACTCAACGTCACTGATGTAACTTGGCGAGAAAAGTCTATGTATGTTTTATATACCGTGTAAGTAAAACGTTGTGTAGATTCTAATTTACTTTCATTGCAGTAACTTTCTTATGTATTTAAAAGACTTATGCATTATTACTTCTCAACAATGATGTTTTTCTCGAAATAGTTAATATATTAGAATACGACCTACGAAATGTATGAAATTGCATATCTTAATAAATTAAAACTAAAATAAGTTACCAAATCATATACGAGCTAAGTATAATCCAATCAATCGACAAAAACAAATGTAATTAGATACGAATATATTTAAACTAAAGTTAAAAGCAAATTTTTTTTGTTGACAAATACATAAGTTATGCTGAAAAACCATGTTATTAATATTACATATTCTCCTTCTGAGCAGTAAAAATTAAGGAGTTTATATAAGATTCACGATATTCAATATAAAAGATGAAAATAATTTCGTATTTACCACATATCATTCGTCATATTTACTGATAAGCGTATGTAATAGAATATATGTTTTTAATTTATATTTCAATTTCATAGGTACTTGTATTTCTGAACGAAATCGTTTTGACAGTGACGTTATAATTGTCATTTGTCATATGTTTATCACTTGTTGTTCACTGTTTTTATAAACCAAATGTATTGTAAAACTTGTTCTTAAATTAAATATTCATAGTAGGACTTTTTCTGGAACTTATTATCGAGCTTAAATTGTGCTTGTGGCGTGTGAATTACGAACATAAAGTGTTTCTAATTGTGATCGTTGATTAGAAACTTAAGAGACACATTAGTTCTTGAAGTTTCCATGCTTTGTAAACAAGGATGGACGATTTTCATCATCGACCTAGCTCATCACATTGTAGGCAGTAAGTAATTATAAATGACTTCATTAACCTTTGCTATTTCTCTATGATTTGCATGTATTTTTTTGACAGTGTTAGGGTAACAAGAAAATGTGTTTATTATTTCAATTTGAGCAGATTACAGACTCCGTTTCTTTTTCATTTGTGCCATTTAAAACACTGCATTTCTTTTTGACTGATTGATGACTGACTGATTTAATTGAAATTCGAAATAACAAGAAGCTTGTACTAAAACACTCTTTGATTATGGTACAAAATAAAGCATTCATTTGTAATGGTTAATCTGAAGCCTTTTATGTTTGTCATTTTAATAGACACACACACATACTCTAATTGTTATTGAAAATACTAGTATCTTATTCCACAGTTAATTTAATAAATTACTTCAAAATAGATATATAAGTTTTTTTATAAGTGGAACTACACTACCATTTATGTAGCATATGTATCTTATATATATATATATATATATATATATATATATATATATATATATATATATATATATATATATATATATATATATATATATATATATAGACTACTAAAGGTCCTTAAGTGTTGTATAAAAACACTTTAGGGACCTTTGTGTCTGTTTATTGCTTTTTTAATAGTATCCGTTTTAGGGTGACGCAGGTCCCTTGTCTCTGTATGCTTTGCCTAATATGCTTGGTGAGGGCCACCTGTTCCATTTAGGGTCACATGTTTGGCCCTTATTTATTAGCTGGAGGGTCCTGTAGAAATATTAAACAGTGTTTCCTATTATGTTATGAAATTTTTACTTCTATTGCATTTGAATTTTATATTTTTAGGATTTACAATTTTTGTGTTTAAATTGTTGAATTTAATTGTAATGAAAATTTATAGTTAAACTCACAAATAAGATGGTCAATATAAAAAAAAATTCTTTACACACAACAATGATTCCCTGTATCATGTGTGTCACAATTGACATTGAATAACACCCAGAACTTAACAGAAATCTGTAGGCCATACACATATCTATCCTGTCATAACTATTTTGTAAAGAGAATATCAATCTTACCAATGCTCCATTTGGATTATCATACATGCTTAGTATAGCATGTATTTCATGTTTTTACATTTTAGTTTCCTTCAAAATCAGTTCAATTTTTTTTAGTGGGAAGAAGGCATACTGCACCACCCCCCCAGCCCCTATCTGGTTATGCTTTTTAATCGTTTCATCCATGTCCACAGCCATTTATCATTAATATAATATATTCCATGTTAGGATGTTTTCTTGGTGTGGTCGTGTTATATAAAGAACTTGTGAATAAATTTTCAAATTATTATTCTACCAGTGAGAATTATTAAGTAGACATTTATTATAATTTCAAACTTAATATTTTATGTTCTACTTAATAAATAATTACTTCCCTAAAGTCTTACGTAAGTAATTAAATAAGTACGTAAGTAATCATAGCACTTAATTACAATAAATAAGATACACTGTAACTTAAATATTCTTTATTATTAAAATATTAACACCATTTTTACTATTAAAATTTTCCATGCCCCATGCCTTACAACTGTATTGTTTTGTTTTTCGTGTATGACTTACAATAATTAAAATAATGTAAAAATCATAATTATCAAGAATTAGTTTAATAAATATGCAGCCTGAACGGAAAATCTTCAAAAAATTGTCTGGCAGGGAACATGTTAAACATATACTAATACCACAAAAATAATTGACCAAATCCTTAGTATATATATATACTATAGCAATTGTTAGTGAATTCTGCCAGTTTCAAATAAATCATGACACAATTATAATATAAAATGATGTAAATTGATAGAAATTTGTTTTATAAATTATCTTACATTCTGTTTTCATCTATTGTCATCAGCCTGTAGAAATCTAATACTGGGTGCACTCTCCACTTGATTTTTCTGATAAAGTTGACAAGTCCATTATCACTTCACGTTTGCTAAACAACAAGCTATATCCGTGACCTCCTTCTCCGGCGGATTTCTTCATTATGAATTATATCCAATGGGGAAGCTCGGAATATAGATTCTAATTTGATCAGTTTGGTAAAGCCATTACACACACACTTAAAAACATTGAAAGTAAATCAACAACATGAGATGCAATGATGTATTTACTCATATGGCCTGCTGGATACGATATTTTCAATATTTGCTTCATTCCCTTTCAACAAGTCATGGCTTCACTGCAATATTGAAAAAGTTATATCGTACTACTTTGAATGCTTAAAAGGGGATTGAGTGTTTGACGTAACTTATTTTGCAAGTCTTCGCGACATTTGTCTAAAACTATTATTAAGGTTCAGTTTCGGGAGCCACTATCGGGAACTACTTCAAAAAGGGTCGAAGTAAATAGTTATTCCCGATATAGAAATGGGCCATCCTATTTTTCCTCTTGGGTGTCGTATGAAGAGCCTATAGTAGAGATTCGCAAACTTATTTCGTCTACTTCGAGAATCATTTATTATCTAACCCTCCCCCCCCCCAAAACATAACCACATCTTAACGTTCTGATTCCCACCAGGGCAAGAAGCGACTAACTGAGAGTCGTTTCGCTACGATGAATGTGAGAGGAAGGATGGATGAAAAGATGGATGAGTGTTGATGGAATCATGGGAGGTGTGCCGGGATCGTGTCGGATGGAGAATTATGGTCTGTGGAAACAGGTGTGACGATATGTATGTATGTATGTTACTTTAGTTAAATCGTATTTCAGTGTTCTATTGGTAGATTATGACTTCTTTTGATATAGAATTCAGTCATCGTCCTGTTCTGTTTGTATAATTGTTCCTATAGACCAGAAGACGGGTAGGAGCGACTATCTGAGTAATAAATGAATCTCCGGTCCTAAATCCGCCTGCCAAGCATGAGGAATATGGCACACTACTCAATTATTTAAATTGAAGACTATCAATGAATAAAGAATATTTTTTAGAGCTGTGCGACTAGACATGTTCATTCTGATGCGGAAATCAGACCTATAACAAGCAACGGCTCTATTTGGGATGTTAAACTGCATTATAGGACGTGTGTTGATTCCGGCATAGAACAGGATGACTCCACTTCTTCCTGGTGCGGTGTACGAGGCAAGTATAAGAGCAGATATAACCCTACAGATAGGCACCAGTGTATCTGAGTGATAAATACCAATTATACATCCTAAATCCTCCAGGTGTAGCGATTTCGACAACACGAGGTGTGTTACAATTTTCGCGGAATCCAATGTCCCAGCAGTGGACTCTTACGGCTATATTGATTGATTGGTATACAGGCAAACGGTCAAAAAGGCAATTCACGTAGTTACGATTCTATGAATTCATACGACGCTGAGATTCATTCATATTTATTGGACAAAGAAATTTCGAAACTGGTGTAACGCGTGAATAATATGTACCACTTATCCATTCCTCGAGATCGCCACATTTACCTAACAAATAGAGTGCGTTTAAAAGTCAAATTTGAACTGTGTTATGCTAAAGCATACTTTTTGTAACAAGCAATGTTCCCGAGCGTATCAAGGTCGAGCGACACTAAGTTACGCGTTTTATGTATTTCGCTTTAGTTTCGTTTTAGTTTAGATTAGTAGTATATATAGATTAGTATTACCGAATTGGCACCTTCAAAATACAAGCCTACACATACCTTAAACCTTAATTTGGCAGAAGAAAAAAATCTCAATTTTGAAAATATAAATTTTGTGAATAATATGTATTGTAGGATATTTAAGGACCTTGTAAAAAATAATAAAAAAAATCATGTTCTTCCCCTTTTTGGGAAAATACATGTCCTCTGTGGCGGACATTGCATTGCATCGTTATTTTTGGCACTACCTGCAACGACCATCATCCATATTTGAGGGCAAATGACCGATGTTGTCGTATTTGACATTAGTTTGATTTTAGAAAAATGGAAGAGTTTCCATCTCAACATTTTTTTTTCTATTGAAAATATTTGAGTTGTCAAGTAATTTAAATTTGATTGCTATAAACAAATTACAAATTTGAATGACTTGGATTTTTTTTAAGTTTGTGTTCGGCGTAGCGGACAATATAAAATTAAGAAGTGGTAGATGGTAGCTGGTGGATGGTGTAACGGGCTGGTTTCCGCAACTCGACGTCATCATGATCCCTATGGTGTCGCGGATGTCTATAAGCGGCGATGATTGCTGGCCACCAGGTGACACGCTTGCTCGTTTGCCCTCCTATTCCAGCGATCCAGTGCGGCGCGTTTCTCCTCTGAAGTTCTTTCAACGCATAGCCTTTATGCTGTCGAACTAGCTACCTTCAATGGAATTCTGATGCGCCATTAGATCCTTCAATCCATAAGCCTGTTTTTCTTAAAGGCCGGCAACGATTCTTCTGCCCATGGTGTTTCAAATGTAAAACCATCAAGATAATTACTTTCCTTCAGACGTTTCTCTTCCAATCCCATAAAACAAAAAAAAAATGTTAATGGAAAATAGTATTCGATGTAGAGATTGCAATCCCGCAGCTCATTAAATCCCGCGGGATTGATATGCGAGATTACTCAATCCCGCGCGGGATCCCGCATCTTTGAAATTTTGCTATAAAATCAAATTTAAACTACAGATTTTTGTGTAAAAATCAACTTTTATTAAATATCTGTTACATAAAGCAACTTATTAATTATTTCTTATTTATTATTAATTATTTCTATTAATTAAGTATAAGGTATCTGTTTTATTAGATTCATCTTGAAATGTTTGCCATAGTTTAATAGTTATGTTTAATTTTATTCTGACTCCTAACAACAGTTATATATTTTTAATTCAGTCTTATTTATATAATGACTAATAATCAAATCACAACTTTCTCATATATAGAGCTACTCGCGATTTATTCGAAAGTTTTAGCGCCAAATCTTTAATTTGCGGGATCCGCGGATCCGCGCTTTGAATATGCGAGATCCAGCACATTAATAAAAGTAGTGGGATCCCGTTTAGCGGGGTTGCAATCCCTAATTCGATTATTTTTTTAAAAAAATTGTAAAAATATTAAAATATAAAATAGAAATGTATATTAATTAATATTTCAAAGGTGTTTTTTTAACGAAAAAAGAAATACTTTTTCCTTATAATTTAGGTTGTTATTTTGTATTCTCAAATTTACACGGAAATAGCTGTGTAATGCCCTACACAACAATTGGCTGTTATTCGACCAGAGTTCGTTAAAGGGCGATTATGTTCGTTAACTGTTCTAATACGGGAATTATTGGATGGCTTAAAAATAACTCAAACGTTTTAAAATAATCTCCTTGCGTCGATGACGTCTATCAGAATTCAATCCATCGTCAAGACTCAGTGGGGGAAATTTCAAATTGTTACACCTTTTTTTTTAACACAAAGCGAAAACGTAGTGTATAGCAAAATGAAAACACCTTCTTCTAAGAGTGTCTTTCCGACTTGCGAAGGTTCGCAGCCAATTCAGCACAACTCTCCTCGTCCTTCGCGAGGTGCAGCAGTTCTGGAGCATTCGCTATCCCTGTCCACACCCTGATATTACGTAGCCAAGACTTTATTCTCCGACAAACTTGTCTTTTGCCCGCGACTTTTCCCATCATGATCAGTTGCAGCAACTAAATTGTGAGTATATATATATATATATATATATATATATATATATATATATATATATATATATATATATATATACCGCACTTCGTACGGTGAGCGGCTGAGTTCCGGAGGTCCAATACCCCCTCCCTCCCCCCCTCGCATTCAACACTCAAAAATTATTTTACTTCGGTTCTCTCTTATATGCATCTGTGCCACACGATCCCACCAACACGCCACGCCTTCAACGCCCGGAACGATAATGCGTTGTTCGTAGCAATATATATTCGTTTTAAGCCGCTCGTCTGTTTTTCAGGTAGAGGTGTTAGGAGAAATAGCCACGCCGGACGAAAATCATGACACGGTTCCGGCATATCAGGTACTTGTAATGAAAAGTTTAAAACGTACTATAAAGCGATATCAATTGACGTGTTTAAATATCGTAGTGATATATCGTAGTGGTAGAGCCACGCTGCACACTAGTACTTTGTCAAGAATGGCATAACATTTGTCTGTAGCATTAATGGGCCGGCTCGCCCGTGCAACTATCACGCTTCCGCAGAAAACCGGTGTCTGAGTGGTAGTTTCGTCCGGTGAACGATTGAGAGCCGAAAGCCCAATTCCCTCCCCCCACCCCCTCCTATAATGACACTTTCAACGCTTCTGCACTGCCTATGGCACTGCGAATGTCGGCTACATGGGCGGCGTTGATTGATTTCCATTAGGCGACACGCCTGCTCGTTTGTCTTTCTATCCCATAAAAATAGGAGCAAATGTGTAGGGTTAGGTTTGTCGAACAACTGACAACTGAATCGGTGGATATGTGTGCCGGAGTGGAGGCCATCATGCCAATATTGTCTATTAATTTGTGTGATCTATTATTTTAATATGATCATCGTGACAATATTATATATTAATTTGTGTGATCTATTATTTTTAACATGATCGTCATGCTAATATTATCTATTAATTTGTGGGATCTATTATTTTAATATGATCATCATGACAATATTATTATATATTAATTTGTGTGATCTATTATTTTTAACATGATCGTCATGCTAATATTATCTATTAATTTGTGGGATCTATTATTTTAATATGATCATCATGACAATATTATTATATATTAATTTGTGTGATCTATTATTTTTAACATGATCGTCATGCTAATATTATCTATTAATTTGTGTGATCTATTATTTGAATATGATCATCATGACAATATTATATATTAATTTGTGTGATCTATTATTTTAATATGATCATCATGACAATATTATATATTAATTTGTGTGATCTAATATTTTAATATGATTATCATGACAATATTATATATTAATTTGTGTGATCTATTATTTTTAACATGATCATCATGCCTTCGCCAATTTTGGTTCAGGCAAACAACCGCAGCAACATTGTTTTGTGTTTGATAAACGATGTTTAGTTTTAGATAGATCGCTATCCGCTTCAGGCCCTGTGGTTGTGTTAGTTTGTCTTTAGTTGGATCATGATCGGGATTTGTTAAAACTGCATTTATACACTGAATCGTCGTTTTCATTTTCAATCTTATAATCTCGAAATTAAGGTTTATTTTCGTAAGTCCCACTTACCTTAACATTGGAGCTTGAAAGCATTTTCTTAGTATGTTATTTACAAGTGTGGCTTATATAATGTGAATTTTATTCGAATCACATCAATATCAGGCTGCAGCAGTCCACTGCTGGTCATAGGTCTCACTCCAGGCGCCCCACCTAGCCCGATCTTCGGCTACACGCATCCAGTCACTGCCAGATACGCCTTGCGCAGATCGTGGCTCTATCTAGTAGGGGGGCATCTGACACTACGTTTGCCGAGTCGCGGTCTCCATTCCAGCGCTCATCTACTCCAACGATTGTCGATCCTCCGACAAACGTATCCAGCCCATTGCCACTTCAGTCTGCTAACTTGAAGAGTCTGTGACTCTGGTTCTTCGGCGAATTTCTTCATTTCGAATTCTATCCACCAGAGAAACTCCGAGCATAGCCCTCTCCACAGCCCCCTGAGCGACTTTGAGTTTGTGAGAGATTAGAATAAAAAAGTCAAAAAGACTTGTACAAACATCAGTCCATTCATTTTTTCTTTTGAGAGCCCAAAATATCTCTGAAAAAAAAGGTATCGAATCATTCGAGATGTGGTGTTAGAGACTTGTTTTTTAAAACCCTGGATAAAATAATGGGGAAAACGAGGGAATCTGCGAAACACTTGTTGCAACCCTAAACTATTTTTAATTAATTTTTTTTCTGCAGCCTATATATGTCCCACTGTTGAGCACGGGCCTCTCCATTTCCGGAGGAACGGACAATAACCCACCACACTTGTCCAATGCGGATTGGCGGGGTTACCAGACTCGGAATAAATATCTGTAGGCCGCACATATATTTATTCCGATGCGGGTCTCGGGATCGAATCCGCGACCATTGATTCCGTGGGTGGGGGGGCCCCCGCCACTGAGCCAATTGGTCGACGTTTGAATTCAACATCAGGAACAAATTATGTAACAATTTATAGAACATATAGTGAACAATCACTGGCCACTTATTTTGTTTTCTTACTATTTTAATGCTCTATGATTATATAATCATAATGTATAATAACTATGTAATAGAAATATAACTCTACCTGTTTATATTTGCACAATAGTCAAGGACGGTGGGTTATGTCTATAGCGTGAAAATGAATTAGCATACTTGTTTTATGTACGAAGAAGCCAGTATCTCGTATTCTAAGAAGCGAACGAGCGTAAGCGAGCATCATTCCATTGTTACCGCCCCTTTCCGATTTTCTTATTAATTTTTTTTTCTTAAACTTTTTAAAAAAACACACAGTAGTGAAACTTGTAACTCAGTACTTCATCATTGAATTTATACATACATACATATCGTCACGCCTGTCTCCCGTTAGGGGTATGCAGAGACCACAGATCTCCATCTGCTGCGATCCCGGCATACTTCCCTTGCTTCCTCCACACTCATTATTCTCCTCATGCAAGCCCGCCGGTTGAGGGTACTCTTGACCTGGCCTTTCTTAAAAAGTTCAGCAATTTGGTCAAAGTACGTTTTTCGTGGTCTTCCTCTTCCGACCCTTCCATCCACATTCGCAAGGTAAATTTCTTTTGCCAGTCGTCTTTCATCCATCCTCTCTATATGTCCAAACCATTTATTGAATTTATTGCACTGTATTTAATTAATTGACTGAACACAAGAAACAACTAGCTGACGTTGCGCGAGCCAAACCCTTACGTGTTGCAACGAACCTAACCTTCGTACAGCGCCATCTCTACCGCCATATACTACACAAACGCGATGTGTTTGGACAGTGACATTAAATAAAATGAATAAAATAAAATTCATTTTCATTTAATTGTACTGATCGAAGAACAATGTACTTTATTCGGCTAAAATTGAAGTGTCGGAAGCAGTCTTTCACCTAAGTATGTGATGATTTGAATCCCTTTATCGGTATTAAACACCATCAAGGATATATATATATATATATATATATATATATATATATATATATATATATATATATATATATGGGTCCTCCGCCCGCGGAGTCAATAGTCGCGGGTTCGATCCCCGTCCCGGTCTGCCGTGCCAATGGATGGCGTGCCAAGATTGGGCTCTCCGGGTACTATGGTGCCTTACCTCAGCATGCGGGGCTCTATTGGGGCTGACCTCCATCATCCCTTGCAGCTCGTGGGATTCACTAATACGAATTTTAATATACCCAATTTGTTGAAAAATGACGGCGACGTGGTTCGTCATCCGTCACGCCTTGGTTCCCACGAGGGCGAGAAGCGACTAATGGAGAGCCGTTTCGCTGCGATGAATGTGAGAGGATGAATGGATGAGTGTGCCTCTGCCAACCTCTGCGGGGAATAGGCGAGAATATATATATATATATATATATATATATATATATATATATATATATATATATATATATATATATATATATATATATATATATATATATATATATATATATATATATATATATATATATATATATATATATATATTCACGCCTATCGAATTAATAGTTTATAAAATAAAGTATTCGTTCGTCGCTCTCAATAAGTGTCCCGTTTTTGTTGAACAGAATCGAGCTATTCCGACCAACGGGTGGTCGTTATGGAACTGACAGCGTATTGTAAGCAATCGCTCGCCCATTCCAACTGTGACTGTACAGTGGCAACCACTTGTATGCGAGTTGCGTGATAACTCGATCACGTTTCATGGAAGACCATGAAATTAATCAATGTTTGTTTAAGTTCAGACTGAGATATGGCAAAATAGTGTTTGAAAATGGATTTTTTGTTAATATGTGTACGTATATTTGGACTAGCTTTGAGAAATGTATAAAATTCAGCGGAATCGATTTTCACTGTTTATGGCGGCCATCTTGTTTATTTCTAAAAGAAGATGGCCGCCATGTTGACGCCGCTTGGATGAATTATAAAATGTCAAACTGTTGCCATAGTAAAAAAACAATGTGGTGACGCGCCCAGACGCCACACTGTATTGCCCTATTGGTCGAACCTCTTCCTTTCTTCCCAGGTGACCGAGCCAATGGCCTTGTCACTCCGACCGAGCCAATGGCTTTGTGCGCCTTTGTCTCTCCGATTATTTTTAAGGGAAAGGGAGGGAGGAACTCGGCCGCTCACCGTACGAAGCGCGGTAGGTAAGCTACTACTCAGACGCCAGTTTTGTGCGGAAGTGTGGTACATCCTCCGGCAAGCCGGTCCATTCATGCTACAGACAAATATTATGCCATTCTTGCCAAAGTGTTCGTCTGCAACGTGACTCTACCTCTCATAAATGTTCGTTCACAAGACCCTCCATTTGGGCATTGTGAAGGATTCTCCAACTCCGACCTGGTCTCCCTTTTTCTTCGTTCTACAACACCATAGGCAATGTCGTATCGGTTCGGATATACCGCCGTAGGTTCGTTCATCGTTCGCTATAGTTTCATCGAGTGGTGGTGCGTGGAATGAAGTCTCTTATAATAGGACTAGTCGAATCGAGTCACTAAGTCTATCTATGTACACGAAATCACTTATACGGATTACATGTCGAACTGACAGTTGAAGTCGAATCACCTTGCCGATTATCCCTACCATTTCACGACTAATCCACGGTAATGAGAATCGACGAAACAAGTAGTAGGGCCTGCGGATATTTATGTTTATTTCTATCTGAACTGACTAATACACCTCGCGAGGGGTTAAGGGACAGGTGGGGGGGGGGGGCAGCGGGAGGAGCAGCTGTCAAATGCAAACGCAACAGGTATTTGACATGCGCATGGAAATCCATTCAGAATCCATTGTAATTGCAAATGTATCGCCTATTAATAAAATAAACATTAATTTTTAAATAAGCCAATTAATCATTTACCAGTCCACAAAACAGTACAGTGACGGTAGACAAAGAGTATACATATAAAATAGAAATTATGAGAAAACACACAGAAATGAAAAACCAAAATTATAACAAATAATAAATTGTAGTGGTAAAGCCACGCTGCAGATGGACACTTCGTCGAGAATGACTTATTATTTGTCTTTCGTTTGGGAAGTACCACAATCCCGCAGAAAACCAGCGTCTGAGTGGTAAGTAGCTTAGCTACCGCGCTTCGTCCGGTAAGCGGTGGACTTCCGGAGGCCCATACCCCATAATGACACTTTCCGTAAAGGCCGGCAACGCCCATGGCACTGCGGATGATTATGCGCGGCGTTGATTGCTTTCTATCAGGTGACTCTCGTCTGCTCGTTTGCCTTCCTATCCCATATACTTACTGCAGAAAATATACAACATGCCTCTATCTAACATCGTATATAAATATACACTGTAACATGTAAAACTATTTTGTATCTGCAATTTCACATATTGTGGCAAATTAAATACTTTATTTATTGTTATATTTTGCGTGTTCTGGTCCAAATGTTTGTTATTTTTTTTATATATTCACGCCTATCCCCCGCAGGGGTTGGCACATCCTCCCCGCCTCCTCCACACTCATCCATCCTTTCATCCATTTGGGACAGCTGGCGCACCACGTCGCCGTAATTTTTCAACAAATTAGGTATATTAAATTCGTCTTCGTGAATCCCACGAGCCGCAAGGGAGGATGGAGGTCAGCACCAGCAGAACCCCGCATGCTGAGGTAAGGCACCATAATAGCCAAAGGGGGAGCCTGATCCCGGGACAGTCGGCACGCCTGCGACTAAGCTCGCCCCTCGCCTAGCCACGCATCCACTGGCACGGTAGACTGTGGATTGGCGGAGAGGAAGGGAAAAGAATAAAGAAAAGGCAGGAGAGGAAATTCGGATTGGGGGGTGGGGTTACCAGATGCGGAATAAATATTTATAAATCCTTATGTATATTTGTTCCGATGCGGGGATTGAAATCGCGACCATTGACTTCGCGGGCGGAGGGCCCCGTCACTGAGCCAATCGGTCGTCCAAATGTTTGTTACTATGAGAAAGGAGAGGTAAAACGAAATTCAATTATTAATTCGCCTCCCTTGATCAGACTGTCCCCACGGGGTCAAGTGTCGAGTGTCGGGTGTGAATTTACTCGGGCGATGGCCGACGTCGTCTCTGCGTTCGGTGTTAGGTGTTTTTAATCAATTGTGAGATGATTTTCACCTTTCTCTCATTTATTTTTGCCTTTGTGGACACTTAAAACTTTTACTTAGCTAAGATCCGCGACGAGCGAGCATCAATAGAAAATTAATAACGGAAGACAACCGTTAAAGTCACGTTGACTTAACGGTTGTTTTCCGTAGAGTCTACTATACCTGATGATGCCTCGTGTTGAGGCGAAACACGTGTCGTTTGCATGGTGGAAAAGTGGTAGTGTGTGTTTGGTGTTGCGTTTAGTGGTTGGTAGGTGGAGTGGAGAAAAATAAAGTTTTATTTTGTACTTTCCATTTATTTATTTGGCGCAAAAACAAATTGCTGTGTCTATTTGTAACACTGGAGTGTTCTAGATTATTCTTTAGTCCATAAAGCATTGTTTTTCCTTTTATCGATCACGGAATTTGATTTCAATATTTGTTAGTTACCCATAGGATATTCAACGATTGTCATTTTAATATTTTCATAAATGTTTTCAAATAGTGTTTCGGCAAGCGTGACATACTCAAGTCATGTCGTTTTTTAAATTTCAAAACTACGTATTGCCGCATCTATGTATGAATCGATCCCCTTAGTCTATAAAAATTAAAAGTAGAGTAGCAATCATTTTTAAAGAACAACAAAAAAACTTTTAATAGTACTTAAAGAATGGAGTGATTTTAGTATTAATGACATTAGAACAAAAACTGAACAACTCGCCGAATGGAAAAGATTCGTCCCCACCATCTGGATGAGTGGCGATCCAATATGGCTTTTTCCGTAACTTCATTCCACGTACCACCACTCTACGGAAACCAGCCGCGTTTGGCGCTATTTCTGATTTTGATTCTGGCAGCCTATTGGCTTTAATAGCTTTTTCGAACACTAGGTAAAGTAAAATATATTTGGGAATCTGCGCAAACCGCAGATTCCATCGGCTCCACGCCGTATCGGAGGTACACATGTGTGTGTGTGTGTATGTGCCGATTTTAATTTCGTCACGACGCTACGTTAAATGTGTAAAGGAGCCCTGAGATCTAGGGGGTGGAAATCGACGTGAGAGAATCTCGTGTAAGCGGCCGGTATAGAATTGTGCGTGCTCGGCTAGAGCCGAGTGAGTGTTGGTGTCGTGGGTGGATCCGAAAGACGCCGTTTCGTCGTCCGGATCGCGTAAGACATTACGCGGGCGTTGTCTTTTCGGTCGCGCGTTTAAATCGCGCGAATAATTGACCGATTGTACCACCAGGGGGTTCGGATGGTCTTCAAAAAATTCAGGTAGACTTCTCCTACTATAGGATGGCAAACGAGCCGACGCGTCACCTGATGGAAAGCAGTCAACGCCGCCAATAGACATCCGCAGTGTCGTAGGCAGTGCAGAAGCCTAGGCTGCCTTTAAGGAAAGTGTCATTATGAGAGGGGGAGGGGTGGGGGGGGGTTGTCGGAGGGGAGAGACTCCGGAACTATACCGCTCCAAAATTTAAGATTTTAGGGGAACATAAGTTACCAAAAGATGTAATTTTAAATTCGTCGCACATATACCACCTATCATACCATCATTAACTATTACCGTTTTTGTATTATATATATGTGATATAGAACATAAAGCCATTCTTGGTGAATTGATATAGGAAGATTGATTATTTTTTTTTAAGTCCACAACAGGCGGACTTAATGCCACTGGACCATTCTCTACCACTCAACCAGCGGGAGTAACAGAGAAAATTGGTTTCGAGGTGGTGCAGCTTGATATTACATTGATTATGATCGATAATCGCTGATCAATAGATACGATCGAAGGGTTGTAGGCGAAACGAAAGTCGTTTAGTGTAAAATATTTTCTCTTCTTAGTCGTCTCACATCTTGGTGCTGTTGATGTGGCAAAAACATCTCAATTACAGCCACGCAAAGCCACATCGATAAGTTAACTCATAATCGTAATTGTGAATTGTATCATGCTTAACATTTTGCATTGCATAATATTATGTTATATACACCGCCAGGGCCACGTGTAATAACAAGACACACATATTTATTAAAGTTAATAACGCAAGCATTTTCATTTTGTCGTACATTAACTGTTTTGTTCTACACGAGTTTGTGAACTCTCTGTCTTTTGCCGCAATGGATAGTTTGGTTGTCGTTGTTGTCAAGCGAGCGGTTGTCCCGACCGTAGTGCTTCATGGTCAGTGACATCATGTTATAATTTGTAACGCAATGTTTGTAGTTTTCTATTGAAAACTTTAACGTGTGATGATTGTCAATGGATCGTTTTTAATGCTCGTATGTCTCGGATGATTTGTGCCTCAGATGTGCCAATGATTGTATGCCTTGGATATATCTTATCAAAATGGCTTCAGTTACAATTTTTACTTCGCCAAAAATCATCAAAATTCACACGCACAGTTACATTATGTATTAAAAAAAATTCTATTTATAATAAATGGAGTCTTTAGAGTCAAGGAGTATCTTCGGTTAGCCGCCTTTTTTTTATGGGATAGGGAGGCAGACGAGCAGGCGTGTCACCTGATGGAAAGCAATCAACGCCGCCCATAGACATCCGCAACGCCACAGGCAGTGCGGAAGCGTTGCCGACCGGTATTACTTTAGTGTTTCTGCGTTGGTATTTTTCGCATACTTTTTGCTCCATAAGTTAGAATTAATTTTTATTATACGTAGTTGAGATTATTTCAATGAATATTCATAAGATCTCTTTATTACATATATACTATTATAATAAATTTTATAAAGTTACGCACGCAAATAATGCAAAATAGAATCGCACTATATATATATATATATATATATATATATATATATATATATATATATATATATATATAAGCACTGTAAAAAAAGGGGCTCAATGCTGCCACGAAGCAAAAAAGTACAATAAAATAAATGAATAATTAATAACGATAATAAACAAGTCAAACAGATTCATATTTTTGTTCATTCAAGAGTACACTACACACAGTTTACAAGGACTATATTTATCTACCTGCTATATTCTCAAACAAGTACGACGTAACTGTAAACGTACGCGTGTTCAAAAGGGCGGCAATTCATTTTTTATACCTCCGGCCTTGCAGGTATCAATGAGCTGCGATTATATCTCACCATCAGGTGAACCTAATGCTCGTTCGTTTGTTATGCCATAAAAAAATCCTCTATTACTAAGACGATTGCCTCAGTGCCGGGGAGTCGATGGTCGCGGGTTCGATCCTCGCATCGGAATAAATATATGTATGGATTTATAAATATTTATTCCGAGTCTGGTAACCCCCCCCCCCCAAATTCGCATTTCATTTCCTGCCCTTTCCTTCCTTCTCTATCCTTTCCCTTCCTCTCCGCCAATTCACGATCTGTCGTGCCAATGGATGCTTGGCTAAGGGCGAGCTCAGTCGCAAGCGTGCCGACCGTCCCGGGCGATAAGGCACCATAGTACCAGGGTTCCCCTGGTACTATGGTGCCTTATCTCAACATGCGAGCCTCTGCTGGGGTTGACCTCCATCCTCCCTTGCGGCTTGTGGGATTCATTAAAACGAATTTTAATATACCTAATTGGTTGACAAATGACGGCGACGTTGTTCGCCACCCGTCACGCCCCGATTTCCACGAGGACGGGAAAGCCGTTTCGCTGCGATGAATGTGAGAGGAAAGAATGAATAAAGGGATGGATGAATGGGGAGGAGGCGGGGAGGGTATGCCGAGGGTATGCCGTAGCGGATAGAGCTATGTGGTCTCTGCCAACCCTCTGATAGGCGTGATAATATATGAAAAAAAATACTAAGAAAATAAACTGAATACTGAGTTCTCATCCATATGTGTGTGTGTGTGTATGTGGGGGGGGGGGCGAATGGAATTCGTTTATTCGGTGTCGCAATAACTGAAGAAGCACCTGCATCAAGTCGGGCGAAGTCATACTCTTGTGAAAACATTACAAAATTTAGTGCCTATAAATGATTTGTTAGTTTCCCAATCGCTCAGCCAAGCGGCAATATTATAAAATAAACATGGCATTGACCGGGGCAATCGCTCGGCAAGGTTGTGCCACTAACAACTGAAGCCCTAGAAATTCGTTAAGGGCATAAGTTTTAACAGTACACATCGACGTCACTAGTTTTATTGGTGAGTATAACATTTCAAAATGGCAACATATTTTTGGAATATACATTGACTTAAGTTTTTGGGAAAGGCCAGGTCAAGAGCACTATTTGAGAGCACTAGATAGTGCTCTCAAATAGTGCTAATGTAATTTTTGGAATATACATTGACTTAAGTTTTTGGGACAGGCCAGGTCAAGAGCACTATTTGAGAGCACTAGATAGAGGAGATCCTCTACCGACCCTACCATCAGAATCTGCAACGTAAATTTCTTTTGTCAGCCGTCTTTCATCCATCTTCTCTATATGCCCAAACCATCTAAGCGTCTCTTTATCAACTTTAGCAACGACACCTCGTTTGACACTGTATTATATAATTAAACATTGTTTTTAAAAGTCTGGTACTTTTGCTTTTAAAAAAAAAATTCAGTTTCCACTGGGATTTCGAATCCAGAACCCTTGGCGCAAAAGTTATGCACTCTAACCACTGACTTCTTCTTCGGATCACTTCAGTGATTTTCATGAAATAAACACACAATTATTGGATCTCCTGTATACAATGATAGATCGACATTCGATACTTTTGCTTTTAAAAAAAAAATTCAGTTTCCACTGGGATTTCGAATCCAGAACCCTTGGCGCAAAAGTTATGCACTCTAACCACTGACTTCTTCTTCGGGTCACTTCAGTGATTTTCATGAAATAAACACACAATTATTGGATCTCCTGTATACAATGATAGATCGACATTCGACATTTTTTTTACATTTTTAATTATTTTTTCATCTCTCTACACACCTCTTACTCATATGATTTTTAATTATGCCAAATCTCACACTCTTAAAGAGGTGTACAAAGTTTTTTTCTTCACGTTTCTTTTTAATGATATAAGAAGGCAAACGAGCAGACGTGTCACCCTATGGAAAGCAACCAACGCCGCCCATATACATCGCCAGTACCGTAGTCACTGTAGAAACGTTGGCGGTCTTTAAAAAATATGTAGGCTTATTTTAATATAAAAGTTATCAAGAAAATGAGATGTGTTTTATTTATTATTATACAATCATGCGTGGTGAAATATCATAAGGAAGTCACCTTGCACGCATCAATTCCATCAAGGAGATGTATTATTTATCCTTTACCCACAACTAAAACTAGCTTTGCCCAACGACAATATAATTATTTGGCTCCGTTTATTTATACTAAATTAAATCGCATAGAGAAGACTAATAATCTAAATATCAATTCAATAAAAAAACTCATAAACAAATGGCTACCCAACCTAGCATATAATTCTACAGAATTAATATTAAATAAACATTAGCTTAGTAGGACAAAATATAATAAAATAAATTCAGACACAGACACATGTAAAAAAAAATCTTTTTGGTTTGTATAACTTAATAAAGTTTTTTTTTTAAATTTTAAATTTGCATAGTTATATTAAGTATAGCAAGAAAATAATATATGTAACTCATAAATATGTCACAGAAGGGAACCGTCTGCCGTAGTACAGGGTTCGCCCTAGTTCGGCGGACGGGGAAACAAAAATTGTAAACTTATCAATGAATAATAAATATATATTATTATTATTATTTTTAATAATAATTCTTTATTTGTATAATGTGAGGTTATAACAAGATGAAAAAAAAAGAGACGTCAAAAAGCTCCATCACATTCCCGCTCACGGCCTACAAATTTCATTAATTATTACACACTATTAGAAATAACTAAAACAATTATTACAAATCAAAATACATAGCGAGATTATTATAATATCATTAAAATTATAATTTATTATTACATTTATATATCACTTTTACTTTACACTATATATTTATGTATTATATACATTTGATCGACTCTTTAAAGCAACAAAAGTCCTGAATATTATAAATATTGACATCTATTAGCCATTCATGTAATCTTTTTTTTAAATAATGTTGCGTTCAATTCTTTTAATTCATGAGGTATATTATTGTAAATGCGTGTACACATGAACAGGCAACTATTTATATATTTGCTGAGTCTGGGGTGATCATCCAACACTAAACTTCGAGGATCACGCCGAGAAAGACCAGCGTTATCATTAGCTGTTTTAAATAGTTCTTGATGCCTCGATACAAATACACACACCTCATATATATAGAGAGCTGGCAATGGTAGTAGGCCAAGCGTCTTGAATACTGGCTGACACGATTCCTGTTGTTGAAGACCATAAATTGCTCTAATACATTTATGATGGTTTATTCGCCATAATCAATCGCGTCAGCAAACCACAGAAGCCATCACTCGGGATTGTATTATTTGATGTGTACATGTTGGTCTAGCCGCGTTCCAAACGGAAGTTATATGCGCTACTGTAATTGCCAATGGCCGACAGCTTACTGTGTATGCCTATTCAGTTGAAGGAATTGAAATTTCAATCAAATTTCTAATGTGCACAGCTGAATATGAAATACATTGAGACCTGGTCAAGCCTGTGCTGGATAAGTGTGGAAACTCTACTATTACCGATATCAAAGAAAGGAGAGAGAATTGGAGTGAAAGAAAATCTTTATTCGAAAATCCATAAAACAGTGCAAACATCTTTGCTTGTTTCCACTGTTTTATGGATATAAAATACCGTTATAGTTGTAGAGCCACGCTTAATATTTGTCTGTAGCATGAACGGGCTGGCTCGCCCGGGGAAGTACCACACTCCCGCAGAAAACCGGCGTCTGAGTGGTGGCTTACCTACCGCGCTTTGGACGGTGAGCGGTCGAGTTCCGGAGGCCCAACACGGTGGCCTCCCATTTCCACTCCCATAAGGACACTTTCCTTAAAGGTTGACAAAGCTTCCGCACTGCCTATGGCGTTGCGGATGTCTAAGGGCGGCGTTGATTGCTTTCCATCAAATGACACGCCTGCTAGTTTACCATCCTATCAAAAAAAAAATATGGCTAAGATTGTAACAAACAAATAAACTATAATCATAAAATCATAATAATAGTAGACCTGCAATCAAGATTTTTCAAGAAACTTCTTTCCACGCACCACTGCCCTGTGGAACCAGCTATCTCAATAGATATATATATATATATATATATATATATATATATATATATATATATATATATATATATATATATATATATATATATATTATTTTTTTTTATTGTTATTTTTTTTATATATTCACGCCTATCCCCCGCAGGGGTTGGCAGAGACCACAGAGCTTCATCCGCTACCATTCATCGCAGCGAAACGGCTCTTCATTAGTCGCTTTTCGCCCTCGTGAGAATCAGGACGTGACGGGTGGCGAACCACGTCGCCGTCATTTTTCAACGAATTAGGTATATTAAATTCGTCTTAGTGATTCCCACGAGCCGCAAGGGAGGATGGAGGTCAACCCCAGCAGAGCCCCGCATGCTGAGGTAAGGCACCATAGTACCCGGGGGAGCCCGATCCCGGGACGATCGGCACGCTTTCGACTGGGCTCGCCCCTAGCCACGCATCCGGATAGAGAAGGCGGATTGGGGGTGTTACCAGACTCGGAATAAATATTTATAAATCCATATAAATATTTATTCCGATGCGGGAATCGAACCCTTTTACGAAACTCAAATTTATCCTCGTTCAATTCTTAGTACAATAAAATAGGCACGGAACGCCTCGGGATGACGGTAATAGTGAAAATTTCGTATCAGCCGAAGTTTCCCGCGTCAAAACACCCCCAATTGCATCAATACCGCGAAATATGATCGAAGAACGTGCGTACGTAGAATGCTATTTATATAGTTGTCCATAAGCCTGCTTGCTTTATTTATTGACTGAAAAATTTGTGTTGACGTGATAAAAAGGACGCCAAAGTATGATCGAAAACTCCAAGTCGTATAACGTAAGGTTTATTTTACGTTCTTATAGAATAAATCCGCTTTTAATATTATTACCTACTTTTTTGTTTTTTTTTTATATATATATTCACGCAGGGGTTGGCAGAGACCACAGAACCCCATCCGCTATGTTTCCGGTACACCTTACCCGCCTCCCCCACACTCATCCATCCTTTTATCCATTCTTCCTCTCACATTTATCGCAGTGAAACGGTACTTTAGTCGCTTCTCGCCCTCGTGGGAATCAGGACGTGACGGATGGCGATCCAAGTCGCCGTCACTTACTCTTTTGAATGGAAAATAAACTACAAAATTATGAAACTAGAGGGATTACTGGAAGGTAAGAATAGTTTGTCAATCAATGGGGGACATCAGCAACACCGCTCATGCGGGGGTGTGGGAACGAGTCCTGGCGGATCTAGGAATCCCACTATTCGAGTTTCAAACGCAGGAAGTGACCGCCGCTCGGTCATCGGTTTTGAGGCTCTAGATATGGCTAAAACCTATTCCTACGTCGAGTCCGCCGCGGGCCCTCTCCCCTTGCGGGAGCCGGGCGGCGACTAGAGGAGTTCTCTTGGGAGCGCACGTCCCACGGGTGGAAGTGCATGTAAGGGAGCAAACTCATGCTCACATGTGAGTGTGGCCCATTGTCGGCTCGGTAGAACATCTTCCGAGCTAACTGGGCCCCAAACTCGCGGATGCTCTCCACCCTGAGGTCCCTATGACGCTATGACGCTGCTAAGTCACTCAGCCGAAAAAGTTCTCGTCCACAAAGGGTTAATAAAAATATATATATATATATATATATATATATATATATATATATATATATATATATATATATATATATATATATATATATATATATATATATATATATATATATATATATATATATATATATATATATATATATATATATATATATATATATATATATATATATATATAACTACACACAAATAGGGGTTGGTTTGGCGCGAATCGAGATGCCAATGTTTCGTGCAGACGTCTTGTTAGGCCGCGACTGGCTATTACGGCAGTTGGTTAGAGGCGTTCCACGAGGCAGTCGTGCGCACCGTACCGCACCGCACGTCACCTCACCGCGAGCGCGATGGCGCGCGAGTACACGCGCGTTCACGAGTATTACCTGCAACTGCACGAGTTGCAACCGCCCACCACTCTCTACCATCAATATGATTTGACCCAGTGAGTACACACCTTAATGTCTGTCATTAAAACGAGGTGTATATGTGTTTCGAATATTTTGACGAGTCTTTTTTTTTTTTAAAAAAAATTATTTTCCGCCCATTTCTCTCTGGTTGTTTTGCGTAAGATCAATTGGGGGGGCCAAGATCCATTTTAGTGTACGTTATTGTAAGGAAACGTAACTCAGCGTATATATATATATATATATATATATATATATATATATATATATATATATATATATATATATATATATATATATATATATATATATATATATAGTATGAATACTGTGAATTAATATATAATGAAATATTTATATATAAACGTAATATTCAAAAATATACTGTGGGTAAAAAAGTTATTATAATATTTGCAAAACTTAACTAGGTACTAGTTGCGTTGTAGCATATTGCAGATTTCCTACTAAATATATTTGTTGGCGCAGCGACCCAAAATGTATCTCGGCCTCCGAACAGATCTTACGCCACCGTGCCTGTCCTGCGCCACCTCCTGCCAGTTGCAGACTTGAAGGTTGCGCAAGTCATCCTCCACCATGTCTCTCCAGCGGTATATGGGACGCCCCACAGGACGTCGTCTAGTTGGGCGACCCACATACGCTCTCTTGACTGCGCGATCCCCCCCCCCCATCCCAGATTTCCTACCGTGGCTTCTGTATTTTGCTTAATTCTATTTAATCTATCGCTTTACGAATTGGCGGGATACCAGAATCGGAATAAATATTTGTAAATCCATGCATATATTTATTCCGATGCGGGGATCGAACCCGCGACCATTGACTGCGCGGGCGGACGGCTCCGCCACTGTTCCAAGTTGTGGTCGTATGTACGGATGTACGTTGGAAATTTCCCATGCAATTAATTAATCAACCATATATGCTGATAACGTTGTCATTGTGCGTGAACAACTTGTTAGAACTGTGACATTTTCCTATTTGTCTCTGAAAGTTGATACTGCATATTTGCTTACATAAACATCTGTTATGTACTAACCGATATATAAGCCAGTCAGAAGTTTTACATGGCTAAGATTCGCGACACCAGCGAAACAAACGCGGAAAAATTTTAACGTATGTTTTTAATGGAGAAAGTGGATTTATTTAAACTAAATCTTACCGAAAAACGGCTGTCAGCAACCCTCCTCCTCCCAACCACACCACCACTCTTCCACAATGTACACGACACGTGTTTCGTCTCAACACGGGGCATCATCAGGTATAGTAGAGTCTACGGAAGACTACCGTATAAAAGTATAAAAATTCTGATAGTCCACATAATAATGGATCTCTGCAAAGTGACGCCTGACTGTATTAATCAGCATATAAGCCGTACAATTTCTTTCGGTGCATGTTTTCCACGGGTTTAAACAATAGTGGGTGGAGAAAGATGTAGTGTACTTCTTCAGTATAAAAGCCAATCAGTCTATCGCTAGTAATAAAGCAAATCAGACGACTTTGTATTCCTCACGCATGGGAAGCGGCTTATAGCAAATGCACATAGTCATTGGGGAAGTGGAGAATTGCTGACGGCCCCTTTTCGTTAAGATATAGTTTAAGTTCCCCGCAAATCCACTTCTTCCATTAAAAAACCCACATTATTATTTTTCTATTTTTGTTTGCTTGTCGCGGATCTTTTTTCTTCTTTTTAACAGTCCATATGTGTCCCACTGCTGAGCACGGGCCTCTCAGTTTCTGGAGGAACGGATGTTGACCCACCACGCTTCTCCAATGCGGATTGGCGGGTTTACCAGACTGGGAATAAATATTTGTAATCCATACATATATTTATTCCGATGCGGGGATCGAAGCCGCGACCATTAACTCCACAGGCGGAGGGCCCCGCCACTGAGCCAATCGGTCGTCTTATCTTAGCTGAGTAAAAATTCGCGGATCTTATAGCTTAGTAAAAATTCTCACCGTCCAACATATTAAATATTCAAACAGACGCTGTCGCCACTGTGTGTTTGTTACTAATATTCTTGGGAAAGCTCCCTTGTTTTACCCATTTTCTTCATAAATAAAATACAGAAGTGAAAAACAAAGAAATTTTATTAGACATTAAGATACGGAGAGCGTGTTTTCTGGTCAAATGACATCAGATAACCAACGTAATAATATTTCTATTTATTCTACATTTTAGTTTTGTTTGTTTTCGAAAAAATTTAATTAAAACAAAACCACCACTTCAAAGATTGACTTTGAAGAATTTCCGACAGTAACTCTACCTTGCATAAACCCAATCAAGAAGTCGGAAAATAACAACAAGCTTTTTACCTTTTTACTGTAAACAGGTTTTTTTTTCGGTGAGATGCAAACAATGAAACCTAATAAAATTATTTTTTAAAAATGTTTTTTTTTTTTTGTAATTTCAATAAAAGTACAGGTGGCCAAATACTTTTGAGCGGTACTGTATTCTCGTAAATGTAGGCTGAGACCACAAATCACCATGTGCTACGATCTTCTTCGTGCAAGCTCGCCGGTCAAGAGCGCTCTTGAACTGGCAAGTTTAAAACTTTGGTAATTTGGTCAAGGTGTATTTTCTTGGTCTTCCCCTTGCATCCCTACATCCATGGACATGGACATAATCACAATCACATGGACTAAAGAACAATCTAGGTTACTCCGGTATTATAAATAGAGATATTAATGGGGTCAGGCGTTACTTTGCGGAAATCCATCACTATATGGACAGTCGAAAGTTTTACTTAGCTAAGATCCGCGACAAGCAAAACAATAACAGAAAATTAATAATGTGTGTTTTTCTGTTGGATTAAGTGGATTTATTTGGAACTTTAACCAAAAACTTATCGAAAATCGGCCATCAATTCTCCACCCACCAACCACTATACACAACACCAAACACACTATCACTTTTCCATCTTGTAAACGACACGTGTTTCGCCCCAACACGAGGCATCTTCAGGTAAAGTAGACTCTACGGAAGACAACCGAAAAATCTTTTCGGTAAATTTTCGGTAAGTTTTTGGTTTAAGTTCCAAATAAATCCACTTAACCCCACAGAAAAACACACATTATTAATTTTCTGTTATTGTTTTGCTTGTTGCGGATCTTAGCTAAGTAAAACTTTTGACTGTCCATATAAATAGAGATAGTAATTTACTGGAAAATATAGATGTTTTTTGTTTCTCAAAAGAAGATTAGCAATTTCTGTTTTTTATATCTTGTAGACTGCCTCAGGATATTGATGATAACCACTTGCGCGTTTGATCCCGCATCGATATAAATACATGTATGTTTGTATGTATGTATGGCCTACAAATATTAATGCCGAGTCTCTTTACCCCACCAATCCGCATTGGGCACGCGTGGTGGGTTAATATCTGTTCCTCCGGAAATTGCGAGACACGTGCCCAGCCGTGGGACATATTAACCAATCAACAGCCTGTGGCAGTCCACTGCTGGACATAGGCCTCCCCTATGAAGCGCCACCTAGTCTAATCTTCGGCTACACGCATCCAGTTTCTGCCAGCCGCCCTGCGCAGATCGTCACACTATCCAGCCGGGGGGCGCCCCACACTACGTTTACCTAGACGCGGTCTCCACTCCAGCACTCGTTTGCTTCAACGATTGTCTGATCTCCGACAAACGTGACCAGCCCATTGCCGCTTTAGTTTGCTAATTCGAAAGGCTATGTCTGTGACTTTAGTTCTCGGGCACAGTGGGACATATATAGGCTGTGAAAAAAATATATCCTCGTTAGTGGATATTTTAGTTTTTTCACATGATTTCACATCATCGATGTCGGTTACCATTCACGAGGATATATCCTACCAAATCTGATATTTGTAGGTTACCTCGCGTTATGGTAGAGTATATAAAATTTAAAGAAAAACAAAATAATATCACTGTGCCCGATACAGGATGAAATCAACCGATCTTCTACTACCTGCTGCGCTGAGGCGTATGCAGATTGTTTTCCGAGGACCTTCTTCAAGGTCGGAATGTGTATGACTCATTTAACCTTGTTCAACTCGATGAATGCAATTAATTGTGTCGAAAACATATAAAAGGACATCGATTTATTATCGACGATTAGTAGCAAACTATCAGGTTGCACGGCCAGACAAGACGTAATCGTCCCATTATTACTTACAGATAACATAATTCCTGTCTTTTATATAAATATCTCTCTCTCTCTCTCTCTCTCTGTATCTTTTCAATGTGTGTGACAGACCACACCGGGGGGATAGGAAAAGATTTTCGAAGTTTTCGATGGGGTATCTGAAATAAATAAAAAAAAATCGTAGGTGAATACTTAAAACTGTATTTTGTAATTTCAAACTAATTGTTATATTAATAATTAAAATTTTATGATTTTTGAATTAAAATTATTAACGTTAATCTAATTTTCACATCTATCGGCACCCCAAGCAACAAGTATAAATATATATGTTTATATGTTTTATTTATTTGTTAAAATGCATTATGGTTTTGTAAACACAGTACAAAAAAACAAACGCACACATACAATGCGTCTACCTAGGCAGATGCGCGCGCATCAACTGTGTTTAAAGTATAGACATACTTTAAACAGTTGATATATCTATAGCTATGAGTATAGACATACTCATAGCTATAGATATACCTTAAGCAATAGCATGTTGCTGACGCGAACCCATAAATTTTTTCCCCACCCAGAGTCGTGTAACGCGGCTCTAGAAGTTTTCACTTCATAAATCTCACCTACAACTATGTAAATTTATAGGATATAGTATGCTTTTATTCACAATGGAACAAACCATTTGTTCACACACATTGAAAGTGCTTAGACAGTTTCAGAATACAATGATACGTGGTCAGCCTTTCATCTGGCAGAAACTGTATGCATGAGGCCGATGATTGGACGCGAGGACGCATGTTAAGAGAGACAAATGTATGGCTGCGAATGGTTCCACCTGCATTCCAATCGTCCCGCGCGAATCCTAAATATTTCTTTGGAAAAAGTACATACATATCGTCGCGCCTATTTCCCGTAGGGGTGGGCAGAGACCACCGACCTCCATCTGCTACGATATCGGCACACTTATCATTAAAGGTACTCTTTAAAAACTGGCGTTGTTTAAAAACTGCGGTAATTTGGTCAAGTTACGTTTTCCTTGGTCATCCCCTACCAACCTTTCCATCCACATCAGACAAAAAGCAGACTAATACTCTTCTTATATTACATGTATATATATATATATATATATATATATATATATATATATATATATACATACACACATAGCCGTATTTGTTATTAATAGGACAAACGAGCTTACATGCTAACTTCGCCGGCACAAAGACTCAGTGTCTTAGCCTCCGATACGAGAAGTCGCCATTTGTCACGAAGTTGAGATGAAAAACAAACACAGATTAAAGAGAAACTTCATAGGAAGGTTAGTGGATGTGAAATTGACGACGGCTCGGTCTCTACCGTATGCTCACAGCCACGTGTAAGTAAGATCTTGTATAGAGCTGAGTGGAGGGGAGCGTAGCCTGAATGTAGACGACGCTTCGGTCTACGATTTCACTCCCACACCCCGCGATAAGGTGTTTCACATCTAAAATTAAAAAATTATATCGCGCTAATAATCATTTGAGCTTAGACTCATCCAGTTATTACTGCATGAAAGACTTAAAAAAAAACAAAGTTTGTTGTCGCAGCGAACCAAAATGGATCTTGGCCTCCGAACAGATCTTACGCCACCGTGCCCTGTCCTACGCCACCTCCTGCCAGTTACAGACTAGAAGGTTGCGCAAGTCATCATCGATCACGTCTCTCCACGGTACCAGGGGCGCCCCACAGGACCCACATACACTCTCTTGACTGCACGATCCTCCCCCACACTCTCAACGTGGCCCAGCCAACGAAGTTGGTTAGCCTTAGTCACTCCTATTACATTGGGTTGTGCCACCAGATGCTCGATTTCGGTATTTTTTCGATTTCACCAACTGTCATCATCAATTTTGGTTGGGCCCAGGATCTTTCGGAAGACTTTTCGTTCTTCTTAGAAATTTCTTCTCTTCCTTTAGCGTTAGTGTCCAAGCCTCAAAGCCATACGTTAGAATAGGCCGAATATAGATTCGGAGTTTCGTGACTTTAACTTTATTTAAATGTATTTATTGTTCGTGTAAATTTTGTTGCGTTTTATTAGATATATAATGTATAGTTTTATTAGATATCGCAATGAGCTGTAATACGATACGTTATTGTTTCGTAGTCCTATAGGTAACTGTGTCAGGTGTCGCATTTCTGGCAAACCTCATCAATTCGACACAGTTGTTGGTAGGCACGCTTGTGAAATGTTACTCACCCTATATGTTTAGCGTTGCAAAACTTAATATGGTTTTATTATATGTATAAATTATCTTTATTATTTATTGATTTATTTGTATATACGAGTGTGTCAGTATGAATGTCGTCACTGTGGTCCGCGATCTGATCACGTTGGTTTTTGCTGAAAACCAGCGGCGGGTGCTCCAATAGTGCGCCCAGCATATGCTGAGCAAGAACCATTTTATGACACTCGTTAGATTTAAATTATTTTCTTTTTGTTTTGTGTTTTTATTTGTATATAGAATATTATTAAGGATTTAATTTTTGTAATTGTAAAAAAATGGTGTCATAAATAAAGTTTTTCTATTTCTATTATTATTTATTGATTTCGTTTGTAACTTTCGATGTGAAACATCTTATCGCGGGACATGGGGAGTGAAATCGTAGACCGGGACGTCGTCTCGATTCAAGCTACGCTCCCCTCCACTCGACTCTATACGGGGACACTATATTTTCGGGTTATAAAAAATATTATTTGAACCTGCAATCTCTTGATTTGTAATAATAAGAGGCACAAGTGAAACAGAAAACGCTCGATTCCATTTCTTTCGGTCGGTGAGTGCGAACGTAGTGCGGGCGCGCGGGAGGCGCGGAGCCGGCGCAGGCGCGGGGGAGCTGATAAGCGCTGATTGCGAAATCAAAACTGAATGTAACAATCACATATCACAATGCAATTTGCTCAACTTACTTCCGTTCAGTCGTGTTCTAGAAGAACCAATATATGTCCCCGCATTCTCATTTTTAGACATGGAATCCAACGTCCCCAATGGTCCGTGTAAAAGCGTTTGCTTTGTTCAAACTTTATATTATTTTTGAAACCGGATTCATAAATCTTTAAACAAATGTTAGTAGTGCTAGTTTTAAGTTTTTTACTGTGTGGTTCCCGGCACACAATGTGGCTACCTCATTTCTTCTGATTTTGAAACATAGAACTCAATGTCCCCGAAGAACTATGTAAAAGCGTTTGCTTTGTTTAAACTTCATATAATTTTTGAAACCGAATTCATAAATCTTTAAATAAATGTGGTAATGCTGGTTTTAAGTCTTTTACTGTGTGGTTCCCTGCACACAAAATCGCTACCCAATTTCTTCTGATTTTCAAACATAGAACTCAATGTTGTTTTTTATGGGGTAGGAGAGCAAACGAGCAAGCGTGTCACCGAATGGAAAGCAATCAACGCCGCCTATAGACAACCGCTACACCGAAGCAGTCGCGGAAACCATGCCGGCCTTTTAGGTATGTGTAGTCTTGTTTTTTGAAGGTGCCAATATCATATTGGTTCGGAAAGACCGCCGAAGGTAGGTGGTTCCACAAAGTGGTGGTGCGTGGAAAGAAGTTTTGAGAAAAGCGCACCGTAGTAGATCGCCACTCATCTAGATGGTTAGTATGAAACTTTTCTTCCCCCCCCCCCCGTGATATCTCCGAAGAACTATGTAAAAGCGTTTGCTTTGTTCAAACGTCACATGATTATTCAAATCAGATTTATAAATGTTTAAACAAGTCTGGTAATGCTGGTTTTGAGTCTTTTACTGTATGCTTCCAAACATACAATAACCTTATTACTTGCCGTGGGCGTCCAATGCAATTCGCTTCACCTACTATCTGCTAAACTAGAGGTATTACAGAAGTATTTCTAGTCCTCTTACCTGAATCTGTAGGCTTGTTTTCTGCAGTTTCCAATATCATATCGGTACCGAAATACCCCTGAATATACCGGTTTCTACAGAGTAGCGGTTCTGGTATGGATGTTTTGGTGGGGGGGGGGGGTGTACTGTGGCTGTTTCAATTTACATTTTGTATATGTGCCGAACGCGTGACATGTCTATATAAAACAAAAACATATACAAACACAACAAACATAGAAAGTTTCATTGCATTAGTGATACATTTATTAATGTATCACTACAGTACTGTAGTCCCTCCATCAGGTAGAGGTTGAACTTTTGTATAATAAGTCGGAATAC
The DNA here is from genome assembly GCA_031353405.1 of Baronia brevicornis. Lineage (NCBI taxonomy): Eukaryota > Metazoa > Arthropoda > Insecta > Lepidoptera > Papilionidae > Baronia > Baronia brevicornis. The sequence continues at coordinate 503,958 of JASFAT010003225.1, read as the reverse complement.
ACTTACTCATGGGCATACAATGTTACATACAAAAACATTTAACACCTATAGATATACAGTAGCCGTAAAACGACAGAATTAGGTTAAATTAATATCAATAATAGAATTAAACGCAAGATAACCAGCTTACGGGAGTTACGGAAAAGAAATTCAGATTAGCTCGGGTCGCGGAATTGCGTTGAAAATCAATCTATTTAAAATCCGACCTATATTCGTTGTAACAAACAGTCTCGACACGTCTGTACGAATCATACATTGACAATACATACCTTGATTTTTTTTTTCGATGTCAATCCTACTTATCCACTCAGTGATATAAACGTGAGTTTGTTTATACAAATATGTGTGTGTATATATAGGCGTTCTGTATTCGGATCAGTATGCTCCTGCGCAGTTGTCCAGCGCACTTTATTGACCATGAGACATAATGAATGGGTGAAGGCGATCGCATACTCTTACCATTTTACCTTTTCAATTTCTCAATCTCCTTTCGGTGACAAGTTATTTTCTTTGTCATTGTTTATACACACACACACACACACACGATTTTATCGATTGGCTCAGTGGCGGGGCCATCCGCCCGCGTAGTCAATGGTCGCGGGTTCGATCCCCGCATCGCAATAAATATATTTATGGATTTATAAATATTTGTTCCGACTGTGGTAACCCCCCAACCCCCATTTCCTTTCCTGCCATTTCCTTTCTTCTCTATCCTTTCCCTTCCGCCGATCCACGGTCTGCCGTGCCAATGAATGCGTGGCTAGGGGCGAGCTTAGTCGCAAGCGTGCCGACCGTCCTGGGATCGGGCTCCTCCGGGGACTATGGTCCGGGGGTATGGCCTTACCTCAGCATGCCGGGCTTTGCTGGGGCTGACTTCCATCCTCCCTTGCGATTCGTGGAATTCACTAAGATGAATGTAATATACCTAATTTGTTGAAAAAGACGGTGACGTGGTTCGCTACACGTCACGTCATGATTCTCACGAGGGCGAAAAGCGACTAATGGAGAGCCGTTTCGCTGCGATAAATGGTAGCGGATGGAGCTCTGTGGTCTCTGCCAACCCCTGCGGGGGATAGGCGTGAATATATAATAATATATAAACAATGAAAAGTTTATATATCTTTTATGAAATGAATATATCTTTTACGACATGGTTTCCTTATAATTGCATAGCTGCTCTATTAAAGCCTTTTTTAAACTTGAAACATTTTTTTTATCAACATCACAGTAAGCAATGCAGAAACGGCTAGATTCTTTAGAACTGCTGATGGATATCTCACCACTTGGCATCTTTTATCGATTTTACCGTGGCGAGCGCTCCGAGAAATTGTTCCACTACCACACAACTCGCCACAAACAAAAGTCATCATCCCCACAATATGGATGAGTGGCGATCCAGTACGGTGCGCTTTTCTAGAAGCATCTTTCCACGCAACACTAGGTACTCTATGGAACCAGCTACCTCCATCGGTGTTTCGAAACCGATACAAAGTTGGAACCTTCAAAATATAAGCCCACACTTGTCTTAAAAGCCGGCATCGCTTCTGCACTGCCTATGGCGTTGCGGATGTCTATGGGCGGCGTTGAATGCTTTCCATCAGGTGAAACCCCCTCCCCGTTTGCCCTCCTATCATATAAAAAATAAATATTAAGAAATAAATGTCATAGACGACCGATTGGCTCAGGGGCGGGGTCCTCCGCCCGCGGAGTCAATGGTCGCGGATTCGATCCCCGCATCGGAATAAATATATATATGGATTTATATATATTTATTCCGAGTCTAGCAACCCCTCCCAATCCGCATATCCTTTCCTGCCCTTTCCTTTCTTCTCTATCTTTTCCCCTACTTCTTCGCCAATCCACGGTCTGCCGTGCAAAGGATGCGTGGCTAGGGGCGAGATTAGTCGCAAGCGTGCCGACCGTCCCGGGATCGGGCTCCCCCGGGTACTATGCCGCCTAGTATATACATACTATGACGAATGTATATCCACGCCTGCCCCCGCGTGACAGGTTATAGGTTATATATATATATATATATATATATATATATATATATATATATATATATATATATATATATATATATAACTTGAACTTTGCCAAACTTCTTTGATCATCGACCCCTATGGAATTTTCCAATAATTTTTAGTTAGCCTTAGCTTACATTAACCTCAAATAACTATGCCGGTGGAGTGAAAATTGAAAGCAGAAAAAAATATCTCAATTAGTACAAGAAGCCAATTAAAAGTTACTAGGTTATAAAAAACGATAGCAGCGAAGAATTTAATTGATTCGACGAAGTCTAAAAAACGACCCCTATTATTTTATTTATTAGGCACAAAAACAAGTAACAGTCTTAAAGAATACAATATAATATAAACTTAACAACGTACGGATTATAACTCTTTAAATTTGCGCACAGCATGGCTGGCTACATTTTGACAATAGGGTCACTTATGTAATAATGAAATATTATAAAATTGAATAGATAAAATTAAATTAAAAATAAGTATTAAAAAGATAAAATTAATTAACGCGGTTTCTCATTTGAAACTTTCAAGATACGTGAAACAAGAAAGATCAGGCACACCCATCTCATTGTTTAAGCAGCATTAAATCTGTTGTAACTTTACTTACTTTTTTTACTTGTTATTTAATAAATATTAAGTTATTCAAATTTCTAGATAAGGATATCCTACTTCCTACTATCCTACTTCCTCCTATCCTAGTTCCTACTTCCTACTAATATTATAAATGCGAAAGTTTGTGATTATGTATGTATGTTTGTTACTCTTTCACGAAAAAACTACCGGGCGGATTTGGATAAAACTTTACAGTAATATAGGTTATACATCGGAATAACATATAGGCTACAATTTGTAATGTTTTTATGTAATTTTGGTCGTAATATAGCGATACAAGTCAATTAAGTCGAAAAAAAATCTGGCCTCTGAGAGCTATCTTGGCATACGCTGCCTAAACCATTGGAGTTACACAAAGGTGATGTACTGTAGGATTGTTTGTCTTGAATAGTTCTAAATAAAAGTCCGCGACAGCTTTTATGCGGAAGCCACTATGACCAAATTTGTGAACCATAAATTAAGTAAAATATATATATATATATATATATATATATATATATATATATATATATATATATATATATATATATATATATATATATATATATATATATATATATATATATATATATATATATATATATATATAAAAGGATCTGTCGCGATACTTAATGTGGAGGAAAATTCCACGCGAGCGAAGCCGCGGGCAAAAGCTAGTTTTTTTTTTTTTATAAAACTATTGTGAAATTACTTTAATAAAATGGTACTCTATGTTTAAAAGCATAAAATAAGTGTACAAACACAGTATATACACATTTATGTATACGGATTGTTATCAATGTTAAGAGAAGCTGTTGCCTGCCTCGTAGATATATGTAAGACGACACAAATTAAATAAATGTTGTTAAATTTCAAGGATATTTTATTTTCATGCAGTGCAACGGACAGTTGTAGTTGTATAATTTTGAATTTTTATTTATTATATAATATAGGCGGAAAAAAGACGAAAAATTGCAAACGGGAACTCGATCTATTAGTTGCGGTGGATTTATGACAGTAAAATTTAGTTGTTTATAATTCATCATATTATTTTATTGTTATTGTTGTATGTGTGTGTGCGTCCGTGCGTGCGTGCGTGTGTGTGTATGTGTGTGTATTATTAACATACATATATATCGTCACGCCAGTCTCCCTGTTGGGTTAGGCAGAGACCACAGATCTTCATCCGCTACGATCCCGGCACACCATCCTTGCTTTCTTCATACTCATCCATCGTTCCTCTCACATTTATCGTAGCGAAACGACTCTCCGTTCGTCGTTTTTCGCCCTCGTGCGAATCGGGATGTGACGGGTGGCGAACTACGTCACCATCATTTTTTAACGAATTAGGTATATTAAGATTCGTCATAGTGAATCCCACGAGCCGCAAGGGAGGATGGAGGTCAGCCCCAGTAGAGCCCCGCATGCTGAGGTAGGGCATTATAGTACACGGGGGAACCCGATCCCGGGGCGGTCGGCACGCTTACGACTCAGCTCGCCCCTAACCACGCATTCTTTGGCACGGCAGACCGTGGATTGGGGGAGAGGAAGGGAAAAGGATAGAGAAGAAAGGAGAAGGTAGAGGAAAAAAGATGGATTCAGACAAGATGCTAGGGATATGATACTACCGCAACGGTAGGCGAGGAGTGACACGGTAGTAGCTTGTGAGGCCGGGATCGAGTATCCGTGTACCGATACCGTATACACCGGACAAGCCGCTAGGCAAAGATACTCCCCGACCGACTTATATTATTAAGCGCCTAATTATATGCGTCCGCGCGGCAACCGCTGTATTGTGAGATTTACACGAGATCATATGCATCGATTCAATGAAAAGCGATTCGGCCGGGCCTCACTTGCGAATTTGTACATGTCTAGTTTCGTCCTTGCATTTCAACCGGCATTACATTTGATTTTTCATTACGCTTTTGTATATAATACACAATATACATACATACATATCGTCACGCCCGTCTCCCGTAGGCGTAGGCGGAGACCACACATCTCCATCTGCTACGATCTCGGCATACTTCCCTTGCTTCCTCATGCAAGCCCGCCGGTTGAGGGTACTCTTGACACAATGTACACTATCATTATAAACGGCTCTCACGGCTGTCGCAATATCTTTAAAAACGCAAAGGCGAATAACATGGCAAACACCATGTATATGTAAGGTCGACGGCGGCGAGGAGGGCCCCGCACTTCATGGGACCACACATCTACACTAGAGTAAATCAAACGCTCGACATACAAAACTGCAAACAATACACGTGTAGAAGGAAGGTTGTTAGCTGGCCGCTGAATTTGAATGAGAAGTACACGGGGTAGGTTGCTTTTCGAAACGATAAATAAAAACTTATACCACAGAATCACCAGTGAAACATCTTATCGCGGGGTATGGGAGTGAAATCGTAGACCGAGACGTTGTCAACATTCAGGCTACGCTCCCCCCACTCGACTCTATACAGGGTCACTTACACGTGGCCGTGAGGATAGGTACGGTAGAGATCGAGCCGTCGTCAGTATTTCACATCGACCAAACGTCCCATGATGCTTCCCTTTTTTTTGTAATTACGAGGTTTTTATGGTATATTAAATATTCAAAAAAATATCCATATCGGTCGAGCCGTTTTTGAGTTTTAGCGAGACTAACAAAATAGCTCTCCATATGGACAGTCAAAAGTTTTACTTAGCTAAGATCCGCGACAAGCAAAACAATAACAGAAAATTAATAATGTGTGTTTTTCCGTTGGGTTTAGTGGATTTATTTGGAACTTAAACCAAAAACTTACCGAAAATCGGCCATCAACTCTCCACCCACCAACCACTATACACAACACCAAACACACATTATCACTTTTCCATCTTGTTTTGCTTGTCGCGGATCTTAGCTAAGTAAAACTTTTGACTGTCCATATAGTGATGGATTTCCGCCTGACTCCATTAATAATCTTAAATAGCTCTCCATTTTTATAAATATATAGAATAAATATTAATTCCTTTACATAGTTTATTTAATTTGTCAAATGATGCGTGGCTAGGCGAGCTTAGTCGCAAGCGTGCCGACCGTCCCGGGATCAGGCTCCCTCGCGTACTGTAGTGCCTTACCTCAACATGCAGGGCTCTGCTGGGGCTGACCTCCATCCTCCCTTGCGGCTCGTGGGATTCACTATGACGGATCTTAATACACCTAATTCGTCAAAAAATGACGGCGACGTGGTTCGCCACCCGTCACGTCCTGATTCCCACGAGGGCGAGAAGCGACGAACAGAGAGCCGTTTCGCTATGACGAATGTGAGAGGAAGAATGGATGAAAAGATGAATGAGTGTGAAGGAAGCAAAGAAGGTGTGTAGAGATCGTAGCGGATGGAGATCTGTGGTCTCTGCCTGACCCTACGGGGAGACAGGCGTGACATGTACGTATGTATGTATGTATGTATGTATTAAAGAGGGGTAGGAAGACGGCACGGACGTATACTTCCATTAAAAACTCGACAAACATTGTATTTTGCACTTAACAAACAATATAATCGATTATTAATGGAGTCAAGCGTTACTTTGCGGTAATACATCATTTTACATATATAACACCAACCGAAAAGACTTTTCGGTTGTCTTCCTTATAGTCTACTATACCTGAAGATGCCTCGTGTTGGGGAAAAAAACACGTGTCGTTTACAAGGTGGAAAAGTGGTGGTGTGTGATTGGTGTTGTGTATGGTGGTTGGTGGGTGGAGACTTGTTTGCCGATTTTCGGTGAGTTTTTGGTTTAAGTTCCAAATAAATCCACTTCATCCAGCAGGAAAACACACATTATTAATTTTCTGTTAACGTTTTACTTGTCGCGGAACTTGGCTAAGTATAACTTTTGACTGTCAACATAATATAATCGATGTTGTTAGTTAGCCCAAGTACAAATTAAACTTTTCGCAAACTGCACTACATAATGTTGTTTCAACGTGGCTGTTACCGTCTCTTTGCTGGGAGGCGTTCGTTTCCAAACGTTGTGTGTATATTGCCGACGTGTTGGGGAATTAATTAGTGTTATTGTATTAGTAGTGAGCGAGCTAGTAGCCTATCGATCTGGGAAACCCTATTAGACTAAGGTGGCGATATAGAGTTCGAAGCGCTATAATTTTATTATAACTATAATTTCAAAGTTGCAATACCTGCAGGGTGTTTCTATTAAAACCTAGCTTCGTTTCACGGATAATCTTAAAACTTCACACTCCTTCTCACCGCACTGGCATTATCTGTCTCTAAAACCTTCACCTAAACGGCTAACTCTGGAATGACATTCCTCTTGACATTAAAAAAGCCTCAAACAAAATATAGCCCGAAATTCTTTTTTAAATTTTTTTCGTTAGGATGAGAGTACTTGCTGCTTGAATATATCTTTTTTTGAAATTTGTATTTTCTTGTGTTTATATATATATATATATATATATATATATATATATATATATATATATATATATATATATATATATATATATATATATATATATATGTGTGTGTGTGTGCCTGTTGTGCAAATCCTTAATGAAATAAATAATTCAAACTAGCCGTTTGACACAACTCGCATCCGTTCTTTTAAAGCCTAAATATATCCTATAATTGGGCACGAGGTAATGGACACCAAGCCACCCACGTTTTACCAAGGAGGATTGGTCGGGCATCCATACTCGCAATAAATAACTGTAGCCCATACATACATACATACATCACCATACAAAAAAAAATCATCGTTGCCGTTATGTTTATCGATGTACAATTTTCGTCATATATTTATCCCGATACGGGAATTGAACCTGCGACCGTTGGCGACGACAGCTGTAGCTCTGTCGCTGGCCGAAATACGTCAGCGTTGCCATTGATATACAATTTTCGTCATATATTTTCCGGTTAAAAATAACTCGAATCTCGCCTGAAATTGTCGTCACAGTCCGTATTCCTCGAATTCCATCGTATGGGCTCAAATTTGCGTCTTCAGTTCTTACGTTTCAAGTCTAAGAGTAGGTACTGCACCCTCACAGAATATAAAGTTTCATAATGATTATATAACTCCTTTATTTACACAATTCTATCTTATTATTATTCATTATATATATTCACGCCTACCGCAGGGGTTGGCAGAGACCACAGAGCTACATCCGCGACGATCCCGGCACACCCTCCCCGCCTAAACCACACTCATTCATCTTTTCATCCATTCCTCCTCTCACATTCATCGCAGCGAAACGGCTCTCCATCAGTCGATTCTCGCCCTTGTGGGAATCAGGACGTGACGGGTGGCGAACCACGTCGCCGTCATTTTTCAACACATTCTATCTTATTAACAGTTATTATTACTGATTAATGGAGTCAGACGTTACTTTGCGGAAGATCCGCTACTTTCGCCAAGATCCGCGACAATCAAACAAAAGTAGAAAAATAATAATGTGTGTAATGTATACATTTATTATAATAAATAGGATTGACTAAGGCTCAGCGACTTCGTTGGCTGGGCCACGTTGAGAGGATGGGGGAGGATCGCGCAGTCAAGAGAGCGTATATGGGTCACCCAAATGGACGACGTCCTGCTGTGGGGCGCCCCATATACCGCAGGAGGGACATGATCGAAGATGACTTGCGCAACCTTCAAGTCTGTGACTGGCAGGAGGTGGCCCAGGACAGGGCACCGCGCCGTAAGATCTGTTCGGAGGCCAAGATCCATTTTGGGTCGCTGCGCCAACAAAGTTAGATTGTTGTGTTTTTGAACTGGATTTACGGGGAACTTAAATTATAGTTTACTGAAAAAAGGGTCGTCCGCAACTCTCAACCTCCCAACCACCGTCAACAACACAAAACGCACACCACCACTCTTCCACATTGCACACGACACATGTTTCGCCTCAACACCAGGCATCTTCAGGTACACTAGACTCGACGGAAGACAACCGATAAGTGACTTGAGTAACACTTAAGGGTGGTTTTCTATTTTTGTTTGCTTGTCGCGGATCTAAGGTAAGTGAGAATTCTGACTGTCCACATAATAGTTTTGCTAGGGTTATTAATCCTTCGTGGCGGGATAGACCTAGCCAACGAAGTATTTAGGCATCCAAAGAAAGAAACTTCACAATCCAGGCCGTGGGTAAATTTGAATGTTATCCGTTTACTCAAATCAGTGGTTCTCAACATTTATTTTGTTGCGGTACTTTTACGTAGAAATCTTTAAGCATCAATAGTTCAGATGCCAGGACTCTGGCTTACGATCTGTACGTGTAGAGTTCGTATCCTACACCGGCCCATTGATGTGGACCATTTCTTAGCACAATCATTGTAAGCTTAGATGATTTGGTTAACAAGAATTCTAGTAATATTTAAAAAAAAATGCTAGTCTTCTTTAAAAAAAAAATGCTAGTCTTCTTTAAAAAAAGGCTAAAAGAGTGTTTAATTTTTTTTTGTCTACTGTTTTGATATTTATGTTATACCATTGTATTATTTACGAAGGCAAGAACCTAGTTTCCCGCAATACAGGGAATTCTAGCGTGGGATCTAGTGTCCTGTGACATATGTAAACATTTTGAAAATATAGGTATAAAGGGAAAGGAATAACTTATCACCACCTTTGCGTGACTTGCATACTATAGATTGACATGGTCCCGTAAACGATATAGCGCTGGCGATACCAGAGCGCCTAGGTCATTGCTGGTTGTTGCTCGCCACTGCTCAGCTGCGTTTCGTGGTAGCTTTAAGTACGCCGCAACCAAATGTTGGGACAACTTGCCACCACCTCTTCGAGTCTTCGTGCATACAATAAATATATTTAAAAAAAAATACAATAATCTAATTTTAAGTATGCAGTCAGAAACTTGTTCTTTTGGACGCGGTGAATTTAGTACATGACTTTGTGTTTTTTAATTCCATTGTACTGTATGTGTATTTATGTGTATTATTTATGTGTATATGAGTATGAGTAGTTATATATATGGATGTATTTGTATGTACGAGTGTGTCAGTATGAATGTCGTCACTGTGGTCCGCGATCTGACCACGTTGGTTCTTGCTGAAAACCAGCGCCGGGTGCTCCAATAGTGCGCCCAGCATATGCTGAGCAAGAATCATTTTATGACACTGGTTAGATTAAAATTATTTTCTTTTTGTTTTGTGTTTTTATTTGTATATAGAATATTATTAAGGATTTAATTTTAGTAATTGTAAAAAAATGGTGTCATAAATAAAGTTTTTCTATTTCTATTTCTATATAGATATGTTAAAAAAAATACAAAATACTAATTTTAAGTATGCAAACATGGACTTGTTCTTTTGGTGGCGACGAATTTATAACATGATTTAGTTGTTTTTTATTGTATTGCATGTGTATATGAGTATCAGTTGTAGTATATATATGGATGTATGTGTGTGTGTTCGTGTCAATATCGTCACTGTGGTCCGCGATCTGTTACCACGTTGGTACTTGCTGAAAACCAGCGCCAGGTGCTCCAATAGAACGTCTGGCATATATATGCTAAACAAGAACCATTTTATGACACTTGTCAGATTAAAATTATTTTCTTTTTGTTTGTTTATTTGAATATTATAATATTATTTGTGTTTTAATTTAAGTTATTGTACAAAAAAAGGAGTTATAAATGAAGTTTAATGTATTTCTATCTTACACGTACGCCATCGGAGCCAGTTGAGATGGAAATTTAAAACGAACACGTTTGTGATATTCGCCCGAAAGTGAATTAGTTTACCTAAATGTGTTGTTCCCCTTGTCTCTATGTTCAGTGCGATGTACCTTCGTGCCGTTCATCTGTGTATACTCATGGACTGGGGAAAATCGGCCTTCGAATTGGGCCTTGTGTTGTCAGTCCTAAGCAGTTCGCCAGTTATTTCTTATTCACATAATTGCCAAACAACATTCCGTTGTATTCCCATATTTGTTGATAAACGAAGAACAGAGACGAAGAACGACAAAAAAGAGCCTTTAATTGTTATTTTAGAACCGCTTTTTCTCAAAAAATTTACCATGTATAAAATTATTTTGTGTGTGTGTGTGTGTATGTGTGTCACTGTAACCTATGATACGTAACTGCAGATGCTTAAGGGAGGCACTTAGGGTATCAATATCAGCTCAAGGCAGTCCACTGCAGGACATAGGCCTCACCCAAGCCTCGCCATCTAGCTCGATCTTCGGCTACACGCATCCAGTCTCTGCCAGCCGCCTTGCACAGTTCTTCGCGCCGTCTAATAGGGGTCGTCCAGCCCATTGCCATTACAGTCTGCTAATTTCTTGTTCTTCTCTTCAGTGATTCCTATGTATTTCCAGCCCAGTAATTCGCCACTGCAGTGGCAGCAGATCTTGAAATGTGCAGGTGTTAGGGCATAGTGATCAGTCGAGAAGACGCTCCATGGTCTGACCTGCGACTCTACAATCACACCACACACACTGCGGTGCGGTGTAGCCCCATTTGCACATGTTATGTCCTCAACGGCCCACCTGTTTACGGAGTCTGTTAAGAGATCTCCACGTAGTCTATTGCAGGTCATCGCTAATAATATAGTCTGGTAACGTGAAGAGCTATGTGGGTGACTCTGGTTCTCCGACGGATTTCTTTGTTCCCAATTCTATCCACCGGAGGAACACCGTGCATAGCCCTCCGAGCGTTATAGGGTATAATGTTATTTCATTAAAATATATTTATTGTAATATACATATGCATAATCAACCAGTGCCAAGTGCTCTTATAGAGCGCCTTTTAGTTCATTTTAGTATTTTTAGCTATTATAGCTAGCTAGTCTAATATATATTTGCTTTTAATTCACTTCCCACTTCTCATATAAATGTATTAATATTTGAAAAATAAAACTGTACTAACATCGAGTGTAGTAAACAGTGTAACATCGTGTGTGTAAAAAAGTATATATATATATATATATATATATATATATATATATATATATATATATATATATATATATATATATATATATATATATATATATATTCATATATGTAGTCTTTCTCTTGTAGTGTAAAATGGTACAATCATGTCTTCAAATAAATAGAGGCTGCAAGGTCTGAATGCGCCTCATAACACAAATAAGCACAGCCTCATAACGCAAAGAACAAAGCTGATGCAATTGATACTCACGCATTATAATCAGTTTGTGTGCGTGAATAAAAATAAAATGGCGTCACCATTTTACAATAAGGTTCGACGCGTGTGCCATTCATGCAACAAGTAGTAGGCAGTGCTGACAATAGACACGCCCAAGTCACGCCAGCCACGCCCGGTGCGGAATGGTTCGGAGAACACGCGACCACAACACGGAGTACATTCACAAAAATATTATTTACACCCTACGTTATTTCTTTACAACGTACACGGTTTATTGTGCCACTCGTTTGTTACATTTTTAATTTTCACAGCAACCGGAACCTGTCGTCAGCTTATACAAGCTGACGTCAGGCTCCGGTTGCAATTACATATACAAGTAAGTGCATTCGTGCACACCCAAAATATTAGAAGTCTCGCAGAAGAGAAGACGGTTGTGGAGAAATGTCAGATCAATGGAGCTTCGCCCTCGTTTATGATTGATGATGGGTCAGAATGTGTCTAAAAAGGCACAAATGAATCATCATCATCATCAACAACAACAGCCTGCAGCAGTCCACTGCTGGACATAGGCCTTCCCTATGAAGCTTCTTCGATCTTCGACTACCCATCCAGTTTCTGCCAGCCGCCCTGCCCAGATCGTCGCACCATCTACCGAGGGGCGTCCCACGCTACGTTTACCGAGACGCGGTCTCCACTCCAGCACTCGTTTGCTCCAACGATTGTCGGACAAACGTGACCAGCCCATTGTCACTTTAGTTTGCTAATTCGAAAGGTTATGTCGGTGACTTTAGTTCTCTGGCGGATTTGTTCATTCCGAATCATATCTACCTAAGACACTCCGAGCATAGCTCTCTCCATAGCTCTCTGAGCGACTCTGAGCTTGTGAAGCAGACGGACTGTCAGCGTCCACGTTTCGCCGAAGAATGTACTCTTCTAGGACACACTGATCGAAGAAGAATAAGTGTGTTTACGAAAGTTGGAAAATATGAAGGTGACATTGAAAGGCGAGTGAAAGCTGGTAATCAGGTTAATGGAGCCCTGCACTCCTTTATGAGAAGTCAGAATGTGTCTAAAACGGCCCGACTGGCGGTTCATCGGGGAGTGTATGTTCCCACTCTGATTTACGGTAGCGAAAGTTTTGTTTTAGGTTTGGTAGAAGACTCATGGAAGCAGACTGGATACGATGGAAATTAGGGTGTTAAAAAGAATGTGTGGGGGTAACTTTGACTGATAGAATGAGGAATGAGTAAAAAGAAAGAGTCGTGAAACAGTTGCGAGGGGAATAGATGGTTTGGGCACATAGAGAGGACATCCACGTTGGGAATGTGGACGGAGGGGTCGGTAGGGGAAGACCAAGGAGAACAACTCGCTGAAGTTCTCAAGAAAGGCCAGATCAAAAGTTACCTTAACCGACGAGGTTGTACGAAGCGAGTGATGAGTGTTGTTGAAGCAAGGAAAGTGTGCCGGGATCATAGCAGATTGGAGTTCTCTGGTCTCTGTATGTAATATATATGTAAATGTATGTAATATCGCTAAATATGAAATATCGCTGACTTGCTATTGCTATGTAACCAATCATTGCTTATGGTAATTTATGAGTGACCTCTTGTTCATCATCCGTTCGCTACTTAGGGGGACACAGTATTTTTTTACTTTTACTTTATATATATATTTTTTTTTATATATTCACGCCTATCCCCCGCAGGGGTTGGCAGAGACCACAGAGCTCCATCCGCTGCCATTCATAGCAGCGAAACGGCTCGTTATTGGTCGCTTTTCGCCCTCGTGAGAATCAGGACGTGACGGGTGGCGAACCACGTCGCCGTCATTTTTCTACAAATTAGGTATATTAAATTCGTCTTAGTGAATCCCACGAGCCGCAAGGGAGGATGGAGGTCAGCCCCAGCAGAGCCCTGCATGCTGAGGTAAGGCACCATAGTCCCCGGGGGAGCCCGACCCCGGGACGATCGGCACGCTTTCGACTAGGCTCGCCCCTAGCCACGCATCCATTGGCACGGCAGACCGTGGATTGGCGGAGAGGAAGGGAAAGGATAGAGAAGAAAGGAAGGGGCAGGAAAGGAAATGCGGATTGGGGGGGTTACCAGACGCGGAATAAACATTTATAAATCCATATAAATATTTATTCCGATGCGGGAATCGAACCCGCGACCATTGACTCCGCGGGCGGAGGGCCCCGCCACTGAGCCAATCGGTCGGTCTTTGTCTGTCTATATATATATATATATATGTATATATATATATATATATATATATATATATATATATATATATATATATATATATATATATATATATATATAGACAGACAAAGTACTGTTTATATAAAGAATGTATAATATACAGGTTTTACTCGTTAAAATGACAAGCTTTGCTGACTGTATTTATTACAATGTAACTTTAATCAAAAATGAAATAACCCCTGAAACTTCTACGTAGTTCTCAACCCAACTAGTTACTTTCGCTATTGCTGTCCTTGACCTTAAATCGACTCTTGTTAATTACAACTCATGTTGTGAGTTTCATCAATTGCGAATAAACTTACACAATCATTGCGGTGTGATAAGTTTGCTTCGAACAATAATGATTTTTTCGTTACTGGTTTATTTATATAGTTACAAATACGTGTACATATCGTAACTTTTGTTTTATATGATAGGAAGGCAAACGAGCAGGCGTGTCATCTGATGGAAAGCACTCAACGCCGCCCATAGACTTCCGCAGCGCCATAGGAAGTGTGGAAGCGTTGTCGATCTTTAAGGAAAGTGTCATTATGGGAGTGAGAATGGGAGGGGGAGGGAGAGGGTGTTAGGCCTCCGGAACTCGGACGCTTTCCTTACTTCGCGGTAAGCTACCACTCAGACGCCGGATTTCTGCGGGAGTGTGGTACTTCCCCGGGCGAGTCGGCCCATTCATGCTACAGACAAATGTTATGCAATTCTTGACAAATTATCCTTGTGCAGCGTGGCTCTACCACTATTAAAACTTATTAAATTATTAAAAGTTTTTTATAGATTTTTTTTAATTTTTGTAGGTTTTTTTTTCAATTCCTACTATTAGGTCACACTCACACACGTCACTATTCCATAGAAAAATAATAATAAATAGTCACATTATTACAATGACAATTTTAGCAATAATCAATAGTACCAAAAGTTTAATGTTTCTTGTGATGTTAGTTAGTTAACCTACCTTAGCGGAATGTTTTCCTGCTGATGTCACAGAAATGCATGGACCGATCGTTCGCGTATCGATATTTACGGGTGTGCCGTGCTTCGATACCGCGATCAGAGGGGTGGGGAGATCACGAAACCGGCGGGGGAGGGGCATATATTGCAAGGTCGCTGCGCTTCCGCATATGCACAGTGCGGCAACGCTCGTCCCCTACCACGATCGTCTGGTACTGTGAGTTACTCGAACGATATTCACTTTTAGACAACACGCTACTCGCTTTAATTTTGTGGCGAATTTGTAAAAATAATAGAGAACACATTTTTGATGTGAATCATCTTATCGTGTATGGGAGTGAAATCGTAGACAGAGACTTCGTCTTGATTCAGGCTACGCTCCCCTCCACTCGACTCTATACAGGGCCACTTACACGCGGTCATGAGCATACGGTAGAGACCGTGGCGACGTCAATGTTTTACCTCTACCAAGCTTCCTACGACGCTTCTCTTTTTTTTATAAAGCAAGACAACAAGATGTTTTCACTACGTTGCATAGACATTTCTCTTGAATACCCCAATGTCGCACTTTTGCGGGAACACCACACCATTCGTGGTAGGAGATGCAACTTAATAGCATGACGTTGGCCTGCCAACCTGACACGATGATGGAACTATTAATCTAGTGGGAGGTTGAACAATTCTTCAGAATATTCACCCTAATACATTCGAAGTAGCACCCAGAGCGATGACACATCTCTTTGTACAGATAAAGCGAGCATAGACAGTCCTGAAGTTTTAAGATGCATTTACTATGCCCAGAGTACGTGCACGGATGCAAATATCTAGTTTATATGATCTTGAAATGCTAGCTATCATAATTCAAACTGAGACTTTCTAGCCGATTTTTACTTTATTTTATATTTATTTCTACGATGTTTTTGTTTCTTGCATTCTTGTACAAATAATTGTGTAAAATTGTACAAATTACAAAAAAAAAAACGAAACGTATACCTACTAACAACAACAAAAAATCCATTTTGACCGCTACATCCGTAGTATTTCGTAAATATATTTTTATAACCGACGTGAAAATCTCACCTACAACAAGTGGGTATTTGAGTCATTTATAAATTGCGATAGAAATAATAAGGGTGCTTAAAAGTTCTCACAAGGTACGTGGGCGCAATTGTTGCATATAATAACCTTAGAAATTATAGCTTACTTCTAAATTTAATCACTTTGAAGGTTATTTTTGGTGTACTACGTAACACACTGTAGCTTTATTTCCTTTGGCGAATCCCATGAAGTTCGTTCGGATTGTTTGATTGAATTGTGAAAATTAATAAGGAAACATACTACTTGAAAAATATAATACTTCTCATTTTTTATGGGGTAGGAGGGTAAACGAGCTGGTTTGTCACGTGATGGAAAGCGATCAACGCTGTCCATTGACATCCACAGAGTCATAGGCATTGGGCAAACGTTGCCTCGCTTTTGAGAAATGCGAAGGCTTCTTTGTTTATTAAAGTTCCAACGTCGTATCGGTTGAGAAATACCGCTGTAGGTAGTCGGTTCCACAGGGTGGTGATGTGTGGAAAGAAGTCTTTCCAGAAAAGCACACGTTACTGGATCGCCCCTGATTCAGAAACTTTTCTGCAATTGATTAAGTAATGACAAGTCGTGGGGGCATAGTGCTAGTAAAGGCAATGTAGTGTTGTACCGTCAAACTGGTGTAAATCACGAAAGCCACTATAGCATAGTAACAGTGATTAATGGAGTCAGGCCTCACTTTGTGGAAATCCATTATTATATGAACAGTCAGAATTTTTATTAACACACACACACACACACACACACTACAGTGTAAATTGTGGAAGAGTGGTGGTGTGTGTTTAGAGTTGCTGACAGCCGCTTTTTCAGTAAGATTTAGTTTGGTTTCCCCGCAAACCCACTTATTCCATTTGAAAACACACATTTTTATTTCTCTACATATATTTGCTTTTCGCGGATCTTACCTAAGTAAACACACATTATTATTTTTCTACATTTGTTTGCATGTCGCGGATCTTAGCTAAGTAAACGCACATTATTATTTTTGTACATTTGTTTGCTTTTCGCGGATTTTAGCTAAGTAAACACACATTATAAACACACATTATTATTTTTCTATATTTGTTTGCTTGTCGCGGATCTTAGCTAAGTAAAAATACTGACTGTCCATTCATATAGTAATAGTGTCGTATCTATTCGGAAACGCTCGGAGTGCTACTGAGAGAGAACCGTGCTCGGAGTTTCTGTTGTGAATGTGATTTGAAACTATGAAATCCGAGTGCGAAAGAAAGTAAACGAGCCAGTCACGTTTTCCGGAAAACTAATAACAGTTAAAGTTTACGGGTGCTGATGTAGAGGCAGCGTCTTGAGTAACGTGATGTGGCCACGCCCAGATGAAGCAACGAGTTGCGCTAGGCGGTTGGCATAGCGGTTTCAAGCGGCAACACCTTAGTCGGCGAGCCTCTACCTCACGATCTGAACGTCGTGCGTTCGTATTTGTTCCACTGGTCTGTTGATGTGAACCATATCCTAGCAGAAGCATGGTAAGCTTAGTTGGAATGGTCAATCCCCTAAAGATCCCGTGCGTTGCTGTAAGCAGTACGGTTGGCACGCCACATGAAAAAAATGCGACCCGTAAGCTAATAAAACGTCGTGATGTAACAAAACCTCGCGGTCTCGTAGTTGCTATACATTGCGCAATCTCTCACCTTGCACTTGAACTGTTGCATTATATTGTAAATTGCGCGTGCGTCCTGATATTCAACCTTATGTCGTTACTCTACCGTTCATAATTGCTCAAACGTTTAGTATGTCCACTAGAAACAAGTAACGCTGTTCGCGCTCTTCAATAAACTATAAATTCTTTATTTTTATTTTAATTACTCTGTGACAAATTAGGCATGTTCATCCATAGAGTAAATTTTGCTAGCGGTAAAGCCACGCTGCAGACGAATACTTTGTCAAGAACGGCATGTTGTTTGTCTGCAGCGTGAATGGGCCGGCTCGCCAGGGGAAGTATCACACTCCCGCAGAAAACCGGCGTCTGAGTAGCTTAGCTACCGCGATGCGTCCGGTTAGCGGTTGAGTTACGGAGACCCAACACCCCTCACCCTCCCCCCTCCCACAATGACACTTTCCTTAAAGGCCGGCAACGCCTGCTCGTTTGCCTTCCTATTCCATAAAAAAAGAAAAAAAGTCAAATTGATCTGAAAAATAATATGTGACCGTCATGTGTAAACAATAACCGATCTAGAATTTCAGTTTTCAGAATGGTCACAACGAATGTTCCCTTTTAACGAACTGTATCTGTGTGTATGTGTGTGTCAGTTGAGCGGGTGTAAATGTATTTTAATGTGTTTTGTCTCATTTAATCTTACGTGGCGTGTGTATTCTTTTATGGGGCGAACGCGAGTACGGCGCCAGGGTACGAGCTGACGGCTGGGGCGGGCGGGAGTTGCGCGGAGGGCGGCACGCTGGTCACCGCCCACACGCCCGCACCGCTCGTCCACGCCGCACACCACGACGCGTGCAAGAGGAAAACACAATAGTAAGCACCCAAAATATATTTATACACTTATAACCTTTTCATATCGAGCTACCCAAACAAGGTACTGCTTAGGGCTATATCGAGCTACCCAAACAAGGTACTGTTTAGGGCTATATCGAGTTATCCAAATAAGAAAGTGTTTAGGGCTATATCGAGCTACCCAAACTAAGTATTATTTAGGGCTATATCGAGCTACCCAAATAATGTATTATTTGTGGCTATATTGAGCTACCCAAACAAGGTATTATTTGGGACTATATCGAGCTACCCAAACAAGGTATTATTTGGGGCTATATTGAGCTACCCAAAAAAGGTACTGTTTAGGTAGCTCGATATGAAAAGAACATGGTAACTTTCTAGTGCCCACTACGCCTTATTTGAAAGTCCCACTCATGGTTAAACATGAGAGGGCTGACTACCTCTAAGTGGTTCATCTACTTTTTTTATGGGATACGAAGGCAAACGAGCAGACCCGTCACCTGATGGAAAGCAATCAACGCCATAAACATCCGCAGTGCCACAGGCAGTGCAGAAGCGTTGCCGGCCTAAAGGTCTACTACACCAAAGGTACCCAAACTTTTTTTTCCTAGACCCCTTGATATATTTTTCTGTTGTTTGTTGATCCCTTGCTTATTTATTTTAAAATTGTTGTGAATTATTTAACTTAAATTCGCATTTAACGACCGACCGACGACCAATTTAAATATTTTCTTTATGGGATATGAAGGCAAACGAGCAGAAGCGTCACCTGATAGAAAGTAGTCAACGCCACCCACAGACATCCACAGTGGCACACGCATTGCGCAAGCGTTGCCGGCCTTTAAGAAATGCGCTGGCTTGTTTTTTTTTTTTTTTAGTTCCAACATAATATTATTGTATTGCCGCTTATAACTAATTTGTGGATATAGCATGGATTGTTTTTGGCGACAATAGAATAACACTAATTTTTTTTTTTGAGAAATATTGCATTTCCACTTTCACAAAATAGTACAAAAAGGAACAAGTTTGTTGTGCTATTTTATAAATAGTACAACAAACTTCTTTAAAAGCACGAAAACCTTATCAATAGGTCCAATTCGAACGTTTGAAGTTGTAGCAACGAATCACAACTTTTGAGTCAGTTAAAATTTGTATAACAGATGAATTCTTCCTTAGCAACGTTGAATTCCATATTATTTAAGGGTCTTGTTCTGTATGCTTTCTATTTAGTCGCTTTCAGTTGTCTAAAGAAGAGTAAGAAGAGAAGTAAGAAGTTGCTTTTTTCAATATTTAATTAACTACCAACAAAGTACGGGAATAAATGGATCAATTGTTTTTATACGATTTATTTATTTAATTAAAACCAAAATTCACGTATTTCTATCACCATTGGTGATAGGAATGACACTAACTCGTGGAGTGCTCCAAGGAGTCAATTGTTCGGAATAATTCCGACCGCTCAATTCTTCTAACGAACAACTCGCCACAAAGAAGTTTCATCCTCACCATCTGGATGAATAGCGATTCACTCATTGCGGTGCGTTTATTTTTCCAAACATCCACTGCTCTGTGGAATCGGCTACCTCCAGCTGTGTTTCGGAACAGATGCCAAGTCGGCATGTATTGCACAGAAAACCTGGGTCTGAGTGGTAGCCTAGCTACCGCGCTTCGTCCGGTGAGCGGTTGAGTTTCGGTCCCCTTAATGACACTTTCCTTGAAAGTCGGCAACTCTGCCACACTGCCTATGGTACTGCGGATGTCTATGGATGGCGTTGATTGCTTTTGATCATGCGACACGGCTGCTCGTTTGCCTTCCAATAGCATTAAAAGAATATTGTAACAAATTAACAGTTTATTCTATTTTCTGTTTTCGTTTCCAGTGCATCGGAAATCTTCGATATGGCGAACTGCGATTCGTCCATGTCCACGCAATCGCAGCCAACCACCGTGCCAGCGAGCGCTACGCGGAAACGCAAACCGTCCTCTTTGTAAGTGCTTTCAAATTTATTCTCATATTCAGATAATGAAGCTAAGTTTTAACAGATGTTTCCCAAAAATCAAACCTAGAACAGCTATGGCTAATGCAGACACGATGACTCGTCTCCGGAACATCTGGAAGAACAGGGGAATAAGCTATAAAACGAAAGCTTCCTTAGTGAGAGCTTTAATATTCCCGATTTCCTACTCTCCCCCCCCAATCCGCATTTCCGTTCCTGCCCTTTCCTTTCTTCTCCATTCTTTCCCTTCCTCTCCGCCAATCCACGGTCTGCCGTGCCAAAGGATGGGTGGCTAAGGGCAAGCTTAGTCGTAAAGCGTGCCGACCGTCCCGGGATCGGGCTCCCCCGGGTACTATGGTGCCTTACCTCAGCATATAGGGCTCTGCTGGGGCTGACCTCCATCCTCCCTTGCGACTCGTGGGATTCACTAAGACGAATTTAATATACCTAATTTGTCGAAAATGATGGTGACGTGGTTCGCCACCCGCCACATTCTGATTCTCACTAGGGCGAGAAGCGACCAATGGAGAGCCGTTTCGTTGCGATGAATGGTAGCGGATGGAGCTCTGTGGTCTCTGCCAACCCCTGTGGAGGATAGGCGTGAATATATAAAAAAAAATATTCCCGATCTTCCTCTCGTCTCTCTGCTTCTCGCATTCAAAATGTGGTGCTGGATGCAAAAACGATCAAACGCACAAAATTGACTATTCTCTCCCAACTCGGCATTAAGATTCGGTTACGGAAATATTCTGCGAAAAAAAGAGAACGCGAGGTCCGACCAAGTGAGGAAAGCCACATCCTCTTCCATTTCAGCAAGTGTGTTTCTTTGGACCGGAACTGACGGAGATACACTTTATCTTTCAATTAATTCACGTAAATACATCGAGCTTTATTGAATCCTCAACGGTTATTGATTCAGAGTAGCGTTCTTCCTGTTAACGCAATCTTGGCATAGAAAAAAAACGCTATCGCACTCTTTGCAATTTTAGCAAAACTTAACCGAAATAGCTTGGAGCTGCCCCGTTTCTGCAGTGCATCAGGATTGTTCGTTTAAGTCCCCATTGGCTGGATGGCTTTTGGGCCATTTTGTGAAAACGAACAGCCTCGTTGTTTCACAGAATGCGGGATAGCTCCAACTCTATAATGAAAGCCGTTGTTGACAGATTCAACTCAATTTACTAACATAGTTTTTAAGGTGTTTTTAAGGTGTGTATAATAACTAACACAAATGTAAAAATGTAAAATGTATGGACCAAAAAAAATATTGTCTGAAATAAAGATTATTATTATTATTATAATAGCTCTTTAAGTTAGCAGACTGAAATGGCAATGGGTCAGACACGTTTGTCGGAGGGCCGACATCCGTTGGAGTAAACAAGGGCTCAATAAATGTAACGCCCAGCCTCCCTGCTAGATGGGGTGACGATCTGTGCAAGGTGGCTGGCAGAGATTGGATGCGTGTGATCAAAGATGATTAGGTGGCGCGGTTTAGTTGAGGCCTATGTCCACTAGTGGATTTCCGTGGGCTCGTATTGAAGTGGATCCTCAGCATTCAAACGGTTAATATATAGTACGATGTTTCAAACATTTACCCAAGAAATTAAAAGTTTCGCATGTGCATAGATTATAGAGATAGAAAGACTCGATTGGGGTAGAATATCCCTACGACTTAGTAGATAGACCCTTGCAAAAAATCGACGTCAAGTGGTAGTATTTTTTGTCCTATCGCATTTCACACAGCGATTACAGCGTTTCATAAAAAAATTAAATAATATTGAAATATCATGGTGTCACATTACATAGGTAGAAATAGCACCAAAGCCTCATAAAGCTGCCGTCTGTCCAACAAATTGCAATTTCTCTTTTGATCGTCGCCAAGGCCGACTTGTAGGTCTTTGAAAAGATGCATTTAATTAAAAAATGTATTGAATTAGTTCGAGAAGGAACTTTTATATAGGATAAAATGTCCTTTATTAATTTTAAATTGCTGTTTTTTTTAAACGTACATTAATTGCATTAAATCAAAATTGATAACGTAAAATTGACGAATTGATTTTATTTCCCCGCCAACAAGATACAATAGACATACAAAATACGCAACGAGGTATCACAGACATACAAACCACGCATCGAGGTACAATAGACATACAAAAGAAATTGAAGTCGTTTATTTCCCCGCCAAATGGAACACAGTAAGATACAATAAACATACAAAATACGCAACGATGTACAATAGACATACAAACCACGCATCGAGATATAATAGACATACAAAAGAAATCAGAGTCGCGAATACTATATATATTATAGTTTCGACCAAAACTTTAACGCTCAGATCAGAAATCAGACAGTCTTACTATTGAACTAATCGGTCGTCCATAGATTGTCACGATGATCATACGCTAAAACATCTACTGATAACACATTTCGTCCGACGATAAATGGAGTAAGGCGTTACTTTGCGGAAATCCATTAATATGTGGACACTCAAAACCTTTACTTAGCTAAGATCCGCGACAAGCAAACAATACCAGAAAATTAATAATGTGTGTTTTTCCTGCTGGATGAAGTGGATTTACATAGAAGTTAAACTAAAACTTACCGAAGAACGGCCGTCAGCAACTCTTCACTCAGCAACCACCATACACAACACCAAACACACACTACCACTGTTCCGCCAAATGACACGTATTTCGCCTTAACACGAAACATCTTCACATTTTTCGGTTGTCTTCCGTAGAGTTTACTATACCTGAAGATGCCTCGTGTTGAGGCGAAACACGTGTCGTTTGCAAGGCGGGAAAGTGGTAGTGTGTGTTTGGTGTTGTGTATGGTGGGTAAGTTTTAGTTAAAGTTCCAGGTAGATCCACTACATCCAGTAGGAAAACACACATTATTAATTTTCTGTTATTGTTTACTCGTCACGAATCTTAGCTAAGTAAAGGTTTTGACTGTCCATATTTTGTCCGATATAGCTGTGAGAATTCGCAGAAAGTAACCCCTTCACGTTCCGTCAAGTCATAATGGGACAATAACGCCAATTAATTTGAACGGTCCGCTTACAGGTGGACGTTTTGACCGGCGTAGGGTTGTCAATACTATGTTTTATTTAATTTTTTTTAATACCAATTATGAAAAAATTAAACCTATAGTAGCTCAGCTCTAGTGTGCCACATCTGTTAAAGATATGTCGACTACGATTAAATATATACAAAATTACAAATACAAATACAAATCAATTTTTCGTACACAAAATAGTCTCTCTTAAGTCACGCAAGGTGGCATTGAATGAATTTATCTCCTCTCTAACAGAGATAAGATGCACCAATATAATATTTTTATAGCTGTTTTTTTGCACCCCATACACATATGTGTATTCAACTGCTTTTGATAATGGTAGAGCCACACTGCAGACGAATACTTTTGCCAAGAATGGCATAATAGTTGTCTGTAGCACGAATGGGCCGGCTCGCCCTGGAGAAGTACCATACTCCCGCAGAAAACCGGCGTCTGAGTGGTAGCTTAGCTTCCGCACTTCGTCCGGTGAGCAGCTGAGTTCCGTAAGCCCAACGATTGCATGCCCTAATGTTATACTAACGCTGTAAAATTTCTTTATAAAAAGTTGTTAATGTTATTAGCTTATTTGTACATACATGCATATATATCGTCACGCCTGTTTCCCGTAGGGATAGGTAGAGACCACAGATCTCCATCCGCCACGATCCCTATACACCTCCCTTGCTTCCTTCACACTCATCCATCTTTTCATCCACCCTTCTTCTCACATTCATCGTAACGAAACGGCTCTTCGTTACTTGGTTCTCGCCCTTGTGGGCATTAGGACGTGACAGGTGGCGAACCACGTCGCCCTAAAATTATTTTTAACTTCCGAATATATCATTATTTTATTTACACATATATCCTCATACACACACACACAACCTCATACACATACTCATTACACAAATATTTACCTATGTATACACATATACACGTGTGTGTTTGAATAAATTAAGTTGGTTCCGGCTACTTCTCGCGTTGTTTTTATTAAAATTTTACTGTGTTTTTTATATTTTTCAAAAAATAAAAATGCCCCATCACTGCTAACCCTATCGTGGCGACAAGTCACCCTCAATCGGTTGCCCAGAGACGGTTTGTCGCCGATCCTTTAGCGTAACTAGAGAGAAGTCCCACCTGTTAACCCTTTTTAAAAATACAACAATTTATTATATACACGTAGATACATAAACCGCGTATTGAGATATTGTCCTTGCACCAAATATAAACTTGATTATTATACAATTTATAATAATCAATATAACAACAATTATAATTTATGATAATCAGTATAACGATTACAATTTATAATAAATTGTAATTGCTTATCTGCGAGACTATAAAGTTTGATCTCAACACCATGACATGTAAATGATAAAATAAAAATTAAAAAGAGGATACCTGAGGAGGAATTTTTGCCTTTTTTCGCTGATCAGAGGAACCTCATTACGAAATGATGGTAAAGCTTTTCTGATAACAGATTGACCTTCGATAATTGAAATGTATATGGACAGTCAAAAGTTTTACTTAGCTAAGATCCGCGACAAGCAAAACAACAACAGAAAACATCTTAGCTAAGTAAGACTTCATTAATAATCTTAAATGAAATGTAATTTCTTATGTCGAAATAAAATAAAAATTTCTTGTGGTTCCCAGTATAGAATAGGATTAACCCTCGCTTGGGTATCTTTAGAAGCAACTATGGAAGCAAATACCAGTGAAAGGGCAGTATTTTCTGCCTGAGTAATGAAAACCAAAAAAAACCATCGGCGCCGAAACGTGGACGCTGACAGTCCGTTTGCTTCATAAGCTCAGAGTCGCTCAGAGAGCTATGCTCGGAGTTGCTCTGGTAGATATGATTCGGAATGAACAAATCCGCCAGAGAACTAAAGTCACCGACATAGCCTTTCGAATTAGCAAACTAAAGTGGCAATGGGCTGGTCACGTTTGTCGGAGGTCCGACAATCGTTGGAGCAAACGAGTGCTGGAGTGGAGACCGCGTCTCGGTAAACGTAGTGTGGGACGCCCCCCGGCTAGATGGTGCGATGATCTGCGCAGGGCGGCTGGCAGAAACTGGATGCGTGTAGCCGAAGATCGGGCTCGGTGGCACTTCATGGGGGAGATCCATGTCCAGCAGTGGACTGCCGCAAGCTGTTGATAATGATGAATGAAAACTAATTTGCGATCCCCAATCCGCAAGCTGTGCGTAGGGATCACAGCTATACTCCTCATTTGTGAAAGAGGCCGATGTCCAACAGTGGACTGTTATGATTGTATTGATATTATAGGACAGAGATCACCAAAGTGGTCGATATCAACCCCTTCCGGTCGAAATTGGTTTCCCAGGAGCCGACATAAAGGTCTAAAAATCAATCCTTATTAAAAATACGAGTTCTTATTTGAAACTTTCAAGATACGTGAAACAAGAAACACCAGGCACACCCATCTCATTGATTAAGAAGCAATAAATCTGTTGTAACTTTACCTCACTATTATTTTTACTTATTATTTAATAATGTGTCTTCTTCTAAGAGTGCCTCTCTAACTAGCGAAGGTTGGCAGCCAATTCAGCACGACTTTCCTTCTCCTTCGCGAGGTTTGCAACACTCGCTTTCCCGGTCCACTCCCTGATATTACGTAGCCAAGACTTTTATTTCGACTAACTTGTCTTTTCCCCCGATTGCAGTTGCAGCAACTTGTACCTGACATGTCTCATGATATGACCCAGGTAATCAATTTTCCTACCTATGACGGTGTCCAAAAGTTCACGTTTTTGCTTGACTTGTCGGAGAACCTCTTAATAAATATTAAGGTATTTAAATTTCAATATTAAGGTAATTTTCATAAAACTGTTGTGTTACAATGTAAAATAACTTTAATAAATGTTTAAAATCATAAAATAAATATACAAACTCAGTACCTGATAAATATAAAATATATAGATTTATTTAACTAAATAATTGATGAAAAATTTTTTTTTTACTTAGCTAAGATCCGCGACAAGCAAAACAATAACAGAAAATTAATAATGTGTGTTTTTCCGTTGGGTTAAGTGGATTTATTTGGAACTTAAACCAAAAACTTACCGAAAATCGGCCATCAACTCTCCACCCACCAACCACTATACACAACACCAAACACACATAGTATAATACGGAAGACAACCGAAAAGTGTCACTTTTTGGTTGTCTATATATATATTGGGTATACCTCGCTTGGGTATCTTTAGAAGCAACTATGGAAGCAAATACCAGTGAAAGGGCAGTATTTTCTGCCTGAGTAATGAAAACCAAAAAAAACCATCGGCGCCGAAACGTGGACGCTGACAGTCCGTTTGCTTCATAAGCTCAGAGTCGCTCAGAGAGCTATGCTCGGAGTTGCTCTGGTAGATATGATTCGGAATGAACAAATCCGCCAGAGAACTAAAGTCACCGACATAGCCTTTCGAATTAGCAAACTAAAGTGGCAATGGGCTGGTCACGTTTGTCGGAGGTCCGACAATCGTTGGAGCAAACGAGTGCTGGAGTGGAGACCGCGTCTCGGTAAACGTAGTGTGGGACGCCCCCCGGCTAGATGGTGCGATGATCTGCGCAGGGCGGCTGGCAGAAACTGGATGCGTGTAGCCGAAGATCGGGCTCGGTGGCACTTCATGGGGGAGATCCATGTCCAGCAGTGGACTGCCGCAAGCTGTTGATAATGATGAATGAAAACTAATTTGCGATCCCCAATCCGCAAGCTGTGCGTAGGGATCACAGCTATACTCCTCATTTGTGAAAGAGGCCGATGTCCAACAGTGGACTGTTATGATTGTATTGATATTATAGGACAGAGATCACCAAAGTGGTCGATATCAACCCCTTCCGGTCGAAATTGGTTTCCCAGGAGCCGACATAAAGGTCTAAAAATCAATCCTTATTAAAAATACGAGTTCTTATTTGAAACTTTCAAGATACGTGAAACAAGAAACACCAGGCACACCCATCTCATTGATTAAGAAGCAATAAATCTGTTGTAACTTTACCTCACTATTATTTTTACTTATTATTTAATAATGTGTCTTCTTCTAAGAGTGCCTCTCTAACTAGCGAAGGTTGGCAGCCAATTCAGCACGACTTTCCTTCTCCTTCGCGAGGTTTGCAACACTCGCTTTCCCGGTCCACTCCCTGATATTACGTAGCCAAGACTTTTATTTCGACTAACTTGTCTTTTCCCCCGATTGCAGTTGCAGCAACTTGTACCTGACATGTCTCATGATATGACCCAGGTAATCAATTTTCCTACCTATGACGGTGTCCAAAAGTTCACGTTTTTGCTTGACTTGTCGGAGAACCTCTTAATAAATATTAAGGTATTTAAATTTCAATATTAAGGTAATTTTCATAAAACTGTTGTGTTACAATGTAAAATAACTTTAATAAATGTTTAAAATCATAAAATAAATATACAAACTCAGTACCTGATAAATATAAAATATATAGATTTATTTAACTAAATAATTGATGAAAAATTTTTTTTTTACTTAGCTAAGATCCGCGACAAGCAAAACAATAACAGAAAATTAATAATGTGTGTTTTTCCGTTGGGTTAAGTGGATTTATTTGGAACTTAAACCAAAAACTTACCGAAAATCGGCCATCAACTCTCCACCCACCAACCACTATACACAACACCAAACACACATAGTATAATACGGAAGACAACCGAAAAGTGTCACTTTTTGGTTGTCTATATATATATATATATATATATATATATATATATATATATAAATAATTATACTACTCAACCGGTGAATTTCAATATAATAGCTTCAATTGTATAGCAAATATCGACATTTTTCTTTAGAAACTCCTGCTGAAAACGTACTTATTTTCGACTTGGCGCAGTATTCTTTGGAGGTATCGATATATACTTTTTTCGTTTTAAAAACTTTTTTCGTTGAAAAGGAACCACCCCAAGTGCCAATAAGTTAAGTCGACGAATTACTAAGAAATGCTTTATATTTAAATTTGAGACAACCTTGTGTAGGGCGTCACAAATTATTAAATTCTCCGTATCGAAAAATGGGTTTTTATTTGTTAACAAAAATATTTCGATTATGCTTCTAGTTTTTTTTTTGTGGGATAGGAAGGCAAACGGGCAGGCGTGTCACCTGATGGAAAGCAATCAACGCCGCCCATAGACATCCGCAGCGCCATAGGCAGTGCAGAAGCTTTGCTGGCCTTTAAGGGAGGTGTCATTATGGGAGGTCGGAGGGGGGTTGGGCCTCCGGAACTCAAACGCTAACCAGAGGAAGTGCGGTAGTTGAGCTACCACTCAGATGCTGGTTTTCTGAGGGAGTGTAGTACTTCCCCGGGCGGGCGAGCCGGCTCATTCATGCTACAGACAAATAACATGCAATTCTCGACAAAGTATTCGTCTGCAGCGTGGCTTTACCAATTATCGTATTGCAGATACG
The DNA here is from genome assembly GCA_031353405.1 of Baronia brevicornis. Classification (NCBI taxonomy): domain Eukaryota; kingdom Metazoa; phylum Arthropoda; class Insecta; order Lepidoptera; family Papilionidae; genus Baronia; species Baronia brevicornis. The sequence goes on along the minus strand of JASFAT010003225.1, from coordinate 474,951 downwards.
TTTCCTTGCGTCGTATACTATTATTTGACTCAAATTGTCTGTTTTAACAGATTATTGTATTAGGTCGGGGCAAAAGTATTTTCGTATTATTCATACAAAGTAAATATTTTTTTTAAGTATAATTTTTTATTTATTTATAATATGTATGTGCCGTTTTGATCGATGACTTGTTGCCATCTTGTGGGTAGTGCCATGATCCCATTCCTGTAGATATTTTGAGATTTTTGATTAAAAATATCTGACAGGTAGTGTTCACAGTGTTCTTTTGAGGTTAGCTTTATGCTTCCTAAAGAGTTCTGCAATGACTGAAACAGGTGGAAATCTGATGGAGCAAGGTCAGGGCTATACGGAGGATGCATCAACACATCCCAGTTAAGCTCTCTCAATATTTGCTGCGTGGCTATAGATAAGTGCGGTCTGGCGTTGTCATGGTTTCTCTCAGTGAGATTATGTAGTACCCATATCTCAAGTTTTTTCTTGTACCCAGACTTTCGTAAATGACGTAAAACTGTTTTATGATCAACATCCAGTTCCTTAGTAATATCATAGCTACTAATATGTCGATATTGCTCCACTTTCTCAAAGATGGCACTGATTTTATCTGTGACAGGGCGTCCAGAGCGAACCTCATCTTTCACACTAAAATTTCCAGACTTGAAACGCTTGAACCACATTTGTGCTACTCTTATTGATAACGCATTAGGTCCGTAAACCACACAAATTATATTCGCGGCGTTCGTCGCATTTTTACCTTTTTTGTAATAAAACTTTAAAATGTATGGAATTTCTTCGTGACATACGTTCATTTTGCTTGCTTGAAAAACAATTGAAAAATGACGGGAACTAGTTTTTTTTAATTGCATCTTCAGAATGTCACATTTAATATGGTATTAAAACCAGCCAGTTACATTCAGTACAGCCAAAGAGGTTTGATTACTAATAATACATTCAAAATACGAAAATACTTTTGCCCCGACCTAATATTATGCCTAAAATCTACTGAAATAGTACGTCCACGTATATGCCCTGAAAAAGTGGTTGATAGTGTTTGGGAGGTGGTGAGTTGCTGACGACCGTTTTTCGGTAAGATTTAGTTTAAACTCACCGTAAATCCACTTCTTCCAGTAGACAAAAAAAAAACACACAATATTATTTTTCTGTTTTTGTTTGCTTGTCGCTTATCGGATCTTAGCTAAGTAAAAGATACACTATAGATTTTAATTTGAAGATCAAACGTATATCGAAAATAGTTATAAATCTTATGAGATTTCTTCGAGGTCCTCATTTAAGTTCATCTACACAGGTTATCTGTAAATCCGGACCGAATGCTTCGGACACATAATATAATTGCCTATTAAACTTGCTCGACCGATATTCCTTGGTATATCCCAATGGACAAGGATTTTGTAGTAAACAGTGTGAGACGAGTGAAGTACGAAAATTCCAATATCATATATCCACGCTTAATATAATATGTTCTCTCGGATGTCAGAGCGACGAAGGCGATTTTTGTTAGCGATCCGAAGTCAACACGTCTTCAGTGTAACTACCACTCAACTATAACAGTATCAGCAGTGGGACATGTATGGGCTGTGAATAAAACACACAGAAAATGTATATGTATACGACAAGTAATATAAAGAAGAAATTATTGTGAATTGCTACATTTATATCCTGCTAAATATCTTATATAAGAAGAATTTTATTTTTCTCCCATATAAAACTAAAATTAATTAAACAAAACTGTATTAACATGAAGCGTCATCCACTACAAGTTAAAGAAAAATGTATTTGAACTTGAGTGGATGAATAAAAAAGTATTTTATTAACGATTGAAAATATGAACAAGATATAGTTGGATCTAATAGTTGGAACTAAATAAACAGGGATCGGGATCCCCCGTGTACTATGGTGCCTTACCTCAGCATGCGGGGCACTGCTGGGGCTGACCTCCATCCTCGCTTGCGGCTCGTGGGATTAACTTTGACGAATCTTAATATATATACCTAATTCGTTAAAAAATTACGGCAACGTGGTCCGCCACCCGTCAATTTCTGATTCCCACGAGGGCGAGGAGCGACGAACGGAGAGCCGTTTCGCTACGATGAATGTGAGAGGAAGAATGGATGAGTGTGAAAGTAGCAAGGAAGGTGGTGTGTCGGAATCGTAGCGGATGGAGATCTGTGGTCTCTGACTAACGCTACAGGGCTATGCTACAGGCGTGACTATATATATGTATGTATGTATGTATTTCTAGAAATGCAGGTGGTATAAAGAAGGTTCCAGCTGCACGGTTGTACCGGACAATCTGTTATAAAAACCACTACATATATCTCTGCTGTCTTGATCATTTCAAACGGATCACCGTAAGATTCAGTCGTGATTCAATATCAATATTGAATATCAGCCCGCTGCAGTCCACTGCTGGACATAGGCCTCACCCAAGGCGCGCCACCTAGCCCGATCTTCGGCTACACGCATCCAGTCTCTGCCAGCCACTTTGCGCAGATCGTCGCTCCATCTAGCAGGAGTCGCGTCCGAGTCGCGGTCTCCACTCCAACACTCGTCTACTCCAACGATTGTCGGCTCTCCGACAAACGTGTCCAGCCCATTGTCACTTCAGTCTGCTAACTTGAAGAGCTATGTCGGTGACTCTGGTTCTCCGGCGATCTTTTTCATTTCGAATTCTGTCCACCAGAGACACCCCGAGCGTAGCTCTCTCCATAGCCCTCTGAGCGACTTTGAGCTTGTCAAGGAGTGGGACTGTCAGTGTCCACGCTTCGGCACCGTAAGAGAGTACGGGCAGGACGCAGTCGTGATTACGCATCTTAAACTCTTAAACCTATTTACTTAACCTAAATTTAAATGCTTAGCACTCATCGATGTCACAATTTCCATTTTCCTCGATCCAAGTCTAGCTCCTCCAACCCCCTATACGTAGTCTACCTTTACCGTTTTTTTTCATTAGAATATCTATACATATAAAAATCAATTGCTGTTCGTTTGTCTCGCTAAAACTCGAGAATGGCCGGGACCGATTTGGCAAATTTTGGTTTTGAATTATCTTTGGAAGTCCAGGGAAGGTTTAAAAGGTGAGTAAATATGATAAAAATATTAGGTATATAGTAAAAGCAACAATTTTCGTTTCCCTTTAGAAACTATTCCTACCTGTCAAATATTTGATTTTCGTCCCGTCGTTCAGAAATCAATTAAATTTAAAAGTCGTTCGGAAATCAAATTTAATTCAAAAGTGAAGTTTTTTTTTTTCATTTCTTTGGTGTACATGTGTAATTAAAAATAATAATTTTTGAGCGTTTTTTTATTGATTACGATTTCTTTTTGTTCCTGTTAAGTTTTCACCACGTTTTTTACTTAAGTTGAATCATTCTGCAATTATCGTTCAGCTCTTTTATTTATTCATTCTGAGGCGGTACGAAGTTTGCCGGGTCAGCTAGTACATATAAATTAGAACTAAACAGAGGGTAGCAATAACTTAGCGATGGCAAAAAAAATTAGAATTAGGTAAGGGGAAAACACCGCCCTATATTTCCCAATTCTTCCGCCTAACGGAGAAGTCAAATATGAAAAAAAAAATCCCTACATCTTGTAGATCTATGAGAATGGATTACAAGTGTATTCCATCCTAATTAAGCGCGATTTAAGGTTCAAAATCGCTCACCAAATAATAAATCGAATACGAAAAATAAATCCCTATACCATGTAGATCTATGAGAATAGATTACAAGTGTATTCTATCCTAATTAAGCGTGATTTAAGGTTCAAAATCGCTTACCAAATAATAAATCGAATACGAAAAATAAATCCCTATACCATGTAGATCTATGAGAATAGATTACAAGTGTATTCTATCCTAATTAAGCGCGATTTAAGGTTGAAAATCGCTCACCAATCAATTGTGTTTTACAGCGGCACGGCCAGTGCTTACGACGACGATGGCACTGACGAAACACGCTCCTCCCGCACCATGCCCGATAAAAAGTAAGCTGGCAATATTTACATCCCCGCATTAACATGAATGACGCAAATAAATACTCTATGCTTTGTAAAATTTAGGATGATTATTTTGACAGGTCACACTAAGGATGAGGACAGTGTATAATCGTTAATGAACGTATTCGATTATCGATTACTATTCTTATATAACTTGATATCGATAGTTGATATCAATTTTTGTTTTCTTATTTTTTTTTAAATAACAGCCGACTATATTTGTTATTAGTTTTGTTATTTACATTATTAAATAAAAAATTGATATTACCTATAATTTATGATGATTTATACCTCCTATATATTAATGATGAATCATTTCCATTTATGAATTTTTAAAACTCTACACAACGTGCAATTATCATTGGTTAAACAATTTAAAAAAGTGAACGTTAGATACATTAATTATATTTTTTTTAGCAAATAAATGTGGTAGGTAATTGCAAATACTTGTTATTTACAATAAATAATATAATTTAATCTGAATGTCGATCGATTTATTTTATTTTAAATTGATTTTCGATAGTCTGTAGTTGTTCGTTATAAGTAGCACTTCAATAAGGGGGCGGTACACCCATCCATACAGTATGATTTTATCGGAAGTACATTTTACCGGAGAAAATACGAAACTTCATGTGCGTGAGCTGTCAAAATTATCATCCTAAATTTTACAAAGTATAACACATATAAGTGCGAACACATACGCTTATATTATCGTTAGCACGCACTCACGCACGCATACGTACGAGCACGCATGAATACTAACTAACGCACACGGTATGCATCTCCGCACTTCGTTACAGAAAGTCGCACACACACAAGTACGCATGAATACTTAAACACACGGTATGCGTCTCCGCAGTTTATTGCGGAAATTTTCGAAAAAATATTAAATATACTCACATATTTACCATCATATTAATAACATATAATATATACCAGTTATCCAATCCAGTCGATTGCTTGTTTTAGTATACTAAAATAATCTTTAAAGTGTATTGGAACTGGAAGAACGCGCACTAACCTACTATGCTTGTCTAAGCGAATTGGCTAAACATCAAAACTCGGAGTAAACACCCACAGGCCACATATTATTACCACGATGCGGAAATCGAACCCACGACCGTTAAATGAACGATAAGCTGACTAGATCATCGTTTTCGTATATAAAAACTCGTATGTATATAAAAAGTCGTAGATCTCACAGCTGGTTAAAAATCTTCCAGCGATCGCCATAGTGGTGGTCCGTGAGAAATATTCGCTAGTCCGCAGAAAAAAGTTGAATATGTGTTGATACACACTGGTCGTAGGATGAGCGGCTAGGAATGTATACCTAATGCTAAAATTTTGATACACTAAGACGAATTTAATATACCTAATTTGTTGAAAAATGACGGCGACGTGGTTCGCCACCCGTCACATCCTGATTCTCACGAGGGCAAGAAGCGACCAATGCAGAGCCGTTTCGCTGCGATGAATGTATCCGTTAAGTATGGTAGGTAGATATACGACTGTTACCCGTATCCACACTTGTGATAACACAATGCGGAGATAGGAGGATGAACTCAAAATAACAGGAGCACTAGGCTTGAGCAGAAAATGGTTTGAGGAGGCCTATAACATAAGGCACATTGAGATTAGGGATTTTCTCTGAAATTTCAAAATAAAAGGCTTTTATTATTATTATAATGTTCTATGACCTTATTCGATATTTTTGCTTTTGTATATTCCAAAAACATACATTGACCAAATTGCCGAAGTTTTTAATAAAGGTCAGGTCAAGAGTACCCTTAACCGACGAGCTCGCATGAAGAGAGTGATGAGTGTGGATGTGAAGCAAGGAAAGTATGCCGAGATCGTAGCAAATGGAGATGTGTGGTCTCTGATTACCCCTACGGGAGACACGCCTGACGATACGTATGTATGTATGTATGTATGTATGTATATTCCGATATCCATATCAGTTATATTTGCGCAAATCACATTTGACATTCGTCTAATTATCTTGCCCTGCCAGTATCTTAATTGATCGAGGGAGTTGACCTAAGAGTATTAATTTTCCTGACTTCAATCATATGTTGTTACGTATAATACAACAACGATTAGTGTATTACATCATTCGTGCATTATCATGTATACGTACAATGTATTCGGGCTTGTGTGTCATTAGAAATCGCTTTTATGCCATTCTTGACAAAGTATTCGTCTGCAGCGTGGCTCTACCACTAAAAAGTATCTTTTAACTGCACAAAAAACTAAACGACCGATTTGCTCAGTGGCGCGGCCCTCCCCGCGCAGTCAATGGTCGCGGGTTCGATTCCCGCATCGGAATAAATATTTATATGGATTTATAAATGTTTATTCCGAGTCTGGTAACCCCCCCAATCCACATTTCCTTTTCTGCCCCATCCTTTCTTCTCTATCCTTTCCCTTCCTCTCCGCCAATCCACGGTCTGCCGTGCCAATGGACGCGTGGCTAGGGGCGAGCCTAGTCGTAATCGTGCCGATCGTCCCGGGGTCGGGTTCCCCCGGGGACTATGGTGCCTTACCTCAGCATGCAGGGCTCTGCTGGGGCTGACATCCATCCTCCCTTGCGGCTCGTGGGATTCACTAAGACGAATTTAATATACCTAATTTGTCGAAAATGACGACGACGTGGTTCGCCACCCGTCACGTCCTGATTCTCACGAGGGCGAAAAGCGACCAATGACGAGCCGTTTCGCTGCAATGAATGGCAGCGGATGGAGCTCTATGGTCTCTGCCAACCCCTGCGGGGGATAGGCGTGAATATATAAAAAATAAAAAAAAATAATTCACACTCTTCCTATATAGTATATATTTTTTGTTTAAAATTCAATTGTTAATAAAAAATACTTTTTTATTCATCCACTCAAGTTCAAATACATTTGTTCCAACTTGTAGCGGATGACACTTGATGTTAATACAATTTTTTTAAATATTAATTCATTTTTTTTAACAGCCCATATATGTCCCACTGCTCAGCACAGGCGTCTCCATTTCTGTAGGAACGGACGTTCACCCACCACGCTTGTCCAATGTAGATTGGCGGGGTTACCAGACTCGGAATAAATATTTGTAATCCATACATATATATATATTCCGATGCGGGGATCGAACCCGCGGCCATTGACTCCGCGGGCAGAGAACTCCGCCACTGAGCCAATTGGTCGTCTCATTAATTAAATTTAATTAATTAATTTTAGTTTTATATTATATAATATGAAAAAATATTTAGATATATAGCAGGATATAAAAGTAGGAGTTGACTCTAAAGTTTATATTATATGACTTGTTTTATGTTAGCATGTTAACCATTGTGACATTATTTTGTAAATTTAGCGAGATTGAATAACTATGTCATGGGACACATCATGGGACATTTGTGGCCTTTCATCATCCCCTGCGGCAATCACCTGCTGAACATAGCCTGAGAAGAACCACATAATCTGATCTATGGCTTCACGCATCCAGTTATTGCAAGGCGCCATGCGCATTTTTACTACATGGCTGTGAGGCATCACAGTCTTCGTTTCCCGAAACACAGTCTGAATTTTAGCACTCGTGTACTCCAACAAACGCTAAACGCGCCAGTAGAGCAGGTTCACAATGCGAACGAACCCGTACAGCTTTGCCAGCGACTTCTTAATAATTTCTTAACTTCTTTCCACGTACCACCACTCTGTGGAACCAGCTAGCTACCTACGGCGGTCTTTCCGATCTGATACCACCTTCAAAAAAACAAGCCTACACATACCTGAAAGGCCGGCAACGTTTCCGCGACTCCTGCGGTGTCGCGGTTGTCTATGGGCGGCGTTGATTGCTTTCCATCAGACGGCACGCTGCCTCGTTTGCTTTCTTAACCCATAAAAAAAGGCGACTGGTGATCCACTGAATTTCTTCCTAATCTAATCAATTCATATTTGTCGAAGCGCAGGTATTATATAGCTTCTCTAAAATCATACCAAAAAGTCTCACATTTTAATGTGTTAAAAATTAGCCTAAATCAGGGATTCCCAAAGTGATCGACATTAACCCCTTCGGGGTCGAAATCGGTTTCCCAGGGGTCTATATAAAGGAAAACTGACTTTGGGCGTCGACGTCTAAAAATCGCCCCGTATTAAAGACAACCAACAAGTAAGTTTTTATTTGAAATTTTCAAGATACGTGAAACAAGAAACACCAGGCACATCCATCTCACTGATTAAGAAGCAATGAATTTGTTTACTTATTATATATATTTAAATTATATTATATATATTTAAATTTCAACATAAAGATATTTTTCATAAAACCATTGTATAACAATGTGAAATTACATACATATTTTGCATTGCATATTCATTTAATTAAAATTATCTATTCAGGGAATAGTAAGTTTTATTTTAATTAAATGAAAATTACTTTCTTAGTGGGGAGGTCGATGGAGTTGTCGAAAAATTATATAAGGGTCGATGATCAAAAAAAATTCGCAACCCCTGCATTAGGCGATACGCTTGCATGCCATGTCTCACAATAAAAATGGGTATTAATATATTGTTTATAATTAATTTCAACAATGTTTGATTGACAGACAAAACCACAGCGAGATTGAGAAAAGGCGCCGCGACAAGATGAACACGTACATATCAGAATTGAGCGCTATGGTGCCCATGTGCGGCGCCATGGCGCGGAAGTTAGACAAGCTGACGGTACTGCGTATGGCAGTGCAGCATTTGCGTACGATCCGCGGTGCATTGTCTGCCGGTCCCCTCACCGCCCGGCCTCGCCCGGCCTTCCTTTCGGAAAGCGAATTGAACTCTTTGGTACTGCACGCGGCCGAAGATGCATTCCTCCTGGTTGTGGGCTGCAACCGCGGCAGATTGTTGTATGTCTCTGCGTCTGTCAGCAGAATGCTGCATTACGATCAGGTTTGCTAATTTTGGAACAGGTGATGGGGAAATATAAGTACTAGTTGGGGCTCTACTACCCCCGTGTGAATAAGATACGTAGTAATCATCATCATCAAGGCATTACAGCCGCGGGTGGGCCTTAGCCTGGGCAAGTAAATTTTTCCTGTCGGATCTTCGTTTTACTTTTTCCCTCCAGACCCTCACACCGATTGTCCTTAAGTCGTCCTCGATCCCATCTAGCCATCTGAGCTTAGGTCTTCCGCGGCTTCTACGACCATCTGGTTTGCCGTTAAGTAGGCGTTTCTAGCGTCGTCCATCCGTACCGAGTACCCAGCCCAAAGAAGGCGTCCAATCTTAATGGTTTCGATGACGTTCGGTTCATTGTACAGCTCATATAGCTCGTGGTTGAAAGAGTACGCCATCGCTCATTTTCCAACACAGGACCAAGGATACGTAGTAAGGGCGGCAATATATCTCATACGCCTCCGGCTCTTATATATATATATATATATATATATATATATATATATATATATATATATATATATATATATATATATATATATATATATATATATATAGGCGGCACTTACCCCCGGTAAATCCGTTTGCTTTTTTGGCTCTTCTGATAAAATAAAACACCCATTGCTCCTTATTTAAAAAAAAAATGATTTGGTATATAAAAAATATCTTACAATATGTATGTTTTGCATATGTTATTCTTTGCGAGATGCACTACATTTAAAACAATGGGAAGATAAAAGAAGTATGATATAAAATAATTTATTTGCAAGTAAGAGAGTTTCATTAGTTTTATCTAATTCTCGAGATATACCGGAATATTCGGTATTGATCATTGAAAAAGAGTAATGTCCACGTTATGACTTCGTGTTGGTGGTTCAAACAATCAATATAACTACCTACTCTACACTACTACACTGGTGATAAGCCATTGTCGTTTTTTGAATTATTCTGAATTAGATAGAGTGCTTGTGAATCTCCTAAGGGTTAAAATTATCTTATTTATAATATTTAAATTATAATATTTTAATTGACTTTAGGCAAAATCTCCAATGAGGAACGACAACACATCACATCTTTAATAATTTTTTATTTTACTTAATCCAAAATTTTTTTTATCACTAATGTTTAATTTAATTTTTTTTTCCACTGATTTGATATTTATAACATTTATGTATTATTTACGAAGGGAAGAGCCTAGTTTCCCACAACACAGGGGATCCTAGTGTGGGATCTGGTGTCCTGTAACATATGTAAACATTTTGAAAAAAAAAACATATATTTTTATTATTTATCACCAACGTTGGCTATACATACATCCAAATGGATTACTCAACATTTTTTCTATATTTCAGTCGGATCTGCTAGGGCAAAGCTTGTTTGACATTTTGCATCCCAAAGACGTAGCCAAAGTGAAGGAGCAGCTGTCTTCGCCAGATCTTAGCCCTCGGGAGCGGCTTATCGATGCCAAAAGTTAGTACGATCTATATATATATATATATATATATATATATATATATATATATATATATATATATATATATATATATATATATATATATATATATATATATATATATATATATATATATATATATATATAGTTCATTCCTTGAATCATTTCGAAATTGGTTTTATTGTATTAATGTCCAATTAGTGATTGCTTTGTGATGCAAATTTAATTGACTACGACGGTTTTCTGTTATTTGATCAATTAAGTTATTAAAATATATGTGGTTGAATAACAGAATTAATCGAAAGTAATATTTATTAGTTGATAATATCATGTTCAATTAATTCTGTTATTCAATCCGAAGTAATTGAAAATAATATTATTAACTTACTTAGACTTCTCATTTGATGTCATTCTCTCTATCAGGCTTACGGTATATCTCTTACTGTATGATGCATTTTGACCCTGTTGAAAAATATTTTATACCCTAAATAAGATTAATTACTACGACTATGAAAACATGTTAGAAGTCTGAGTGAGAGAATTTTATTTTTATTTATTATTTTATATTTTTTTAAGGAGTTAATATAAATACTAATTCTCTAAACTTATACACTTTTACTTATACACGGTTACTTCAGTACTCTGTGTGTATAAGTTTAGACATATTATATAAATATCAGAATGAGTGATTGCTACAAATTAGTTAATAAAGTATTTTTAATTTTTTGGTCAAATTTACCAAAAAAAAAATATTGATGGGTATCCCTGCTATTATTGTAGAATAGATTGATAGATATACGACATCGTCATATATATTATATATATATATATATATATATATATATATATATATATATATATATATATATATATATATATATATATATATATATATATATATATATATATATATATATATATATATATATATATATATATATATATATATATATATATATATATATATATATATATATATATATATATATATATATATATATATATATATATATATATATATATATGATTGTGTACGGTACTTTACATTGCTAGCGACTTAAATGAGATGCTTGCGATATTTCCTATGTAAACATTTTAAAACAAGTACGCTTGACTTTTCCCGCCAACTTACATCAGTGACGTTGTGTTTTTATTTCATTTTCATAATCTTATATTATTATCAGTTATATTGTTTAATTGTGGCGACGTATTGTACAATATAGTTCGATTAAGGCGTATAAGTGGAGTGAAATAAATTCGTGTATTGTTGTGACTTTTTAAGTTGACTCCAAAAGTAAATAGGTTTTGGTAGAATAGCCACCATACTATTGAGATGTAAGGGTGACAAGCTAGTGACTAGTTATTTCAAGATACTTGATTTTATAACATTATAATTGACACTAGCCGTAATACAGTAGACCCTCGTTAATCCGGACCCTGTGTAATCCAGCGCCCCATGTAATACGACACGGATATCACTGTTGATTGTACATAAAAATTACCGATATAATTCATGATTGGACAGCTTGTAATTTTGTACGCACCACCGCTGTAATATGTTTTTGTAACTTCTACGGCACTGATGGTATAACTTTAGTTCTCCATTATGATGTTTAATTTACTAAATCCCATATTAATAATATATATTTACATTATTATTTAGTATTAAGATACGTAGTTCAAATAGATTTTTTATTTGTAATTTTGATGGTTACAACTCACTCTTATACAAAAAAATTCCGGTCTATATACAGGGTGTCCGAGAATAAATGGATAATCCTGGAGCGCCTAATAGTACGGCCATCAGGCGCTCTAATAGAAATACACAAAGACAATATATTCCACGTGGTGCTAAAAATATGAGTTTTTTTTTTAAAAAAAATACGTTTTTATTGACCTTACTTTCATGTACACCACGGCCGAAAATTAATGAAATTTGTTGTGTTATCTGTTTCAAAAAAAAAAACTATTTTTTTAGTACCACTTGGAATATATTTTCTTTGTGTATTTCTATTAGTGCGACTGATAGCCGTACTATTCGGCGCTCCAGGATTATCCATTCTTTCTGGGACAGTGATGGGGAGTTGCTGACGGCCGTTTCTCGGTAAGATTTAGTTTAAGCCAGCCCCCCCCCCCGTAAATCCACTTCATCCAGCAGGAAAACGCACATTATTAATTTTCTATACGGTGTTTGCCCGTCAGAAACACCGTATATATATATATATATATATAAATATATATATATATATATATATATATATATATATATATATATATATATATATATATATATATATATATATATATATATATATATATATATATATATATATATATATATATATATATATATATATATATATATATATGCAAAACGTTTGTGAAATTACCGCGGGTCTACTGTAGTCATAAAATCAACATAAATGAAAAATAAGTACGCTTGGCGCTGTCTTCGCTATATGCGAGGTCCTTTAAAATGTTCGTGTCTATTGTTTTGCGAATTGTGAGAGTTAATCTTTACACACGAGTCGTGAACGCTTCTCGTTCACTTATGACTATATGCGCAGCGATGTTACCAGTAAAGGCGGACGTGGTAGCCGGTGCATCCCGGCTGTGTCCGGGCGCCAGGCGGTCGTTCTTCTGTCGCATCAAGTGTCGCTCGCCGACGGCCTCCTCCTCCCCACCCACGGCCTCCTCCTCCACGTCGTCGGCGTTCAACGCCACTCCCGTTAAAGAGGAGACCGAATCATCGAAGGGGAAGATGCGCAAGAAGCCGAGCGAGAAGAAGTACTGCGTCGTTCAATGCACCGGTAAGTGATGGTTTAGGACCTTTTTAATTTTTTACGTGGGGAAATCCGCTACGGACACCCCGCCGCCCTGGGGGGATTGCGGGTTATATCCGGCGTGTGCGCGTCTACCGACTAAAACCCCACGACGGCCGCCATTAGCGCCAAGGAAGTGTCCCGGGATCTCTTAAAGAACAGGACGTAAGTATTGTCCTGATGATGATTGTGGTATACATTCCTGGAAATAAATTTTGGGGGGCCATCCATACGTCACATTGCTACGGTGTTGCCATGTATGCCCTTTTGGCTGCACGATCCTCTCTCATCCTCTCCAGGTGACCGGAGCCAACGGAGTCAATGCGCCTTTGCCTTTCCGATTATGTTGAGATCGGCCACATGCTCCTCGATTTCGGGATATGATACGTGGATACCTGTGTAAATTCAAGTATCTTGTCCTCAGGATACTTGAAGTCGTGGGCGCCCGGTGAGATATGTGACGCATCCAGTACCGGCACCGGTGTTGAAGGTGGAGACGATGGGGAGGCAAGTAACTTGTCTTGCCTCGTCGCCGTTGGACGAGCTTTGCGCGACCTAACGCCGTTACAATCGACACACGTGCCCACAGCTCCCCAACCTCCTTCAAGGCGGCTACAGTACATATCGCGGCACGCTACTGATGGAAAGTTTGTTTTCGTTGATCAGAGGTCAGTATACCCACGTAAAAAGTAAATCAATTTTTGTTTTTACATTCTATATAAGAGACCTGTTTTGAAAAACTTACATAATCAGTTTAATAAACTCAATTTGATCGGACATCTGATAGTTATAAGATTGTGTAATTTACACGCGTATATAATGCGTAAAAAGGTACGGTAATCTGATATCAATGATCTCATTGGTACGGACGGATAAAAGACGACTGATAAAAGAAATTCACGTTGCGGATGGATCGGCCGGTAGGGGAAGACCAAGGAGAACATACCGTAATCAAACTGCTGAAGTTCTCAAGAAGGGCCAGGTTAAAATTACCCTTAACTTGACTAAAAGAGCAACAGCCGCTGAGTCGACAAGGTTAATTCGAATTTGTTTAAACATTTTAATAATGCATATTATCATCATCAACAGCCCGCGGCAGTCCACTGCTGGGCATAGGCTTCCCCTAAGAAGCGCCACCTAGTCCTATCTTCTTCACGCATCCAGTTTCTTCCAGCCGCCCTGAGCAGATCGAAAAATCTCGTGTCACAGTGTTTCTCATCATGTGTGTGTGTGTGTGTGTATTAAAAGTGAAATTTCTTTCTTTTTTATTCCTTACGATTAACATCACACAGGGTAACGCTAGCACTTGGATTTTTGCCCCAAGAGCTGCTGGGGACCAGTTTGTATGAATACGTGAGTACTTCAGAGCTCAGCGCAGTCGCACGCACACACAAGGCGGCGTTGTTGAGCCGCGACTCTATGCACACGCCGCCGTATTGCTTCCGCCGCAAAGACGGCACTTTGGCGAGGATCACCTCCCACTTTAAGCCTTTCAGGTAATTCTTTTTACACACTTCACCTAGTATAGTAAAATGCCAATACATGATTTAAAAAATTTGTTCAATCAAAGAGAAAACAACTTCACTTAACTAGATAAATAAATGGTAACTTAACTAAAATAAAATAATGTAATTAATAAAAATCTGAAGACAAAAGTCTTTTACCAGTGCGTCCTGCCTGTCATCTCTTACGGTGACATCCGAAACTTGGACAATGACGGTCCGGCTCCTTCACAAACTCGATTAGCATAGACCTCTCCATAGAGATTTATGCTCGGAGTTTCTCCGGTGGATAAAATTCGAAATAAAAAAATTCATCAGAGAACCAGAGTCATCGACATAGCTCTACAAATTAGCAGACTGAATCGGCAATTGGCTGAACACGTCGGAGAACCTACAATTGTTGGAGCAAACTAGTCGAGTAGGTGGGACGATCTGCGCAAGGCGGCTGGCAGAGACTGGGTGCGTCTAGCTGAAGATCGGGCTAGGTTTACGCATCCAGTTTTTGCTAGCCGCCCTGCGCAGATCGTCGCACCATCTAGCCGGGAGGCGTCCCGCTCTACGTATGCCGAGACGCGCTCGCCTCTCCAGCTTTTGTCTGCTCCAACGACTGTCGGCTCTCCGACAAACGTGACCAGCCCATTGCCACTTTAGTTTGCTAATTCGAAAGGCTATGTCCGTGATTTTACTTCTCTGGTGGATCATACATATAATGTGTTTTAAATAAGCTGTTGTTATCACATGAACTAAATCTATATATGTAAAAATCAATTGCTGTTCGTTAATTTTCGCTAAAATCGGGAACAGCTGAACCGATTTGGCTAATTTTGGTTTAGAATTATTTTTTGAAGTCCAGGGGAGGTTTAAAATGTGAGTAAATATCATAAAAATATTAGGAATATAGTAAAAGCTACAATTTCGTTTTCCCTTAGAAACTATCCCTACCTGCCAAACATTCGATGTTCGTCCCGTCGTTCAGAAATCAATTAAATTTAAAAGTCGTTCAGAAATCAAATTAAAATCAAAAGTGAAGTTTTTTTTTCATATTTTTATTAATTACGATTTGTTTTTGTTCCTGTTAAGTTTTGACCACATTTTTTACTAAAGTTGAAACATTCTGCAATTATCGTTCAGCTTTATTATTTATTGATTCTGAGGCGGTACGAAGTTTGCCGGGTCAGCTAGTCAATTAATAAATGTCTTTATTTATTAATAGAGTTTATATATAATGAATACATTTATAAGTGCTGAAAATATCCTCCAGTCTTATTTAGCCTGTTGTTGATCGTGAAAACAGACTCATTGCTATAATCTTGATACCCATCGTAGACAGTTTAAGTTGCTTGGAGCGGAATCAAACGTCCTTTTAGCTCCTTGAGCAGTAACATTTCTGGATGTCAATAGTCAGGTGCTCTCGAAACAGTATCATTAACCAAATAAAATAACCCTTTTCAGGAATCCCTGGACGAAGGACGTGGAAAGTCTGGTGGCCAACAATACAATTCTTGCAGACGATTACTCAACAACACAGTCTGACGCTCAGGCGTCCTACGACATCTTCAAGCAAAGTGAGTCGATGTCAGATTTCTGTTCTTCGATGTAAGATTGTTCGTCTAGTGGTAAGAGCTGTCCACGCTGCAGACGTATGCTTTGTCAAGAGTGGCGTAATATTTGTCTGTAGCACGAATGGGCCGGCTCGCCCGGGGAAGCACCACACTCCCGCAGAAAACCGACGTCTGAGTGGTGGCTTAGCTACCGGGCTTCGTACGGTGATCGGCTGAGTTCCGGAAACCCAACACCCTCCCCCTATCCCTTTCCCATAATAACACTTTCCTTAAAGAACGGTAACGCGTCCGCATTGTCTATGGCGCTGCGGATGTCTATGGGCGGCGTTGATTGCTTTCCATCAGGTGACACGCTTGCTTGTTTGCCTTCGTATCCAATAAAAAAGAGATCAAAATAAAAAAATAAACATTCTCACCGTTCCTAACCTTTAATGGACTACCGCCCTCTTTAATAAGATAAACATTTTATACAGTATATAATATGTAGGTATTTCATAACGCCCCCATTTGCCTTTGCACCCGCTACTGCTCCCATGATAAGCTTCAGCGTCCACTAGGGGTCGGTGCCACCCCAAGTAGGCGCTGGGAATCTAAGGGCTTAAAAAATAATAGTATATCAGACATAAATATCTCTTTATGTGCTCACACAATGCCAGGCTTTCACTGCGAAGGACTGTTGAGCTGACTGGAACGGAATTCATTTTGCTAAAACGATAGAAGTGGAAAACCATTAATAAATATACATATAACAGTACTTACCAGCAATTAGAAAATCAATCAGCATTTAAAAAAATAAAACGTATTGTAGACTCTACGGAAGACTTAATGGTTGTCTTCCGTAGAGTCTTCTTCCATTAAAAAACAGTCATTATTATTTTTCTACTTCTGTTTGCTTGTCGCGGATGTAAGCTAAGTAAGAATTCAGACGGTCCACATATCTTTCTTTTCACCTGCCCATACATTTGTATATAAGTTTACTTTGAAATGATTAAATTAACAGACTTCGCTGGCTTAGCGATCCGATATGGATCTTGGCCTCCGGAAAAGGCTTTAGCCACCGTGCCCTGTCCTGCGCCACCTCCTGCCAATTACTGACTTGAAGGTTACGCAAGTCAGCTTTCACCATGTCTCTTCAGTGGTACACGGGTAGCCCTATACGACGGCGTCCAGTTGGGCGACCCACACCTCTTACTACCCGATGCTACTCAAGTCTCTCAACGTGGCCTAGCCAACGAGGTCGGTGAGCGTTAGTCTCTCCGACTACATTGCTTGGTCATCAGATGCTCGATTTCGGCATTTTACGGAATTTGAAATAATTATAACATACATTTCCTTATGGTTATAAACTTTGTTTATTACCAAAGTTGATACTACTTGTGATATTATTGATAGCGAATTGCTTTATCTATCCTTTGCGGATATGGATGGAAGGGTCGGTAGAGGAAGACCAAGGGAAACATACGTTGACCAGATTGTCGAAGTGTTTAAGAAATGCCAGGTCAATAGTACCATTAACTTGCGAGCTCGCATGAGGTGTGGAGGTGGCAAGTAAGAAAGTATGCTGAGATCGTGGCAGATGGAGATCTGCGGTCTCTGCCTACCCCTGAATAGGTGTGAGGATATATATGTATGACTATCTTATCTATTTGTCTATAAGTTATAAACAAGCGCGAGGCGAAAGTACTCCCAATTGTTTACAGGCGCAGCGCTAGACTGTGCAATAGATGGACTTTCAGAGGGTGACGCAGAGGTGCAGAGGCTGATCGACTCTCAGGTAGAGTCCCATAAGATTGGCAGCGCAATCGCCGAGGAGGTCCTGAGGCGACCTTCCACTGGCTTCTCACCCGAACTACCCACCGACTTGCTTCAAGACGCCGTTTTTAGTCAGCCGGTAAGGAAATAAACATGCGGTTGGAAGTTAAAATATTTTAGATCGACTCTACTTGATCTGTAACCGTTCACGCGCTTTTTGGCAGCCGTGGCGGCCATATTGGTAGCTTTGAAGGACCGCCTATATTTTGACGATTTCTTAAAAAAAAATTATTATTCCCGCAGACCTCGCTCGTGGACAACATATTTGGCGTGGAGTTGGGCAACTTCAACCAGGTGCGAAACAACGTGTCTCTGAGTGCCGCCGGGGAAGAGTGTTCGCCACCCCCAACCGGGAACAACGACGTAATGACCTCCAACTCCCCACCGCCGGTCTCACCGCCGCTGCCCTCCTTGGGCCTGGATGGGAACGGAGAGGCCGCTATGGCCGTGATAATGAGCCTCTTGGAAGCGGACGCCGGACTTGGAGGCCCGGTCAACTTCTCCGGCCTACCCTGGCCCCTGCCGTAAGAATAAATCCAATCTCCGTTGCCAGCATTTCTATGTTTGTGCAATGCGATATTATTTATTTGAATTGGTACCGTTATGTTTGCAAACTGTATGCATTAGTTTTGCGTTGCCGGACTGTTAGAATGCATCGTAACTCACTGGCCTTATCTTGTGGATGTTAAAATATTTTAATACAATTTCAAATATATCTAAACTATACTTTAGCCCAATTCCGAAAAGAATAGAATAGAATAGAAGAAACTTTATTTATGACACATTTCTTTTTTACAATAGCTAAAATTAAAACCTTAATAATATTATAATATATAAATAAAAGAAACAAAGAGAAAATAATTTTAATCTACAAGTGTCATAAAATGGTTCATGCTCAGCATATGCCAGGCGTTCTATTGGAGCACCCGGCGCTGGTTTTCAGCAGGAACCAACGTGGTAACAGATCGCGGACCACAGTGACGACATTGATACGGACACACACACACACATACATCCATATATACCCTACTACTCATACTCATATACACATACACATAAATACCAAAAAATTAAAAACATCTAAATCGTGTAATAAATTCACTGCAACCAAAAGAACAAGTTCCTGTTTGCATACTTGAAATTAGATTTTTGTATTTTTATTGACGACGACGTGGTTCGCCACCCGTCACGTCCTGATTCTCGTGAGGGCGAGAAGCGACCAATGGAGAGCCGTTTCGCTACGATGAATAGTAGCAGAGGAGGCTCTGTGGTCTCTGCTCTCTGTGAATATATAAATAAAAAAAAATAAAATTTTTTAAACATATCTAATAGTATGCAAGTCACGAAGGGACGGTGGCAAGGTGTTCCAACACTTAGTTGAGGTGTATTTAAAGCTAACGCGAGGCGATGAATACATGCAGAGGCGACTTTACCTATGATACAGGGGATGGCTCTCCATACATACAAAATGATCGATCAGTTAATCAAGTTGGTATAATATATATATATATATATATATATATATATATATATATATATATATATATATATATATATATATATATATATATATATATATTCGCCAAGTATGCAATAGAAGTGATCTACCAATATGGAAAGAACGCTCGCTTGATTGGCGTTTGCTTCAATGTGCTCGCCGCTGCGATGGAGTCCAAGTCCAAGATTAGGAGGCGGACCAGATACACGACGCCCAATGGCCGAGTAGTGGGGTTCAACCCAGAGGCTCGCCCCTACACCCCCGACGGGGTGTAGATATCCCCGATTGATTGATTGGGCTCTAAGACTAGAGACGCCTCTGGGACAAATGTAATATATTTCATTAATATTATGTTCGGTTTGAACAACCAATACCTCATGAGCACGCGACTATACATGAACCTTGGAGTATTACATTCGCGCAAACGAGAACCAACTACATATCATAACATATTATCCAATCATGTCATGAAAAGAGATTAACTAGGATCTCGCACGAATATGAAATTGCATTGTATAAAAACCACATTCTTCATGTACATACATATAAAAAACTGAGTATTTCTCTAATATATTTTTATATTACTGTTACCCTGTTGTCGAAGACACTTGTTTCTTCGTTAACTAATGTAAGATGCTTTAAAAAAAAACATTGTTATATTTCACTTTAAGAAATTATATAGGAAGGCAAACGAGGTGGCGTGTCACTCGATGGAAAGCGATCAACGCCGCCCATACACATCCGCAGTGCCTTAGGCAGTGCAGAACCGTTGCTTACCTTTGAGGAGTGTCATTATGGGAGGGTGGAGGGGGGTTGAGCCTCCGGAACTCAACCGCTCACCGGACGTAGAGCGTTAGCTAAGCTACCACTCAGACGCCGGTTTTCTGCGCCAGTGTGGTGCTTCCCCGGGGCGAGCCGGCCCATTCGTGCTACAGACAAATGATATGCCATTCTTGGCAAAGTATAGTCTGTAGCGTGGCTCTTTGTAAATATATGTTGTTAGTATTATAAAAAGAGATTTTCATTGGGGTAATAAACTGTGTATTTTACGTAATAAAAAAATGGGATTTGCTCACAATACCTCGACATCAATGCATAATATCATGTGCAATAAATACCCTCTATTGAATTGCGAATTGTAGAAGCAGTAAAAAATACATATATTTGTCCGTGCATGTGTGCACAGCTTTATCCTTCACATATATATACATAATAATTATGCACAAAAATAAATCTTTGTTAGGAACAACCCGAGGGCTCAAGTCAGTTCGTGTTTTATGCTATATAATAATGTTAAGAATTAAGCACTAGATAGATTTATTTTTGTGTTTCTTAGGCTTTGAGTGTTGCAATTCGCTTATCTATGTCTTGTTAAGTTATACATTACTGCATGAATGTTCCTACATAACTGTAATAATATGGTATGAATATTACAAGTAATATTCTTAATAGACCATTTTAAAGTTTCAAGATGCATCGTGACCGCCATTTTTATTACGTTATTGACGTAAATGTCACTTCGCGATTTAAACTCTGCAAAGTAGATTGTTTTAACTTCTTTGAAAGTAATTTTCTTGAATATAGATGATCTATTTATAGTTAAGAGATAATTCAGTGTAAACAAGTTTAAATTATCTAAAAATATACATTTTTAGATAATATAGTACATAATAATCATCCATCCATCCACAATTCGGGTCGGACAGAAGTCACTTTACTATAATTTTCTAAATAAGCGCTTCCACAAAACTAGTATAATAATCGTGCAATAGATTGAGTTCAAACGAGTGTTCAATATTATTTTAAATATATTTTAAATGTTTTACAATAATCGATATGTGTATCATTATCGCATCGGTCAAAGCAATAATATAAAAGCAATAAAACGAAAATATTATATTATTATATTTGGATTTTATAAGTGTTTATTATTGTACGTGTTTCATTTGGTACTCTGTGTATTTCAACCACACTCTGTGGTTAGACAACACTCTGTGGTTGGACTACACGAGAAGGGATTTTCCTCTGTCTCTACCCCTTTCTGTCGTGCTAGCATATAGAGCCGTAAAGCGGTATCAGCGGGCCGATACCGCGAATTGTACCTTGCAATCCTTTGCGACATAAAAGGATACGAGTTGAGGAAAAAATCGTTTAAATTTATAGTTGTACAGTGGTTAA
Source organism: Baronia brevicornis (assembly GCA_031353405.1). Classification (NCBI taxonomy): domain Eukaryota; kingdom Metazoa; phylum Arthropoda; class Insecta; order Lepidoptera; family Papilionidae; genus Baronia; species Baronia brevicornis. Next base: position 453,182 of record JASFAT010003225.1, on the reverse strand, counting down.
CTGATGAATATCCTTTTTCTCCATGACTTGCGTGAAAAGTGAAGACGAGAGGGAGGAAGAAGAAGAAATGCTAACCATGAACCTTCAAGATTACGCTCCCATGCAAGCATATCTCGCTAAATAATTTGATATACACACACTGTTAGCATTTATATATATATATATATATATATATATATATATATATATATATATATATATATATATATATATATATATATATATATATATATATATATATATAACCGTATATTTATATACAGCCGTGGTGGCTGCACTGCTGAGTGTATTGACATAGGTTGAAAATGTAGGTTTAATTTTATGTGGTCAGTTACCCGTTGAAGTATAGCAAGGATTGTTGTCTGTACGCTAGTTAATTTTATTATTTGTAAATAACAATACATACGTATATTTTTTATTTTTGTACAAGTTGTCCATCTATTTTTTTTTTATACATGAGTAAATAAATAGTTTTATATATAAATCATTACACGCTATAGTTTCGAATTGTAGTAAGTTTAAATTGTTAAGTTTATATTATCTTCGTTTGTTTATAATTTACTTTAGTACAATGTCAATCCGAATTTAGAATTTTCATTTTTTATGCAGAAATGCAATAAGATTCAATTATATTATTACGTAGAAATGTAAGTATATTAGATCGATAATTTAGTGCAAAATTTAAAAAAAAAACTATGTTGATAGTTTATAAAATAACATTTTATTTCATTGTTGTTATTTATGTGTTCAAAATGCAAAAGCTGAAGTGTTGATATATAGTCATGTAAGACCAAGTATACAATACTTAAATGAGAACATAAAATGATTTCATCATAATGATTTATGCGTATCGAATTGTTTATTTGTTGTTTAAACTATATGAATTTTTAAAAATTGTTACAAAGAGAACAATACAATTTTTCTGATAAAAAATATATGAAACTATTTTCCAAGTTACACTGTAGACTTTATGCAAAATAAACTTAATTTTCAACTCTTAGATTATTGCCTAATTACTTGTGAAGTTTCTCACCGAGTTACTCTTGAGTTTTCTCACCGAATTACTCGTGAAGTTTCTCACCGAGTTACTCTTGAGTTTTCTCTCCGAATTACTCGTGAAGTTTCCCGCCGAGTTACTCATGGAGTTTCTCGGCAAATACTCGGATTGCTTCACGCCGAGCTATTAGCGTATTATCACATCTATTATTTGTCGCAAAGCATACCTCTACACGTACTCTTATATTCAGCCCACATAGACATTGCAAACTGAAGAAGTTTATCATTTCAGCCCTATATGATTATATAATATATAAAATCATTATTAAAAAAATCTATGTCAATCTATTTTAATCTTATCTGTTCTAGTAATAAGTATTTCTTTTTTTTGTTATAAAAACTTTTATTTGGTATAAACAATTTTTCTTATATGTAAAAACTTTGATTTAAACTTCCTATTAGAATCTTACTCATGCTTCAATCACGTAATGTATATCGATCGGTTCATAACATTTCTCTATTCTTTAGGTTGTAAGAGATTGTAATATTTTTTTGTTACTTAATAAATAAAGTCTTTAAAATTGTGTAGAAAATTAATTTTTAAAAGTTGAGAAATCATTTTGTGTTCAGTGCACACAATGACGTTATATTGATTTCTAAATTACCCTCAGAGAATTGAAAAACCTATTTTAATTGGTTCTTGTCTTTACCATATGTTTTTATTAACGAGATACGTTAATAAATATATATTTCAGAAATGATTTTCATTTTGCGTTGTTGTAACTTTAGATTCTTTTTTGTACATACATTACGATAAATAGAAAGCTAATATATTTCTTAGTTTATATTATTTGTTATAATTCATATTTTACAATTATAACGTGATTTAAATTGTAATAATATAAAACAGATATATACTTGAATAATAAAATAAAGATGATATATGGAATCTTCAAAACGTTTTTGTGTCTGTTTTAATAGCGATCTATAAATTGACACGTTCGTCACGGGACGTGCCATCAGTGATACGTGAACTATGTTCGAAATTCACATTTTTATTTACAAACGAGAATATTTTTTTTTTTGTGAATTTGTTTAAAACATTTTAATCTGAGATCCCTAAAGTGATCGATATCGACCCCTTATGGTGGTAAATTTAATCATTTAACCAACAGCATTTTTTTTTAAATTTCGAAAAAAAGTTAGATAGGATTTTTACAGTAATTTGGCTATGGGCGGGTGATCAGTTCATATTGGAAGACCCCTTTCCCAAAATAGTTAGTTATATCGAACTGTTATGTTCGAAAAACTCAACCAACCGCAGTTTTTAAATATTTTCTAACAATACAAAAACCTAGAGATAGGACTTTTAAAGTAATTTGGGTGTAGGGATCTCTCGCCCAAAATAGTTTGGGAATCCCCGATTTTAATGAATCAGCACCGCCAGATGGGTGAAAGTATCAAAAACAATACATGGGTTGCGTCGCGAATGTGTTGAGGCCGAAATTAAAAACGTTGTATTGGTTCTATACAAAAAAAAAAGAAAATTAAAAGCTAACTACGTATTGATAGTGATGTGACATGACATTTAAAGCAATTGACTTTTTATCCGTGTTTATCTTAAAAAAAATATAAGCTAACTACGTATTGATAGTGATGTGACATGACATTTAAAACAATTGACTTTTTATCCGTGTTTATCTTAAAAAAAATATAAGCTAACTACGTATTGATAGTGATGTGACATGACATTTAAAGCAATTGACTTTTTATCCGTGTTTATCTTAAAAAAAATATAAGCTAACTACGTATTGATAGTGATGTGACATGACATTTAAAACAATTGACTTTTTATCCGTGTTTATCTTAAAAAAAATATAAGCTAACTACGTATTGATAGTGATGTGACATGACATTTAAAGCAATTGACTTTTTATCCGTGTTTATCTTAAAAAAAATATAAGCTAACTACGTATTGATAGTGATGTGACATGACATTTAAAACAATTGACTTTTTATCCATGTTTATCTTAACAAAAATTAAAAGCTAACTACGTATTGATAGTGATGTGACATGACATTTAAAGCAATTGACTTTTTATCCGTGTTTATCTTAAAAAAAAAATATACGCTAACTACGTATTGATAGTGATGTGACATGACATTTAAAGCAATTGACTTTTTATCCGTGTTTATCTTAAAAAAATATAAGCTAACTACGTATTGATAGTGATGTGACATGACATTTAAAACAATTGACTTTATATCCATGTTTATCTTAACAAAAATTAAAAGCTAACTACGTATTGATAGTGATGTGACATGACATTTAAAGCAATTGACTTTTTATCCGTGTTTATCTTAAAAAAATAAAAGCTAACTACGTATTGATAGTGATGTGACATGACATTTAAAGCAATTGACTTTTTATCCGTGTTTATCTTAAAAAAATATAAGCTAACTACGTATTGATAGTGATGTGACATGACATTTAAAACAATTGACTTTTTATCCATGTTTATCTTAACAAAAATTAAAAGCTAACTACGTATTGATAGTGATGTGACATGACATTTAAAGCAATTGACTTTTTATCCGTGTTTATCTTAAAAAAAATAAAAGCTAACTACGTATTGATAGTGATGTGACATGACATTTCAAGCAATTGACTTTTTATCCGTGTTTATCTTAAAAAAAATAAAAGCTAACTACGTATTGATAGTGATGTGACATGACATTTAAAGCAATTGACTTTTTATCCGTGTTTATCTTAAAAAAAATAAAAGCTTACTACGTATTGATAGTGATGTGACATGACATTTAAAACAATTGACTTTTTATCCATGTTTATCTTAAAAAAAATACCATTCAATGTAATCAACTCGACCATAGACAACATAAGAATTCTTCTGTATTTTCTTACTTTTTTTTTAATACGGATTGTCAAAGTAGTAAAAGTGGAATGTCATTATAATTATGTTTTGTTGTTATTTTAAATAATTTTTTTTTGTAAATATAAATATATCGCAATAAATAGAAAGGGGACATTAGCATTTTATCATTTTACTTATTTATGACAAAACCTAATTCACCCTAATTTCATATTGTATTATATTGTGTTGCCGATTAATTAATATACTGGTAGTTCGCCAGTGAAACAGTAATTGTTTATAACGGTGAAATAGTGATTTTAAATAACTAAGGATTAATATCCTTATAAAGGGAACCAAATAAAACATATATTAAATTGGTGATTATTTTACTGAATATCATAATCTACTACTCACTATGTATTGTTTAGTTAACACCGCGTATGTGACTTTATTCACTAATAAGGTTACTGATAGTTGCATAAAACAAGTTGAAGTTACAATTATATTTATGTATATATTGTAATAACAATACAATTATGATTTTCTATAATTGAATACAGTGAACACTCCTATAACGCGGTACCGATCCCGCGTTATAGGGAAACGCGTTATACGAGGGATCACTGTATGTATAATCAATGTTCAAAACTACAACTCAAAAACTAGGAACAAAAACTTAATAATTTTATAAGAACAAGATATGCAAATGTTGATTATGAACTCTCAAAACATTATAAATTTCACAATACAAATTTATAAGTTGGGAAATCCCCGCGTTATATGAAGGAAATCACGTTATAAGAATAACGCGTTATAGGAGTCCCACGTTATAGGAGTCTCGCTTTATAGGAGTGCCGCGTTATAGGAGTACCGCGTTATAAGAGGGTTTACTCTATTACATTGAGAACTTGACAGTTGATCAAATTATTTAAATTCGTATACTAGAACGTGTCATCACGGCTATTAATTAACTATAACTTTTATAATTTATGTTACGTTTCACTCCATCACGTCACCGTATTTGTTGGTGGTAGGTGGCGCAGGTGCCGGTGCAGGTGGTGGTAGTTGGGGTTGTCTTGGCCTGGTTACTTGCGGTACTGCGTTAGGATCAACTCTGTGAAATGGTAACAAGTGGATAACAAAATACTATGTCTCACATTACTTGGTTTTTAACACATTTGTATCAGCATTATCCATTAGGATGCAAATTTTTTTTCACAGTCCATACATGTCCCACTGCTGAGCTCGGGTCTCTCCATTCCTTAAGGAATGGACGTTAACCCACTACGCTTGTCCAATGCGGTTTGGCCGCCACTGATCCGATTAATAGCAAGAATGTAATAGGGTTTATTAATTTACGAAATTCACAGCCATTTCGGACCGTTTTGTGCAAAAAGCACTGTCCCTCAGATACATAGTAAAATAAAATACTACTTGTAGTAGGTACAGTACCAAATATAAAAATAAAAATTATCAAAAATACACATAAGTCTATAAAAATAATCAAACATTGTTTTTAATAATACTTGATACTTTTGATATTCTCACATTCAGACATTCAGACTCAATATCTTGTTTTTGGATGCTTTGTGGGTTGGTTAATTTTCACAATATGAACCCATTTATTAAAAATTAAAGTCAGTACTTTAAGTACAGCTAATACAGATTTTTCTTATAATAATTCACTAAAAATCTCGACAATAATAACCATATAGTTTTAATATATATATATATATATATATATATATATATATATATATATATATATATATATATATATTTTGCTACAACGATAATTTGCACAACAATATTTTAAACAAGGCTTGTGTGTGTATTTACAACAGCAACATGCTTGCATGAGAAAGTTTTGTATGCTTATATATTTTTATAAATCAGGTAAGTATTCATTAAGTTATTTGTAAATAGCAAAGCGACTCAGTTAAACAAAAAATATAGCAATGTTCTTAATATTACTGGTGAAGCGAACTGACCTAATAAAGACAAAAATATCAACAGGCAAAAATAAGCAATGGCACATTTTAAAAATCATTCGCAATATAGCCTCAACAACACAACTGTGTCTCCGATAGCCTGAAAGTTGTTAGCGCAAGAACAGTAAACATAAAAAATATCCAGATACTCATCGTGAAACAGTGCGTACCAGAATAAATGCTTAAAATAGATGTATTATTTGTAGGCGCTTCAGCGAATGCTAACTAGCCTAACAACTCAATAATTATTATGTAATTGCATGTATATATAAATAAATAAAAAAAATAATAAATAAATAAAAATACTAAAGATCTGACTAGTGCAGGCAGCACACACACACCCAAATAAACCCAGACACACACTTTAGCACAGCACATGCACACATTGAAACATTTTTTAAGTAACAGCTCAATTTGTAAACTTTGATAACTTTTTTATTTTTATTATTTAAAAAAATATAAAAAAAAATTATAACCAAACTGAGCTCTCAAATACAAGCAATCGTCGAGTTTGGTATATACTGGTAACATAATTCTAATTAGTGTCAGTTATCATCTGCTTCTGTTTGCTCACTGTAGGGAATATGCCTCTCCAATTTGTTTCCACACCATTCTGTCCCAGATCTTTATTATTAAGAATGTTCCGGCAGAGTTTTAATATCATCGGAGCATCAGGCTGATGGTCAGTTATTATATATAAGCTTAATTACTACAGTATGCATATTTACTTGTAAGGATCCTGTCGGGCCTCAGTGTATTCGCCGCGGTTTTTTCGGCGTAACTCATCATAAGTCAACGTAGGACGAGTCGGTGTGCTTTCCAAGCTATCATTGGTGGATACTGAAAACAAATTACATTTCACTGACAATTACTCATATAAAACTTGAAGGAGTCAATTATTATTTATTACTCATATAAAACTTGAAGGAGTCAGGTGTTACTATGTGAAAAGCCATCATTCAGGTGGAATGTCTATAACTAGCTTGCTAAGACTCAACAATTATCTTCTGTACAGTCTAATATATTTAAGGATGCCTTGTATTAATACAAAACACGTGTTGTATTCATTGTTGAAAAGTATCATTGTGTGTATATTAGTTTGTATGCACACAATATTATTTTTCGAATTTATTTTTCGCAAACCTTAGCAAGATAGTAGATTAACTTTCTATCTGACCCATATAAAATGTGTATATTAATAATTAATGTAAATAGACATTTTAAATATTTATTTTTTGAGGCTATTGCCACTACATGTAATGCAGTTACTATTTGAAAACTTAAATAATTAATTCTTTTATTTTTGAAACTACATCATACAATCACACTCTTCCCACGGCAAAGCTAAAAAGCCGTAAAAGCTTCGTGTGGTGAACAAAGGCTCTAGAAAAAAAGCCTCGCTGAAGAGAGAGTTGTGCGGTGGAAAATGTAACATGTCCTCCCCCAACTTCGCATGTCAGCAAGACAAGCTTCTGCCTGGCTACAATCTGCAATGACCTATGTGGTGATTTCTTAACAGACTCTGTACACGGATGGGCCTTTGCAGACACAAGATGTGCTCATGGGCCTATACCGTACCACAGTGTGAGGGGTATAATTGTGGAGTCGCAAGTCAGTCTATAGAGCATCTGCTTCACTGCGTACTGTGCCTTAATACCTGAACATTTCAAGACCTCATTGAGGCGAATGCTGCTGCCATTGGAATGGCGAATTACCGGGCCGGAAAAATATAGAAAAATATAACAAACCACTGACACAAAAAGAAAAAAAAAATTTTAAACTTATACATTACAAATTTTACTCTTATCTCTGCTAAAGATTTACCAATGCTATATGTTACAAACAGCACAATAAACAAAATTTCACACTAGGCTTGTAGTTAGATTGACTTTTCGTTTAAAGTATGAATTACCTTCACTACCCGGACGGTAAGTGTCATCGCTGAAGCTGGGGCGGTCCATATCAAGGTCCAAAGAGTTACCAGGACCCGCATCTGAATAAATATCATTTGGAGATGCACCAAACATATTTACTTTTTGCTTTGGTGGTACCAAAACTCTGAAAGAAATATTTCATAATAAGTTAAAGTATAACATAGTACAACCTCTGCTATCATGATCGGCCAGCTCATTCCAGCTGTAATTCCAGCAACGATCAGGCCAAAAATTGCCACACCTTCACAGATTATAAAAGTAGCATTTTTCTAGGTTACCATATTTTACTCAACATATGAATGAATCTATAGGTTCGACTCATTTAATCTTTCTTTACTTTCTTCTTTCAATCTTATTATTCACATCTTACCATAAGGTAGGCAACACTCTTGGTGGTGCTGATGTCTTTGATCAGCAATAATTATTAACCGTCATTGCCTACTCTTCCACGAAAGAAACATGGAAATTAAGAAAAGAAAATTAAACAATAATATTACAGCATAATGAGAGGTTTAAATTGATGAAATAAGTTTTAAAGATTGAAACTCAGACCCTCATTCAAAAGCAACACAATCAATATTAAGGGATAGAATTAGATCAACTAATAAGCTTTAAACCAGTGATTTTCAACAACATTACTATGGCACTTTTATGTATCACCAAATTCTTAAAGTGTGCCACTAAACTTTAGAAATGTATAAAGTAAAAATTATAAGGTTTTATTTTATTACGAGTCGAGTTTAAGTTAAAGAAAAGTACTTATGTATGTGCATGGACAAGTTAAAATTATTAAGTAATATAATTTAAAAAAGAGAACATACAATTTATTTTAACAGGAATTAAATCCTTGAAAAAATAATACTTTTTTTGTTACACATTCTTTCTTAGAATCATAAACAGATTTTTATGCCCCAAGTCGGCTCACGCATGACAGGCTCTTTGTGTGCTACCAAATTTTGAAATTGTTAAAAGTGTGCCGTGACAAAAAAAGATTGAGAATCACTACTTGAAACTATTCTTTGCCCTTTGTCTCTCTTTGTTAATCTGTCTTGGTTAATCTTATAGGTTATACACATGCATATTTAGCAATAAATATTTTTATTTTTTTAAATAAATACCAATAGTAATCATGTTTCCATTACCCCATCTTTTTATCTCTTCGATCCCGAAGAAGCTGCCCAATGTAGCTGCCTGGTAGCGCCATCAGCTTTTCAGCGCAGGCTTGCTGATATGACAGTTTGCCGAGGAAGTACCCAACAATTACAGCCAATGTCATCTTGGGAAATGCACCAAATCGTGGACTAGGACGCAAGTGACCTATATTAGAAGTAGTATGCTCATTTCTTCATAGATTAAAAATGTATGTACCAAATATATAAAAAAATCTTTTAACATCAGTTATAAAGAATGCGATAGTGGTGGTGTATTTTAACCATTGCACCGTTACAAGATAGTTGCACTGTCACGAACAGTGCAACTGTGGAAAAGTACATCACCTGCAATTTTCTCAAACAAGTATAACATTGAAGTATTTGAAAGATATATGTGTCAACAAAATTGTAAGACTTGACTGAGAGGACTGGCAACACATTTTTCACATAATTGTGAAATCTCTTTCATTATGTTCTTTAATAATTTCTTTTATTCAAAACCACAACACTTTGGTGAAATGTGGGTAGTAAAAAAGCTTGAGATTTTTATATATAAACTTATATAATATAAACTGATATGGATTATATCCATAATGGTAAAAACAAAAAAAATTAAGTAGTGCACTCACCTTTCTGTATGGCCACATATGTACCTAATCCAAGTATAGTTCCTAAAGGCATCGACCTTTGAAAAAAGCTTTCATTGTTGCACTCTGCCAGCACCCGCAACTCATCTGGAGTAAATTTATACTGCCCCTACACACCGTTCACTATTAGATACTTTAAATAATCTCCATTGAAATTAAATAACAGATTTACTCTTACCCCGGGTGTAGATGCTGGTGGAGGCTGCGGTTGTTCTCCATCACCATATCCAAATACGCTGGTATCGTTCATTGCATTACAATTATAAATAAAATTATATAAAGATGCAAGACTATCAAAGTTTCTATTTTCTTTAACCTTATCTACCTATATCTAACGGTAAGAATTTTTTGACAATAGCTATCCTCTCTTGTCAGTGTCACAGTAACTTTTTAATCGAATTAATAATAAGCAAAGGCTTTATACATTATACAGACATTAAATTTAAGTAAGCAAACAAATATTTCAACAAAATTATAAATTGTTGCAAATAAAAAAGTCAATAATTGTCACTAGTTACAAATTTGACGAAAGGTATTTATCTGGTAATAATTTTTTATACATTAGACTGGTTAGAAAGTAATTTTGAGAAGGATAATCATTTTATTATTAACATACAATTACATATCTTGGCTGCCTCTTCAAACCAAAGGTAGCATCGGGCAGTCATATGTATTTTTACAGATAATAAGTTTATTTCGGAACCAATAAATGTAAATAGTACTTCATAAAAAAGTATAAATATGAATGTATTTATAGCTTTTAGTAACTTATTTTGAATTTGCCCGTTGAATTAATATGTGATAAGAACAACACTAATATTTAAAATTAAAGTGAAAAACAATTTTCAATCCTTTTTTGAAGCCAATAATTTTCCTTTCAAAAATGTTATAAAATATTTACCATAAATAGTAAATAATTTCTCGATGCCTTAATTTTCTTTTTTATTGCCCTTACTTTATAAAAAGTTTGGTACAGATATTTTGTTGAGGTTTTCAAATTGATTTTAAAAAGTTTTGCTCTCAAATTTGTACAAATAAAGAATAATTCAGATTCAAGTAGACATTCAGAAAAGTATAAAACTAGATATTCAGATAGTACTCATAGAAATATGAATATTTTTTTATAAAAATTTATGTTTTTTAAAAAATGTTACAAAAAAAATTTACCACACAATTTATTCGATGTCAAAACTGCTAAAACTTATTTGCTAGTAAGTCTAGCAACTAAATGTAACTTTTTTTGTCACAAATAATCGATTTTCTAAACTCCTATTTATTTATATATATAACTAAATGTAATATAATTTTTATGGCATATTATAATTATAGTATTCATATATACGGAATATTACTACCCTCCTTCAAAAATAAGTGGTGTTGCTTTGCTCTTGACAGACGGATTGGGGACGAACTAAATAATTCATTGGCGAAGGGTTCTCTAGGAGAAAAATATTTTAGTGCGTGTCATAGCCTCTTTTTATAATAAGAAAAAACATTATTCATGACACCTTTTTTCACAATAGTTAAAATTAAAATCTTCATAATATTATAATATACAAATAAACGAAACAAAAAGATTAATTTTAATTTAGATATATATAGAAAAGAAATAATTTTAATTTAACAAGTGTCATAAAATGGTACTTGATCAGTTCTTGTTCTTGTTTTCAGTTTATAGTTATTTCTTGTCTGTATCTTATTTGTCTCGATCACTCATTAAAAATACTGTTATCTCTTAAGAAACATAGGATACAGAGCCTTGTAAGTAACATCTAGCAGAAAAAAGTTTCGAAATGGACCCTCAAATGAAGTAGAAAGGTTATAATGTTGAGAAAACTTTGAAAGTCAAGCTCTTATGCTATGGCAAACAGCATCCGAAAGCGTTTTTTTTTTTAAAAGAAAAGAAGAAAAAAAAGCATAAATTTTATAAGAACGTTTTATCGCAGTTGAATAGAAAAATATAAAAATTAAAATTTTAAATTATTTAGCTTTAGGATTTGCAGCCAATTGTCTTTTCTCGTGGTAACCTCTCATCAAATCGCCGAGATGGCTTCCGGCCGGCAGACGACGCAGCTTCGTGTCACACTCGTCCATGTAAGATAAGCGGCCAATAACATGGCCGGTCAAAACCGCTAATATTACCTTAGGGAATGAACCGAAGTGACGATTTCTGTTCAGGTACCCTAAAATGACAAACATTCACAGAAGTAAGAATATTTTTTTAAAAAAATCTCATGTTTATCTAAAATTAATGTTAAAACAGCAAAATAAAATAAATTCAATTGATGTTCTTACTTCTATGAAGGTCTTACCAATGTCTATCGTTATGGGCTTTACATAAAAATCTCACCGGTGCGGATGGCTGCGTATGTTGTAGTTGCGAAAAGAGTACTTAGAGGTAGGCATCGGTTATAGAAACTCTCCTTGTCGCATTCCTCCAAAGCCTTTATCTCTTCTGGCGTGAACTCGTAATATTGCTGAAATGACAATACAATAATAAGTTTCATCCCCACCATCTGGATGAGTGGCGATCTACTGCGGTGCGTTACTCTCGAAAATTCTTACCACGCACCACCACTCTGTGGAACCTTCGGCGGTCTTTTCGAACCGATACGATATTTCTTTTAAATTGGCCAATAATGTGCCAAACAGTGACCCTATCTGTTCAGCATTGTAACACAACAATGTTAATTTATTTTTTACTTTAGGTATGGTTTTATTCTAAGTTTTTTTTACTACCTTATGTCTTATGTTATTATTAGTTGCAATATGAAATAATTTATTTATCATTATTATAATTACCATTTTAACGAGTAATATAAAAAAATAAAATCAATTCCCACCTTTAATATTCTGCTAAATGTCTTGTTTAATTTATTTTTCTCCCATATAAAACTAAAAACTAATTAATTAAATTTGATCTACTCCAACGATTCCGACAAACGTTTGAGTAGATTAAATTTTAAAGTGGAGTACATTAAAGTAGATTAGATTGCTGGAGTGGAGACCGCGTATCGACAAATGTAGTGTGGGTCGCCCCCCTGCTAGATGGAGCGACGATCTGCGCAAGGCGGCTGGCAATGACTGGACGTGTAGCCGAAGACCGGACTAGGTTGCGCGCCTTAAGTGAGGCCAGCGGTGGACTAATGAAGTTATACTTGAAAATTGTATTAACATAGATATATAAATATATATAAAGAAAGTGTGGACTAATAGTTTAGAATTGAAAAAGTAAGCCCGGCTCCAAGTGGCCAGGGATAAGGATTACAGACAAAGAAAACCGACTTATATACGAACACTATCGAAGCGCCTTGACTTTTACAGTTTCAACACACTGGGTCTACGGCATACTGTGTGACTGCGGACTTAGTATTTGCGCTTAGGACTAAGTATTTGCGCGTTGTTTTGACGGGCCGGGTTATTTCTAAATTAGGAGGTTAGAATCCATTATCCGTGCATTCGGATTAACAATGGCAGCCAGGGCTTTCCAATTTTACATAGAGGGCCGCGTATGGTGCCCGGCGGCTACCGGCAAAAACTCTATGGAAGTCGACAAACCTTATATTTACTTAATACAAAATCCACAGAATATCATATGCTAACACTTATACATATTTAGGAAACTTCTGGAAATAGTTTACATTTTAATTATATTAACCTATTTTTATTACAGATACATTAGTTATGTTAAAAATAATAATAAGTGGCTTATATTTATATTTTAAAATTTTATACACTACTAATTAAAATAATTTTTATATATCTAAGTATAATATGTTGTGTATGTGTTTGTGTGTGTATGTGTGAGAAAAGATTTTTTAAAACTTTTTTTTAAATGTGGTTCTAGTGGTATGAAATAATTCTTTAAATAACTTATTGTGGGCTTTTTTGTATTCCTTTTGTTACTTAAAAGGCGTGCAGAAATATAAAACTGAATCGAACCCGCAACTGCTGACTCCGAAAGCGCTTACTTCGCCACTAAGCCAATGAAGTCTTCGGTATGATAAACGGTTACAAAAATTTTAATTATTTATATAATAATCTAAAAGTTATATCTCCAATCTGTACCAAGGGGTGTGACGCAGGTAAAGGCGTTGGGCCGCAAGTTTTGTTCTGCACATTCTTCTTGCAGCCACAATCTCCGTCAGTTCTTTCATTATTTTTAGGCCCGCTCATAACGCAGTTTGTATGTTATTTCATTATCATGATGAACGTGAAATATTGACAGATTACATATTTTATATTAAACGGAACCAAAAAATATTGATTGACATCTTTGAAAAATTCACTTTATACAAATGACATTAAATTTTTTAAATTTGCATCAGTTCTTGTTGTACCAGTCAAGTGAATATCTTAGTGATTATTAATAATCGATTTAATGTAACTTAAACTATACTCCCTTCTTTTGAAACTACATGACTTCATAAAGTAGACAAAACTTCAATTAATAAAAGTATTCAATTAATTTGTAATTTTAAAAATATCAATGCATCAGGCACATTGGTTATGTGTAACATAATAAACTAGACAAATAGTAATGTCAAATCGTGAAGTCAAATTTGTAGTTAAGACTATCGAAATCATGTCGGAGTTTTTATATTTATCAAATCAACATTGTTCCCGAATACTGATATCGTAAAATTCGTGGAGACAACACGTGTGCGAACCTGAAAAAGTAAAGAGAAAGGGTGGCGGGAGTGGATTTTCGATGGTGCGCGCCCTGTTGTTAGCGTTGATGTGGACCACTGTTATAAGCAATGTAAATGGCACACATTACGGTGAATACACTGCAGCTAAAATGCCCAATTACGGCTCCCAAGACTACCACGAATCAGCCAAAGAGTCCATCTCGGCTGTTGGAGATTATCACTACGGTTCGCCTATAGCGCCTGCTTCGTTTGACTACAAATATGAGGAGGAGAAAAATTTCAAAACCAATAACATTGCCAAAGAGAACAATAGGCGGAATCAATTCAAAAAACTACCAAGACATCATCGAACCAAATATTTGAATGTCGGCCAATTAGATAAGTATAAACCAGATAGAAAATCTACAATACATAAGTTAACCGTAAGAAGACGATCGAATTTCAGAAATGATGAAAAAATCCAGGAAAACAATAAGCTCCCATTAAGAAGTGGTCGAATTAGAAGTAATGATATTATAGATAAAGAGGATGACTATATAGAAGATGGTCGTTACCAAGACCATTTTGATAACAGGTACATCAAAGGAACTACGGAGAGAGTTATAAGAAGGAAAGTACGTGATAAATCTTTAACTCCCATTCCAGTGGAAAATGAAGAAGGGGACGAGGACGACGAAGAAGAGGGAAAAGAGGGTGATGATGCAAAAGACTCCGAATATACTGAAACAGAAGAAACTGTATCCCCAATTGGGCGTGCTGGTGCACACGAACAAGTGGCAAATATTGCTAAGGAGGATAACGAAGAAGTTCAAGAACGACCGACTTTACCAACAGACGATGAGCTTATAGCCCGATTGGAAGCTAAAAAATTAGATCAAAAAAAGCAAGAGGACTATAACGATTACTACGATATGCAACGATTAAATAACATTAAAAAGAAAATAACAATACTTTACCGACGAACTAAAGGTAAGTCACGACTGTTTCTTACTGTTATATAGTAATTGCATATTTATTTGTAGCTGCCACAAGCGAAGCTATTTATAGAAATATTTTCACAATATGAAATCAACTTAACAAATATAGTTGCAATTTCCATAAAGCATTTTTACTGTCCACGATGGGACATTATTTACCACCTTGGAAAACGTAGTGTGGGATGCCATCCACCAAATGGAGCGTCGATACACGCAGAGTGACTGAAACCTAGATGTCTAAAGCCGAAGATTCGGCTAGGTGGTGTTAGGGCTCCCCCTAGTACCACCTAGCCTATGTGCAGAAGGGGATTACCGCAGGCTGTAAAAACTACACGCAATTTAATTTCGCCAGTCACCTCGCGCAAGTCACCGCTCCATCTGACTGGAAAACACTACACTAAATTTCACAAAACGCAGTCTCCATCGTGCTCCTGTTTATTCCAACGATTTTTTAAAATGTCTAAGCGTAATCGCAACTGCGTAGTGTGTATATGAAACTGCAGAACGTGCTATTGATTATATAAATTTATCCAAACCAAATCGTTGGTTTTTTGCTATTCATTTATGAAAAGTGTTTAAGAGGAGGGTTAACAAAAGGCTTGTGTGTGTGCTCAGCAAGAGTGGCGGGGACGACAACGTCGAGACGCTACAAAACTTGGACGTATCGCCGATCGTACGTCCTGGACCGGCATCCATCAACCAGTCACGCCGACTACAGAGAGACTAAAGCGAAGATCAAAATCAAAACAAAGAAAAGAACAAAATCGACATCGAAAACAAAATCCAAAACGGCCACTACTGTGACAAGAACAACTTTAACCAGCACTGTGTCGACCAGGCCGACAACTATTACAACTCAAATGACGACGGTGCCGAGTACCGCTTTGCCAACACCCAACACAACCGTACCGACAACGTCGACTTTATCGATGGCTGAGCGATCGAGGTTATCCATATTGAAAAAGGTGCTGTTGAAAGAGAGTTTAAATCAGAGGGCTTTAGCGAAGCCGCCTGTATTGTTGAAGGTTACAAGCGAGTCTAATAGACGTGTGGACAATATAGAGCCACCTAGTAATGTTAGTTTTGCTAGACTTGTGGGAGTCACGCCCACAGACTCGCCGAAGCGCATAGCACGCATCAAGAAGTACATGCGAAACCGTTTGATAGCGAACGCTCGAAATATAAACGATCTGATGGAGGACTGGAACGAGGAGGTGTGCGAAGTTGTCGACCTTGCACATTTGTATGCTGCCCGCAAGTGTCGAGTTTGTAACACTTTATTTACATTGGTGTTATTGCTACAGTTTATGTGATTGTGTTACTTTTACTATGTATTTTTCAAATTCCACCATTACACTATATTTCCTTGTATTTTTTGTATTTATAATAATTGAACAAGTTGTCATGTGTTTTTTTTTCTAATGTATATTAAAATGTGGACAGTCAAAAGTTTTACTTAGCTAAGATCCGCGACAAGCAAACAATAACAAAAAATTAATAATGTGTGTTTTCCTGCTGGATGAAGTAGATTTACGAAGAACTTAATCTAAATCTTACCGAAAAACGGCCGTCAGCAACTTTCCACCCACGAACCACTATATACAATACCAAACACACGCTAGCACTTTTCCACCTTGTATACGACACGTGTTTCGCCCCAACACGAGGTATCTTCAGGTATAGTAGACTCTACGGAAGACAACCGAAAAGTTTTGACTGTCCACATAGTGATGGATTTCCGCAAAGTAACGCCTGACCCCATTAATTATAATATATTAAAATGAATGAATTCGATCAGAATTTCATTTTAAATAAATGATATGGGATATCCTCGTGTTTTGGTACCATCTTCAATTCATCGCGATTTCATGCACAAAATCATTCATGATGACTTTCACAACAACTTTTTTTATAGGATAGGAGGTCAAACGAGCAAGCGTGTCACCTGCTGGAAAGCAATCAACGCCACCCATAGACGTTCGCGACACCATAGGTATTATAAAAGCGTTGCCGGACTTTAAGTATGTATAGTTTTGTTTTTTAAAGGCGCCAATGTCGTATCGGTTCGGAAATACCACTGAAGGTAGTTGGTTTCACAGGGTGGTGATACGTGGAAAGTTTCGGGAAAAGCACACCGTATTCATCCAGATGATGGGAGTAAAACATTTCTACATTTAATTAATTAATCACATTACGGGAAAATAGGGTTAATAAAGTCAATATAGTTTTGTACCGTGAAATATAGTTTTGAAACCATGAAAGCCACTATTATAGTGGCTATATATACACACATTCGCAGAACACGCTTTGATATTCCGCATTCGCGGAACGCGCTTTGATACTCCGCATTCGCGGAACGCGCTTTGATACCGCGCATTCGCGGAACGCGCTTTGTTGCTGCGCACGTGCAGTCGCGACCGCATCTGCCGCACCCCAAACTCTTCTCTCGCCATATATAAAAACAAAAAAGAGTATAAATTCTGACTTCTGTTGCATCACTTCTCAGCTAAGATACTACCTCTTACAGTGTTATTGACATAATATACCAAATATTTTTTTTATTCTTCTCACTATTAGATGACGAATCAATGATGGCTACAAGTGCGACGGAACTGGTTGCTGAACGTGAGCTGGGAGCGTTGTTGGGCGCCCATCGGCAACGGAAAGAAATTCCCGTCGTACTGTCTCTGGACGATTTTAAAGGATCAGCAATCACCAAGCCCACGCCCTCTGTGGTGCCCACATTTCCTCCGGACGCCATCGACTCCCGCTTCAACAACGAGTGGAACGATTTCATTGCAAACAACCGAGCAATGCACTTGCAAATTTCGATTTGTGTCGTCCTTTTAATTGTAATAAATTGTTTACAAAGATATGACAGTCAAATGCTTAATCGATTGTGTTCCGTCTCTCATTCCTAATATACAGGTTGTCCGGTGGGAGAATTAGGTAATGGTTCTTATAATCCTCGTTTGTATCATCACGCCTGTTTCCCGTAGTGTTAGGCAGAGACCACAGATCGAATGAACAGTGACTCCATTTTATCAAGCAGATTTAATAAGATAATCTGACTTTAAACGTACAAGTCGGGCTCAAAAGAGCTTGAACCCAAAGCAGTAAAACCATTCAAATAACAACAAACCAAATTAATATTGCAAGTAGGGACACGGTATCGAACAGATGATATATATACTCGGTCGATACATCAAAGTATCGATTTTTTTATGGGATAGGAAGACAAACGAACAGGCGTGTCATCTGATGGAAAGCAATCAACGCCGCCCTTAAACATCCGCAGTGCCATAGGCAGTGCAGAAGTGTTGCCGACCTTTAAGGAAAGTGTCATGACCTTTATGGGGGAGGGGTGATGGGGTTATGCCACCGGAACTCTACCTTTTCCGTGTCCCTAATTGCAAGTTCCCATGAACAATCACCCGATTGGTCGATTGCCTGACTCTACAATAGAAATCTTTATTTTCTCACCATTGAATATTTTGGTTTTATATTTTTATTTTGTACAATTTTCATATAAAATCTGTTTATGTGGAGTATTGTTTGTTTAGTGGTGTATTTCTTCGATATGCCAATAGAAATATATTGTTTTGTATTTCAAACTTTTATTCAAGTATTTTGGAGGAAAGTAAGAGACTAAGACGTACGTTTTTTGAATTGCATTCCACGACCTGCAATTTGATTCGAAGATGTTAATGCTGGTAGCCTATTGGCTTTAACAGCTTTATCGAATACTGGGCCAAATAAAATAAATATATTTGGTAATCTGCGCAAATCGCAGATTCCATCGGCTCGACGCCTTGTCGGAGGTATACATGTGTGTGTGTCGATTTTAATTTCGTCATGTCGCTACGTTAAACGTGTAGGGGAGGATTGATTCTAAGTAACTATAGTCCCTGTTAGTCCCCTAGGCCCTGAGGTCTAGGGGGTGAGAACCGACCGAAAGAAAAACTATGATTCATCTATAACTTCGAACACAACGTAGGGTCCGAATATTTATTAGCGCTGCTAAAATTTGTTGCTTCTTCTATACACTAGTAATTCTATACACAGAAGTGTTAAATAATTCAAAAGTACGTAGATGGCTCCGCCTGCTAAGTATCTGTTTTATTGTTTGTAGTTTAATAAATATGTTTGTTTTGCTCACATTACTTTGGTTTGAATACCTGACTGAGCAATGCGTTCTGCTTTCAAATTTACGTAAAATAAGTGTTGTTTAAGAAATTAACTTTTGGAATCCTCCTTCACCCCCTCTCCCCGCAGATAGAGCAAAGATCTGCGGCAAGAGGTTGGCAGAAATTGGATGCGTGAAGCTAGGAGGATCGGGGTAGAATACGCGCCTTGTTGGAGACCCAATACACCAATGGACTGCGAATATTGTCAATGATTCGTTAGAATCCCAACTTATATTTATGGATTTTTTTTTCGGGTCCGCTGCTTATCATCCACTGCTATGTTCCCATAGTTGTCACAAAGAGATGCAGAGTATATTAATCTTTGTCAAAGTGACAATACAGCAAATTAGTTACTATTATAGCTGTATCACCTATACCATTTTTATATTGTATTTCACTGTGTTCTCTTAAAATTTAGGGGGTGACGCCCTAATCCCTTACTGTTTGCGGCCGTACTGGGGATCGTAGATCGCAGCATATACTTGAAATGGGATTCTATTCAAGTATACGCTGTGGCCTATTTACTGATATATACTCTTGTAGTCGCTATGGGAAGAAATTTGCAGGTACTACTTCGTCAGTAAATTTTTGATTTGACACATCTTATCACGGGGTATGGAAGTGAAATCGTAGATCGAAACTACATCTCCATTCAGGCTACGCTCCCCTCCACTCGTCTCTATACAGGGTCACTTACACGTGGCCGTGAGCATACGGTAGAGACCCAGCCGTCGTCTCGATTCAGGCTACGCTCCCCTCCACTCGCCTCTATACAAGGTCACTTACACGTGGCCGTGAGCATACGGTAGAGACCCAGCCGTCGTCTCGATTCAGGCTACGCTCCCCTCCACTCGCCTCTATACAAGGTCACTTACACGTGGCCGTGAGCATACGGTAGAGACCCAGCCGTCGTCTCGATTCAGGCTACGCTCCCCTCCACTCGCCTCTATACAAGGTCACTTACACGTGGCCGTGAGCATACGGTAGAGACCTAGCCGTCGTCTCGATTCAGGCTACGCTCCCCTCCACTCGCTTCTATACAAGGTCACTTACACGTGGCCGTGAGCATACGGTAGAGACCCAGCCGTCGTCTCGATTCAGGCTACGCTCCGCTCCACTCGCCTCTATACAAGGTCACTTACACGTGACCGACAGTCTACGGTAGGGACCGAGCCGTTGTCAATGTTTCACATCTACTAAGCGTCCTATGACGTTTCTCTTTTTATTTTTTAAAGAAGTTCTATAGGTATATTCTTTATTGTATATAAAAACAAATTTCATATCAATTATCTTTATACGAATTCTTCAGTATGTGGGTATACATATTCTAAACGGTTGTACCGATTTAAATAATTTTTTTTTTGTCTTTGAGCTGTTTTTGTTTATGTCTCTTGATGGTTTAGATTTACAATTAGACCCGATAGGCGGTGTTGCGATCTGTTTCAAAGTTTTTTTTGTTTTCAGAACAGAATAACCTATGTCCGGTCCGCTAGTTGATTGTGATATTATATACATATATACATATCGTCACGCCTGTTTCCCGTAAGGGTAGGCAGAAACCATAGATTTACATCCGCTACGATCCCGGCACACCTCTGCTTCTTCCACACTCATCCATATAGGAAATATGGATGAGCATCACATTCATCGTAGCGAAACGGCTCTCCGTTATTCCGTTAGTATGATAATATTTATACACAAAGGGCGGTGTTATCGCTAATATAGCGATATCTTCCAGAAAACCGTTGGATGGACACGGTATTAACGTAGATATATTTGCCGTGGACCGGTGATACACTATCGGCGAGATATAATATTTCATATTATTATATAATCTTCACTTGTATATAATATTTACTATGGCAAATCAATTCAAAATAAGAAACAACATTTCATTTATCCATCATCAGTCCGCTAACAATTAAGCTTTTAACGTTATTTTGTAATGAGGTTCCTCTGATAGGAGATGAAACGGTTGAGGAATCTTCGCGGACATTCTTTTTTGTGTTTTTATTTTTTCATCTTTTTAGAATGCGGTAATGTGTGTAGTCTTCTAGTCTCATATATAACCAGGAGTACGGTTCGGTTCGGTTTTGTATAATTAAGTAACATTGACGTATAATATATATATATATATATATATATATATATATATATATATATATATATATATATATATATATATATATATATATATATATATATATATATATATATATATATATATATATATATATATATATATATATATATATATATATATATATATATATATATATATATATATTCTGATTCTCACGAGGGCGAGAAGCGACCAATGGAGTGCCGTTTCGCGTGGTATCTACCAACCCCTGCGGGGAATAGGCGTGAATATATAAACACAGGAAAACAATTTTTTTTTCTGATTTTTGTAAGCAATGAACCATAAATTGCTCTGCAATTTCAATCAAATTTTTTTGTAGAGAATTGAACGCTCTAAAAAAAGTTGAACGATGAATCAATTCAGTCAAAAGTTATTCGAGGTCAAAGGTAAATTCTAAAGAAGATTTTCTTTAAGAAGAAACGTTTAAAGAAAATACGCAAGTATCCTTTTTTGAATCCTTTTTTGTGTTTAATTAAGTAACATTCAAGTTACAGAGAAAATAAATAAAATACTTATATATAAAAATAATCATATGCGCCAAAATTTAAGTTTATATGTTACAATTTATCGAAAATACGCAATTATCCTTTTTGAATCCTTTTTTGTGTTTAATTAAGTAACATTCAAGTTACAGAGAAAATAAATAAAATACTTATATATAAAAATAATCATATGCGCCAAAATTTAAGTTTATATGTTACAATTTATCGAAAATACGCAATTATCCTTTTTGAATCCTTTTTTGTGTTTAATTAAGTAACATTCAAGTTACAGAGAAAATAAATAAAATACTTATATATAAAAATAATCATATGCGCCAAAATTTAAGTTTATATGTTACAATTTATCGAAAATACGCAATTATCCTTTTTGAATCCTTTTTTGTGTTTAATTAAGTAACATTCAAGTTACAGAGAAAATAAATAAAATACTTATATATAAAAATAATCATATGCGCCAAAATTTAAGTTTATATGTTACAATTTATCGAAAATACGCAATTATCCTTTTTGAATCCTTTTTTGTGTTTAATTAAGTAACATTCAAGTTACAGAGAAAATAAATAAAATACTTATATATAAAAATAATCATATGCGCCAAAATTTAAGTTTATATGTTACAATTTATCGAAAATACGCAATTATCCTTTTTGAATCCTTTTTTGTGTTTAATTAAGTAACATTCAAGTTACAGAGAAAATAAATAAAATACTTATATATAAAAATAATCATATGCGCCAAAATTTAAGTTTATATGTTACAATTTATCGAAAATACGCAATTATCCTTTTTGAATCCTTTTTTGTGTTTAATTAAGTAACATTCAAGTTACAGAGAAAATAAATAAAATACTTATATATAAAAATAATCATATGCGCCAAAATTTAAGTTTATATGTTACAATTTATCGAAAATACGCAATTATCCTTTTTGAATCCTTTTTTGTGTTTAATTAAGTAACATTCAAGTTACAGAGAAAATAAATAAAATACTTATATATAAAAATAATCATATGCGCCAAAATTTAAGTTTATATGTTACAATTTATCGAAAATACGCAATTATCCTTTTTGAATCCTTTTTTGTGTTTAATTAAGTAACATTCAATTTACAGAGAAAATAAATAAAATACTTATATATAAAAATAATTATATGCGCCAAAATTTAAGTTTATCTGTTACAATTTATCAAGGTAATAAAACTCAATTGGTAATGCCATGTCACCTTTTTTAGTCTAAAAATAATATTAAACATTGTTGATTAAAATTTATAATACAAACAGTAGATAAGATATTTTATCTTACAAATTGGTAAACTGGCACCTCGCCGACCTAATTTAGTTCTATAGTATCAGGATTGATAGCTTTTTTAAAATTTTTACTTCAATCTCTAACATGAGGGTCAGAGAGACTGTTTCTACAATGACTTTCATACTGTTTCTCGCATTTATTCCTTAGGATTGCCTAATAGTTGACAACGTATCTCTTGTGAATAAAACAAAAAACGACCAAATCCAAATGTAAATTACATTCTCATAAACTCTTCCGCCTGAGGAATGCCCAGATACGCGTGGTAACTAGCGATAAATAGATGCTTGTTGAATGGACATGGTCCATTCAACAAGCATCTATTTATACAGATAGTTCATTGTGCAGGACCTGTATTGTGGAAAAGCGAACGGCTGCTCACATCGGCAAGCCAACTACCGGGCCAGATACCTGGGTGCACCCGGGTCCCTCATGATATCGTAGTGATACATTGATAAATATATAACTAATCTATCTAAACTTTTTATTTGAATATATTCACCATCATCAAGGCATTACATCTGCGGGAGGGCCTTAATAATAAATCTTCGTTTAGCTTTTTCCCACGAGCCCCTCACACCGATTGTCCTTAAGTCGTCCTCGATTCTATCTAGCCATGGACACTGATAGTCCGTCTCCTCAATAAGCTGAAAGTCGCTACGGAGAGGGCCATGCTCAGGGTTTCTCTGGTGAATAGAATTCGAAATGAAGAAATTCTCCGGAGAACCAGAGTCACCGACATAGCTCTTCAAGTTAGCAGACTGAAGTGGCAATGGGCTGGACACGTTTGTCAGAGAACCGACAATTGTTTGAGTAGACGAGTGCTGGAGTGGAGACCGCGACTCGGCAAACGTAGTGTGGGACGCCCCTCTGCTATATGGAGCGACGATTTGCGCAAGGCGACTGGCAAAGACTGGATGGGTGTAGCCGAAGATCGGGCTAGGTGGCGCGCCTTTGGTGATGTCTTTGTCCAGCAGTAGACTGCCGCAGGTTGATATTGATAGTTATTCGGCTAAGACGTAAAATAGGCGTATGTTGATGTCGACCGTCGGTCGATCGAGTTGCGAAGATGATAGAAGGAGCGCTTCTACCATCTACCATCTACCTCCCCATTATTCTTTTTATAGGATAGAAATGCAAACGAGAAAGCATGAGGTATGATGAAAAATAATCAACGTCGCCCCTATGGGCGTCTATACACTGGTGAGCAGCATTGCTGGCCTTTGAGATATATATGTAAATATGTAGACACTGCGTTCCGCTATCTATCAAACGTATGGAAAGGTTCGTTCGGAAACGAGGACGAGATAATGTCTTCTATGTTTAAAAATACATTAGAGGTACTTAAATACAGTTTGAGATGTACGTTTTTTTTCGAACCACGGTAAATGAGATTATTTATTAATGTTACAACATTTACACGACAGTTATGCTGTGTGAGATTTGGGTTTTATTTTTTTTTATTTGTTGAAACTGCGCCATCAGCTTGTAGATGTTGTCGATAGCAGCGTCAGATTAACCAGCGTGGAGCCCGTAGCAAGTCTGTTGTGGAGTTCCTTGGGTTGCTTAAGATTATCAAGTTTATGGTATTAAATAAAACAAAGCTTTTATAAACTTTTCTAAATTTCATTTTGACAAACTTAGATATAAAATAACACTATTCATATCAACAACAAATTCTCTGAGCAAATCATATTCAGTATTCATCAATATGAGGTGATGAAGACATTCTTGGTTCATCATGTTCCTTAACATATTTTTATCAAGTTGTAATGTTGAGAAAGGAAGCTCATCCAGTAGTGAGCGTTCTTCCAATCCTATATAAGCTTTTATTTATATAAATACATAATATACTAAATTAATTTTATACATCGTCATCCTTGTTATCTGTTTGTCGAATGACAAAGGCCTCTTCCAACATTTTACATTGAGTCCTATCCCTGGAGAGCCAGGGAAACCACAATTTTCCTGCTCGTTCTTTAATTACGTCGTCCTATGTTTTGTACCATCATCTACCATATATTTTATATTGTATTCCGCGTCTCCTTTTCAGATTCCTCAGGTACCATTCAGTGATTGTCCTACTCTATTTCCTTCCTCCTCGAAGAGTATGTCTTGTCCAACGCCATTTATATTTTCTTATAGTATCAGTAATATTTATAAGTTTGGTTTTGATCCTTATGACTTATGAATTCCTCATCCAATCCATTTTCTTTACGTTCAGCATGCTTTTTTCTTTCTAAAACTCTACTTTTCAATTTGACTTTAAATTGAAGATTGCTTATGGAAAATTGACAGATTCAAGTAAGGGTGATGTGTTACATTTGTTATAAATACGGTCGGATCTTATACGTATCTTTAACTTCTTTCCACGCACCACCACTCTGTGGAACCAGCTACCTTCGACGGTCTTTCAGAACCGATATGACATTGGCACCTTCAAAAAGCTACACATACCTAAAAGGCTAGCAACGCTTCCGCAATGCTTATGGCGCTGCGGAAGTCTATAGGCGGCGTTGATTGCTTTCCATCAGGTGACACGCCTGCTCGTTTGTAGGTACGCTTTTACATCTCTACATTTGAGGTTATAGTCAAAGTGAATGCGATGTAAAGTTGGTGAAGTTCTTTTGTAACATAAGCGACATCTTTCCCCACAAATACTAACGACATAGTGGCGACATCTCTGCTAATAATACTAAACTAACATAATAATAGTATTATATCTTGGAATGTACAACTTAATAAGCGTGTTGTTTTGATAAAATCATGACTGCTTTACCCACATGTTGTTATTGACTTTTGGAGCGAAATTATAGAGTCACTACACGCGTCCATGTCATTTCGTATTGTATTAATCCAAATACCGAATATAATACATAATATAATGAGATAATTTCGAAAGTTTATGGACGTGAAAATACAACCTCACTGTCGTAAATTTATGCCCATATAAAAAACAACAAAATATTATAGAGTTTTTTTTCTTTGATGTTGTATTTTATTTAAAACATGTCACAAACATGACAATCAAAAAAAAAATGCCGCAATCGAGCATCTGGTGGCCTCGCTATCACCAATATAATAGGAGTGACTTGCTGGCTCACCGACTTCGTTGGTTGGGCCACGTTGAGAGGATGGGGGAGGATCGCGCAGTCAAGAGACTGTATGTGGGTCGCCCAACTGAACGACGTCCTGTGGGGCGCCCAACTGAACGACGTCCTGTGGGGCGCCCCAGGTACCGCTGGAGACACATGGTCGAGGATGACTTGCGCAACCTTCAAATCTGCAACTGGCAGGGAGTGGCGCGGGAGAGGCCACGGTGGCGTAATATCTGTTCGGAGCCCAAGACCCATTTTGGGTCGCAGCGCCAACAAAATTAGTTTTTAGTTAGTTTTCACAAATATGAATATACCTGAATATTCCAGAATACTGTGAATTTTATAAATATTTGATAGAGCCTGATAAAAACTGATGTAACATATTTCTATATAAATATGCCGACAGCGATAAGTTAATTAAAGTATGGTTAATACTCTTCCAAATTAACAAATGACTCTACAAAACACTACATAAGACTACGCAATTTAATATCAAGCACTTCATTTATTCTTAACACTAAATAACCATTTGCAAAACAAACATACAAGATATTATAAAGACTATCTACTAATTTAAATTTTTATATCTGCTATTATAATATAAATAAATATTTATCAGATGATTACAAGTTTTTAAAATTAAAGAAATGACATATATAATACATATAGAAATGTGTATTTGTTGATGATTTATGAGTTAAACGGAAAGGCTAACAATATACAAAAATTAAAGAAATATACAAAACACAAATGACATATACAATACATATAGAAATGTGTATTTGTTCGTGATTTATGAGTTAAACGGAAAGGCTAACAATATACAAAAAATTAAAGAAATATACAAAACACAAATGACATATACAATACATATAGAAATGTGAATTTGTTCGTGATTTATGAGTTAAACGGAAAGGCTAACAATATACAAAAAATTAAAGAAATATACAAAACACAAATGACATATACAATACATATAGAAATGTGTATTTGTTGATGATTTATGAGTTAAACGGAAAGGCTAACAATATACAAAAATTAAAGAAATATACAAAACACAAATGACATATACAATACATATAGAAATGTGTATTTGTTCGTGATTTATGAGTTAAACGGAAAGGCTAACAATAAACAAAAAATTAAAGAAATATACAAAACACAAATGACATATACAATACATATAGAAATGTGTATTTGTTGATGATTTATGAGTTAAACGGAAAGGCTAACAATATACAAAAAATTAAAGAAATATACAAAACACAAATGACATATACAATACATATAGAAATGTGAATTTATTGATGATTTATGAGTTAAACGGAAAGGCTAACAATATACAAAAAATTAAAGAAATATACAAAACACAGATCACATATACAATACATATAGAAATGTGTATTTGTTGATGATTTATGAGATAAACGGAAAGGCTAACAATATACAAAAAATTAAAGAAATATACAAAACACAAGTGATATATATAATGCATATAGAGATGTGTATTTGTTGATGATTTATGAGATAAACGGAAAGGCATACAAAAACATACAAAAAATTAAAGAAATATACAAAACACAAGTGACATATATAATACATATAGAGATGTGTATTTGCTGATGATTTATGAGTCAAACGGAAAGGCTATTGGTGAGTGTTTTCAACGCCATCTGGCGGATTTCACCAGCGGGCAGGATCACATGCAAGATGGCGTCAGCGCCGTGGCGCAGCGGATTGATTGCGGGGAGGCGAGCGGAGCGCGGCGCGACCGACACCAACCGACACGGAGACCGGGCATCGTGCGTGCCGTGCACCGCATTATTTATTCGCCGCGCGAGCCGCGGGCCGGAGGTCGCTCGTGGAGTGTATGCGGGGCCGGCGTCCCCCCCCTCGTTCCGTGTTGTCGTATAAAGTCCGCAGCAAGTGTTCTAAGTGACTATTATGAGCGACAGGGACAGGTCGTCGCCCTCCCTCACGGACACGCCGCTGAAGACGTATATAGGCCGACACGACGACGACTACCCCCTCATAAACGGAAACGGTGAGTAGGTGCCAGCTGACGGTCGACGGTCGGGTTGTTGTCGACGGATATAGTGCAGAGCGCGCCGAGCGCGCGCATCACGCGCTCTACCCTCCCCCTCCTCCTCCCTCCTGCAGTGTGCGGAGCGGGTGGAGCACGCGCCCGCTGCTCGTGCTCGCGTCGAGCTCACGCTCTACGCCGCAGCAGGGCACTGGGTCAGCAGGGGCTGGACCGACCCACGCGCTCCCCACGGTATCCGCGCTTTGCCGCATTGGAATCGCGGGTTCAATCGACCCGTCGACATCCCCTTCCCAAACTTGATACATATGCGTATTTACGCTCTGCGGATTGATAAAATTTGCAGTTTTATGTTAGAACGGTCCAAGCTGGTACAAAAATAGTGCTAAAAGGTGAATGGTGAATGGTGATTTCCGTAGAGTGAGAGCGTTCTTGTGGTGTGGCCCCAAGCCACGGATCGATGTCGGCGAAGTTAGATCTTAGATCGAACTAGTTTTGGAGTTACATGGTTCATTAGCGAAATAATTATGATTCACAAGTAGCTCTCAGCTAGTGGGTCAATAAATATTACTTACATATTTTTCCTTAAGTGTAAGAGATAAGAGTAACAAATCGTTAGAGGTTTTATTCTTAAGTTTTTGTGTTTCTTTAGTTTAGGGCTCAGAATGATATAAATCAGAAGAGTTCGTCGGTATTCAATAAGAAACAAATTTATTCAAGTCGATGAGATTGATGTGATCATACATTATCGTCTGAATAGTTTAGAATTTCGGTACAACTTCAAATATACCTATAATTAGATTGACTTCCGTGAGCAAAAATGTTTCAGTACGGTTTCCAATACTTCAACGTGTGTAAGTATCATTATAGTAGAATGAATGTACGTATCTATAATTTTGTTGATTTATATTCTACTCGGTGTATTAGGAATAAGCGTAGACGATAAGTGTAAGAAATGCGGATCAATATTTGTGATTGACTCTTGTACTAAAGTGTTTCCAGTACCATTCGTTTGACTTTTTTTAATTCCACATTCCTTGGTATCTGAATCAAGTTGAAACATTTACGAAGTGCATACAAAGATAAATAAAAATAAATATTACAATGCAATTCAATCTCCTAATCAAAGTGATTGTGTCTTACACTCTAAAACAGCGAATAAAAAGTAACTACATCATGATTCACCTCAGTAATATAACGGGAACTAAATATGCCTGCACCCGAATAAACAGGGGCAATATTTTTGTGTGCATTAAATCCTTGGTTCTTTTGTTAAATTTCAAACGAATTGGACTATGTAATATGAATAATACAAAGAGATTGTCAATAGGACCGTATAGAAAGGACGAGAAATACAATGCAAGAGGAATAATACAATTTTTGGGGTTCGTGTACGAAACTCGTATCGCAGCTTGTTGTAGTATGGCGCCGTCGAATGAGCAATTAAGAAGGCAATTAATCACTACAACCTGACATCGCCGGCACTCGAGTTACTAGCTTCCGAATAAATCACCTCAGTACACTTTACAATCGCGTTTATGTGTGGAATAAAATCTAGCACCACGCTGCGGAATAAAGAACAAAGTTCAATGGGAATGGAATTGAAATTATCTTCAATCGTAGATAAATTAAAGCGCAACGCTACAATTTATACCCTTTAATGATATCAGTAAAGTATCCTATGACTCAGAGTCCAGTACAACCGCATATATTACGCACTGTGACGAATAATGTTTAAACGCATTAATTACCGATCGGCTCTATGTGGTTTCTTTAAAATTATGCCCAAAACCGGACATAAGTTGGTGATAACTGGACTCGACTAGTGCGTCGCTCGTCTGGCCCAGTTTTAGCCCCAAGTTGGTAACAAACCAGTCATTATTAAATTAGGACTGAGGATGAATGCGCTGCAGATTTCATTTTTCACGTCTACGTTATATTTAGTACAATTTGTAAGTGAGCGCTATCAATTTAAATAGCTGCCGGGTGATTTTTACGTACAGGGCAATTATCACTTCGCTTATCTTTTCTCGCCTTGTTGATAATCCCTACTACAGCGCACTACGCCAGTTCCTCAATATCAGATAATTTTACGATTTGGTTCTTTTTTACGCTATGATTTATACGTTTGGTTAATCAAAAACATAAAATCATGGTAAAAACTTAAACGTTTTTACCCTGATTTTATGTTTTTGATAACAGCAGCTACATTCCTGTAACAAAGTATATATATTTTTTTGTATTGCTTAATAATGCTGATAAATAGTAAAGAGCATAATGGGGACAGACAGCAGACAGATATTTTGAGAAGTATCTATATCTCTGGCCATTCAGCATATGCTCTCTAGTCCGATCCCAAATTTAGGCAATTATGATTTACAAAAATAATCATAATTCTCCATTGTTCACCACCGTTTTCATCAACTACACTAGTATATCTTTGGTTTGGTTAAGGCAAAACAAAAATTGCTTCGATATCAGCAACATGTCCCCAGAGTAGAATACCAAATGTCATAATACTGTAGAAGGATCTATAGCAAATTAATCTTGCTATATCGATATCAGTTAGAGTTCTTATCTTTTCGACAGCGTAAGCTGCAGAAATAAGTGTATTCGCCAAATCGCAAACATGGAGACCCAATTATAACTTGGTATCTATTTGTATTCCTAGGAATACAGTAGTTAAAGTGAGGAATTGGCTTTTGTGAACAGTCCAATTCCTCATTTTAACGATAAATTTCTACTAACGCCTTGTATATTTGATAATAAAAACTTGATACATTTGGTATTTTTATTCTCTCGCTAAGGTAAGGTAGATCATTAACGTTAACCAAAAATAAAAAGGGACCTAGAATTGAACCTTGTGGTACTCTATGCTAATGCAATCCCTGAAGCAGTTTTGGGCAAATTTTAATTGCAAGAACAATTAAAGATTAACAATTGATTAATTGGTAAACGTAACCACAACAACTAACAATTAATCAATTGTAATTGTGGAATATTACAATTAACAATTATTTAATTGTTAACTGTAGTAGTAACAATTAATTAATTGTTAATTGTGATTTACTACAATTAACAATTAATTAAATTTCAATTGTTTTGTGAATTTTAATTAAAACTAACAATTAAAAAAATACTGTTGTATAATATACAGCCGGTATATATAAATATATAAGTGTGGCTCCGGTAGTACAATAGCGTCCCCCCTCCCCATCTATTACTGTGGTTAAATACACATGTGAGAGTGAGAGGCAAGAACAATGTACGTTCGGGCCTATAAAATGAACACGTTACGACTTGAAATATTTTTGTTGTATACCCACGCTGTAAAAATATTTATCAATGCAACATTGTTATACATAAATACATACACAGTTTTGTTATGTAGAAAGAAAGATTTAGAAAAATTAAGTTATACTTACAGCCTTTATCACTTTTTTGTTCGTCTGAGACTTACAGCTTAATTTTCCTAAATCTTTTACTAATTTCGTTTTGATACATAAAGTTAATTGTTAGTTTTAATTGTTTCATAAAACAACTAAAAAAGATAATTGCAATTATTTTAATTGTGAGTTACAATTGACATACGTCAATCAAATTAATTTAATTGCAAGGTGCAATTAAATGTATTAGTGATTGATTTAATTTTAATTAATTTAATTGCAATTACTTTTTTAGTCAATTAACAAGATAATTGACAAATTAATCGATTAATGCCCAACACTGCCCTGAAGTTCTGTACCATTTACATTTATTTAAATTATCCTATAATTTAGTTAAAAAAAGCATATTAAAATACATCTACACCCTTAGTGGTGCAGTTATTTGTGGTGTAGTTTTCTAATTAAGATACAATTTGACACGCAATCAAATGCTTTGAGTAAATTGCAAAAAAAAAATGCAAATCCTTACATGACTTCCCTCAATCTTCATAAATATACCTTATTGGTTCAACAAAAGCAACATTTGACTAACTCACGAAAAAGAAAA
Organism: Baronia brevicornis; assembly: GCA_031353405.1. Lineage (NCBI taxonomy): Eukaryota > Metazoa > Arthropoda > Insecta > Lepidoptera > Papilionidae > Baronia > Baronia brevicornis. Next base: position 420,692 of record JASFAT010003225.1, on the reverse strand, counting down.
GCCTTTGTAAAGTTTTTCATTTCCTTAAAATTTTTATTAATTCCTTTTTGATGTGGGACTCTCAATTATTTTACACTACATAGTTCATATAAAGCTGAAAAGAAGCAAAAAAATCAAATCGATTCGATGGGATTTTATAATATTTTATAATATAATATTTTTTATTGATTTTATGATTTAGATTTTCTATTTACTCTATTTCTACTTTTTATTTAATAGTTTTAGTACTTAAGCATTATATGTTCGTGCATTGTTTAATTTTTGTTTAATCATTTTTAATAAAGTGAAATCGTTTATAGCCGCGTTACACGACTCTGGGTAGGGAAAAAATCTATGGGTTCGCGTGAGTAACATGCTAATGCTTAAGGTATATATTATTAAAATAATAAAATGATTTGTATATTATTTAAATAATAAAAATGTTATTAATTTTTATTATTTATAAATAAAAATGTTATTAATTTTTATTATTTATAAATAAAAATGTAATTAATATTTATTATTTATATATTATTAAGACTTTAATTTTTATTTACTTATATAATTTGTAAAATATTACAATTAGTTTGAAATTTCAAAATACAGTTTTAAGTCTTCACTTCTGCCGGGAGTTCTCGTGATTGCCTCTGACTTTTTTAGCTGCTGAAGGTCGAGTTTAATAAATGCATTAGTTTGTACTTCATATTTTTCGATAACAATATTGTAAGTCTTGACTACTTATTTCTTCCTTTTCCTCTCAGTCCTTTCTTCTTTATCAGTTAAGCATTTTTAACTTTCGTTGCCTATTACATTCTTTTCAATTCTCCTTTTTTTCTCAGTAAACCTTTTTTTATCTTTTGTTTCATTTACTGTGTGCGTCATATTTATCTGTTATAAGCTTTCTGCTTATTTGCTTAATATACTATCAGTCGTTCATTGTTAGTGTCAGTCCGGTATTTTTGGTCATATTCAATATTTAAAATAATACTACAAAAGAGCACAGAAATATTCTAGTTGATAAAACTGACTAATTCCACAGAAAAAAAAATTCGACCTGCTATTGTTTCAAATTCCCAATTATTGACCTATCTTGATGGATTGCTCATTAAACGAGTTGACTTCATCCAAGTAACACATAGTTATATATAATATATATGTATGTATATTCAAGACCAAATTGGCTGAGTTGTGGAGTCATCGCTTGAAATCGATTCGATTTCCACGTTGGAATTCATATTTATGGCCTAGAGGTATTTATTTAAGTCAATCCGGATTGGCCAAGCGTAATGGGTTAACATGCATTCCCCTAGAATTTTTGCTCAATAGTGCGTTCGTATATATGGACTGCAAGAAATACACATCGTATTTGGATAAAATAACACGTCATATAGAATGATATATAACAAAATAAACATTGTTGTGTGTGTATGTGTTTTATTTATATACTTCTTTATTTCCAAATATAAACTATGCCCTTCCTCATGATTGTTCTAAGTAACATTTTTGCTAGTGGTAGAGCCACGCTACAGACGAATACTTTGTCAAGAACGGCATATTATGTCTGTAGCATGAATGGACCGGTTCGCCCGGCGAAGTATACTACACTCTCGCAGAAAATCGGCGTTTGAGTGGTAGCTTAGCTACCGCGCTTCGTCCAGTGAGCGGTAGAATTCTGGAGACCCAAAATCTCTCCACCTCCCTTCTCACTGCGGATGTCTATGGGCGGCGTTGATTGCTTTCCATCAGGTGACACGCCTGCTCGTTTGCTAACCTATCCCATAAAAGAACATACATAGGAAATAAACACTATAGTGACAATAATATAAGTTCATTTGATTGGTTTTGTTTTTGGTATTGATTATCATTCACACCAGACTGCTGACAGTTATATCGATTGGCGAATATAAGCCACAACCAAGATATGCAACTTATCTCTAATTTTCTCCTGCACGCAAACAATTTCATCCAGTCGCGCTTCGCGAATCGTTTTTCCATCTGACAGGCGATTCCACACAAAGTTTGCTAAGCGTCCACCGCTGCTCGAATACTTAACGGTTATCGATTCTCCGACAAACGTGACCGGCGCATTGCCACTCCAGTTTGCTAACTCGGTGAACCGACTATGACACTGTTCCCCCGGGAGAATCATAACGGAGATTGAAGATAGAGCAGCATTAGATGGTGTAACGGGCTGGTTTCCGCAACTAGACCGTATCATGCGCCTATATAGCGTGTTGTCAGAATGGATAGCTCCTATTCTATCCACCCCAGCTCCTCAAAGAACTGCAGCAGCCTCTTCGGTTTGCCTACAGCATCCTTAAGAAACCCGGGTGCACCCAGTTATCGTAGATAGATAAAGCAGCATTAATTTGTATAAAAGCATACGCGAACATCACGTGTTCATTTTTCACTCTCTCCTCATCTTTGCTTTCATCAACAACGTATATGTACGTAACATTAATTTCAATAAAAGCAAACAGGCACATAACATATTCATAAAGCGATAACACGGAAGGTATATTACCGAAAGTGGATGTTTGAGGTTATATCATTAATCTTTTTGGAAAGACGACGACAGCCTTATCGGCTGCAGTTTCGTCGTGAACGTTGCGAGGAATTTTACAAAATAAGTTTGTACATTACATTTGAGTTAATATAGTTTGCGGTGCGCGGATTTTCACGGAATTCTGAGACCCAGTAAACAAAGTTAGTGCAAATTGGATAACTTATAATATAAAGAAGCTATATTAAAATTTGCCGTCTGCCAACGGTGTAAAAATAAAGTCGTTTTAAGATGATTAATGGAGTAAGAAGTCGAACGGAAAGTTCTTCGTAAGATTGTGGGCAGAACCAAAAGGATGGGTCACGGGGGATCTAAAAAAAAATGCCGAGATAGAAGACGTGGTGCACCAGCCAAGCATTGCGTGATTAAGGCATATCGACTTCGTTAGCTCGGTCTCCTTGAGCGAATGGGCGAGGATCGGAGTGTGGAAGATCAAAGGACAGTTGGTCGATCGAAATATCGCTGTAGTGATCAAGTGGATGCTTACCTGCGCGAAATTCAAGCCAGCAATTGGCAAGAATTAGCGTAGGACAGGAAAGAAGCAGGACTCTCGTTTCTGAGACCAAGATCCACTTGAGGTCGTAGAGTAAGTAAGGGAGTCAGGCGTTACTTTGCGGAAATCCATTACTATGTGGACAGTCAGATTTTTTACTTAGCTAAGATCCGCAACAAGCAAATAAAAATGAGTGTTTTTTAATGGACGCCTGACTCCATTACTATATATATATATATATATATATATATATATATATATATATATATATATATATATATATATATATATATATATATAAATTGGGAAAGGGACCTCCCCATTCCTTCAGAAATGAGGAGATCCCTTTCCCAAGAGTTGGACATTCATAAATTACGTCACACAAATTTCATGGCTTTTGCCCTCCCACCCCTTGTCACATGTGATCACGCTTGTAAAGCCGCCGCGGCCACGGTGCGACGTGACATTTTTTAAAATTTTATATTATTTAGAAATACTAAATTAAAACACTAAATTAAACAACTAACAAACTAAATTAAACAACTAACAAACTAAATTAAAACAGCAATTTTTCCCAATTAATATTTAATATTTTATAAAATTAACATATTTTAGGTAATTGACAATACAGAAAACTTTAATAAAAGATTAAAAAATTTTAATCATCTCGTGTCCAAGGACTTTGGACCCAATCTTTAATATTGTTTATCACTGGCGTATCAGGCACTTCGTTTTCCTTGTGGATATTATTAATGTCATGAATATTTTTAAGGTTTACATATAACTTTCGAGTTTTAGTATTTTGTATTTTGACATGTCACGTCACAATGCTTTTGACCCAGCCTCTTGTCACACAGTCACGTTTCATTGATCCCCCTGCCCCTTTAAAGTGTGACGTAATTTATAGATGGCTTCATACATCATTCGACAGTTTTCTCAGACAAAAGTTTGCAGCTCACAAATAAGCCGGCGCCGCGTCTTTGATCGTTTATAGCTGTCAGAGACAAATGTGCAACCGCTAGAACTTGTCTGAACACATTGTGATCTGTGTTTCGGCATTCTTCATTTGCATTTGTGTAGTAACGCGCCACATTTTGGACATTCTTTTGTGTTTTGCTGGTTTACTATGAGGTATTCTTGGATTACTCGAACAAACGACTTACACGTGGACAGTCACAATTTTTATTTAGTATCCGCGGTAGATGGCAAACCATATGGTCGTAGAAGCCGCGGAAGACCTAAGCTCAGATGTTTAGATAGAGTCGAGTACGACGTTAAGGCGATCGGTCTGAGGAGCTGGAAAGAAAAAGCCAAACTAAGTTCCCTTAGGCCCTCCCGCGGGCGTAATGCCTTGATGATTGATTGAAGATACGCGATAAGCAAAAAAAAGCAGAAGAATAATAATGTGTAGTTTTTATTGGAGAAAGTGGATTTACGGACAATTTAATCTAAATCTTACCGAAAAACAGCCATCAGCAACTCTCCACTTCCCAACCAGTGTCACCAACAACATCAAATACACACCACCACTTTCCCACAATGTACACGACACGTGTTTCGCCTCAACACGAGGCATCATCAGATATAGTAGACTCTACGAAAGACTACCGTTAATTAGTAGTGATAGATCCACTGCCTCCAGTAAAAAATACAGTTTTATTTACTGTACTGTATACATAATAATGGAGTCTCTACTAGTCAACGACTTACATTTTTAACTGCCTGCAAATATACAGCCTTACCCGTAGGTGTAGGCAGAGACCACAAATTTCCATCTGCTACGATCTCCGCATAATTTCTTTGCTTCATCCACACTCATCACTCTCTTTATACAAGCTTAAGAAGTTTAGCTTCTTAAGAAGTTCAACAATTTGGTCAAGGTATGTTCTCCTCGAACCTCGCCTACCGATCCTTCTATTCACATTCGCAACGTAAATTTATTTTAACAGTCGTCCATCTCTATCTGCCTCAATCATCTAAGTATCTCATTCTCAACTTTTGTCACATCATCTCTTACTCCACATAACTCTCTTATAACTTTATTCCATATTCTATCAGTTAAAGTTACACCACACTTAGTTCTTCCTATGTAACGTTATCTGGTTGTAGAAATTTCGACTTTAAAAACTTTAAAATATGAGTTCGCAAAGGCTAAGTTTACACTAGTGAATGTTTCTTCCATTCAAACCGTACAAGAAGATTCCAAATTGTATGTTTAATTAATTCCTGCAAGGAACTTTCTTTAGCAAACTTCGTCACCAGCATGTGACTTCGTTGAAATACGAATATCTATGTAACTAGTCTCACTATAAACATAGTTGTGTACTATAATTACCCAATGGAGTAAATAACTATGAAATCGATTCAAGTGAACTAATTCCGTACCGGGGATGTAAACGAAATTTCTTCTAATCACTAACGATATAAACATCCGTGAATTCATTCTGTTATTTCATTCAATAACATGGATTTTTATTGTTTACTTCTTGATGTGATAACTTCTTTGCACCTTTCTACTATATCTACATGCTGTTTACATTGTAATAGCATCACTTACTGGCACATATATTTATTTATATATCATTTTCTATATTTCAATCGTTAATTAAATACTTTTTTATTCATCCACTCAAGTTCATTAAATTTGTAGTGGATGACACTTGATGTTAATAAACTTTTTTCAAATATTAATTTAATTAATTTTAGTTTTTATATGGGGAACAAATCTCTTTTATATTAGCAGAATATAAAGGTGTATATTACTTGTCTATGTATACTTATATATGTATGTATAGCAAAATCTGAAAATGACCGAATCGGTGTTCTACAGCACGGGCTGCCCAGTGAGACCTACTGTACTTCATCCAACTTCACCTCATAAATATAAAAGAAAATACCGTTGTGGAAATAGGACTAGATAAAATACTGATTATACCGCGAGTGAACTGCATACGTTTTTTTTCATAGAACAGGTAGGTTAAATAGGAATCGGGTCAAGATCGCTCAATGGAATCTGTATATACACAAATATATTCGTTATTGTACACCAAAAATAAAGTTGTACGGTAATTGAGTATATAATATTTATTAATGGAGTCAGGCGTTACTTTGCGGAAATCCTTCACTTTATGGACAGTCAAAAGTTTTACTTAGCTAAGATCCGCGACAAGCAAAATAATAACAGAAAATTGATAATGTGTGTTTTTCTGCTGGATAAAGTGGATTTATTTGGAACTTAAACCAAAAACTTACCGAAAATCGGCCACCAAACACACATTACCACTTTTCCATCTTGTAAACGGCACGTGTTTCGCCCCAACACGAGGCATCTTCAGGTATAGTAGACTCTACGGAAGATAATCGAAAAAGTCGTTGTCTTTTTCGGTTTTCTTATATAGTGTCTGTAGTCTCTTTCTAATGTATAGTGGTTTGTGGGTGGAGAATTGATGGCCGATTAGTAAGTTTTTGGTTTAAGTTCCAAATAAATCCACTTTATCCAGCAGAAAACCACACATTATCAATTATCTGTTATTGTTTTGCTTGTCGCGGATCTTAGCCAAGTAAAACTTTTGACTGTCCATATATAATATTTATATACATACAAAGTGCTGTCTTATCGCTAATAGCGATTTCTTTCAGATATCCGATGGTTGGAAACCTTTTTAAAAATATGATAATATACTATTATCTTTATTAAATACGACTATGTATCTCACTGTTGATGTCAGCTTGACTGGCTGCCTTCGTATTCACCAACGTGGAGATGTTAGAATACTCTGCGCCCTTTTCACAATTTTAAACGATCCTTGTGCTCCAGTGTATCTGAAATCAAAATTCCAATACCCATGTATCTGGAACGGTAGTATTATACATATATAAACCGTAGAAACAGTAACATATGTATCAGCGAGGCAGTGAAAATACGTGAATGCACGCTTCCCAGTTGTACTTTAAAAACTATCTTATTTCGTTAGGATTATCGTATTTAATTTAATTTAAGATAATATACACACGTAAGTCGTAAACACAGTTGCATATGTATCAGCGCGGCAGTAAAAAAGCGTGATCGCACGCTACCTAATTGTACTTTAAAAAGCATCTTGTTTCGTCAGGATTGTTGTATTTAAGATAAAATACACATGTAAGTCGTAACCACAGTTGCGCGTGTATCAGCACTGCAGTGAAAATGCGTGATCGTACACTTCCTAATTGTACTTTAAAAATCATCTCATTTCGTCAGGATTATTGTATTTAAAATAATATGCCCATCTAAATCGTAAACACAGTTACAAGTGTATCAGCGCGGCGGTGAGAATGCATGATCATACGCTTCCTAATTGTACTTTAAAAATCATCTGATTTCGTCAGGATTATTGAGTTTAAGATAATATACACTTGTAAGTTATAAACACAGTTACATATGTATCAGCGCGGCAGTGAAAATGCGTGATCGCATCGCTACCTAATGGCACTTTGAAAATCATCTTATTTCGTCGGGATTATTGTGTTTAAGATAATATACATTTGTAAGTTGTAAACACAGGTACGTGTGTATCAGCGCGGCAGTGAGAATGTGTGATCGTACACTTCCTAGTTGTACTTTAAAAATCATCTTATTTCGTCAGAATTATTGTATTTTAGATAACACACACATAAGTCGTAGACACAGTCCAGTCACATGTGTATCAGCGCGGCAGTGAGAATGCGTGAACGCACGCTTCCTAGTTGTACTTTTTTGTTGTTTTATATTTCAATTCTATTTGAGAAACGTATCCATTGCACGCCCCGAACGCTTCAACATCTCTAAATAAACCATACAATACAAACCCTAAGGCCACTGGGAATATTTGTGTCATCCATTTTTATTTAGTTACGACAGTTTTAAGTTTCCGTGTTTAATTTGCGCTTTTGCGCAGTATCAGCGACTGGATGGTGCTAGTTTATTGTTGTTACAAAAATTGAAATGAGAAATTGAAGAATAATTTTAATATTTAAACATATAAGTAAACTCGCTCTTTATTTTCACACGCACACACACACACACACGTATGAACATATATGCACACAAACATGCTATACGTACATACATATATAATCATATACTATTATTGTTTTTATTATTATTATAGTATATGATTATACTTTTTTAGATTTTTTTATTATTATAGTATTATAGATTTACCGCAGTGACCAAAAGATTACATACTTGTATGTATGTAGTTCTTAATACTATAATATAATATAGTAGATTAAGATAATGAAATTGTATATTAAATTTATTATTGGCTGTATAAAATATTTAATTTATTTAACATAGTTGTAAAATTTAGATAAGATTTTGCTTAAATATGTAAATAATAAATTTCCAAATATATAAATATAATAGTAGATAGTCCTACCAGTTAGAGGTCATTTAAAATTATTACGTATTATTACGTCGAAAATGGCGCAAAAAAATGGCGTAAAATTATTACGTCGAAAATGGCGCAGAGGTGTAATTTTCAATTGCTGAGCTAAGGTTTTTTAAGTTTTAAATCCCGCAAAAGGACACATGTATTTATTTCTAGTTTTTTTTTTGTTTTTCCTTGTCATTTGTGTTTGAATCCTCGAGCGGGACTTTAGCGGGAGTTTATTGCGTTTTATTATAATATATACACATATATGCTTGCTTACAAAGTCTTGACGTAAAAAGGCGTCATGTGACGGATCGTCCTTCGTCGAAAATAATTGGAATGACGATGGTTACCTATGCGTCACTGGTCTTCTTTTACAGCCGTTTTTTTTCTAACGTACGGAACAACAATAACTCAATAAGCAAAGACTGTTAAGAACATAGATTCGATTCAATTTGACTGTTTATATGAACCATATACCAAAAAGCGAAGACATATTAAACCGCAAAATGCAAAATTACCACCTCAGCCAAAAAAAAATATGAGATTATTGAAAATATTATATCTGATCACTCAAAACCACATTTTCAACGCTGCACAAAATTACCTATTGGTCGTTGAGCTGCAAGACTCAGACCATTCGACGCATTATTTTTTTCTATATATATATATATATATATATATATATATATATATATATATATATATATATATATATATATATATACATATTCACGCCTATCCCCCGCAGGGGTTGGCAGAGACCACAGAGCTCCATCCGCTGCCATTCATCGCAGCGAAACGGCTCGTCATTGGTCGCTTTTCGCCCTCGTGAGAATCAGGACGTGACGGGTGGCGAACCACGTCGCCGTCATTTTCGATAAATTAGGTATATTATTCATCTGTTAGTGAATTCCACGAGCCGTAAGGGAGGATAGAGGTCAGCCTCAGCAGAGCCCTGCATGCTGAGTTAAGGCACCATAGTCCCCGGGGGAGCCCGACCCCGGGACGATATCGGCACGCTTACGACTAGGCTCGCCCCTAGCCACGCATCCATTGGCACGGCAGACCGTGAATTGGCGGAGAGGAAGGGAAAGGATAGAGAAGAAAGGAAGGGGCAGGAAAGGAAATGTGGATTGGGGGGGTTACCAGACTCGGAATAAACATTTAAAAATCCATATAAATATTTATTCCGATGCGGGAATCGAACCCGCGACCATTGACCTCGCGGGCGGAGGGCCCCGCCACTGAGCCAATGGGTCGGTCTTTTCTTCCGATCCGAATATATATTTTTTTTAATATATTTTCCGAATATATTTATTTATTTCCATTTGAGATATTTTCTAACAGCGTATTCGTTTTTTTATGCGTCGACATTTACCCAGACTAATTCTAAAATAGAAGAATTCTAGTAATACTTTTATTGCTAGTCTTCTTTTAATAATTTTGTATTTAGTAATATATAACCGGACACCTCTTTTGTTTTGAACCAACCAATTGAACAAAAGAGACAAAAAGGCTCTATACCTGCGCAGTCGCCCTTTTTTTCTGTGTTAAGAGGAACTTCATTCCGAAGCTGGTGCTTGGTTATTTGACGAATTACAGTCCCTGGCCAAATTATTAGACGCACTGTATTTTTTTTTTTTTGGTAATTTTATGTCTCGTAAGAGTTTTTATGCTATATTGGCCGGGTAATAGCCCTGATGTGAACCCAATTGAAAATGTGTGGGAGCTGATGAAAAGAGAATTGGCTAAAGATGTGATTACCAACAAAACCCAGCTCCTAGAAAAGATTATTTATGTGTGGAATCATCATCCTCAAATGCAGGAGACAATACAGTCTTGCATTGATAGCATGCCGCGCAGAATTAAAGCTTTGATAGCGGCTAAAGGTGGCTCAACTAAGTATTGACTTTTACTAACATTAATTTCACTTTTCTTTAAAACTTAATAAACTTATGCTTTTCTAAATTAATGCTCTTTTATTTATGTCAAATAAATGGGTAATAATTGATTTGATAGTAAAATAATAAAAAACAAATCAATTTAAAATAATAAAACGGTACAATATCACTCGTTAATTAATATTTTACATGAAATCTTGCAGTGCGTCTAATAATTTGGCCAGGGACTGTAAATTTAATTTATTATGACTTTGAAGTTTAATATTTTCGAGGTTAACAAGTTTAGTAGCGGTGTAAGGGAATGTTACAATTTCGTCAGAATCGGTTTTTTTTTTTACGTATTATAGAAATTATTCAGCTGTATATTCTGGATTCCACATGGTGTTTCGGACGAATAAAATTGACGAAAATGTCTGTTCTATTGTATGTACTACATGCAAATACTGTCAGCAATTCTTCTGCTAGCTCAGACTACAGACCTGAAACCCAAGTTCTCTATATTAGAATAAAATAGAATAGAAAAACTTTATTTATGACACCTTTCTTTTACAATAACTAAAATTAAATCCTTAATATTATTATATAGTTTCGTGATAGCTTTAAATACGCCGCAACCAAATGTTGGAACAACTTGCCACCACCTCTTCGTGACTTGCATACAATAAATATATTTAAAAAAAATACAAAAATCTAATTTTAAGTATGCAGTCAGGAACTTGTTCTTTTGGACGCGGTGAATTTAGTACATGACTTTGTGTATTTTAATTCCATTGTACTGTACGTGTATTTATGTGTATGTGTATATGAGTATGAGTAGTTATATATATGGATGTATTTATATGTACGAGTGTGTCAGTATGAATGTCGTCACTGTGGTCCGCGATCTGACCACGTTAGTTCTTGCTGAAAACCAGCGCGGGTGCTCCAATTGTGCGCCCAACATATGCTGAGCAAGAACCATTTTATGACACTCGTTAGATTAAAATTATTTTCTTTTTGTTTTGTGTTTTTATTTGTATATAGAATATTATTAAGGATTTAATTTTAGTTATTGTAAAAATGTAAGTGTCATAAATAAAGCTTTTCTATTTCTATAAATATATATAAAAACACAAAACTAAAAGAAAATAATTTTAATCTAACGAGTGTCATAAAATGGTTCTTGCTCAGCATATGTATATATAGTATTCTGCTTCATTATTGCTCTTTTAACACCTGTATCAGCACACGAAATCCCCATAAAATGTATAGTGTTAGATCTTATATATCCCACTATAGTCCCATTTGTCGCCTACACAATAATATGTCTATTGACCACGGTACAGAAACGTTCGATATTTTCAATATCAAAATACATCAGTTAAAGCGATCGCTCTGTGATATCTTTGACAGCCGATGGAGCACGTGATTATTGTTGTCCTTCATTTAAATATTTCTAATTTTTTTTATTTTGTTTCATCTGTTTCATTTTATTGTATTTCATTATTATATAAGTATAAGTAACCCTATTGTTAAAATGTAGCCATGCTGTGCGCAAATTTAAAGAGTTGTAGTTCGAGCGTTGTTAAGTTTATATTATATAATACTCTTTAAGAGTGTAACTTCTTATTGTGCCTAATAAATAAATAAAAATCTCTCGCTCGGATTGTATCTTGGAAACGCAACTGTAATGCCTCTGTTTTTACGGCTGTTCTTGTCGGCGGTGATAATGACCCGATTTGGCGTTTACATAAAACAAAAAACGTTAAGAAAATTCATTGTTCTATCGATTAATGCTTTTGTACAAAGTTTGTATTGTAAATATTTCAAACTGCAAGTCTGAGTCAGTCCGTGCGGTATTTGAGTAACTGATAGAGCTCAGACCACCGCAAGCAGTCGCTAATAAAGTTGATCTTTCTTACTTATGTCTACGCATAAGACTTTTCTGTCTGGCGCATAGAAATGTTTGTCTTGCACTCGTTTAAAAAAAACACACCATACTTATCTGGTTGTTGTAGAGCCACGCTGCACACGAATACTTTGTCAAGAATGGCATAATATTTGTCTGTAGCATGAATGGGCCGGCTCGCCCGGGGATGTACCATACTGGCAACTGGGCTGGCAACGCTTCTGTACATACTACCGGCACATAATATGGCACTGCGGATGTTTACGGGCGGCGTTGGTTGTTTTCCATCAGGTGACACGCCAGCTCGTTTGCCTTCCTATCCCATTTAAAAACGGCACGCACTATTGATAGTAATAGATAAAATAAAAATTCAATTCAATATCAGCATATGCTTATTTCAGCTTAAAGTCGCTCAGAGGGCTATGGGGAGGGCTGTGCTCGGAGTTTCTCCGGAGAGAGAGACCTAGAATCATATAGCTCTCAAGTTGGCTGGCTGAAGTGGCGATGGGCTGGACACGTTTGTCGGAGAACCGACAATCGTTGGAGTGAAGAGTGCTGGAGTGTAGACCGCTACTCGGCAAGCGTAGTGTGGGACGCCCCCCTGCTAGATGGAGCGACGATCTGCGCAAAGTGGCTGGCAGAGATTGGATGCGTGTAGCCGAAGATCGGTCTAGGTGGCGAGCCTTGGGTGAGGCCTTGGTGATATTGATATGATTATTTTTAAGGTTTACCAATCATCATATCTTATCATGGAAGGTCAGGAAAAAATTACGGGTTACTTGACGCGACAATGCTTATAACCTTTGCACGTTAAGGTTTTTGCGTTTAAAAATACATACATAAATTATAAATGGATCAACTGAACTATTTGGCAGTGTATGTTTTATGAAACGCCGCGGTTTAAAAGTGTTGAAACTATTTCTTTCGTGTAACATTTTCGGTTTTACGCATTACAAAATAAATCTGTGATTTGAATGCCGAAGTTCTATTTTAGCTTTCTTATTATTGAAACGTTAAAAACTATATTTCTGTTCAACGCATGGCGCAAAAGAATGCAATATAAACACGTTGGATGAACACCTCTATGCAGGGCCGACGTGACCTTTTGTGGGGCTACTACACCTACAGTCCGTGGCCAAATTATTAGACGCACTGCAAGATTTCATGTAAAATATTAATTACCGAGTGATATTGTACCGTTTTATTATTTTAAATTGATTTGATTTCTTTTTTATTTTTATATTATCCAATCAATTACCGATTTATTTGACATAAATAAAATAGCATTAATTTAGAAAAGCATAAGTTTATTAAGTTTTAAAGAAAGTGAAATTACTTTAGCCGCTATCACAGCTTTAATTCTGTACTGTCTCCTGCATTTGAGGATGATGATTCTACACGTAAATAATCTTTTCTAGGAGCTGCGTTTTGTTAGTAATCACATCTTTAGCCAATTCTCTTTTCATCAGCTGCCACACATTTTTAATTGGGTTCATATCAGGGCCAATCTAATATGTTTAAACTACAATAATATTGTACTTTAAATATACCATTATTGCATAATAACTCTTAAGAAACATAAAATTACTAAATAAATACAATACAGTGCGTCTAATAATTAAGCCAGGGACTGTACACGTAAATTTTACAACGAGCAATTATTTATATATATATATATATATATATATATATATATATATATATATATATATATATATATATATATATATATATATATATATATATATATATATATATATATATATACTGTTACGTATTATATATCTTTTATAAGATGAATATTAAATATTAATACAATTAAAAGCAGGGTGTCAGCTATCGTATAGGTAATGTAATGTCACATGAGAGCACAAACTCACAAAATTCATGAAAAAGTCAGCATTGACTTACATTCGAGGTAGTCCGCCGTTCACGGCGTACATGTGTGGAGCAGGCTTAAAACAATTTTGTATATAGTCCAGTGAAATTTGCGTTTAAGTGAAGTTTGTATTTAATTAAGTGAAGTTTAATTTTATGAGTGTAGTAAAAATGATTTGTAATTTTACACACACACACACACACACATTCACAGATACACAATCATATTCAAAAAAGGTGCGTTATTCTTCTTTTTTCGTCTTACATAATTATAATTATTAGAAATTAGTTAAGATATATTTTATTTCTTAACCTTTAGTTTGCTTAGCTTTACTTTAGCTTTCATAGTTGGACGACTAAGCGAAGCTATTAAGCTTCGTATTACCTCGATCCTGTTGTGGCGTGCGTCCTAGTCATTGTTTCCAGCCGTCCTAATTTCATATTTGATAATTAATGTTTGAGTCCCGAGATACGGACAATCGCCCAGTTCGGGGTCCACCGGCAAATCAACCGTGTATTATTTAACTGTTATACATATACTTTGATACCGTGTGAAAATTCAGTTGCATTCAAGTGAAAAAGATCAAGAGACAGATGTAGAGGGAAGGAGGTTGTATTATACTGCACATAGTATTCAAACTCCAGAGGCTGGATATACGCGAGAAATAACTTTACGAGCACTTTTAAGCCGCATACGACGCAGTATACGGTTGCGTTAGATCGTAAAAGTGGAGAAACTGAAGTATTTGTAAAGAAAAAGTATCTATTTTTAAGTTGCATCTGAACTAGCAGAAATGAGTAAAGCTTTTGTATAAGATGCGATTCAGTGCGAATTCTAAAACTCTTTTTTCCTTTTATTAATTCCTATTATTAGTTCACACTCTTCCTCTACAGGGTGTCCCAGAACTCAACGTTAAGCCGAAACGGTGTGATAGGATTGATTGTAACCACCATGAGAAAAATCAGAAAAAAAAATCTACCCTTATCTAAGTTTGAAAATTATGGGCATTTAAGAAAAACCTAGAAATTTGGTTAAACTGTAACCATTTTTCGGTTATTCTGGTTAATTTTTGTTATTTTTGTTCATTTAAACTATGGAACCGTAACCCTAAATAATATTTCTAGAATCACAGACTATTTGTTAAACTATGTATGTTTTCAAAATTTGTCGACTTTGAAAGGCCCTCCTTTAAAAAAAAGTACTAGAGTGCCTTGGCAAGTACCATCAAAAGTTGGCGCATTTAATCAGGATTGTAAAATGGTTGTATTTGTTAGTTTCATACTAAAAAAACGAGTAAAAAATAAAAACTTCAAGTAAACCGATTTTTGCTAGCCCATTTTACTCAGTAAAAATGTTTTTTATTCGCACAAGCTCTTGGTAGGTTCTTAATTTTTAAGATCTTTAGATAGATTTTTTCTGATTTTTCTAATGATGGTTACAATCAATCCTGTCACCCCGTTTCGGCCTGACGTTGAGTTCTGGGACACCTGTATATATTTATATATATTATGTTCACATTTTCAATGTTAATAATATAGTTTTTTATTCATCCACGCAAGTTTAAAAAAAAATTTTTTAGACTTGTAGCTGATACACTTGATGTTAATACTGTATTTAAAATATTAATTGATTAATTAACTTAAGTTTTATATGGGAGAGAAACATTTTATCTTAGATTTGTTATTCAGCAGGATGTAAAAGTAGGAATCGAGTATAATTCTTTTTTAAATTAGTTGTTTAAAAGAAGACTAGTCCTTGACGAATATAATTAATAAATATTATAAATACTTTATTGTTAAGGACATAAAGGACTTTATTATTATTATTATCCTTTATTTACATATCTTTCTCTTAATAACAATATTATTAATATAAAAAACAATCTATAAAAATAATATTATTACTAGGGTTATTAATCCTTCGTGGCGGGATACACCAAAAACACGAAGGATTATGCATCCAAGGCAAGGAACGATACGATCTCACGATCCTGGCCGTGCACAATATGGCTGCTTTTTGAATTTAACCCACATACCTAAACCTAACTTGGACAGATGGACGTCCAAATTTTTACCGATAGGTCCATTCCCAGAGTGGGTACAATGACAGTTGAATCGACGTGCCACATGGCGGAAATCTTATGTGCAAGGTCTATTATTATTTTAATAAATGTTGAAAGTTGAAATAAAAAAACTGCCGTTGATGTTGTGATTAAGGTTTAGACGCAGGCCATGCAGGGAATGTAGCAAAACGAAGATAATTTCTCTTTTCATTCTTCGTTTTATACTGCGAACTAGAAAGCTAAATTACACCAGCGATGCGAAATATGAGAACTGGCGAATCCAACGATTCCAGCCAAGCGCCGCTTTTACGTTGGTGTGAAAAAGACCCCCGCACGTGATCATCTATCTTTTAATTCTTATCATTTAGCACGATTAGCTTTACTACACTATAAACATATACACATACAAACACACAATAATAGTCTAAAAAAGGTGCTTTATTCCGCTTTTTTGTCTTACGTAATTATATTTATTAGAAATTAGTTAAGATATCGTTTATTTCTTATCCTTTAGCTCCCTTAGCTTTACTTTAGCGTTTATAGTTGAATGGCTAAGCTAAAAAACTTAACCCTCGTATTATCTCGTTCCCGTTGTGGCGTGCCACCTAGTCATTGTTTCTAGCCGTCGTAATTTCCGACTAGGGTTGTCACTCGCTAAAACTTCGCTTGCAAGTCAATTCTATCAAATCCTTATATCAAAGTGCTGTCCTTTGTAGCGATATTGTACTAGTTTCCATGTGTAGCAAAACGCTAACCGTTGATCGATATAAAGTAAATGCAACGACATTCTAAGCGACGGATGGGGTGAACGGAGGAAATTTAATATTGCAAAATGTATGTTAGAAACTGAAGCCTTCAAAGAGCCTTCAAGAGGCTTCAAAAACACGTTGCTTTTATCAAATATTGAGCCTTGCTTTGATATTTACTTCGATTTCTCTTTATTTTCTTTCGTTAATTAGACGCATTCACAAATTCAGTCATTTAAAATTGTCATGCATAATATTTTATCACACACACACACACACACATATATATATATATATATATATATATATATATATATATATATATATATATATATATATATATATATATATATATATATATATGATTTATAAATGTTAAGTTGTACTATATATAATTAAATATATTACTCGTTCGTGATTTCTCCATTGTATTTCATTCTTAACTCGACCGCACCAGTATATCTCCTCCGTGTTTTGTTCATTCACGTGACATTGGCGAATCGTGAGTGCTATTTTGGCACTGTTGAAAGCCATTAATTCAAATGTATGAATGAATATATTATAATATTGATCATCCCTCATATTTTTACTAAATATTATTGCTATATTAAATTTCATAACAAATTTATACAATGTATAAAACGTATTTTGTGACAAACAATTGTGTGGTGTTTGTCGTTTGAAGTCTAGTGTTGTTACAAATTATATATCGACACAAAAAAAAGCAAAAACGCTGTAAATAACACAGATGTCAAACAAAAAATTATGGCCTATTCGGATCAGAAAAAAATACTGCGTCGAATGGTCCGGGTTTGACAGCTCAACGACCAATAGAAAATTTTGTACAGCGTTGTAACTGACTGGCTGGTTTCGATTGATCAGATACAATATTTTCAGAAATCTTAGCAGGTTTTAATTTTATTACTATTTCGCTCTTTTGTCTTTAAATAATATGTGACACAAACACAAGTTCAGTGCACGAGTTACTCGAATACGTTACCTTTTAAGGGGAGAATGAAAAAAGTAACTATTACTCAGTAGAAGCATTACAAAATCGACCTCCTGCGTTGATATAGGCCTTCCCGAAGATGCTCCATACTGTTCGATCTTCGGCTACATGCATCCTGTGCGGTGACCATCGGCCCATCTCAAGGCCTGTGAAGGGCCAAGGAAGTGAAAATAAAAACTAAAGGTGTATTTAAAATGGAGGGTTACTAACCCTTCATTTTAAATCCACCTCTACTTTTTATTTTCACTTCTATTTGTACAGTATACATCTGTAACGTATTATTACATAACCGGAATTAATTCTAGCTCTCACAAAAACTATGGAGAGTGCTAAACCTGTTATCTCAATGTTCTAAAGAGGTTTTTATAACTTCACGTCTCAATGCTAAGCCACCATTGCCATGCTATACATACGATTTTATTAACGTTTGATTTAATGATATATTTTTATTAATTTTCGAACAGCATTCAAAAGACAAGTTGGACCAGATATAATCAAACTCTGTTTTTTAAATGAGCAATTGGAATTTATTTAAAATTTATAACTAGAATATCTATTCTAGTTATAAATCTATCCACCAACACCCCCCCACTGCCCCTCCCAATCCCATAATGATACTTTCCTTATAGGTCGGCAACGCTTCCACACTGCCGATGGCGCTGCAGATGTCTATGGGCGGCGTTGATTGCTTTCCATCAGGTGACACTCCTGCTAGAAAGCAATCAACCTGGATGCTACAATTTGCGCAGGGCGGCTGGCTGGATACTGGATGGGTGTAGCCAAAGATCCGGCTGCAGTGAACCGCCGCAGACTATAATGATTAATATTTAATAGTGCGACTCATAGAAAACCAGGAAAAACGCTCTGTAATATAGAATTAAATATATAAAGACGGGGAAAAGCAATGAATTTTCCCGTTAATTTTCAAAAGAGCTTTACAAACATTTTACGCTTGGAATACCGTTCAAGTTTAGAATGCCTAAGCGATTTATTAGAAACGTTCAACGTAGATGAATCGGTTATGGATAACATCTTCGGGTTATGAAAAATGGTACAAGCGAAATAATCTAGTTATTGTAAATATAATTATTATTATTAATTGACTGTTAAAATGAGGAATGAAGTTAGAGCGTTGTGGAGTGAAAGGTGTCATGACAAAAGACAAGAAAGAAACGCTTAGACGGTTTGGACACAGAGAGGAATGACAAAAGAAATTTACGTTACGGATGTGGATGGAAGGGTCGGTAAGGGAAGACCAGGGAAGACATGCCTTGACCAAATTACCGAAATTTTAAGACAGGCCAGGTCAAAGGTATCCTTAACCGGCGAGCTTTTATGAAAAGAGTGACAAGTGTTGATGAAGGAAAGAAATTGTGCCGAGATAGTAGCAATGGAGATATGTGGTGTATCTCTGTACACCCCTACGGGAAACAGGCCTGACGATATGTATGCAAATATTAGATAGATCTTAGTTCAGTGTCTGGCGCTCTGATACAAAGTGAGTTTTGATGTGTCCTGTGAGCTATAGTTTTTAATTGTCATGTTTAAAAACTATTCCATAAAATTTAAAAAGTGTGAACAATCTGTCATTGTCAACAATATGAACATTTATCACGATGACGACATCGCGTCAACTGTTCATTGCGCTTAAGGTGACACAATGTTGTTTTAATGTATTAATTTTTAACGTTTCGTACATTTAAAAATAAATTGGATAGTGGTAGAGCCACGCTGCAGACGAATAATTTGTCAAGAATGGCATATTGTCTGTAGCATGAATGGGCTGGCTCGCCCGGGGAAGTACCAAACTCCCGCAGAAAACCGTCTTCTGAATAGTAGCCTAGCTACCGCGCTTCGACGGGTGAGCAGTTAAGTTCCGGAGGCCCAACACCCTCCCTCTTCCGCTCCCACTCCCACTTCTATAATGTCACTTACCTTAAAGGTCGACAATGCTTCCGCCTTCTGCTTCTGCCTTCCGCTGCCTATTGCGCTGTGGTTGTGTATAGGCAGCGTTGATTGTTTTCCGTCAGGTGACACGCCGGCTCATTTGCCTACCTATCCCATAAAAAAAAACTTAGCTACCGCGCTTCATACAGATGGTGGGGATAAAACTTTGCCTTGTGGCGAGTTTAAAGCCTTATAATATTTTCATTTTACTTAATTCACTCCACCGCCATTTGTGTGGATAATTGCGCACATACCGGAAAATTCTGAAAATTTAATCAATATGTATGATTTTTCAACATTTTTGTTTTTATGTTTCTTACTAATAATTAGTAAAAAAAAAATATTTTATTATCCATTAACAATAATTCAGGTCTGAAGGGCTTAAATAATTGTCGGAACACTCCCCACGGTGAAAGCCAGTTACAAAAAAATGAATTACAACAAAAAAGAAATGCGGGTTCACCACTTGTTTAAACTTGAGTTGACTTTGAAATGCCCCTCAGGAAGACAAGGACAGGGTTGAGAAAGGGAGGTAGCGAACGTCCCGCGTTGCTTGCACAAAATTATATTTTAGTGCAATTTACTACAGGACATGATTTTTACATCAGTACATGATTGATCAATAGGGAACGCAGCGGAGACGTCTTTGAAACTAACTTCTCCACGGTTGCTTGCACCAAAGACATTAATGACCTATTATTGGTTGGTTGCTTCCTTTTTATATTCTTATCCTTTTTATATCTTTGATCAGAATAAGCTATAACTATTATGCCAGTGACAAGTAAAATGTACTAATATTAAATATCTTGGAATATAATACGCAAGCTGCCGCGTTATGTCTTAATAAAATGGTGGCTATTCTACCAAAAGCTTGTATGAACTTTTGTACTCAAAAAGTCACTACAAGACTTTTAAAGATTCAAGTTAAACAATGACGATACTAGCATTTATATCATGCCACTTCACTTACACGCTTTGATCGAACTATATTGTAAAATACGCCATCGAAATTAGGCAATATAACTGATAATAATATAAGATTATGAAAATGAAATAAAAACAACGACGTCACTGAGCAGGGAAAAACGCAGTATTTTTAATTTAACGATAGACATTCAACTATGAAATATATATATATATATATATATATATATATATATATATATATATATATATATATATATATATATATATATATATATATATATATATATATATATATATATATATATATATATATAACGACCGATTGGCTCAAAGGCGGGGCCCTCCGTCCGCGGAGTCATCCCGCATCGGAATAAATATTTATATGGATTTAAAAATGTTTACTCCGAGTCTGGTAACCCCCCCAATCCGCATTTCCTTTCCTGCCCCTTCCTTTCTTCTCTATCCTTTCCCTTCCTCTCCGCCAATCCACGGTCTGCCGTGCCAATGGATGCGTGGCTAGGGGCGAGCCTAGTCGCAAGCGTGCCGATCGTCCCGGAGTAGGGCTCCCTCGGGAACTATGGTGCCTTACCACAGCATGCAGGGCTCTCCTGGGGCTGACCTCCATCCTCCCTTGCGGCTCGTGGGATTCACTAAGACGAATTTAATATACCTAATTTGTCGAAAAATGACGGCAACGTGGTTCGCCACCCGTCACGTCCTGATTCTCACGAGGGCGAAAAGCAACCAATGACGTTTCGCTACGATGAATGGCAGCAGATGGAGCTCTGTGGTCTCTGCCAACCCCTGCGGGGTTAGGCGTGAATATATAAAAAAAAATAAAATATAAAAATATTAGGAATATAGTAAAAGCAACAATTTATACCTCTCAAATATCCTACCTCAATTCAATATTCCTACCTCTCAAATATTTGATGTTCGTCCCGTCGTTCACAAATCAATTAAATTTAAAATTCATTCAGATATCAAACTTAATTCAAAAGTGAATTTTGGTTTTTTTATTGATTACGATTTCTTTTTGTTCCTGTTAAGTTTTGACCACATGTTTTACTTAAGTTGAAACATTCTGCAATTATCGTTCAGTTATTTTATTTATTGATTCTGAGGCGGTACGAAGTTTGTCGGGTCGGCTAGTTTATTAAATATCCAAACACTTTGTATTGTGTGTGTGTTATAACAAAATCACAGTTATTCTCAACCCGATTTTCATCTTACCGGACTGGGAGTCATTAGCAGAGACTGCCGTTGACAGACAGCAGTATATTTAGCCGTCATCAGTCATGGTATAGATTCGTCGTCTCTAATCTCATAGTTGTATATTTATAGCAAATGCTTCGACTCAACGCGGCCTGCCCGCAAAAGGTGGAGACGACCCATTGAGTGTATTTGTTTTACTAATAACGAACTTTTGTTCACGTCTTCGTCCACACTCTATATTTTGTAAAATTTTTCTAACACGGCCGTAAGAGTCCACTGCTGTTGACCGCACCAACCATCATTATTAATAGAGTCACGCGTTACTTTGCGGAAATCCATTACTATGTGGACAGTCAGAACTTTTACTTAGCTAAGATCCGCGACAAGCAAAAAAAAACCGAAAAAACATAAATGCGCGTTACCCACTGGAAGAAGTGAATTTACGGGAAACTCAAACTAAATCTTACCGAAAAAACGGCCGTCAGCAAATCTCCAGACACACACCACCACTTTTCCACCAGCATCATCAGATATACTATACCAGGTAGACTCTACGGAAGACAACTGTTAAGTCTTCCGTTGTTTGTTGTTGTTGATAGTGGTTGGGAGGTGGAGAGTTGCTGACGGCCGTTTTTTCGGTAAGATTTATTTTAAGTTCCCTGTAAATCCACTTCTCTTCTTTCAGCAGAAAATATACGTTACTACTTTTCTGCTTTCGTTTGTTTGTCGTGTATATTAGTTAAGTAAAAGTTCTGACTGTCCACATGTGGGATCGATATCACGTATAATCTCCAAAGTATGGCGGGTGTATTGGATATTGGATTGGTTTTTATTATTTAGCGAGAGGCACTGAAATTCGAATGTACTTTCTATTCATATGACGCAGATTAAATTTGAGTCCGTTTTACAATGCATCTTATTTTAAATATACATATATGAAAATAAATGAATCGCACAAAAGCGCACACAATTACAGGCCAAAAAAAAGCCTAATACTAGATGATCATAGACATAGATCGTAGTAGGTAAGCCCGGAGAATCTCCAGCTTCTCTTGTCATAACTTGCGTCGTACTTAACTTCAGTGGCGTGAGAAATGTTTCGGACGAAAAGGCATACCTCAAATTTAGAGACGATTCATTGAAAGATAAATTTAAAGTTACTTTGGGCCCATAATTTGTTTTTTATGAAAACGGTGCGTCCTATTGTCATAGGAAAAATGCGGTAAAGATGTTTCACAAGTAGGTAGTATTGAGCCGTTTTACCAGCGTCTATGCGAAGTATTGATCTAGTATTGTTCGGTTCTATGCAAACTGGAACGAAATAACATGAATCAAATCAGTCGAGACCGCTTTATAACTTGGCTAAATGCTACTAGAATTACATCATCATCATCATCAAGGCATTACAACCGTGGTTAGGTCTTAGCCTGGTTCAGTAAATTTTTCCAGTCGGATCTTCGTTTAATTGTCCCCCTTCCCCCACTAGAATTAAAGAATACAATTAAAATAAAAGATAAATAATAGAAACAATTAAAATAATTACTCTTAACCTCCAACCTCCCAACCACTATCAACAACACCAAACACACAACACCACTTTTCCACATTGCACACGACACGTGTTTCGCCTCAACACGAGGCATCATCAGGTGTAAGTATTTTTGATAATGGTTTGGACGTGGGGAGTTGCTGACAGCTGTTTTTTCGGTACGATTTAGTTTGAGTTCCCCGTAAATCCACTCCTTCCAGTAGAAAACACGCCACTCTGGACATAGGCATCACCCAAGGCGCGCCACCTAGCCCGATCTTCGGCTACACGCATCCAGTCTCTGCCAGCCGCCTTGCGCTCCATCTAGCAGGAGGGCGTCCCACACTACGTTTGCCGATTCGCGGTCTCCAGTCCAGCACTCGTCTACTCTAACGATTGTCGGTTCTCCGACAAACGTGTCCAGTCCATTGCCACTTCAGTCTGCTTACTTGAAGAGCAATGTCGGTGACTCTGGTTGTACGGCGAATTTCGAATTCTGTCCACCAGAGAAACCCCGAACATAGCTCTCTCCATAGCCCTCTGAGCAACTTTGAGCTTGGCAAGGAGACATATATATATATATATATATATATATATATATATATATATATATATATATATATAGTAAGATATTATTACGCATCTCACATGAAATGTATAATACTTATTGTTATTTTTTCTTTCCAGGTAAGCATTTGTTCAATGAATAATTCATTAGGAGCCCTGCACAAAAAGGTAAAATGCTAATCATTTTGTAATACAGTTAACCACCGTTTATCCAAAATGATCGGGACGGCGGCCGCTTCGGATAACGAAAATCTCGGATTAACCGAAGTCCCGTGTTTGCCCCGGTAAACAAGGGGACACCCCGAATTCCGTTGATACCGCGAAATTCGATCGCAAAATGTGCTTAGAATGCTATTGATACTTGCTCGTTACTTTCCTTCGCGCTTCTATCCGGTGTGGGTGTTGGCGTCTTCCACAATTTGTCTCCAATCATCTTTGTTTAGGGGAAAGCGCTTCCAAGTCGTTTTTTTTTTATTTAAGATAGCCAGGTCTTCCTGGATACAGTCCTTCAAACCCTTCCTAGGTCTACCACGCGGTCTTCTCTACTAGGTTGCCCAGTCAGTAATTACTTTAGATGGTCTAAAATCAGCTATACTCTTGGCATGTCCTGATCATTGAAGCCTTTGCGCATTACAAAATCGAACAATGGTCTATCAGGCGGTTCAGTTCGTGGTTTATACGGATTCGGTAAGATATGGCTGCGAATATGTTTTTTAAAGTTGTGAACAAAGAAAAAAAATTCGAAAAAAATTTGTTTGGTTTAAGCGGATACCGGATAAACGCGATTCGGATAAACGAGAGTTGACTGTATTAATATTTTAATCGAGGTGGAGACATGGTACAACGGATCCAATCATTAGAGAACCAAACTGACCGATATAGCTCTAAGTATAAATGCTGAGGTGGAAATGATCAGGTCATGTTATTTGAAGTATCGACAACGATGAATATTCAACATCCTATTGAATATTCTTTGTTAATTCTAGTCATATCAAATATATTGCTAATTTTCTTTAAAATTAGCAATATATTTAATGCACATGAGGATGATGGATGAAAGACGGTTGGTAAAAGAAATGTATTTTGCGGATGTGGATGGAAGGGTAGGTAGAGGAAGACCAATGAAAGCATACCTTTACCGAAGGTTTTACGAAAGGCCAGATCAAGAGTACCCTTAACTGGCGGACTTACATGAAGAGAGTGATGAGTGTGGAAGGAGTGTAGCGTAAGATCATAGTGGATGGAGATCTGTGGTCTCTTCCTATCCTCGCTGAAAAAAGGCGTGATGATTTGTATGTATGTATATATAACGTGTGACGTTCTTTGTGGTACAAATGACGTCATGTCATTTAGAACCACTTACGTGAAATAAATTAAAACATTAAGTACAAAAAGACATTATTTCAATATATATATATATATATATATATATATATATATATATATATATATATATATATATATATATATATATATATATTAGGTGTACAAATAAGTTTCCGCAGTTTTTTATAAAAAATTAGGAATTTATTGTAAAGGAAAAGTACATTACGTTTTATTCAAAGTATTTTCCATCATTTGCCACTACTTTTCCCCATCTTTCTGGCAACATTCGGATACCCCGTCGAAAAAACTCTTCATCTTTTGACGCTATCCACAAATCTACCCAATTTTTGGTGTCTTCATATGATGTGAAGCGCTGCTCAGACAGACCATGTGCCATCGACCGGAACAGGTGATAATCAGAAGGGGCTAAGTCTGGTGAATACGGCGGGTGGGGTAAAACTTCCCAGTTGAGTGTTTCCAAGTATGTTTTTACCGGCGCCGCAACATGTGGACGAGCATTATCGTGTAAAAGAATAATTTTGTTGTGTCTGGAGTAGTAATGGGCGCGTTTTTCCTTAAGTGCCCGACTCAATCTCATCAATTGTGTTCGGTAGAGAGCTCCAGTAATGGTTTCGCTTGGTTTCAGCAATTCATAATACACGACACCAAGCTGATCCCACCAAATACACAGCATGAGTTTTTTTCCATGAATATTCGGCTTAGCTGTCGATGTTGATGGTTCGCCGGGCTTAACCCATGACTTTCTCTTCTTTGGATTATCGTAGTGAATCCATTTTTCGTCACCAGTGACTATACGATGCAAAAAACTCTTTTTTTATTCCTGGCAAGCAGCATTTCACTCATGCATAATCGGCGTTCAACGTCTCTCGGCTTTAGTTCATATGGAACCCAATTTCCTTGTTTTTGAATCATTCCTAACGATTTTAAACGATGTGAAATTGCTTGTTGAGTCACTTGTAGAGTAAGTGCAAGTTCTTTTTGCGTTTGGGACGAATCTTCCTCCAATAGTACTTCTAATTCCATGTCTTCGTACACTTTCGGCCTTCCACTGCGTTCTTTGTCTTTAACGTCAAACTCACCGTTCTTAAACTTTTGAAACCATTCCTGACAACTTCTCTCACTTAAAACAGCTTCACCATATGCTTCTAGAAGCAATCGATGCGCCTCAGCTGCAGATTTTTTCACATTAAAGAAGTAAATCAAAAGTTCCCGCAAATGATGCTTATTCGGAATAAAACTTGACATTTTTGCACGAAAAAAATTACGTGATGCTGATACGGAATCACTAGTACTTTAAGGTTATGGTGTTGCCAGATGACTAAACTTGGGATATTACGTTTTACATCTGACAATTTCTCCATAACCTTCTGGTGGGGCCATCTTTTGACAAACCGCGGAAACTTATTTGTACACTTAATATATATATATATATATATATATATATATATATATATATATATATATATATATATATATATATATATATATATATATATATATATATATATAATCTATTATGATGCTATTTTTATTTTTTCCACTTGACAAGGCGATGGCTGGCAGGAACTGGATGTGTAATCAAAGAGTGGGATAAGTAGAGACCTACGTCCAGCGGTGGACTGACGCAAGCTGATGACGATATACTTAAAAATTATTTTTTTTTAAATCGCACGCTTTAAGCGTCAGCACTTTTTGTGTGTACTATGGGTCGCACTTTAAGTATGGTGAGTAAAATACAAATGAAAAATATTTTTTCCGTATAAATCCGTTTTATATATTTAGAATAGACAAACAAATTATTTTACATGCGGAAAATTTATTTACCACACAGACATATATTTCTTTACCCCAATGCACATAGTAAATCCCCACTTAAAATTCTATAATACAATACCAACTACACATGTGAGCGTCGAACAGAGAGGCGCACCTGAGCAGCTATGGTAATGAGGAAGTCTCATAATAAATAATATGAATAAAATGAGGAAAAATATTTTCGAGTCCACGACGCAGTATAAAGAATATTAAACAAAAATGCAAACCATAAACAATATGGTATAAACAAATAAAAGAGAAACTCGTGAGGATCAGACTCGGCAGTACCTTTTGAATTTGAAATTAGAATGGGAACACAGTTGTCAATATTCTTTACGTTTGAGGGCAATTATTTATAACTATCACGCCTTCAACCATCTTTTGAAATGTAACAAGTCAGCTTGTCACATTACGTCTTGATAAAATGGTGGTTTTATTACCAAAATTTTACTTTAATAGTGGTAGAGCCACGCTGCAGACCAATACTTTTTCAAGAATGTCATAATATTTGTCTGTAGCATGAATGGGCCCGCTCGTTCGGAGAAGTACCACACTCCCGCAGAAAACCGGCGTCTGAGTGGTAGCTCAGCTACCGCGCTGCGTACGGTGAGCAGCGAGAGAGTTCCGGAGGCCTAACGTCCTCCCTCTCCCCCCTCCCATTTCTACTTCCATAAAGGTCATTTTCCTTAAAGGTCAGCAACGTCCGCACTGCCTATGGCACTGCGAATGTCTATGAGCGGCGTTGATTGCTTTCCATCAGGTGACACGCCTGCTCGTTTGCCCTCCTATCCCATAAAAAAAAATATATCACTGATAACAACAAAATTATGAAAATTAAATTAAAACACAAATTCACGGATGAAAGTTGGCGGGAAAATTCCGCTTAATAATATTCATAATTGAATACTGGGACTTACATCAGTGTCGTTATGTTTTTATTTCATTTTCATGATCTTATGTTATTGTCAGTTATATTGTTTAATTGTGGTGATGTATTTCTCCCAACGATTCGACGATGACATTTTGAATGCGTTGTATGTATTTAAAATGTAACTATTAGTATATTATATTTTAAATTTAAATAAAAAAAAACAATCAAAAATACGATACTATTGAAAGTAATGTGGACAGTTAAAACTTTTACTTAGCTAAGATCCGCGACAAGCAAACAATAACAGAAAATTATTAATGTGTATTTTCCTGCTGGATGAAGTAGATTTTAAACCAAAACTTACCGAAAAATGGCCGTCAGCAACTCTCCACCCACCAACCACTATACACAACACCAAACACACACTACCACTTTTTCACCTTGTAAATGACAAGTGTTTCTCGCCTCAACACGAAGCATCTTCAGGTATAGGTAGACTCTATGGAAGACAACCGAAAAGTTAAAAAAATACGTAACACAAAATTACTGAGACAGTCGTTGAACGTCTCTTAATAATATTGGGTTCGATTCACAAAGTGATCAACTGTTCGAACGTCGATAGTGACATCCGATTGCCAGTTACGTCCATCTGCACGCGAGTCCTCCAGCCGTTAAAATTGCAACGCGAAAATTGGAAGTTAGTGACTCTGAGAGGAAATGTCGCAAATTGGATATGCATTCGTTGTTGACGCGCGTTCGTTGAATTTCGCGCGTTTAGCGACACCGAGTTTTTCGTAACGACCTTTTTCACTTCGACACGATGAGAACAGCGATTCACGTTGAACTTATAACTTGAACAAAATAATGATACAACTAATACAAGCATTGAAAGGCGAAATGAAAGCTGGTAATCATGTTAATGGAGCATTGCATTCCTTTACGAAAAGTCAAAATGTGTCTAAAACGGCCCGACTGGCGGTTAATCGGGGACTGCTTGTTCCGATTCTGATATACGGTAGTGAAAGTTGGGTTTGGCTGGAGACTCATGGAGTATTTGTGGGATCATTAGGAATATCATTAGGAAGTATTTGTGGGATAACTTTGAATGATAGAATAAGGAATGAAGTTATAAGAGAGCGATGTGGAGTAAAAGAAGGTGTCGTGACATAAAATAAGAAGGGGATGCGTTGATAGTTTGGGAACGTTAATTCTAATAATATTAAAAGCATTGCTAGTCTTCTTTTAAAAATAAAATCCATAATTCTTGATATCCTTTTCTAAGAAAGCCTCTTCGACTTTCGAAGCTAAGCTGACTTATTTTTAGCATGAAAAAAGTGAACGAAATTATTTTTACCATGAAAAAGTGAACCACTTTATTTTTAGCATGAAAAAAGTGAACTACGTTATTTTTAACACGAATAAGTGAACTAAATTATCTTTAGCATGAAATAGTCAACTAAATTATTTTTAGCATGAAAAATGTGAACTAAATTATTTTTAGCATGAAATAGTCAACTAAATTATTTTTAGCATGAAAAAATTGAACTAAATTATTTTTAATATGAATAAAATGAACTAAATTATTTTTAGCATGAAAAAGTGAACTAAATTATATTTTAGCAATTGAAAGGAGCATTAGGTTTGAAATGTTACTAGCTAACTAAAAAGCTAACTTTTTATTGTACAGCGTTCTCAATTAGAACGGACTAGTTCTGCCACTGACCCTCTGCCCACTGAGGCGTGCTAAAGGAGAGGTCCGCAGCATTGACCTTAAAACCATCGCACTCACGTCATAGCCCCTCACAATTTTCTATCACGTTTCCTCCGGCCCAGGGAGAGCAGGATGCCAGTTTATTGGAACTGTTAACATGCTGTAAAGCAATTACATATAAGCTTTTTATTTGAATTTTGTATTATTGTATATTGTAACAAACCACAAAGTTTTATATTCATCAAAAACTAGCCTCAATTTGTTTATATATGTATACAGTTATTTTTTATATACATATGTATGTATGTACGTAATCATATGAAATGTGGGAATAAATTCTTTGCTACCGACAAAATATCTCATATTTGAGTCCGTTTCCAAAAAATGAGGTCCAATTTTATTTTATGGGATAGGGATAGGGAAAGTATTCAGAGCCCATAAACATCCGCAGTGCAGAAGCGTCGTCGACTTTTAAGGAAAGTATCTTTAAGGAGGGGGGAAGGGTGTTGGGCCTCCGGAACTCAACCGCTCACCGGTCGAAGCGCGGTAGCTGAGCTATCAATCAGACGCCGGTTTTCTGCGGGAGTGTAGTACTTCTCCGGGCGAGCCATTTTTGACATATACAGACAAATAACATGCCATTCTTGACAAAGTACTCGTCTGCAGCGTGGCTCTACCACTACAAAATGTAGTCAAAATCACGACGAAAAAAAAAATACAAGAAAGAGGATTTCTTCTCCGTTCAATGCATTTGCAATGCCCATCGTGTTGCAGATTTCTATGGGCGTTGATTGTCTTCCCTCAAGGCACACACACACACTGGCTTGCTTTATTCCATAAAAAAGGGAAATAGTCGCAACTGACTGTCTCGCCTGATCTTTACCGTATGCTCACGGGCACATGTAAGTGTGAATCGATACCACGTCTCGTTATACGATTTCACCTTCAATACCCCGCGATAAGGTGTTTCACATCAAAAAATATAAAAAACAAACCAAGCAGTAAGTCAAGATTCGATGGTTATATATCCATATCGAGATAAATATTTGTATTATCAGCGTTATAGTGGCGACAATCCACTGCCGGGAATAGGCAATCCTTAAGGCGTACACCACTAGGACTGTATTTCGACTACACACATCCATTGTCTATCAGCCGCCCCGTATAGATAGATAGTCACATCTCTCACCGTGTTTGTTTACATGCATCTCCGCTCCAACGTTCATCCACTTTAACGGTAGTCGGCTTCGACAAACGTGACCACTCAATATTTGTTACACAAATACATATATTTATTCTCTCTTGTTTGTCTTTCCCTGTCGTTTGCGTCCAGAGGGACTCCTATAGCCATGACTGTAAAGTTCAATCTTTTTTAATGGATGCGAAGGCGAACGAGCAGGCGTATGACCTGACGGAAAGCAATCAACGCCGACCATAGTCATCCCCAGTGCCATAGGCGGCGCGGAAGCGTTGCCGACCTTTAAGGAAAGTGTTATTATGGGAGTGGGATGGGGAGGGGAAGGGTTTATGCCTCCTAAACTCAGCCGTTTACCGTACGAAGCGCGGTAGCTAAGCGCGCGGTGGTTCTTATGGTAAATTTTGACTAGTAAGGTGAGTGTAGTAAGATCTTAATAGTGCAAGCTTCAGAGAGCAATGAAAACGCATCAGCGAATTTCCCTAATCGTTAATTGTAAATACCAACACGGCCTAATTTCATCAGTACATCAACATATTTCTTTTTTTATGGAGAAGGAAGTTGGGCCTCCGGAACTCGGCCACTCACCGTATTAAGTGCGCTAGCTAAGATACAAAGTGTGCTACTTCCCCGGGCTAGTCGGCCCATTCATTTACAGACAAATATTATGCCATTCTTGACAAAGTATTCGTCTGCAGCTTGGCTCTACCACTATATAAAACTATTTTTTTGTTTTTTTTTTTTTTTAATAAACAAATGAAATAAAAATAAATTTAGTCGCACTTTTCTTGTACGGTGTAAGTATAGAACCAATAAATGCGAAGCGGTAGGAGAATTCAAGCTCTGTTAAAAAAAATTTCAAGGATTGTAAGGCAAAAAAAACAGGCATATCACAAGACGGTAAGCAACCAACGCCGCCATAGTCATTCAGAGTGTCATAGGCGTTGCATAAACGTTGCCGAACTTTGAGAAAAATGTACGGTTGTTTTTTGAAGGTTCCAATGTCGTATCCGTTCGGAAAGACCGCTGGAGGTAGCTGGTTGGAAAGGAGTTTCTAGAAAATAGCACTCTATTGAATCGTCACTATACAGATGAATAGTGGGGATGAAACATTTTCGATTCTCAGTTGGGCGATAGTGGAATTTAGCGGTCGGAATTATCCCGAACAATTCCTTGGAGCACTCCTCATAGTAAAATCGATAAAAGGTGCTAAGAAATGAGTCATCTCTGCGCAGTTCTAAATAATCAAACAACCGTCGGTTGAGATCTTGATCATCGACAGTATTTATAGCACGACGTTGTATGCGATTACGTGGAAAAGGCTGATGAGAGATCTGAGCTGCCCCGGTGCAAATATGTGAACAGTATTCCACGTGCGGCCTGACTTGTGCCTTGTGAAGTTGGAGGCGATGAGACGGCGTGAAACGCTGTCTCGCTCTACCGAGTACACCTTGTTTGTCAGGTACAGGAGATATTGGACGTCACACGACATGAATAATGCATAGTGCAAAGCCATTACATTTTCCCGAACGCGACTCGTGTTGATAAATCTATTGTTGAAAACTAGGTATTAGAACAGCGCACATGCCGTGTACCACAATATTCACACACGTCGTATATATATATATATAGCTATATATATATATATATATATATACATATATATATATATATATATATATATATATATATATATATATATATATATATATATATATATATATATATATATATATATATCTAAATACCTGGATTCGTGTATATCAGTATGAACCCTGAACATTTAAAATTCATAATTGCAGGCAGGTGACGCCAGTATTCGGCTTGTAGGTCTTTCTTCAGAGCAGGACAACGTCTACCCGCTTATATTATATATACATATATAGATATAGATATGGTAAATATTTTTTTATGGCATAGGAAGGCAAACGAGAAGGCCTGTCACCCGATGGAAAGCAACCAACGCCGCCCATAGACATCCGCAACGACACAGCCACGCAACAGGCAGTGCGGAAGCGTTGCCGACCTTAAAGGAAAGTGAAATTATGGGAATGGAAATCGGAGGGGGAGTGGGTGTGGGAGTGGGAAACAGGGGAGGAGTGGGAAGGGGAGGGTGTTGGGCCTCCGGAACTCAGACCGCTCACCGTACGAAGCGCGGTAGCTAACCTACCACTCAGAGGCTGGTTTTCTTCAATTTTATTTATATATGTTATCTGCGATTTGCGGATGCTATGTGTACACACGTATGCTGATTAACCAGTTCCTTATTCCATTATAGTGCGTCGGGGAATGCAACATATTATATTTGTGTTGGCGTTTCAACTGCGTACAATGCAGTCCGTATTTACACGATTTCTGTTGAGAAAGGTCGCGGATTGTATGAATTGCATAGCTTGCTTACAACGATAAGTTGATTTCGTTCATTTTTACCTAAACGACTAGTAGCTAAATAAGCGAAAAATGCGTGACGGTCAACAAGTAGACTAAAAATTTTTTAAAAAATAAAAATCACTCTTCTCTTCTTCCTAAAATTTATTGAATTTTATTTATATCCTTTTTATATTTATATTTGAAAACCGGCCATCGAACACCATATACAGGATGTCCCAGAACTCAACGTCAAGCCGAAACGGGGTGACAGGATTGATTGTAACCATTATGTGAAAAAACCTATCTGAAGATCTTAAAATTAAAAACCTACCAAGAGCTTGTGCGAATAAAAAACATTTTAACTGAGTAAAATGGGTTAGCAAAAATCGGGCTACTTGAGGTTTTTATTTTTTTGGTATGAAACTAACAAGTATTGTACCATTTTACAATCCTGATTAAATGCGCCAACTTTTAATGGCACTTGTCAAGGCACTCTAGTAATTTTTTTTAAAGGAGGGCCTTTCAAAGTTGACAAATATTGAAAATTTTAAATTCATAGTTTAACAAATAGTCTTAATTCTAGGAAACTTGGGGCAATTGTGTCATTATCTTTACTGTGATTCTAGAAATGTTATTTAGGGTTACGGTTCTAAACTTTAAATGGACAAAAATAATAAAAAATTAACCACAATAACCGAAAAATGGTTACAGTTTAACCAAATTTCTAGGTTTTTCTCAAATCCCCATACTTTTCAAACTGAATGGGATAGATTTTTTCTGATTTTTCTCATGATGGTTACAATCAATCCTGTCACCCCGTTCCGGCTTGACGTTGATTTCTGGGACACCCTGCATATGGAAATCTAATCCAAATTCGTATTAGGGCATATCTAATACACTCTCCCTTCAGTTGTTAGCAATTAAAAGTTGTGCATAAACTGTATTACACCGTGGCAATTAAAACTTGTGTATAACTATGCTCCTCCGGTCTGGATCAAATTAACATCTCTGTGAATGGTCGCCCACCGTTCTATGCCGTGTTTTTGTATGGTGGGCGTAGATACACATGTACTCGATGTTAATACATGTTTACCCGCAAATATGTACCGCTTCAATTATTTTTTTTGAGCAATGACTTACACCCAACTTTTTTTTTCACGGCCTTTTTTTACACGATTTCGAAACAACTCTGTTCACCAAATAAGACACTATAAAAATTTATTGATCTATTTATGTAAACACGCGTGTATATATTGTTGTTTGGTGCATCGCGTTTTTTTTCAAAATAGTGTAAAAAAGACACTAATATAATGCGATTATGTATAATTATACTGTGGTTATATAATTATAAATCAATGATTGTAGATTATCCGCCGTCTTAAATGAAATTACAATTACAGCACGTGACGTTGTTTGTGGTTCGGACGACGTCACGCGATCTTAGGTGGCATGATCTAGCGTTTTTACGCGACATTTTTACAACTTTGAATAGGGGAGAGCGGGGCTAAAAGTTCCCGGGGTGGTTTTTTTTAAAGAAATTGAGGTTATCTATAACACGGAACTTTTAGCCCCGCTCTCCCCTACATGAAAGCTGTCACGATCAATTTTTAAACGCTTCCCGAAAGCTTTTCCAATTCCCTATTGTCTATGAGCGGCGTTTGATTGCATTCCGTCAGGCGGCAGCCTCATTCTCTTTATGCCGTAAAAAAATAAAACAACTGCCAGGCACGCCTTTGACAACGATAGTACAAAAGAGATTAACGCCACTTCAGTAGCGTTGCCGGTATTCGTCCGTAGATATGCTTCGCTTCAGCGCGACAACTCAATTACCACCTTTGGTGCGATCCGACCTTTCTCGATTTGGTGCTTAGCACGTATGAATCGGTCAACCTTGACCCGAGTTATGAATTTTTATATAAATTTAACAGTTAAATTTCATACTTTATTTTTTTTTATATATATTCACGCCTTTCCCCCGCAGGGGTTGGCAGAGACCACGATCTCCATCCGCTGCCATTCATCACAGCGAAACGGCTCGTGATTGGTCGCTTTTCGCCCTCGTGAGAATCAGAGGGCGAAAAGCGACCAATGACGAGCCGAGACATATACTATAATTACTAGGAATGTCATGAAATATAATATAATATATTATTTCCAAATTTTCCCGATTTATATAAAAATTAAAAGAATACATGGATATCTATTTGTAATGGTTAAAAATCTATTTGCAATGAATAATAATCAATTTTTAATGGATAATAATGTATTTTTACTGGAAATTGTGTATTTGTAATGGATAATAATGTATTTGTAATGGATAATAATATATTTATAATGGATAATAATCAATTTGTAATGGATAATGATTTATTTGCAATGGATAATTTACATACATTCACAACAAATTACCTACTAAAGGACATCATAAATTTCTATCAAGATGAGAGGATCTTCCCATAGTCGCCACGCCGGACAAGCGAATGGTTGTTGTAATTTAACAATTTACATATACAATTTCCGCAAAAATCTTCGATTTTGAAACGCTCTTAGGACAGCTTAGCTGAATCATTTGATTTAACTTAATCCTCAACCGCGTCAACGTTGTAGGAAGTAAATAAACCTCGCTAAAGTTTCCCAATAAAAATTTTTATTGAACAGATTAGAGAGGAAAAACATTTTTTCTAGATCAATCGGTTTATAATCTAATATTTCTTACCGCCTCTGAGCTGCGGTGCCATTTTTAGTATGCATCGAAAATTCTTCTTTTTTACGCTTATCTCGGATGCAGCTGTGATAACAAAGCATTTTTGATTCTGGCTTCACAATACGGATTGCGGACTTTTTTTTATTGTCGAGATTCGTTGGATCATACCACACGGACTGTCGAGGAAGGGAGCGTCTGTAAACTGAGAGCACTTAACAATGATCTATTTCAAACGTTTTTGTAAATAACACAATGCTTTTTGTTACTCAGTTTTAAAACTCTTGCCAAAATGGTTATACACACACACCACATACAGATATATAACAAACACTTTTTATAACTTTAAATTTTTCAAATACTAATTGAATTGTGTTGCGCTGTAAAGAGAGGAATTTAGTTAACATATCTTTTAAGTCTACATACAATGAAACCTGGATATCTGTTAAGTGGATAAGTGATTTTTATACGCCCTAAAATTATTTTTTTTAAATGAAAAATGTTGTATTTCTTTTTAAATAAAAACTGTAACTGACACACGCAAAGTGCGAACGCGTTGCCGGCCTTTGAGAAAAGTGTAGGCTTATTTTTTGAAGGTTCCAATGTCGTATCGGTTCGGAAAGACCGCCGAGGGTAGCTGGTTCAACAGAGTAGTGGTGCGTGGAAAGAATTCTCTGAAAAAACGCACCGTACTCGATCGCCTCTCATCCAGATGGTGGGGTTGAAAGTTTGGATTGTGGCTAGTTGTGCGGTAGTCAGATCAACGGCCGGAATTATCCCGAACAATTCCTCGGAGCAATCCCCATTGTAGAAACGATAAAAGATGCTGATAGATAAGATATTCTTCCGCAGTTCCGAAACGTAACATAAAAATGTCTATAATATCATAAAAACTAAAATAATAACAAGAAGATAAAGGATTCGTTCCGTTTAAAATGCGATTTAATTTTCAGAAACTAAAAACCCATTAACTGGAACGTACTAATATTACTTGAGACTAAACTCTTTGATGAAAATTCTCATTATAAGTGTGGCAATATAATATATTAGGTTAATTACACTAAGAAAATGTTTAGCGCTATATTTCGCACTTTTGACCGCTTAAGCTTTAATTTAAGCGTTTTACTGCTTTTCTATTTCGGAGTAAAATTGACTTATTATAAAGAATACACTAACATACAGAGTGGTAGAGCTACGCCGCAGACGAGTAATTTGTCAAGAATGACATATCGTTTGCCTGAATGGGCCGGCTCGCCCGGGAAAGTACCACTCTCCCGCAGAAAACCGGCGTCTGAGTGGTAGCTTAGCTAGCGCACTTAATACGGTGAGCGGCCGAGTTCCGGAGGCCCAACTTCCTTCCCCTTCTTTCCCCTACCATAACGACCTTTCCTTAAAGACCGGCAACATGTTTGACAACATGTGATGTTTATGGGCGGCGTTGATTGCTTTCCATCAAATCGGTCTGCTCGTTTGCCACCCCATCCCATAAAAAAAAAGAAATATGTTGACGTACTGGTGTAATTAGGCCGTGTTGATATTTACAATTAACGATTAGATGAAATTTTCTGATACGTTTTCATTGCTTTCTGAAACTTGCACTATTAAGGTCTTATTACACTCACCTTACTAATCAAAATTTTCCATAAGAGCCAAAAAAATTAGTATTTCTGAAAAAAAAAATTATCTGATCAGTTTCAACTGCTCACAACATTTTCTATTGGCCATAGAGCTGTGAGACTCAGACCATTCGATGCAGTGTTTTTTTCTGATACACACAAATTTATACTTTGCTAGCCTTTACGTGTATTTGACACTTGAAGGTCCTCTAGGTTATTCTTGCAATTTGCTGAACAGATTTTTTAGTTTAAAACCGATTTTTACGATTTTTTAACGATCGGAACCTTAAGACATCGCGACCGTGTTCACGGTGGCGGTGTCTTAAGATACGTAAACCTATAGAAATTACGATAAGACGGCTCTAAAGTCTTCAACCAGTGCGTCCTACCCGTACTCTCTTACGGTGCCGAAACGTGGACACTGACAGTCCGTCTCTTCGATAAGCTGAAAGTCGCTACGGAGAGGGCCATGCTCGGGGTTTCTCTGTTGGATAGAATTCGAAATGAAGAAATTCTCCGGAGAACCAGAGTCACCGACATAGCTCTTCAAGTTAGCAGACTGAAGTGGCAATGGGCTGGACACGTTTGTCAGAGAACCGACAATTGTTTGAGTAGAAGAGTGCTGGAGTGGAGACCGCGAGTCGGCAAACGTAGTGTGGGACGCCCCCCTGCTAGATGGAGCGACGATCTGCGCAAGGCGGCTGGCAGAAACTGGATGCGTGTAGCCTAAGATCGGGCTAAGTGGCGCGCCTTGAGTGATGCTTATGACCAGCAGTGGACTACCTACTGATATTGAATATTGACCATAATGTAAACATTGTGCCAACTAATCATTGTGCCAAACGGCCGTCAAATTACGCCAGTGAACGCATGTTGACGTGTCATGTCACTACATCAAACCACTACACTCAAAATGTTTATAAAATATACACACACAGTACGCCCGTTTATTATTACTCACGTGTTGTTTGCGTGTCGAGAAGGATATACAAATGTTTTTTCCTCGTACAAAAAACTTTGCGTACAGAGTTTAAATTTAAAAAAAAAAAACAACGTTTGTTCCACGACGTTATTTTTTAATATTTTGTATTTATTAAAACCGTCCCGGGATCGGGCTCCCCCGGGTACTATGGTGCCTTACCTCAGCATGCGGGGGCTCTGCTGGGGCTGACCTCCGTCCTCTCTTGCGGCTCGTGATATTCTCTAAGACGAATTTAATATTCCTACTTTGTTGAAAATGATGGCGACGTGGTTCGCCACCCGTCACGTCTTGATTCTCACGAGGGTGAGAAGCGGCTAATGGAGAGCCGTCTCGCTGCGGTCAGTGGTAGCGGATGGAGCTCTGTGGTCTCTGCCACCCCTGCTGGGGATAGGCGTTAATATTTAAATAAAAAAAAAATTAAAACACATACATACATATCGACACGCCTGTCTCCCGCAGGGGCAGGCGTGACGATATGTAGCTACATATGTGTATAGACAAATCTCCAACCGCTATGATCTCGGCACACCTTCTCTGCTTCCTCCACACTCATCCATCTTTTTATCCCTTCTTCCTCTCACGTTGATCGTAGCGAAACAGCTCTCCATTGGTCGCTTCTCGCCCTCGTGGGAATCAGGGCGTGATGGGTGGCGGACCACGTCGCCGCCATTTTCAACAAATTAAAAGTTAATTAAAAATTACTCAATAATATGTATCAACGTTGAGATCGAACTGTTCAAAACGGACACGTGTCGATTGAGCGTAAAAAAAGAAGCTGCTGGTGCGGTTGGTACACCGACACGTGTCCACGTGACACTGATTGGTTCGCGTGACTGTAATCATTTCAAATTTCATCATCGTCAAGGCATTACAGCCGCGGGTGGGCCTTAACCTGTTAAAGTATTTTATATACAGTCGGATCTTAGTTTCTCTCTCCAGCCCCTCACACCGATATCCTTTAAGTCTTTATATATATATATATATATATATATATATATATATATATATATATATATATATATATATATACATATATATATATATATATATATATACATACATATATATATATATATATATATATATATATATATATATATATATATATATATATATATATATATGTATATGATAAAAATTGCTTTCATTATATTGTAAATTTTGTCATTAACCATCTAGCCGTGGGCTTGTTTCTAACTAAATTCGCTAAGATGAGTTCACCGGATACCTTGCTTGGTGGCAACTATGGTTGACAATATTTTGGCCCTACTTTAATTTCTGGATTCCGCGGTCGCAACAATCCATGTCTCGGATTTTTCTGGATCACAACGATTTATAAAAATTAAAATTTATGGACGGAAATTACTTTAGATAAAAAAAGTTTTGTTGAGGAAGGAAGAGAAGTCCAGATACTTGGACAAAAATGGAGTTGGATATGGCATACTCTTTGGCGCAACGCCAGTCATATCCCCAAAGCCCTCGAATGGAATCCGCAGTAGAAAAGAAAATGTGGGCGTATAAAACACACTTGGCGGCGTACTGCGACGGCCGAAGTGCAGAAGATGGGCCTACCCTGGAGCGAAGTAAACCTGGCTTCCGACAGGTCGAGATGGAAATAAGGCGTTTCTGCCCTATGGACTTTTACTGTGTACACTCAGGACTCAGAGAGATGAAGCGTTCCACTAGATAACTAAGAATGTGTCCATTAACTACTTCTCTTGTAGTCTCTATAAGATAACCATGTTCCTATGTTCTTTAAACTATATACATAAGCTACAAATGTGTTCATTTTTTACACTAATGCGTGGGCACCCTGTGTAACCGCAATCCAGAGGAGGCAGGTGTGGGAGGAGGGAGATCTACTCCGCGGTGCTTAACTGAATCAATCGTATTCGTCGTAAAAATGAATGTTTCCCGTCGCATAAACTCATTTTATTTGATTAAAAAAGATTTGGATATGCCTTTCGTTTCCATATTCGATGAGGCTTATCTTCATCATAAGCCTCATTGAATACGGAATCTAATTAATTATTTTTGCTTTTAAGAATAAGCTTATTTTACGTAACGAAGCAAAGTTGCGGGCAATTTTTTTTTATGGGACAGATAGGCAAACGAGCAAGCGTATCACTTGATGGAAAGCAATTAACGCCACCCATACATCTGCAACACCAGAGGCGTCACATTAGTGTTGTCAGGGTTTAGGATATCAGTAGGCTTATTCTATGAAGGTTTCAATGGCTTATCAATTCCGTTCCATAGCGGTGGTGGTGCGTGGAATGAGGTTTCGAGAAAAACACACCGTACTGGATCGTACACTCATCCAGATGTTGGGGGTGGAACTTTTCCTGTCGTCGAGTTGTACGACACTAGAATTCAGCGATAAGAATTATTCCGAACAATCTCGGAGTACACACTCCTCATGATAAAAACGATAAAAGTCTGTCAGTCGGTGCGTGTCACCTGATTGAGAGGCAGAGGTCCTATATTGTCCAAAATCTTCCACGTGCGGGGTTTTTTCCGTCAGGTAAATCTCTTGCTCGTTAGCCTACCTTTATTTTCATATCGATTTATCTTCAGGTATATTTAGATTATATCTTCAGATAAAGCGATCCTCTTCATACACTGAACGTGTATTACTTCCACGACACACAACGCAGTTCAAAAGATAACGAAGCTAAAAGAGCACGGTCCATTTCCAGTTAGTATCTGGTGAATACTATATTTTGTAGGTCAGCCAACTACGACCGAAGCCAAAGGGAATGCGATTCCTTCCTGCGACGCCCCTCCAAGCGTGCTTTCCGGCCGCCTTTGAACAATGATCGGCACCAGATGTGCGTTCCTTTTTATTTTTACTTTGTTGCAGTCAGATTGAGGGATTTATTACTTGCTAGTACATTTACCGACATGCATTGTAGCAAATAGTACAAATGGGACAAAATATATTATACATTTCTTAAAGGCCGGCAGCGCTTCCGCACGGGAACAAATTGAAACAGCTTCGTTCGACCAACTTGCCTTTCGCCAGCGACTTTTCTCATCATGATCATTTGCAGCAACTTGTACGTACCTGTCATGTCACTACACATGTCATGAGCAGGCGTATCACCTGATGGAAAGCAATCAACGTCGCCCATAGACTTTCTCAGCCATAGGCAGTGCAGCAGCATTGCCGACCTTAAGGAAAGTATCATTATGGGAGTGGAAATGGAGGGAGGAGGGGTTGATGGGGCAGAGGGAACTCGGTTGCTCACCGTACGAAGCGCGGTAGGCAAGCTACCACTCAGACGCTGGTTTTCTGCGGGAGTGTGGTAGGTACTTCCCCGGGCGAGCCGGCCCATTCACGCTACAGACAAATATTATTCCATTCTTGACAAAGTGTTCGTCTGCAGTGTGGCTCTACCACGCTGAAAATCTAGTATACAAGTCTCATGATTTGGTAAGCAACTTTTCTACCTTTCACTGTCTGCAAAAGTTCACGTTTTTGCTTCATTTGTCGGAGAACCACATAATATTGCCTACAGAAACGAATAATTTCATCATGAAAAAACAACTGTAAAAATATAATCGTTATGTATTGACGCGCAACTTTATCCTTAAATCCTTAGTTGATGAAAGCTATTGTGTAATGTGGGCCGCGCAGCCAATTGTCAACTGGACAGTCTTCCCAACTCCCAAAAAATTATTCTCCCTAAAGCTTCAACTAAAAACCCCTAAAATCCCTACAATTACTGTGAAATTCCCCTTAAAAAACATTATTATAAATAAATATTTTTAATAAAATAAAGAATTAAATATTATTACATTAATTACATAATCATTTATAAATAATTAATAAATAATCAAATTAATAATAAATTAAAAATAATAAATATCATTCAGTAATATTTTTCACTAAGCCCCATTTCAAAAATAAATGTGATTCGCTAGATTTAGTTAATCCCGGGCCTATAACATATCATCTTTATTTTTTTGATTTTTTTAATTTAAAAAAAATTATATTAATTCGATATTCGAAGTTGAAAAAAAATCTCTAACAATATACCACCCTTAAAAAAATCCCATTCGAATTTTTTAAACCCTAAATTTGGGTGGAAACCCCCTAAGTTGATAACCCTGTTGAACTGGATCACCCTCTGAATTGTTATACGCCAGGGTTACGCTGCCTGCTACCCACGACATCCACATTTACCTCCAAGGCTCGCACACAGATGTGCGTTTCGGATGAAAATGGACTGTATTGTGATCGCACCAAGGCCGCAAATCGGCAATCGTTAGTCGAGTGCGCAGTCCAATATTATCCTGACGCAGGGTCTGATTCTTATATCCGTGCTTAGCGACAATGTGAGCGTATCTATATTTAGAAACGCGGAAGGCAATCGCTGGCGTTGTCGTTGCTCACGACTTATTGTTGTTGCAAAGTAAACTCACATTTTGTTGTTAACGGCAATATACCCGCCACTCGGGTGTTGTTTCATACGTGGTTAAATACGTTTCGTTTGTAAATGCTTCCCTTCTGTGTCCCCGTTTTAGAACAAGTGCTCCCCGAACACGTGTTCGTTATATTTGAATCGATCGATGCAGATGATTAATGGATTCGGGAGTTACTTTGCGGAAATCCATTACTGTGTGGACAGTTAGAACTTTTACTTAGCCAAGATTTACGACAAGCAAACAACAATAGATAAATAAATACCGTGTGTTTTCTTGCTGGATGAAGTGGAATTTACGGGGAACTTAAACTAAATCTTACCGAAAAACGGCCGTCGGCAACTCTACACCTACCAACCACTGTACACAACACCAAACACACACAACCACTTTTCCACCAAAACGACACGTGTTTCGCCTCAACACGAGGCATCATCAGGTATAGTAGCCAACGGAAGACAACCGTTAAGTTAACTAACATTAAGTTTTTCTATTGTTGTTTGCTTGTCGCGGATCTTAGCTAATTAAAAAGTTCTAATTGTCCACATATCAATCGATGCAGTTTAGAACATTTTAGTTTCGACCGAGATTTGAACACAGTACCCTCGTCTCACAGAATAGCCTCTAATCACTGAGCTGCGGGGACATTATGTTGTAATTTCATTATAATATATAATAATATAATCCATACAAAGAAACACACAGGGACATCACTTTTATCGTTTTATCGTGAACATTATAGATTACTAGGCGCTATTGAAAGATACAACTAATTGTTGGAATGTTGATCCACTTTGATATCAAATCTGGGACCGTTTCTATAACGTCAATACGCCAGACGTGGATATGTATTTTTCCTATTCAGAACGAATCGACAATATATCGGACAGATTAAAATATTTTTCTTTTATGAAAACGATAGGCAAATGCTCATTGGGGAGTGCTTGCCGGCTGTGGTGTACGATAGTGAAAGACGAGAGATAGTGATAGAAGAGTCATAAAAGCAGACTTAATACGGTGGAAATGAGAGAATTAAGGAGTATGTGCGGGGTAACTTCGAATGGTAGGATAAGAAATGTAGATATAATAGAACGATGTATAGTAAAAGATGTCGTGAAAACTTAAAAATGGGATGCTTAGATGGTTTTGGCACACAGAGAGGAACGGATGAAAGACTACTGGTAAAAGAAATTTATGTTGCGGATGTGGATGGGAGTGTCGGTAGGGAAAGACCAAGGAAAACATACCTTGCCACGCTATAGACGAATGCTTAGTCAAGAATGGCATAATATTTATCTGTAGCATAA
This sequence comes from Baronia brevicornis, assembly GCA_031353405.1. Lineage (NCBI taxonomy): Eukaryota > Metazoa > Arthropoda > Insecta > Lepidoptera > Papilionidae > Baronia > Baronia brevicornis. Next base: position 376,249 of record JASFAT010003225.1, on the reverse strand, counting down.
ATGGGCCGGCTCACCTGGGGAATAAGCACACTCCCGCAGAATGGCGGCGGCTTAGTGGTAGCTTAGACATCGCGCTTCGTACGGTGAGCGGCTGAGTTCCGGAGGCCCAACGGTACACGTTATACCATAAATACCGGACAAGCGGCCAGCCAAAGATATATTAATAAGCCCTTATTATCAATTTTCTTACATTTATTTTTCTTTACAGGTAAGCGAGTTTTTAATAGAAAAACATATGAATGAAAGCAGTGACCTAGCGGTGGTAAGTATATATATGTATATATATTTTTAATTTATCCGTCTATCAGGCTTCTTTCAGGCTGGGCGCAGTTTTTTGAGGGTTGTATTTTTTTCGAAGAACAATTTATTATTTTCATAAACATCCTAGTTTATGGGGTGATCAATTGTTATCAACTACATTACCATTGGATGTTCCGTCAATATTTGACACGTGTGAAAAGTTACATAACACATGAATACATGCATACATACATACATACATACATACATACATACATACATACATACATACGTCACGCCTGTTTCCCGCAGGGGTAGGCAGAGATCACATGTTTCCATCTGCTACGCTCCGGCGTACTTTCCTTGCTTCTTCGACACTCATGCAAGCCCGTCGGTATTTACTACTTCTGGATTTGGATATAACGCTTATTTGTAGAGATATATGTACGCTGGAGACACATGATCGAGGATGAATTGGGCAATCTTCAAGTCTGCAACTGGCAGGAGGTAGCGCAGGACTTGGCACTGTGGCGTAAGATCTGTTCGGAGGCCAAGATCCATTTTGGGTCACTGCGCCAACAATTATAAACGATCTGATATAAAAAAAATCAATCATAGTGCACGTTTTTTCAAACCTAATCGGAATGACAAAGGTAAGAAAGACCCAGTTGTGGCACACGGAAAATCGCGCCATTAAAAAGAGCTCACCCTCCGGTCAATGTCCGGTCGGTCGCCTCGGTTATCTTACTGGAGCAATAGAGTAAACGCCAATAGAGACGAGCTTCAAGTTTTACAACTGCGCGAGAAATTGCACAAAACCTTGACTAGTGGCGCGTTTTCGTATCGGATGCTAAAATACTTTGGGAGCACATAAAGTCGCAAGCGTGCCGAGCGTCCCGGGATCGGGCTCCACCGGGTACTATGGTGCCTTACCTCAGCATGCGGGGCTCTGCTGGGGCTGGCCTCCATCCTCCCTTGCGGCTCGTGGGATTCACTTTAACGAATAATTCGTTAAAAAATGACGGCGACGTGGTTCGCCACCCGTCACGTCCTGATTCTGATACTATACCTGAAGGTGAGACGAGCTTTAAGTTCCTGATTGCATACTTAATTTTTTTTTTTAAATATTTTATCTCGGTAGTTTCTAAAATTTTTAGCTAACTAGTTAATTCTAGCTAAATCAGCAACTGAATTATCTTTACACGAACAAAGCAATGAACGTATAATGCCATACAAAATTGTTACTCAACCTACTTTTTTAAATAGGCCATAGCTCTGTTTGTAGGCATAGCCTTTAGTCTTTAGTGCAGTACCTAGCGCCATTTACATCCTGTTCTTTTTCTGTTGCGTACACTCACGCTTTCATGTAGGAAAGTTAAAGTAATACAATATTATAAAAGTGGCGGATGGATAATTTGACAGAGGGTACCCCAATGATCTACCGTAATGAATTCGCTTTTAAGTAATATTACATATATTGATTTATGTAGCACAACATGTGGACTTAATGCTATTGGACATTGTCTACCACTTAACCTACTGGCTAAACTGAGAAAATTGGTTTGGAGGTGGTGCACCTTTTACTAAAAAAAATTAAATACTAATCACATCAAAGTTCTGTTCACAAACATGAGAGTGTTGCTAGATGCATGATATAAACTCACGAGAGAAAAAAATTGACAAAAAGAAATATTCATCTTTCACCTAGCAATACTCTCATGTTTATGAATAGGACTTATACATATTATATATGGGCTCAGTAGTGGACTAACCCACTTTTGGAGTCAAAGTTCGACATCGATTCGCACGTCTGAACAAATATTAACGTGGCCTACATGTACATGTATTGTACGAACATATAAAAGACCGACGACCTCACTAAGCCTAAGTGCCGAAGTTGCTGCCGTCGGGATAAATAAACATATATTTGAGCTACTGAGTTTCCACCACATTTTGCCTTAGATAAGGAATGCGTTAAGGTCTACCCCACCAAAAAGCGTGCGCAGCTGTGGGACATATACGGGCTGAACCCTGAAATTACATGAGTTTACACGTTTCTCACAAAAATCAAACCCTCCATCGTATCTTATCGTCTCGCACTTTTCACCCTCGATTGCAAACCATATATCGAAACTTCCAGTTTCACGGTCATTTGGATAATAAGGCTTAGTTGCCTTTTAAAAATATTAGGTTGGTTCTAAGTGTGTTCAACAAAGTGAGATGACAGTATAATATTTCGCCTTAGCCAATCGCGTCAAATTGTATAACACAAATCCATCCGACGATTAATTTTCTTTAATGTTTTGTACATCGGATAAATCACATTCCACTCGTAAGGAAGTGTTAAATTGTAGACTGTTGACATCGGATATAACAAAAAAAAACAAAATGATTAAACTTCTTTATTCGATCAATTCAGTCAATAGTAAAAATAAAACTAGCTAATGAGCTATAATTCGATTAAAACGTATCGATTACAAAAAACGTATCGACACTTTTCGTTCTCTGTGTTACACATAGTATTACCAATCCTACAGTTTTTAATTGTACAGCTATTGTTTGATAGAAATCATTCCAGTTTTTATTTAAGGCCTCTAAAACTACAATTTATTTACTCTCTCTCTCTCTCACACACACACATATTACATTGAATAAATAATAAGAAAGAATTATGTATTTTATTTTTGCAGAAAAGAATTGTGTATTTAAAAATTGCAGATTAAACAAAGATTTCCTTTTCAATTTCAATTAAAAAAACATCTAATCCTGATGTTTTTTTTTGACAGATGCCAAAGTAACAAACTATTCTAAGTCTTGATTTGCACAATAAAAACTTTTATTTTTGAAATGAATTGTATAACTTACATAATATTTGTCCGAAAAATGTTACGGAATTAGAGAACTTTGAGCAATACGAAATTATTTTATGAAAACTGAAACGACCAATGTAGAACATTTTGAGATGTATATTTTTTATTGAAATAAGGCGATGATTTAATAAATAAATATTAACATTGTTATCTAAGGTGAATTACAGAAGAATAAAAGGTACTTTGCAGACAACTCCAAAATTAAAAAAAAAATAAGTAAGTTTATAAAGGAATCATGAACATATATAATATTAATTAAAGTATATAAAAGTGTACTATTTTAAGAAAAATCACTAAATTCATTATTACTTAGTCTCAATAATCAAACATTAGTTTGAGGCAACAAACATTTACTAACTGAACAAGGCATTACAGCCGCGGGTGGGCCTTAGCTTTGTTCAGTAAATTTTTCCAGTCGGATCTTAGTTTGGCTTTTTTTCTCCAGCCCCTCATATTGATTGCCTTTAAGTCGTCCTCGACTCCATCTAGCCAGGACTCATCTGTATTAGATAAACTTATTTGTTATTTGTTCTAAAATCAGAAATTTAAATTTATAGTCAACTAACAATTTTCAGGACAGGACAACGTCTTCTGTCCTGTCCTGAAAATAAAAAATCTAGAACCCGATTGCGGCACCATCTACCGGGTCCAACTGTCAATTTAAACCAAACCGGGACTCACTCAAATATACAAAAAAAGTCATCAAAATCGATCCAGGCGTTCAGAAGGAATTCAGTAACAAACACACGTACAGAAAAATATATATAAATACAGATTAAGCGGATATTAAAAGTTTTATTTATGTTTTGTTGTAATGTATATTTGCTTTTTCAAATAAATTACATAAATACATTTTATTAACTTAATACTTTTAAATAGTACAAAACAAATAAAACTGTAGATTTTCTTTTGTTATCATTTAAAATTCAAACGTGTACGAAGTTTTTCTCTATGATTGAGTTGGCAATACTGTTTAATACAACATTTATTTGTAATATGTGATTTTTTTCCTTTTCTATGGCGTCTTATGTTGTAGGTACGTTAATATTTTAGTGTTTTATTAATATACAATTATATTCTATTTCAAAACGTAAAAAAAAAATATTTTATTCTATGAATAAATAAAAGAATTTTGAACATGCAAATTTAATGTTTAAATGTGATGAACCTTTGATTAGGTTAGAAATGTATATTAATTTTTATTATCACGTTAGCATCCTTTTAAATGATTAAATTTAATATTACAGAATAAAATGTCATACAATGAAGGAATACCACAAGAAGAACTGCAAAATACAGAATGTGCATTAGTATTGAAGAGTCTATCAGCATTAGTACTGGAGAGTGTATCAGCATTAGAAAGAACGGATGATGATGAATCTCAATCTGAAGATACTTCTGATTCGACTAACCTAGCGAAAGCAGCGTTCCCAACAAAAATTAAATTGAAACGCCGTGTAGAACTAGAAGCTCAGAAAAAGGAATCACCGTTTTTTTCGTCATTAACCTTTGAAAAACTTCAATTAAAACCCAGTTTACTTAAAGGCGTTACTGCAATGGGTTTTTAGGAAAGGTTCTAAAAACCCATTGCAGTAAAATCCAGGACAAGGCACTGCCACTGCTACTCACTGATCCACCTCAAAATATGATTGCTCAATCATAGCCTGCTACAGGAAAAACTGCTGTTTTTGTTTTAACTATGTTAAGTAGAGTGGTACCAGATAATAAATACCCTCAAGTGTTATGTCTTAGCCCCACTTATAACCTTGCCCTTCAAACTGGAAAATTTTCAGAGAAGATAGCTAAGTTTTGCCCTAATATCAATAATATATATGCTGTAAATGGGATAGAATGTCAAATGACCTTGAAAATCAAAATTACTCAGCATATAATAATTGGTAAGTAAAATTAAAGTTTTTATATTAGATGAAGCGGACATAATGATTGATAGTAAAGATTGTCAAGATCGTTGTAATACAATTGGGAAAAGTTTACCAACTTCATGCCAAATGATATTTTTTTCTACCACATATGACAGTGCTGTGATGGAATCGTACAAAACTATGGTGCACTCTCCAATAATTTTTACACTGCCACGGAAGCAAGAGTTAGGGGACAATCTCAAACATTATATAAGATGCAAAAATTTTTATGAGAAGTATCAGGTTATTTATAATTTATTTGGAGTAATATCAGAAGGCCGAGCAATCATATTTTGTCATACCAAAGAGATGGCTGGCTGGTTGGTTGATCAAATATCTAAGGATGGATTTGCTGCAGTAAAGAGCACAGCTGAACTGAACGAAAATCAAATATTTATAGTTATATCTATAAATATTTATAGATATATATATAAATCAAATATTTATAGATCATTTTAGAGCTGGATTTCTAAAAATGGTTGTTACCACAAATGTTTTGTCCCGTGGAATTGATGTGGAAGGAGTTACCCATGTGGTAAACCTTGATATGCCTGTGGATATTGAAAATAAAGCGGACTGTGGAACATATTTGCACAGGATTGGGCGTGCTGGTCGGTTTGGTCAAGCCGGTATGGCAATAAATTTAATTGATTCAACTGGAGCAATGCAAATTTGTTCAGATATTGAAGAATATTTTGGTATGATAATGCATTTGTTGAATATGTAGAACACATTGGAGATGAAGGAGTTAAGTAAATGCATTGTGCATTGTAAGGTTTAAAATTGTTACACTAGTTTAATGTTTTCCAATATTATATTGTCAAACTAAAAAATCATTAAAAATTCAGATTTTTTTCTCTTTAATTTCCTCTCCTTTTTTCTTGTCTATATAATTAATAATGATAATGAACATTTTATGGAGTACTCTTAAACAAGGTTGATTTCTTTTTGAAAATAACACTACTTTGAAACTGACGGCAATATTTTATAGAAAATAAGTATTTAACAAGTAAAAGTATTTAAAAAAGGTAGTGGTGCGTGGAATGAAGTTTCTAGAAAATGCACCATACTGGATCGTTTAGAAAGAACTAAAAATAATTTTATAATTAAATCCTTTTAAAAAAAAATCTTGAGTGATTATCTTTAGGCAGCCTGAATTAAGTTGTTATCGGCGCTTTGTATCTCCAGGCCCTCGGCTTGACAAGAAATTTACATTCGTGTCACCACAGTTCTACTAATAAAAATACCTTGAATAAAATTGATATGATGATGTCTATTATTATCTAAAAGAAAATTCATTTGGAAATCCAAAGGAATAATAAAATAGATGGCCCAAGAAGTCGACCTTCTTATTACACACATAATATGTAGTAGTGATTCGTGAAATTTTAAAAATGTCAGCAGTCGAGTCAATGCGTTTGAAGAATTACAATACCTCAAGGTTATCGCTTATTTATTCGTCGTGAGCGCCCAGAAACGTGCCAGTTACACGTAAATAACTCACATCGACCATTTTAAAAAAAATATTGTCGTACAAAAAATCCGTAAAAACACGCGAAGGATAATAATTGTCGGTGAAAATATAAATTCGATTTTAATAATTTAGTATACCTATGTTTTTACATTAAACAACGGTTCTGTGATTACAATATTCCTTGAGACGTGTATATTTTTTAAAAGAACTAACATTGTTTTTAATTTGTTCTTAATTTCCCGTTAAGCACTCCAACTAAACTAAATTATCTTTGTACTACTAAAATACTCAAGTGAAGTCTTGTGGTTGTAAGAATAAATATAATTTTTTTTATTGTATTTTTTCAATTATTATTTTGTATAAAATAATGATGAGTGAGCAACTTCGTCGTACATTATCACCGTTATGCGGACAGTCAGATCTTTTACTTAGCTAAGATCCACGACAAGCAAAAAAAAATACACACCACCACTTTTCCACGTTACACACGACACGTATTTCGCCTCAACACAAAGCATCATCAGTATAGTAAGACTACGGAAAACTCACATAACGATTGTCTTCCGTAGTCTACTGTCACTGATGAGTAAAAATTCTGATGGTTCACATAGTAATGGATTTCCGCAAACTAACGCCTGACTCCATTAATCATTATCACCGTTATTTACATTTACCTGAAATACCACATACCAACCTACATAGGTAGCATGATGAGCGGACAATCCCCGAGTTGGGAGGGAGACAGATTCGCTGAGAAATGAGTGTCCCGTCTCAGAGTTCTTTAAATGACCACCTTTGATACAACCTATAGAAATATACGAACATATGCTTGCAGTTACGATGTTCATATTAAATTTTTTTTTAAATTCCACATTCGGTATTTGCAAAATGGTTGTGGAATTTGTTTGCTCAGTGTAAAACTTTATTGTACATTTAAAAAAAAAACAGTGAACCCTATTAATGTTCATAATTTAAACAAATATATATCAGCTACCAGATGTAGCTGTCAGGCCCAGCATGCGGGGCTCTGCTGGGGCTGACCTCCATCCGCCCTTGCGGCTCGTGGCATTCACTATAACGAATAAACCTAATTTGTTAAAAAATGACAGCGACGTGGTTCGCCAGCCGTCACGTCCTGATTCCCACGAGGGCGAGAAGCGACTAACGGAGAGTCGTTGCTCTACGATGAATGTAAGAAGGGTGGATGAATGTGGAGGAAGCAAGGAAGGTGTGCCGGGATCGCAGCGGATGGAGATCTGTGGTCTCCGCCTACCCCTACGGGAAACAGGCGTGACTATATATATGTATGTATGTAGCCGTCTATGTGTGCAGATCTAGCCGTTTTGTGACATTAGCTTCTTCTATTTCCTCTTCACTTATTTCGGATCGACGCTGTTTTTCCATTGGAAGGTCAGTCTTTCAGAATTTTATCTATCTTTTTCCTTTCTTCGTGTCCAATATATCCAATATCAGTCCGCGGCAGTCCACTGCTGGACATAGGCCTCACCCAAGGCGCGCCACCTAGCCCGATCTTCGGCTACACGCATCCAGTCTCTGCCAGCCGCTTTGCGCAGATCGTCGCTTCATCTAGCAGGAGGGCGTCCCACACTACGTTTGCCAAGTCGCGGTCTCCACTCCAGCACTCGTCTACTCCAACGATTGTCGGTTCTCCGACAAACGTATCCAGCCCATTGCCACTTCAGTCTGCTAACTTGAAGAGCAATGTCGGTGACTCTGGTTCTCCGGCGAATTTCTTCATTTCGAATTCTGTCCACCAGAGAAACCCCGAGCTTTAAGCCTGGCGAGGAGACGGACTGTCAGTGTCCACGTCTCGGCACCGTAAGAGAGTACGGCGAGGACGCACTGGTTGAAGATTTTTGTCTTCAGACTTTGTGGTGTGGGCGACGAGAAGACTTGACGGAATTTCCTGAACGCTGCCCAGCTTTCCTCGGTACTATTCTGCAAATATTTTAGGGTTTTTGTTTTTACCCTGAGGTCTGCCATTTTAATGTAGTGTGTTGCAACATATCCGCATTCATTTGTGGTCGATTATGTCACTACATTAGCGCGACCACAGTGACCGAGCGGACACTGTAAATGACGTACTTTATTAACAGAGTTCCTGTCAATCGTTACTTTCACTGAATTAATTATTTTCATAATTTGCACACCAAAACGTTTCGATTCAATGACACTGATATCGATTCACTTAAAATACTACAAATTCAAATATGATTAGTAAAATAAAATTAAATATTTATTTACTTAACAAATTATATTTATCAATCCATAATGAAAAAGATTCATCTTTTTCATTCATGCAGCGTTTAGGAATCTTAGTCAAAGTCTTCTCGTCGCCCATACGTCAGAACCTAAAGATAAGTCTTCGACTAGTGTGTACCACCTATACTCTCATACGGCGCCGAAATGTGGACACTGACAGTCCGTCTGATTCACAAGCTCAGAGTCGCTCAAAGAGCTATGCTCGGAGTTTCTCTGGTACATATGATTCGGAATGAAGAAATCTACCAGAGAACCAAAATCACGGACAGTCTTTCGAATTAGCAAACTTAAGTGGCAATGCAACTAGCAAGCCCCTGGCTAAATAGTGCGACGATCTATGCAGGGCGGCGGGCAGAATTTGGATGCGTGAAGCCGAAAATCGGACTAGATGGCGCTTCTTGGTGGAGGTCTATGTCCGGCAGTGGACTGCCAAAGGCTGTTGATGACAATGATTAATCAATAATAGTTCAATATTGGACATAGAATTTCCTCAAAATTGTGGCTTGTTGAAATCCCACTGTGCTTATGTTGATTGATGATAATGATTGTGAATGCAGAATGTATGTATATATATATATATATATATATATATATATATATATATATATATATATATATATGACACCCATAGGTGGAAACGGAGTATATATTTTAAAGTGTCCAATATGCAGGATATCTATAATGGAGTTATAGCATCTGAAACATGGTGTTTCACATTTGGAAGCAAAGATTTCAATGTTTATATACAGGCTGTGCCGTTAAACTAAATAGCCATGGGCTGTATAAGGTAAAGGACTATCTCTAATTATTATGTATTACAAGGGTAAATACAAAAACAAAATACAGCTTATTGTTGTAACCTAGTATTTTTGAATGATATACAGATGCACATGATATAGAAGTACTATATTATGCAGTTATATTAATAATTATGATAATAATTTTGAACCTAGTGTGTTAAGACAATTTCATTTTATTTATAAACTTCATTAGGAAGAATTTAAAAGTTCACACATTGGTCTATGATATGAAACTCCATAAAGTGAAATTTTCTAATAGTTCATTTTTTTAAATTATGCTTTATACTTTCCAGGTAACATTTTACAAAAAAAAAACCGAAAATGAACAATAAAACTCGTATTTTAATGTTAATTAATTTTAAAAGAATTTTTGATTTATAACACAAATGCTTTTCATTTCAAACATCAAGTTAAGATCTAGATTTCTGGATTTTTGTTTATTTTTCATTTGCATGTTGTGCAGATGAGAAATATTTTCAGCAGTTCTCTATCGAAATTTATTATTACATTGGCAATGTTGGCAATCTTGTCCCCATGTGTTACATTTCTGTAATAAAAAAAATAATATTGAATACATAAATATAATTATATATAAATATAATACATAAATATAATTATATATAAATATAATACATAAATATAATATAGTTTTGCTTTTTATGTTCCATAAAACTGGCACATCGTTTTTTGTTTTAAGCCTTATTTTATTTTCTCATTGATATATTTATTTTATAACATATTTCTGTTTCTTAATAGTTACACACCTTCAATTTGGATCTTAATAATATATACAAATTTAATCTATTTAATACTCTTCTGGTAATAATTACAAGTTATACTGTGTTTAATAATGATATTTAATAGGGAATTTATTCAAAAATAAAACATGCATAAATTTACATTTTAATAAATCTCCATTACATCTTTGACTCTTGTGTTGTGCCTTATATCCCTCTACAGAACAGACGGAAACTAAAATAATTGTAACAGAAATATATATATATATATATATATATATATATATATATATATATATATATATATATATATATATATATATATATATATAAAACAATATTTAAATGAACCAGATGGTCTTAACCATGCATACATCAGTTTATTAATAAAATAATAAAAAATTTTAACTGTAACTCAGTCCATCCTATTGTTTCTTATTTATGTTAGTTTTCCTATTTTAACTGTAACTCAGTCCATCCTATCGTTTGTTCTTATTTATGTTAATTTTCCTATTTTTATTTTGTACAGCAAACAACCTTTCCTTCATCAGAATAAAAAAAATCAGATTTTTTAACATACACTGATAAAAACAACAAATAATATGCAAATATATTTGTAAAAAATATGACAACGAAGAAAATCTAAAATTAACAAACCTTATTTGCCTCTAAGGTGAATACCTTCTTCCTTTTACCTTTTCTTTGGTATGGTATTGTGTTTATCATTATGGAAAACGTTTGAGGTTAAGTTTTTTATCTGCATTTGTTTATGTCAAAATATAATTTAAATGACTGCCATAGATCAACTCTATTAGCTTATCTATTATATTTTTTTTGGTGTTGCAATATAAAAATGTATATGCCTGTTGTAACAGTGATATAGATAATATATATGTAAAAAGCGTTTATTAATAAGAAAATTTATACAAGCCATTATTATAGGGCTAAAAGTATAGTAAGTGATATTTTAAAGAATGTTTATAAATAAGAATATACAAAAATATGTCCGCTTTTCTTTGACTTGAAAGCTTTATATTCTATTATGGCAATTAGTTATTGTTACTGTTAGGCCAGTGTCAAGAAAAATATAATAATATCGAATATCTTGGGAATGTACTTGTTAGCTTGTCACGATACGTCTTGAAAAAAGACTATTCTACCAAAACTTTCTACGGACTTTTTCAGTCAACTTAAAAAGTCACGATATACGCATTTATTTCATATCACTTCACTTATACGCCTTAATCGAACTACTGTATATTGCATAATACGCCACCACAATTAAACAATATAAATGATAATAATATAAGATAATGAAAATGAAATAAAAACGTCACTGATGAATTTTGGCGGGAAAACCCGACTTAAAAGACTAAACCTTATTATTCTCATTTAGGTCATCCATTAATTAATAAAAAAAAAAAATTACGTTTATAAACATAAAAATTTTTAATAAATTATTTTTTTGTTATTTTATATTAGTATTTTATTGTTGTGTTGCCCCCCGGTATAGAATATGGTTACTCTAGTTTTTTTTTGAAAATGCCTATATGGATGCACAAATCACAAAAATCCCACATTAATTGGTTTATAAATAAATCTTATTATTGATGTGGAAAAGTGATCGATGCGAAACGAATCTTTTTATATGTTTTCCCTTCAGTAATATTAAATATTAATCTCTACTTCGGTACATTTCTGCAAGGTGTTATCACAAAGTTATGTAAACAAACCATTAAATTTAAGACATTAAGCACCACTCCTAAGGAAGTGATTTGTATCGAAATTTTACACAATATCCGAGTGACTTCTACAGCTGACTCACACTATTAATATTAATACCTTTCTCTTCCTGTGTAGGGTGTCAACTCAATTCTAATCATCATCAGCAATCATCAGAAACGAACTAAATCAAATGTAATAATATTATTGCAATATTTGTAGTTCTAAGTTCGTGTGGGATTTATTGTTTTAAATGTCTATATTGAATTATATAAAGTGAAACTTGTTAGTTGTATTTACATACATAAAATAAATTTGTGCAGATTTAGAGGTGACCAGCCGTGTTAGGAGGGCGATTTCTAGTGAGTGGTGGGTCTATTTGTGGTTGCTAAACTAAGCTGGGCGGTGTCGAGTTTGCTCGACTATCACCGGACTATATTCCTCTAATTCCCGAACAGACGTTCAGGTAATTAGAGGAAGCCCATATTCGACGAGAGGTCCGTGACAAATATAAACTAACTTTGTTGGCTCAGAGATCAAAAAGGTCCAAAACCCAAAAAATGGATCTTGGCCTCCGTAAAGATCTGTTACTGACTTGAAGGTCGTGCAAGTAGCCTCCACCATGTCTCTCCAGCGGTACCTGGGGCGCCCCACGGGACGGCGCCGAGTTGGGCGAGCCACATGTGCTCTTTTGACTGCACGATTCGCCACCATTCTCTCAAAATGGCAATTATCAAATATAATGTGTAAATATTATAAATATTGTATTTTTTTTAAGGAAATAAAGGGTTTTATTAATATTTGTAATATCATCAACTTTATTTACATATTTCTCTCGTAATAACAATATTATTATTATAAAAAACCCTATAAAAATAATATTATTTTAAGGGTTATTAATCCATCGAAGCGGGATAAACACAACACCAATCCAAGGAAAAAATCTCATGATCCTAGCCGTGCACAATATGGCTGTATTTGGAATTTTAAATTTAACCCACTCACCTAAGCCTAACTTTGTCCAAGGTCTAATCACAGATTACTATGGATCCAATGACGTTCGAATCAACATGTCAAATGGCGCATATCACACGAGCGAGGTCGATGTATTTTATTCATCCTTTTCTTTTGTTATTAATTTGTGCATTGAGTGAATTATATAAAATTAAATTCTTTGTTGGTTGATTAAAATTATCACATTAGAAATAATAACATAATTTAAGTACGTACGTCGTTCAGGAGATCATATATAAATTTGCCTCTAGTATAAATAAATAGTCACGGTCTATAATATGAAGAAATGCGTCTACGGAGCGTCCATCCGTGACCATTATATTTTTGACTAAATGGCTGTCGTCTGTCACTGACAGGGCCAGGCGCTTTGGTATGTGTGTAGTTAACGAATAGATTTGATGGCAATTATAAAAACCAAATAATTGAAATTACTCAGTATTATTTATATTTTATTTAATACTTTATTGTACACAAAACACGACATACAAGAATTAAAAGGAAAGAAGATGTACAAGGGCGAGCTTAACTCAATATTGAGTTTTCTTTCAGCAAACCCAGGAGTGAAAGAGAGATAAGATAAGCTGTGAGGATAGAAATAAGTGTACAACAACAAAATATAATAATAATATACATAACAATACATACTATATAAAACCATACATATATAAACATATAAATACTAATAATATATAATATAATATAATACTATTGTTAAATAGAATAAGGAAAAGAAATGTTCTTTAATTCTTCATTCTTCTTAAATACATCCAGTGAGAGGCTATCACGTATAGTATGTGGCTGAGAGTTCCACAAGCGCACTGCGTGTATAGTGAATGAGTCACCGTAACGGTTGGAAGAATGAGTTAGTAATATTTGTTTTAAAAGGTAACCATAGGAATAGTAAGGAAACATACATGACTTCCTACGCAACACCATGCTGTGGAAGCAGCTATCTGCAGCTGTGTTTCCAAATCGACAGGATATCGGTATTTTTAAAATACAAGCGTACAATCTTTTGCAATGCCTACGGTGTTGGAAATGTCTATGGGATTGGATGGGTAGAGCTGATTCCATCGGACGACACGCTTGCACGTTCGCCTTCCTATCCCATAAAAGAATACACCTAAAATAACGAAGTTAGTATTTCATAGGTGAATAATATATCCTTTTTGTGCCCATACATGAAGTATATATTTGTACACATGACGCCTCTACATGAAGTAAATTGAAGTAAAATTTGTGCACTTCACGCCTTTACATCAAGTACATTGAAGTAAAATTTGTACACATCACGCTTTTACATGAAGTAAAATTTGTACTCATGACGATGTTCCTACTCTTTCCCAATAGTCGGCGTCTTCTTAAGTTAGGATTAATAATAAAATCAGGCATTACTTTGCGGAAATCCATTATTATTTGTAAGGTCAGAATTTTTACTTGGCTACGATTCGCGATAAGTAAACAAAACCAGAAAAATACTAATACTCTCGCATAAAACCGGTGTCTCAGTGGTGTAGCTTAACTACTGTGCTTCGTATGGTAAGCGGCCGAGTTCTGGAGGCCCATCACCCTCCCTTTCCTTAAAGGTCGGCAACGCTTCCGCATTGTCTATGGCGCTGCGGATGTCTATGGGCGGCGTTGATTGCTTTTCATCAGGTGACACGTCTGCTCGTTTGCCATCCTATCCCATTAAAAAAAAAGAAAATACACCTAACATAACGAAGTTAGTATTTCTCCCCCAAGCCAAGCGTCTTCCGACTAGAAACTGAACTGTATAAGTGTAGCGTAAATCACGGAATTCACGTGAGCTTAGTTAGCCTTGTAGCAAGTATCAAGTTTCAAACAGTCCCAACTAGTGTAGACAGGAACCTAATGTATTTCTGTGTGGAACACAATCGCCGTACGGGTTTTATCTGGAACGTTGCGACGGAGTGAATTCGTGGCGCTCTTACTTTTCTATTTACCATTACATCCTGGACGAGAGCCAAAAACGTCTCCACCGATTGATTTCATGAAGAGTTATAATTATTGAATTAATTTATTTACACGGAGGAATACAATAAATGTGTCCGATTACGTTAATACAATTGATTGATTGGTTTGATCACAAGTATGTATATGTTATATATAAGGCTCTTAAATCTCATGTCGCGTTGTGCATCTCCTTGAGGGTCGAGCGATGGCGATTTCGGATGAGAAAATCAATTTCTCTGGCCAATGAGATTAAGTATTGAATGGGCCATCGTCCGCTTGCATTTATTATAATTATATATAATTTATATTCGTATGCACTAGTTGTAATAAATATCTATATATATAAATACATATCGTCACACCATGGCAGAGACCATTGATCACCATCCACCACGATCCCGGCACAACTTCCTTGCTTCCTCCACTCACCCATCTTTTGATCCATCCTTCCTCTCATATTCATCGTAGCGACGAAGGGGGGGGGGAGAAAAGTCTAACGGCTATATATATATATACATATACATAACATTCAGGAAAAGTTAAAACTGATTTTCTTCTTTTACGTACTCTTTAATAATATATATACTCGAATGGCCCGAGTCTCATAGCTCTTAGAAATAAAAAAAATTGCACAGCGTTGATACAGTTTTTGAGTGATCATCATATACAATTTTTTTAGAAATCTTAATAGATTTTTTTCACTGGTGGTGAGTGTTCATTTTGCGGTTTACTTACGTTTTCGTTTTTTTGCGTCTATATGTAGTAGTTGTAGATTTCCTCTCGCTTTTAAGATATTATTACATAGAGAATTTATTTACTAAAAAAAAATATTAAACGTTTCAAAGTTTCGATTTCCATTTAGACAACTCGATTATATCCGGAAACACACTCGTATGTAGGCTAAATCATTCCGCACGGATGTCTATATTTTCACCGTGAAGTTTGATAAATTGAGTTCATCTTTTACCGAATAAATAGACTAAAAAATTGTTTTTTTTTTGACACATATTTCATTTTTATTCACAGTCCTTGATAGACTCAATATTATACAGAGTGTTCCAGAACTGAACATCAAGCCGAAACGGGGTGACAGGATTGATTGTAACCATCATGAGAAACATCAGAAAAAATTCTATCTTAAGATCTTAAAATTAAGAACCTACCATGAGCTTGTGCGAATAAAAAACATTTTACCTGAGTAAAATGGGTTAGCAAAAATCGGGCTATCTGAGGTTTTATATTTTTAGTATGAAACTAACAAGTATTGTATCATTTTAAAATCCTGATTAAATGCGCCAACTTTTAATGACACTTGCCAAGGCACTCTAGTACTTTTTTTTTAAAGGAGGGCCTTTCGGAGTCGACAAATTTTGAAAATTTTAAATTCATAATTTAACAAATAGTCTTAATCCTAGGAAACATGGGGCAATTGTGTCATTATTTTTTACTGTGATAATAGAAATGTCATTTAGGGTTACGGTTCCAAAGTTTAAATGAACAAAAATAATAAATATTAACCACAATAACCCGAAAAATGGTTACAGTTTGACCAAATTTCTAGGTTTTTTTTAAATGCCCGTAATTTTCAAACTGCATGGGATAGATTTTTTCTGATTTTTCTCATGATGGTTACAATCAATCTTGTCACCCCGTTTGGGCTTGACGTTGAGTTCTGGGACACCTGTATAGCCGTTGGAATACAGGTGATCGTACACCTGCATTCAAACGGCAAGGGTCTGTGTGTGTGTGTGTATACATAAATATAATAAACAAAAAAAAACAATATTATAAACAAAACAATAAATAAATTCATAACATTTGGACTACAAAAGTTAACCGTCATCAGCACGGTACGTCACAGCAAATGAGCACGGTAAAGTGAGCTATTGAGCCGCTGGTGATTAGTGTGATATTGCTGTTATGTTCTGAAGCATGCGCATATATGATATATGATATATGTTACATTATATATTATTTTAAAATTATATTTCTCCAGCTGAAATAAACACATTTTGTGTTTGATATTAGATGGCGAGCAGTATTGTACTAGATGGCGCTGTACGAATCTTAGATTCATTGCATTACGCATGGGTTTGGATCACGTAATATGTTTTTTCTTTTGTTCTTTCTCATATTTTTCACATTCCATTATATGTCCCACCACTGATCATGAGCCTCCCCACTTTGGCAAATGGACATTAACCCATAAACGCTTGTTCAATGCGGATTGGTCGGGGTAATGTCACCAATTCTCACGGGGCAAGCGCGGTGGGGTTATTTTACAATCTGCCAGTACTGGGGAGGTCCATGCTTAGCTGTGGGAACATATATATAAAAAAATATATATATCTAGCTTTTGCCCGCAGCTTCGCTCGCGTGGAATTTGGTCTGCCACATTGTTTCGTGACAGATCATTTTAAATAAATATATTTTTTTTACTTAATTTATGGTTCACAATTTTAGTCATAGTGGCTTCCACATAAAAGGTAGATATATGCTGTCGCGGACTTTTATTTAGAACTATTCAAGACAAACAATCCTACGGTACATCATCTTTGTGTAACTCCAATGGTTTAGGCAGCGTACGTCAAGATAGCTCTAGATAGGCCAGATTTTTTTCCGACTTAATTGACATGTATCGTTATATTACCTATATTACTGTAAAGTTTCATTCAAATCCGTTCAGTAGTTTTTTCGTGAAAGAGTAACAAACATACATCCATACTCTCAAACTCTCGCATTTATAATATTAGTAGGAAGTAGGATTATTCCGAAGCAAGGGTCGAACCCGCGACCATTGACTCCGTGGGCGAGGGGTCACCGCGCAATTTGGGTGGTCAGTGCTTCTTTTTATTTCTTGTGTATTCAATCAATTCTATAAATACAGTTCAATAAAATAAAGAATGAGTGAAGTTATAATAAACATTTTTAAGTAGCTTTAACACTTTTTTTCTTCGATTGAAGGAAAGTAATAAAACATAGTGTGTTGTAATTCGGCGGTAAACGAATAAATACGCGTCGCAGACAAGGTGGCGTCGTTGCTTGTCGCATTATCAATGAAAAATGCGCAGACGTACGTACAGACGACGTTCCTTTAATTTATTATTAGTACTTGGTGCAAAATACTCAATGACTATGTAGGTGTTTGAACACTGGAGTAGCTTGTAATTACCGGCAAAATGGAAGATAAAAGGCAAGGGGGCGCAATCCAACGAAATGGACCGATGAAGAAAACGCTAGACATGACAATCTCTATTTCGATATATGTATTAGACTAAGAACCGTGAGAGATTCGAGTAGATGTTACTTAATAATCAAACATGTTGAAAACAAATTCTAACAACAGTCATATTTCAGCAGTATTGGTATTGTCACGTATTGTTTTTATATTAAGACGCCGTGTCTGAGGTGCACCCACGTTACGTCAAACGTGTAGCGGAGTATTGGACTTTAATTATGGTCCCTATTATTCCCCTAGGCCCAAGGGCAGAGGTCGCTAAAGTAATCTATATAGACTCCCAGGGGTCAATCTGAACGAGATTGTTTTCGATAAGGGTCCAAGGAAAAACAATTTTTAATACACAAATCATACATACCAAACTGTTATATATGTAAAATTTGTGAATGTTTTTATAACTGACTTAATATGAGTTTCTTTATAGAAAATAAATTAATAAACGCATATTTATTCGGTTTTTTTATGGGATAGGAGGGCAAACGAGCAAGCGTGTCGCCTGATGGAAAACAATCAACGCCGCCCATGGACAACCGCGACACCGCAAGAGTCGCGGAAGCGTTGCCGACCATTTAAGTATGTATAGGCTTGTTTTTGTTGAAACAAAAAACACCAGGCACACCCATCTAATTGATTAAGAAGCAATAAATGTAGCAATAAAGCTATGGAGAGAGCTATGCTCCGAGTTTCTCTGGTAGATATGATTCGCAATGAACAAATCCGCCAGAGGTTTAAAGTCACCGACATATTCCATCGAATTAGCAAACTTACGTGCCAATGGAGTAGTTACGTTTGTCGGAGATCCGAAAATAGTTGGAGCAGAAGTGTTTTGCATGGTGCAAGGATCTGCGCAGGGCGGCTGGCAGAAACTAGATGCGTGGAGCCGAAGAACGGGCTAGGGGGCGTTTCTTGAGGGACGCCTATGTCCAGCAGTGGACTGCTGCAGGTTGTTTGATATATTGTTACTTTACTTATTATTTAATAAATATTAAGTTATGTAAACTTTAACATTAAGATATTTTTCACAAAACTATCGTGTAACAATGTAAATTTTTTTAACAAACACAGTACTTAATAAAAAGTTTTATTTTAATTAAATGATAATTACTTTTATGTGGGTTGATGGTGATTTCGAAAAAGTATATACATATAGGAGGCGATGATCAACAAAAGTTTGGCTAACCCTGCCCTAAGGTCTAGGTGAGAATGACCGACCGATGCCGAGATTCTATTTGGACGTGAAAAAGCGAACCTACCAAACGACCGTGTGTCTGTTTCGTCATGCCGCATTGCGATTATTTCTCCCAGCATCAGCTCATAATTATAGTACCGGCACTTCCGCGTCACAAGAGGCGCGCTCTCTGATTGAATTTATCTCCACGCGCCCGCACAGCGCATAAACGTCCTCCGAATATTTTTCAAGAAATACCAACGTATCATGCATGTCGTTCAATTATTGGCAACTATAGTAGTACTTGTCGTTGACTTTGGTTCTCTGGCGGATTTCTTCATTCCAAACCATATCATGCTTATCTACGAGACTATAAGTTTGATCTATATCCATCGACATGTTATAAAAAATTAAAAAGAGGATACCAGCGGAGTTTCTTTCGCCGTTTCTTCTCGATTCACATTACGAAATGTTGGTAAGTAATTTCTTATTTATATCGATAAAGAATTTTCAATTTGAATTTGAATCGACAATAGTAGAAGTAGAAAAGGATGTATTCAGGTTTTATACACCTTTAGAATCAGAAAAAAACAGTATCGCATGGTCTCGGTCGTTTATTAAAAAAATTTAATTCTTTTAAATTAATTTCAAAAACGTTTACTATGCATCAAATATATCCGATGTTTTAATTCCTTAAAATCGAGTAAACACCGGCGTTTTTTCCGATGCATCGAAATGGCAAACCTACAGCAAATACTTAGTTATGAGTCGTATAGTAATCATATATACCTACATAAGAATAATACTAATAGTATCATAATACGTACATAAATCCTCATCATCATTATCAATAGCCTGCGGCAGTCCACTGCTGGACATAGGCCTTCCCCAAGAAGCGCCACCTCGCCCGATTTTCGGCTTCACGCACGCCTAGCGCAGATCTAGCCCGGGACGTCCCACACTACGTTAGCCAAGACACGGTCTCCACTCCAGCACGTACATATGTTAAAAAAATATAGCAGGTGAAATTATAATATTAACTTTGACAACTTTTCGTAAATTTTTCATTTAATATAAAATTAAACAACACATATTACATCATATCATAATGAAAAATATTTTTAAAAATGTCACTTTTTATCTATATTGGCGCAATCTGGATTTACAAAGTGAATTTTTGATTATTAAGAGCCTGTTTGTTTATTTACGCCTCATTCCTACAATTAAAAAAAAAATCGATGCAATTTTTGATGTATCCATATAAAATCGATGTCACAATGCGATATATTATATAAACATCGATATTTTTTTTCAATGCCCATCACTCGGAGTAAATGCATTAATTAAAGAATGCTTAGTGTTGCCAGCAGACATGTGTCCGTGACTTATACGTTTTATTATCTATTATTACTAGTGCGTTATATTGTATATGTATACTAATCTTGGTTGTGGATTTAGCATTATTAACACATAATGACGACAACCGGAAGTATTTAGTGTGTCTTCAGGCTTATTTTATAAAGAAGAGAGGGCGAATGAGATTCCGGGTCACCTGATTGTAAATGATAAGTGTGTCGTTGATCTGTGGGTTGCCGGAATTTGATAGCCACATACGCCTAGCTTGAATATCCTAGTGAGATAATAGTACGGGAAGTTCACAACTAGACAGTTTCACCTGTAATGTTTTGTTTATTTATTTTTTAACTCATACCTACTTTGATGATTTGATGACTTTGATATTTAAGCAATAAGAAGTATTTATGGGACTTTTCCCGCCAACTTACATGTGTTGTACAGTGACGTTGTGTTTTTATTTCATTTTTATCTTATATTATTATCAGTTATATTCTTCAATTATGTTGGCGTATTACACGATTAAGTACTATTGAGGTAGTTATATGAAATAAATGTGTGTATCGTGACTTTTTAAGTTGCCTGAAAAAGTCCATAGAAGGTTTTGGTAAAATAGTCACCATTTTTATCAAGACGTAACGTGACAAGCTGGCATTTAAAAAAAGAGTTACATTTAAAAAACATTGATATTATTGTATTTTGCTTTACACTGGCATAATAGTTATAACATATTTAACTTTTGAATTATTTATCAGGTAATTCCGGTGTAGAAAACAATTTAAACCCGCTATTCCTGTTATATCAAAATAAAAAACACGTTTCTATTACGAAAAGCGCGAGTTACTTAAAATAGTTGTGAATCAATCGATGTACAGTTGAAATTTCCAGCTTAATTTATCAACAGATTTCACTGTGAGTTTGATACTTTGATCAAGTTTGACACTGAATAATTCCAATTTACTGTTTTTAGACAATGTACGGTAATAGTTTATTTCATAAGCGCCATGTTAATTTATTCTTTCATGGTAAAGTTTGGTATATTATGCCAATATAACCAACCTATTCAGCTTACATAATTCACGGCGTCAAATCGTGAGCCCGGTTTATACAAAATGCGCTATTTTGCTATTCAATTTGTATGACGGTGAAGAAAATTTTGTAATGAATGAATTTATTTGGCGCCAAAAAATTTGTTATTAAAAAGCTGTAGCGGATCGCACCCCGTGCCTATAGCGTGGGGGCGTGACGGCTGGCAACCCTCTCGCATCACACTCCAGCGCAACATCTTGCTTCGTAGATTAATCCTACTAACATTATAAATGCGAAAGTTTGTGAGTATGGATGTATGTTTGTTAGTCTTTCACGAAAAACTACTAGACGGATTTGGATGAAACTTTACAGTAATATAGGTTTATACATCGGAATAACATATAGGCTACGATTTTTAATGATTTTATGTATTTTGGTCGTTATATAATTTTACTATTAACTAAAAAAAATATATATATATTTATTTAAAATGATCTGTCACGAAACTTAATGTCGAAGACCAGATTCCACGCGAGCGAAGCCCCGGGAAAAAGCTAGTTATATATATATATATATATATATATATATATATATATATATATATATATATATATATATATATATATATATATATATATATATTACATTAAAGTGTTTAGTCTTACCAAGTTACGGGACGTTAACGATCAATGTTAAGGACACGTTAACGATCGAGTGCTGGTGTATAATTGAATACACGCACGATCCGGCACCCCGACAAAGCTTTTGGATAGAGGTCGATTTGATTTTGTACTCAATAAAGCTGTTCTTAAACACTACCTATATTAGAGGAAAATTTCGAATGAATTATATTCGAGATTTAAAATCTTAACCATTAAGGTTAGGTTTTATCAGCAGTAGATCGGATACTTCGTCAAGAATGGCATTATTATTTGTCTGCAGCACGAATGGACCGGCTCGCCCGGGGAAGTACAACACTGAGGCCCAACCCCTGCCCTTAAAGGCCGGCACGCTTTTCTACTGCCTGCAGCGTTGCGGATGTCTATAGGCGGCGTTGGTTGCTTCTGTGAGACTATTGATGTGAACCATTTCTTAGCATAAGCAGGCCTCTTTAGAATGGTTAACAAGAATTCTAGTAATATTAAAAAACATTGACAGACTTTATTGAAAAAAAAAAGAAAGAAAATATTTATTTATCAATCCACAAACAGTACAGAAATAGTAGACAAAGAATATACATATAAAATAGAAATTATGAGGTAAGATACAGAAATGAAAGAACAAAATTATAATCACAAACACAAATAAAAAAAAAACAAAAGTACAATCATAATAATAATAATAATAGAAAGCGGAAAAAGATGAACAAATAAAATACATAGACCTCGCGCATGAGATTTCCGCCATGTGGCACGTTGATTCAACTGTCATTGTACCCATAGTGGTCTCTGTGAATGGACTTATCGGTAAAAATTTGGACGCCCATCTGTCCAAGTTAGGTTTAGGCAAGTGGGTTAAATTCAAAATTCAAAAAGCAGCCATATTGTGCACGGCTAGGACCGTGAGAAGGTTCCTTTCCTTGGAAGCATAATCTTTCGTGTGCTTGGTTTGTCCCGCCACGAAGGATTAATAACCCTAATGATAATATTATTTTTATAGATTTTTTTTTTATATTAATAATATTGTTATTAAGAGAAAATTATGTAAATAAAAGAGAATAATAATAGTAAAAAACATACCTTGACCAAATTTCTGAAGTATTTAAGGCCAGGTCAAGAGTACCCTTAACCGGCGGGTCTGCATGAGGAGATTGATGAGTGTGGGAGAAGCAAGGAAAGCATGCCGAGGGAATAACAGAGGGAGATATGTGGTCTCTGTCTATCCTAACAGAAAACAGGCGTGACGATATTATGTATGTATGTTTCCTATACTGCAGTACGAAATCCACACTCAGGAAAAAGTCATGGCAAGCCACAGTGCTGATTTTCAGTATGGGCTATCTTTTTTCCAATCCGGTAGTGCAAGAATATAATTTTATAGTTTGTATGTATTATAAATCAATTATGTATCTATGTATGTAACATTAATATAGTACGATAAGGAAATATATATAATATTATATATAGGATATTAAGTATTGTAGAAAAATAAAATGAAAAAAAACAGACCCATTGCTGTTGACCCACGAAGAAAAAAAGTATAATAAAATAAATGATTAATTAATAAAAATAATAAAAAGTCAAACAGATTCATTTCTTGGTTGATTTAAGAGAAAATACTTATATATTATTTTCAAAAAAAGGTCGAGATGCTAGTAATCTGTGTATCAGTACAGACAGGACAAGATGAGTGCCCTCTATGAGACAACGACAGTTGACAAAGGGTTGCTGGCACTAGCTAAATCATCGCCCTCACATACAGTGTTCCCTCTAAGCTGTGTTTCAACATAGCGCACACGAAAAATATTCGTGCTCACAAAAGTTGTTTTGATTTGCAGAAAAATAAATCTATATAACAAATTAAAATTAAATAAAATTGAATCAAATTCACTTTTAGATTTAAAAATCCGCCAACTACTGTATTTCTGTTCAGGTATAGATAAATGGTAGCATTTATCTTTGACGAGAAAACCATAGGGATATGCTGATGAGAGTGAAACCATATATATATATATATGATTGACAGGAATAATATAAATTTTATGCAGAATAGTTAAAACCAAAAGATAGGAGAGAAAGCTCATAAAATAAATGCCATTAATGAAACATGTAAAACGTTAATACTAAAACTGTTCGGGAATAAGTAATTGTGAAGTGACATTGTGTCTTCACGAAGTAATGATTAGGACTTGATTTTATAGTAAGTTTTTCGTTGTGTTCATCTAAAAAGTGGTAAAAGTAAAAAACGTGGTAATAGAGATATGCTTTAAGATCGAGTTATTGCGTAGGTACAAAATATGGATGAATTTTTTTTACTTTATTATAAGCGCTTCCTCAAATTTGCCGCATCTTTTCTTATTATGAAAAAATCTGCATACACTTAAAGTACGCACGCAAACAGGTCCCAAAATAATATATGGAACACTACTAACATACCTTTCACGCTCTAAACCCAATAACCGTTAACAATTTTGCTTCAAATGTTTTTTTATGGGATAGGAAGGCAAACGAGCAGGCGTGTCATCTGATGAAAAGCAATCAACGCCGCTCATAGACTTCCGCAGCGCCATAGTCAGTGTGGAAGCGTTGCCAGCCGTTAAGGAAAGTGTCATTATGAGAGTCGGAATGGGAGAGGGAGCGGTAGAGATAGGGAGGAGGGTGTTGGGCCTCCGGAACTCGGCCGCTCACCGAACGAAGTGCGGTAGATAAGCTAGCACTCAGACGCCGGTTTTCTGCGGGGGTGTGGTACTTTCCCGGGCGAGCTGGCCCATTTATGCTACAGACGAATATGCCATTCTTGACAAAGTATTCGTCTGCAGCGTGGCTCTACCAATATTAGAATGTTTGCTGAAAGACGAACTGATGATTTTTACGCAATCATTCGAGTTTGATGTGCATCTCTTCTCCATTGCTGAGATACTGGGTGCTCCTGCATACCAATGTCTGGTATTATTGTAATTCTAAGTGTACTAACTCTACCTTATAAATCTTTGTTACTAACAAATATTATGGATCACTGGTCTGAAATGAATGTTATATTATTATCATTATAAAAATATACGGGCGATAACTATTAATTATTAAAATTTAGCATTAGCATAAATAAGTTTAATTAGAACGTTTAAAAAGAATTTAACTAATGTCAAAATATTGTTAATGTCCATTTAATATCATTTACAAATGCAGCCAAATGTTGGTATAACCAAAACCCATCAAATATTCGTTGAAACTTTAGGTGTAAATAATTCTATCGCAGGGTATGGGAGTGAAAAGATAGACCGAGATGTCGTCTCGATTCAGGATACGCTCCCCGCCACTCGACTCTATACAGGGTCACTTACACGCGGCCATGAGCATACGGTAGTGACCGACCCGTCGTCAATGTTTCACATCTACGAAACGTCCTATGACGCTTCACTTTTTTATTTTTTCAAAATATATTCAAATGGTATTCATTTTGACGTCATTATTAAACCTAATATACCGCTTCGTATACAAAATGGTGCTATGAGACAGAAGAAACCGAGCAAGAAACTCTCTCATCCTTTTTAACGCTCTTCTAAAAGTAACGTTTTTAATTCGTGACAGATATTATATTTAGTCCCAGACTGATTCATCATTTTCGTAATCTGCAAATAATAAAGCTTCACTGCATATACTTTTTTAATAAAATACCTTTTAAGCTATTACATATTTCATAAAATTTGCTAGAATAATTGGTAATTTATTTAAATAATAGGAAGAAGTGGATACACTCGCCTTTTAAGCTATTACGTATTACATGAAATTTGCTGGAATAATTCGTAATTTATTTAAATAGTAGAAAGAAGTGTATACACTCGCCCTTTGAGCTATTACGTTTTTCATGAAATTTGCTAGAATAATTGGTAATTTATTTAAATAATAGGAAGAAGTGGATACACTCGCCTTTTAGGCTATTACGTATTTCATGAAATTTGCTGGAATAATTCGTAATTTATTTAAATAGTAGAAACAAGTGGATACACTCAACTTTTAAGCTATTACGTATTTCATGAAATTTGCTGGAATAATCGGTAAGTTATTTAAATAGTAGGAAAAAGTGGATACACTCGCCTTTTAAGCTATTACGTATTTCATTTAGTTTGCTGAAATAACTGGTAAATTATTTAAATAGTAGGAAGAAGTGTATACACTCGCCTTTTAAGCTATAACGTATTTCATTAAGTTTGCTGAAATAACTGGTTATTTATTCAAATAGTAGAAAGAAGTGGATACACTAACATTTTAAGCTATTACGTATTTCATGAAGTTTGCTGGAATAATTGGTAATTTTATAAAAATGTGACTTTGTTTATGTACATTTTAAATGTAATATTTCTTTTTCATGGTATTTATTTGCATTTCCGTTGTCAAACACGAATCGTTAACACGTGTCGTGTTTTTTGAAAATTCCGCACTAAAATTGGGCAACCGTGGTTGCCAATGGTTGATTGTTAGCACTCACGGTTGCCAAGAATCAAAACAGTTCTATTTTACTCGATTGCTTTAATTTTTGACGATTTTAATCGTCCATGGTTGCTTTTTGACTGAATCCATATCTTTTTTTATTAATTAAACGACATGCTCGTAAAGCACGTAATTGATTTAAGTATAGTAAACCCAAAAACAAACAACTCGGCAAACGTAGTGTGGGACGCCCTCCTGCTAGATGGAGCGACGATCTGCGCAAGGCGGCTGGCAGAGACTGGATGCGTGTAGCCGAAGATCGGGCTAGGTGGCGCGCCTTGGGTGAGGCCTATATCCAGCAGTGGACTGCCGCGGGCTGATATATATATATATATATATATATATATATATATATGTATATATATATATATATATATATATATGTATATATATATATATATATATATATATATATATATATATATATATATATAGTAAACCCTCCTATAACGCGATTTCATGCCTCTTATATAACACGTAATTACCCTCATATAACGCGTGGATTTCCCAAGTCATATATTTGTATGAACAGTGAAAAATTTATAATGATTCGACAGTCCATAATCAACTTTGCACATCTTGTTTTTATAAAATTAAATTATTTTATTTAGTTTTCTTTCCCAGCTTTTGAGTTTTAGCAACATTGATTATACATTACAGTGATTCCCCGTATAACGCGGAACCGATTTACCGCGTTATAGGAGGGTTTACTGTATTTATTTAATTTTCGCTTATAATCCGACCCGGAGACCTATAATAGTAGGTATGTAGGTAGCGCTGAATCCGTAAATCCTCACGTAGCCGACTACGGCCGTCATGTGCTGAATCTAATGCAAGAAAAAGAAAAACAAACGCGTTCATTTCTTGTTGCCAAGCGTACAATGCACGTCAGAAATAACTGGTTAAATCTGACGCGATCTTGGGGCCAATGTTGGTGCCAAGCAAATCACATGATTCACATTTTACGCAGGTCACGAGCGACTCCCACTTGTGTATACATACATACATACATACGTACGCGGCAGCATTCAACACACCGATTCCGACGGAACCGTGTTCTTATGCCGTTTGGAAAAGCTAGTGGGATTTCGAGAATAAGGCGTGTAAATAATTGAGACATAAAAATAGATGCGTTTTCAGCGCCGCTGGCGATTGCCGGCCGTTTTGTTGGCGTTCACGCGCCTGACACGCATCCAACGTTGACAAGCTCAGTTCCTGCAAGATTATGAGGCCCGGAGATCATTTTTATTTTTAATATAATTGTAGCGATAGAAGAATGATCTATATTTTATCGATATCGAATAGTACTTTGTAGACATGTACATGACAAGACTATATATATGTTATTATTATAAAATATTCTACCATGAAGGCTCAGTTTTAAAATATATCAAGTTGAGATATCTCCGAATAAATTCTGTCGCCGTACAGCTAAAGTTTTTCTTTTTTAGGAGGCTTACAATATTTTGATATTAACTAGACTGAATGTTAAGATGATTAATGAAGTCAGACGTTACGTTGAAGACATCCGCGAAAAATCATTTCGACAAGTATATTAACAAAAAACAAGTAATTTAAAAATAAAATCAATTTCAACTTTTATATCCTGCTGTATATCATATATATGAAAATTTTTTTCACCCATATAAAACTGAAATTAATTAATTTAAATAGAGAGACATGGAGGATGAGGAGATCTTAAAATCTGCAACTGGCAGGAGGTGGTCCAGGACAGGGCACGGTGGCGTAAGATCTGTTCGGAGGCCAAGATCCATTTTGGGTCGCTGCGCCAACAAAGTTAGTCTTTTTTTTTTAAATTTAAATAAATAATTAATATTTGAAAAGGCTGTATTAACATCAAATGTCATCCACTACAAGTTGAAAAAAAAAATGTATTTGAACATGAGTGCATGAATACAAAAAGTATTTTATTAACGATTGAAAATTTGAACGAGATATATAAATATACATATATAGGGAGAGTGTGAACTAATAGTAGGATTTGGATAATGTAACTGCGATAGTGATGTAACAAATCAAAATTGCTGTGATGATGTTATCGATTAGTCGATACAAAAGCCAACCCTACACGATCAGATGCGCACGCGCAGAGCCGCTTAACGCGCTGCCGCGTGCACAATAAAATTAATCTCCGACCAGCACAACGTATTCGAAACTGTGTCAGTTATTCACAATCTCTATTTTTGTGTGCTATTTGTGTTCGATATTTATTTGTGTACGCGACACTATTTATTTTCCGTAGAATTGTTTGGGATGCATTCGGATCCCAATTTCGCACGTTTTAATGTCTAAAGTCACACGGAGGAGACTGTCCGCTTGTTGTTCAGTGTTTCTTGTTTATTATTGCCGTTTCAGCGAGCATGTTTAGGTGACCATGTCTCACAAATTTATTACAAATACATATATTGAAACGGGAATCGTCTCCCTGGTATTATATGTTTTTCAAATTAAAACCAAACCTATCGGGAATGAAATTAATTTTCTTGCGCATTTAGTTCGCCCTTTTGCAAACAAAATTCATACGTTTGTAATTTTTTTTTTAATTTTTAACTATCTACGTAATGCTAATTACATATTTGGAAATAAAAAAAAATAATTATAGCTCATACAATTTCATATGGAGAGATATAAATGAAAACTATGCACAGACTTTCCAATAATATAAAGGCGACTCGAGGAATAATAATAAAAGAGACGTTTAATAGTCTGCACTAGATGGCCCGGTGGACTTTGTTTCACCTACAATTTGTGTTCCACTGTATGTAAGTATTTAGGTATGCAATACTTTTGAAAATCACACATAAGAAACGACAGTTTTGTATAACAAACACGTACGTTAGACGATAAATAACGTCACGAATGCAAAAGAAAGGAAGGAAATAGAATTTTTCATTTTTCAAACTATTCTTATATGTTTTTCATATAAATGTTTATTCGGAAAACTTCTTTGT
This sequence comes from Baronia brevicornis, assembly GCA_031353405.1. Classification (NCBI taxonomy): domain Eukaryota; kingdom Metazoa; phylum Arthropoda; class Insecta; order Lepidoptera; family Papilionidae; genus Baronia; species Baronia brevicornis. The sequence goes on along the minus strand of JASFAT010003225.1, from coordinate 346,306 downwards.
ATTACGAGCGAACAAAATTATTCAAATTATTATTTTATTAAAAATATTCAAATTCGTCGAGCCGTTTTTGAGTTTTAGCGATAGTAACGAAATAGCTCTATATATATATATATATATATATATATACATATATATATATATATATATATATATATATATATATATATATATATATATATATATATATATATATATATATAATATATATATATATAAGTGTGTGTGTGTCAGTTACAGTTTTATTTAAAAAAAATACATATTTTATGGTGTATAAAAATCACTTATCGGCTTAACACAATTCAGTTAGTATTTAAAAATTTAAATTTAGCCTACAGGTACCTAGAAGGCCGGCAACGCTTCCGTGACTCCTGCGGTTTCGCGGTTGTCGCGGCGTTGATTGCTTTCCATCAGACGACACGATTGCTCGTTTGGCCTCCTATCCCATAAAAAAATGTTTCCCTATTAAGATAATATATCAATTTGTGATGGGCAAAGGAACAGCCAAAAATTTAAATTTCGACTGAACGAACCCAGAACTGTTAGCTTAACAGTGTGGTGAAACGCAACAACTGTGCCAAGCCGGTGTCAACATAAGCACACTATTATATTTATTGTCTGAAGCACAGTGCATGTAATCAATCACCGGGACGCGTGAGAGACCAGCCCACGCGCTAACGATGCAAGATAATTGGGATTGTCCTAATTCCACAATTTAAATATATAATTAATAATCCGTTGATGACCATTTGTACCCTTAACCCGTGGGCTTGCATGAGGAGAGTGATGAGTGTGGAGGAAGCAAGGAAAGTATGCCGAGATCGTAGCAGATGGAAATCTGTGGTCTCTGCCTACACCTACGGGAAATGTATGTAGGTATGTACATTTTAAGTACGAGTACTATATGTCTCTTTATAATCGACAGTCTTTTATAGTGGATAGAGTCACGCTGTAGACGAATACTTTTTAAGAATGGCATATTATTTGTCTGTAGCATGAATGGGTTGGCTTGCCCGGGGAAGTACAACTCTTCCGCAGAAAACTGCGCTTCGTCCGGTGAGCGGTTGAGTTCCGGAGGCCCAAACCCCTATCCCCCTCCCCCCTCCCATAAATTACACTTTTCTTAAAAGCCGGCAACGCTTCTGCACTGCCTATGGATGTTTATGGGCGACGTTGATTGCTTTCCATCAGGTGACATGCCTGCTCGTTTGCCTTCCTACCTCATAAAAAAAAAACATGTCTGTATGCGTGTTAATAGACATTGGTCTCATAATATATACACTCGCAATTTAACTGCTAGTGTAATATTTAATGAAAGTTTTAAAACATAATAAAATTTATTACTCATTAGTCAGCCTTCGATATACGCGTTTTAAAAATCTATAATGTTCGTTCATTTTATAACTGTGTTCGTTGATGCTTTTAAAAAATTATTTAATGAGTTCGTTCGGTTGAGGTTTCCTGTTGAAGTCTTATTTTTTATTGTGCATCTTATTTCTTCTCTGCACCTTCGTTCCTGTTCCTTTTTTTTTTTGCAATATACGTATGTTTATACGATAAACGAGCAAGCGAATTCTTGTGCGGTAACTGACTACCGCATACGTTCATCTTCATCATACATTTAAAAAAAATATAAGCACTTAATCATCATGACAATCAGGTGATTAATCTATTTCAAATTGTTCATGAGCACGGCAAGACGTTGAATAACCGCTGGTAAGTTTGTAATACCGAATGTAGCTTCTTACTATGGAGACAGATGTTTAAAAAAATGTCTTCCATACATTCTGTACGACTTAACCTCGGTTATTAGAACTAAATAAAAGGAAATATAATGAATGCTATTTAATATAATGCGGTGAGCGGCTGAGTTCCGGTGTCCCACTACTCTATTCCTACCCCCCCCCCTCCTCCTCACTTTCCTTGGTCGGCAACGCTTCCGCACTGCCTATGGCGCTGCGAATGTCTATGGGCGGCGTTGATGGCTTTCCATCAGGTGATATGCCTGCTCGTTTGCCTTCCTATCCGCATAAAAAAAAGACTCGCCTAGTGAGCTATGCTCAGAGTTTATCTCGTTAATATGATTCGGAATGAGGAAATTCGCCGACGAACCAAAGTCACAATATATAAAGCACACAGTGATAGCGATGTGTTAATATTTGTCACGAGTAAGCCGTAGTAACCGCACGATAGATTCAGAGCTATCAGTTCACCGCAATTGACAGTTAAATCGGTCAGCATTGCCCGAATTTGTTTGTGCGTTAGGGTTGTAAACATCTATCGAATATTTCGATGTTTCTTATGATCGAAACTGAAAATCATGATTTTTTTTATCTTTACATCGACGCAAAAGAGCGAAAACGTATAATGGTAAATCTCAAAATGAAAACTCACCACCAGAGCCAAATAACTTTTATTGTACCAGGACTATTGTGTGTTTGTATTTGATCCGAATGTGCAATAAAACATTTTTCGACATCTGTGTCATTTATAGCGTTATCGATTTTTAACATCGATATGTAATTGTAATGACATACAGAGGATATACATATTGACACGCCTGTTTCCCGTAGGAGTAGGGTAGGCTATGGTGTTTGCCTACCCCTACGGAACGGTGGAATCTACGATCCCGGCACACCTTCCTTACTTCCTACACACTCATCCACCTTTTCATCCTCTCACATTCATTGGAGCGAAACGGCTATCTGTTAGTCGCTTCTCGCCCTCGTGGGAATCAGGACGTGATGGGTGGCGAACCACGTCGCCGTCATTTTTAACAAATTATATTTATTATAATTCGTCATAGGGACTCCCACGAGCCAAAAGGGAGGATTGAGGTCAGCCCCAGCAGAGCCCTGCATGCTGAGGTAAGGCCTTATATATAACTACTTTTTAAAGACATTACACGTGTTACACCTGGATTCCTTGGTTACTATTATTAATATTAACATAGCAGAGCAAGCAAAAAACATGTGGGTTACTTGATAGTAGGAAGTCGCCGCTGTCCTAAGGCATTAATAACGCTGGTGGCGTCACGAATGCCTTGCCGGACATACACTCACGTGCTTGAATATCCCTATTGTCATATTTTGTTGAGAACACTTCGGGCATTTAATTACAATTGGCTCTTACACGCGGCGGTGTTTACTTGTCATCAGGTTCTCTAATTGTGCGTTTGCGTACCTCTTTCGCGAGGAAAACATATCGATTCATATTTACGAGGAAATTTATATATACACGGGAATTATTTAGGACCACACAAATAGTGTTTTGATCTTCGTTGATTTTGACTTTTTTATTTTATCGTCACGGAAAATTCATTTAAGTCAACAGTACCATCGCAGGAAAATTATTTTCTATTTCCTAGATAAAGTTTTTAAAAACCTTTTTTTTATATATATGTTTTGTATTTGAAGTTTAGATGTATATAGATATGTTATTTTAAAAACATGAAGAGAAATTGAGCCGATAAACAAAACCAATTGCAAATTTCAATTACATTTTATTAAAACATCGATATGTCGTTTGCATCCCTATCCCGTGGTGCGTATGATTCTTTTGTTGCGTCATTATAAACGAGATAAATTGTTCCGCGACCTATAACCGCGAATTACTTAGCGTTTCTCAAGCTGACCTAATGCCCGAAACATATTCGACGATTTGATATATATATAATATCGACGCAAAAAAGCGATATCGTAGTAAACAGCAAAATGAAAACTTAGCACCAAAGCCAAAAAAAAAATTTTTAAGATTTCTGAAAAAATCGTATCTGATCACTCAAATACAGCAAGACAATCTAACATTTATTTTTTCATTTTTTTTCTCTACTGATGTACTAGGAGCTCTTCGGAGGCGTGGGTTCAAATGTGGGATTAGAACGCACCACGCTGCCACCATGTTGTGATCAGTGAAAGACGACTGTACTTCAACAACTGCCTTATTGTCAAATACCCATAACATATATACAACAATAACCTAACGTTCTCATGGTATTATCCGCGAGACTATAAAAAAATGAATATAAAAATACAAGAACAATATGATACCTTGTAACGGAAGGTTACATGTTTTAATGTAATTTAAATTTAGTTTAAAAATAAGTTAAAATATTAGTATTAGTACACTAAACATTATTCAAATTTAAATACTTATTCTAATATAATAAATAATGATTTATTATAACATAAACACGATCTGCCATCGAATTTTTTTGCTTGTCATACGTTAAGTGTTCAGAGCAACGCGGTGACAGATTGATGGAATTTGTAAACTCAAGTAGATGTAGGTGCGGCGCTCGCGCTTTCGTGCTATTTCGCCCTTATTCGTGTACCATTCGGGTTTTTCTGTGGAAGTTAATGACGGGCGCCGAGGATCGACACCGCCTCAGTGATGGTTCGTCCGTTATGGAAATATCAACGGGAACCGTCACGTCTTTTAAGAGCGCCCTCGCTCAGTATCTATTTTATAAACAAGAGCAGGAATCAAACCCCGTTTTAGGGTAAGTTTTGAATAGCACATGTGTGTTTAATTTTTTATTTTGTAATTCCGTTCTGGTTTTAATCCACCACGACAATCTCGACATAATGCTTTCCACGAGTTGTCGCTGGTTAACCAGAACGGAAGTTGATAGGCCAAGTCGTAATCGATGGGTATCTATCACTTACAGGGTTTTACCTGCCAGCTTTTACCTGCGGGGATGATTCCACCTGCGGTGTTGATTCTACTGCACAACGTAACGGAGGGTGTCACCTGCGATCCAAGGTGCCACCTGCCCTCCGCCAGTATGTTACCTGCGGTGCAAATGTAACGGCAGGGTTCTACCTGCGGTTTTCTTCTTCGAGCGCAAGCTAGTTCACTAGCTCAGGGGAGTGTTAGTCCGCTTACGTGGCAAAATCAGATCGGCCGTTTACCCACGACCTACAAATTTGTGGCTCACCTACTTGATTCTTTTTTTTTATGTAATAAACATTTCTTTATACTGATAACACCGTGGTTTTATTTGCAAAACCCAGGTAGGTGTTGCACTGGCGCCCAACGTTATCTAATGTTATAATAGAAAGGTGTTGCAACCTGCGGAGTTTCATTCGCCGTTTACATTATCACTTTGCTTACTCGAAGAAATATATCAGTGACTATGTTGCATTTTTTCATACATTTCAGTCAATTGATCATTTCCCTTCAAATGGAATCGCATAGATTCATAACTTCATATGTAATAGTTATAATGAAATATTCTCGTAATTGCCATAAGAGTTGTCAAAGCGAATTCGTAGTTAACTTTTTTATAATAATAATAATAATAATAATCTACATATAAATTTATGTAAAATGAATGTGCGGCTAACAAGTGAGTTTTTATAATACACACTCAAAGTGTCAATTAAATTTGATTCTTATATAGAATAAATATAAATGTGCAATTTAAACGCGTGTTCTCCAAATAGAACAATGATTGTTTCGTTAGTGCGGCCAAGGTCACGACGCTATGTTTAGGCTGTGGACGACGGCGGGGTGCGCGGGGGGGTGGGGGAGGCGGGGGCAGAGCGCTGGTAGCTCGAGGCCGTTTTCCTACACTACGCAACGGTAGCTATCGTGAAAAGAGGGTAAATATTAGCTTTGCAATGGTTTCTTCCCTGTTCTTGTAAATAATTTGCAAACTGTGATTTTGTTTGTAAACACTTGTTTTCTCGTACCGATTTTTTTATCATTTACATTACAAAATATGATATGGGTGTGTTACTATTCATTTTTATATTAAATGATACACAAATATAATTCGACACACAATAATATCTCGTGACTATTAAGGGCATGCAAATAACTACGAAATTTCTGTGTCACAAAAACAATTTTTTTAGTCTGTTTGTCTTCGGTAAAAAGTTTATCAAACATCACGGTGAAAATATAGAGATCCGTGCGGAGTGATTTAGCCTACATACGAGTGTGTTTCCGAATATAATCGAGTTATCTAGAGAATTTAATTTAAATTATTGCATTTTCCGACTTGTATATCATATACGGGCCGATTAATAAGTTTAAAGCGAGGATAAAGCTATAAACTATTACATAGCGAAAACGTAGGTAAACCGCATAATTAACGAAGCGATGGATAGATGCCAGTGGAAACAAATAATACACTCTAATTGCGGACATAAACGTCATATACACGATCCTGATCCTAGATATGAGGGAGCGACTACAAGTTTGATACCTACCTAGATGTTTTCTAGATATTTCGGAATGGCTCGTTAATGATGTTACAACGGGTATAGACAAATTTAACTTAATTTTCATATAACACGAATTGTTTATTCGTTACCAATGACCGCACTATATTTCTTTGATCGTAAAAACTTTAACGACCCGAACGTGTATTCTCGCTTGTAAATTAGATTTGTCTCACAGACAGTCGCCTTTATTGAAGTGTTGTAGAAATTGGCTGTCAGATCGCTTTAAATATGTGTAATTTATGTAGGGTTGACAAACTATACATATATATATATATATATATATATATATAGTATATATATATATATATAGTATATTTATATATATATATATATATATATATATATATATATATATATATATATATATATATAGTCTGTAGCATGAATGGGTCGGCTAGCCCGGGGAAGTACCACACTCCCGCAGAAAACCGGCGTCTGAGTCGGTTTTCTGGTGATCCGGTGAGCGGTTGAGTTCCGAAGGCCCAGAATTCCGTCCCTCTCTCATCCCCTGCTTCTGCACTGCGGATGTTTATGAGCGGCGTTGATAACTTTCCATCAGGTGACACGACTGCTCGTTTGCCTTCCTAATCCCTAAAAAAAAAATATCTTTTTAACATTGTGTCCGCCGTCCTTCGGTTGTCTGGAAGAAATCGCTATTAGCGATAAGACCGCCATTTGTATATGAATATCACAATCAATACTTGTATGACTTTTTTCGTTTTTGGTGTATAATACAGAATATATCTATCTATCTAATCAGTGCGATCTTCGAATTATGTAATCATTTATATAAATATTTTTTTTTTGTAAAATTTAGTATCATATTAAACATATATTCGATATCATGATCGACACCCCTTGCTTGCTATGGTTTCGGCAATTGTCTGCACGCCAATAAATAAAAAGGTGAAAGCAGCACGTCTTTTGTGGCTTTTGCGCCTCCCCGGAAGAGGAACTTAACAAATGTATACCTACTTTTTTCACAGCCGATATATATTCCACTGTTGTACGCGGGCCTTCACTATTTCTGTGGCGAAGTGGCGAAGTTGCGGGGCATACACAATTTGTTAAAAATGTATCTAGAAAAGAAAATCGCCATCACATAGCAATATTTGCATACGCCTTTATTCTTCACCAATTTTTAATATTTTTATTATTTATTGGACATGGAATGTTCATACACACACATAAGATCACGCCTGTTTCCCATAGGGGTAGGCAGAGACCACATCTTCATCTGCTACGATCCCGGCACACTTTCTTTGCTACACCCGCATTCATCACTCTATACCAGCTTGTCAGTTAAAAGTAGTCGGTCGGTTTTGGCCAGGCCTTTCTGGAGAATATCAGCGATTTGTTCAAGGTACATATGTTCTCCTTGGGCTTCTCCTATAGATTCCTTCATCCACATCCGCAATGTAAATTTCTTTTCTCAGTCGTCAGATTGCAGGAGAAAAAGTTGAGCAAGTGAATGAGTTTATATATTTGGGGTCACTGTTTACAAGAGATGGAAAATGTGAAGGAGACATTGAAAGACGAGTGAAATTTGGTAATCAGGTTAATGGAGCCCTGCACTCCTTTATGAAAAGTCGGAATGTGTCTAAAATTGGCCCGACTGGCGGTTCATCAGGGCGTGCTTGTTCCGACTCTAATATACTGTAGTGAAAGTTGGGTTTGGCGGAATTAAAGCCAACTGAATGCTGTGGAAATGTGAGCATTAAGAAGTATGCGTGATGTAACTTTGAATGGTAGAATAAGAACTGAAGATTTAAGAGAAAGATGTGGAGTAAAAGGTGTTGTGACAAAAGTTGAGAAAAGGATGCTTAGGTGGTTTGGGCATATAGATAGGATGGATGAAAGACGACTGACATAAGAAATTTACGTTGCGAATGTGGATGGAAGGGTCGGTAGAGGGAGACCACGGAAAACATACCTTGGCCAAATTGCCCAAGTCTTTAAGAAAGGCCAGGTCAAGAGTACCCTTAACCGGCGGGCTTGTATGAGAAGAATAATGAGTGTGGAGGAAGCGAGGAAAGTATGCCGAGATCGTAGCAGATGGATATCTGTGGTCGCTGTCTACCCCTACGGGAGACAGGCGTGACGATATGTATGTAAGTAATGTTCCATATCAATAGTACAATTCGTATCCTCCGAACTCACGACATACAAATCGTAAGCTGAGTTATTGCTGTTTCGATAACGATAAGAATTCATAGTTTCGGAGGGGCCAACGTCAAGTAGTGACCTCTTATGATTGTATTGATTAATTGAAACAGAGCACAATATGATATATATTTTGGAATGGAATTTATTTACATACAATTGAATATTCATTATCTTTTTCTTCATTCCTTATTATAAATGCAATGTAATCAGTGGTTTGCTTAAAGATAACCTATTTCCCTTTGCGTCAATTATCAGTTTTACGCAATACAAAAAAAAATGTTATTACGAGGACAAAAATATAAACCGTTGTGTCAATTGTAATACTCAATGATTATTACAATTGTAATACTCATTGAGTATTACTGTCTCATTCTATATATCTAATGAAAATCAGTGTCATTGAGTATAATAATACTATCTTATTCATAATCAAACGCTTGTGTCAATTGTAATACTCATTGTATATTAGTATTGTCATAAGCTTATATATTTGTTATTTTGTAATTTGAGATTATAAATTTAATCCAAGGGGCCTGGCTACATGGTGCGACGATCTGCGCAGTGCGGCTGGGAGAAACTGATTGCGTAGAGCCGAAGATCGGGGTAATTGGCGCTTCTTGCGGGAGGCTTATGTTCAGCAGTGGACAGACACAGGCTATTGAATGATTGATTTAAATGAATTTTATTTATACGGTATCAGTAATAGGAGAGTCTCTACTGGGAGGAATATTCTTGGCATTAAATGGAAACACTTCACTGTTTTAGCGCGTTTTGTATGGCAAGTGAAAGAATCTGGAGGTAAATCCAAATAGCCTTTCCCCTTCCTTGTCTCCTGTCCATTAGTTCCTTCTTTTTTTATAATTATTCACGCCTATCCCCCGCAGGGGTTGGCAGAGACCACAGATCTCCATCCGCTACCATTCATCGCAGCTTTCCAAACGACTTTACATTGGTCGCTTCTCGCCCTCGTGAGAATCAGGACGTGACGGGTGGCAAACCACGTCGCCGTCATTTTTCAACAAATTAGGTATATTAAATTCCTCTTAATGAATTCCACTAGCCGCAAGGGAGGATGGAGGTCAGCCCCAGCGGAGCCCTGGATGCTGAGGTAAGGCACTGTAGTACCCGGGGGAGCCCGATCCCGGGACGGTCGGCACGCTAGCGACTAAGCTCGCCGTTAGCCACGGCAAACCGTGGATTGGCGGGGAGGAAGGGAAAGGATAGAGAAGAAAGGAAAGGGCAGGAACGGAAATGCGGATTGGGGGGGGGGTTACCAGACTCGGAATAAATATTTATAAGTCGATGCGGGGATCGAACCCGCGACCATTGACTCCGTGAGTGGAGAACCCCACCATTAAGCCAGTCGTCCTTTTTCCCCTCCCATTAAATCCTTTTCCTCTAATATTATTCACATCCTGACCCAATGGAAGGTAACGTATGTGTAGTGCCTTTAGTACTTACTGCAGATGTGCACGAGCTGCAGTGGTTTCACACTATCAGGTGAGCCTCACGTTCGTTCACCTGCAAATTCTATATATGATATAAAAATAAACACATTCAGCGTGCATTCACCGGACGCCAAATTAACAAGTCGTATCAATTAGTCCCCTCCCCCTGCTCTCCCCAATTAAACGAAGAGAGTAGGTATAATATCGCACCGAATAGTTCGTTCAAAGTGGGACACTGCCAAATTGCTTTTTACTCTTTTTTTATCAGGCACTGGCTTTTGACGCGACGTCCAACGTATATGAATTTCGTTTTGCTATACAATTCACGAAGCTTAATGAAACTTTTGATAAATTAAAAAAGTACTCTTGACCTTGTATATTATTAATTCGTAGATAACTTGGGACTATCAGCATCATCGTCATCAAGTATATGGACAGTCAAAAGTTTTACTTAGCTAAGATCCGCGACAAGTCGCGGATCTTAGCTAAGTAAAACTTTTGACTGTCCATATAGTGATGGATTTCCGCAAAGTAACGCCTGACTCCATTAATAATCGTCATCAAGCATTACAGCCGCTGGTTACCCTTAGATTGATTTACTAAATTTTTCAGTCGGATCTTAGTTTGGCTTTTTCTCTCCGGCTCCTCACAACGATTGCATTAACGTCGTTCTCGACTCCTTCTAGCCACTCGAGCTTAGGCCTTCCGCGGCTTCTACGACCATCTAGTTGACTTGATTTAGTTGTGTGTTAGTAGATAACCTATATATGACATTTATCACAGCATAATTTCTCTCTCTCTGAGTCCTAAGTCCCCCTGGTGGAGCATAGGGCAGACACGACGTTTCTCCATCTAGACCTGTTGTAGGCAATACGCTTCACTTCGCTCCAGGATAGGCCCATCTTCTGCACTTCGGCGGTCACAATACGCCGCAAATGTCATATTTAACAGCATAATTTAGTTGCTTTTAATTTATGATTTGGTTCTGATCAAGTTGATCCCTAAATATAATACTTAGTTAACGTAAGCCATGACGTCTTTAACACGAAAGCCACGGCAGATTTTGTAACAACCAATACGCATAATTTACAACCTAACCTAATGTAATGTTTGAATAATATATTATAATACCTTCATACATATTTATGATTCGGTATTAGTAGCCTATTACTTTGTAAATATAAGTGTGAATTAGCCAACTATACATACGCAAACCATGCTAGTTTTTACGTAATATAATAAAATTTACTCTTTTATATTATTACTCCAGATAACTGACTTTTGATGAAGCTAATCTTAATAATATCAGATAGATAAAAGACAAACAAATTTAGCAGGAAGAGAAAACATATATAAAACGATCCTTGACAGAATATCTAATCTATCTCGGGATGTTTTACATCGCTGCTGGCAATTTCTTGAAATATTACCCGTAATTTCGGTAAAATTTCCAAAAAATATCGAACTCAGAAAGTTTTAGATTTCCCGATAAAGTTTCTGAAATATTTTACACATAACTTGGCGACATTGGTGGTGGTAGAATTTAGAACCATAAAGAAGAAGAAAATTTCATAAGAGAAAACAAATATACGGGATATATAATATTTTGTGATCTGCAGCATTTCTTGAAAGCATTACGACCACGTAATATTTCCAAAAAATGGAAAAGAATAAGAAAATTATCATCTTCCAAAGTACCAAGACCACTGTACATTTGAAAACCCCAGAAATGGTGCAGATAGAAAAAAAAGAAAATGAGCAAAAAATAGACTACGTAAGTTACGCACAAAATATTAGAAAAATTAAGAGAAATAATGGAGAAGAATACACGACAAAAAAATTAAAACTTTTGTGTGCCAAATTTTTGAAAGGATTGCTTTTGCCCAAAAAAATGTTTATATCGCATAGAATATAATGAAAGACAATGTAATTTTGATCAATTGTGGAAGCAAAAAGATTTTGAAACCCAGAATCTATATCTGTGTACTACAGTTCATCAACAAACGGCCCAGAACTTCTAAACGATAAAAATGAATTACTTTTTAAAATAATAAATGTTATATACATGCCTAGTCTAAATACACCCCTAATGCGAACGATAATTATAAAGATACATATCACAATATTTTAAAATAACATTTCTTATACTAATTATATACAGGTGTTACAAATAAACTAAATACTAGGGATGACAAGTCACTTGTGCGACTGTATCATTATCGTTCAGAAGGTGAGAGCTATATATCACCTTTTCACTCGCATAAATAACAGGCAATCGATACACCTAACGGGAAAATTAAAAACAAACACTCATCTAAAATTTAATTCGATAAAAAAAATTTCTTCGGCTGACTAGTCTAATTTTACCTGTTTTATGTGACTAGAGAATAACGACTTGTTTGATATGTCATCGTAATGAATATCAACATTTGTTCTATCGATATTTTACATTCGATAGAATCGATACGATCAGTGTTGCCGTGTTGTTTTATCACCAGGGGATGAGATGACAAAAAAAATCAATTTACCGAAAATTATCGATTAGAAACTAACGATTCTGTTATGATAAAACCAATTTGCAAACAGAATCTGTAAACGGAAATGATTGATTTAAAAGTAGTCACATAATGATGCAATCTGCTTAACACCATTGTACAGGAGCTTTATACAATTGAACACTTGAATATAAAGTAAACATTTCCGTAGTTAAAAACTAACTACGCAAATGTTCTCTTTACTTTATATTCATTTAAATTAAAAAAGAACTTTTTCTTTTTTTTTTGTTTAATTGAATTTATTTAGACAGATAAACTTTAAAAAAAAGATCGGGTTTAAATAAGCGCCCTCACATTGTCTATGGTTAGTTACCTACTTAAACATCTAGTGCATCCCACCGCGATGGTATCTCAAACGGAAACATACACAAAGGGTGACTTAAATCAGTCTATCGTTTTATAAGGAAGACATGTCAAAATAACACAACAACGATTCCATTACAGAATACTTATTTTACTTTGTACTACGACATAAAGTATTTTATATTTTTTTTATGAAATCTCGTTTAGTTTCATTCAAAATACACTCGCGACGAAAAGAAAACTTCTAACTCCTTAGTTTGTTACGAAACTCCAATTATATTTTTTTACAGAACAAAAAATATCGTCTCCATTACCCAAACTACCATACTACTTGGTCCGTATTCTAACCTCTATAAAAAACGCTCTATAAAAAAGCATTTTCATCGACTTTTTTTTAATGATAGTAAAAACCTAAATAAGGCACAATTTTGTCTATGTCGAGGGGTATCTTTGTTGATATGCTCCTTAAATCACATCTAAAAAATTTCACTACGCAAACTACAACTACGTGAGATTTGAAAATAAATTCTCTCAAAGCGGCTTCCGTAGATCTTAATTCTCTCCTGCTCGTTTGCATTCTTATCCAATAAAAAAAAATGGCGGTCGTTCTTCCAAAACCACGAGCCTTAAACAATATAACTGATAATACCATGAGTATATGTAAAAATGAAATAAAACCTCAACGTTGCCTATGTAACTTATCGGGGAAAGTCCACCATGTTAAACAGACTAAAAGATTGTATCGTTCGGGAATGGTTTCTTTTGTTGAGGAAATAAATGGTAAATATACATTCCGAAATATTTTTATTAGTAGATGAAAAGTATTTTTTAAACAATAAAAGTTCAGTATTGTCTCGTATATATATATATATATATATACACATATATATATATATACACATATATATATATATACACATATATATATATACACATATATATATACACATATATATATATACACATATATATACATATATATATATATATATATATATATATACACATATATATATATACATATATATATATACATATATATATATATATATATATATATATATATATATATATATATATATATATATATATATATATATATATATATATATATATATATATATATATATATATATATATATATATATATATATATCTATATATATATCTATATATATATCTATATATATATCTATATATATATCTATATATATATATATATCTATATATATATCTATATATATATCTATATATATATCTATATATATATATATATATATATATATATATATCTATATATATATCTATATATATATCTATATATATATCTATATATATATCTATATATATATCTATATATATATATATATATATATATATATATATATATATATATATGTAGATCGCAAGTCTTCGCCTTGCGGCTCTCTAAGTGCAGCCTCGTAGACAACTATTTATGCATACTCTACCTCTAAACCGCTTTTTACTGTATAAACGCTGTCGACATGCATCTATACTCAACAGTCGATATCTCTTGCCAGCAGTCTTTATGCGCCAGCAGTCTTTATGCGCCAGCAGTCTTAATACGCCAGCAGTCCAAATACGCCAGCAGTCTTAAAACGCCAGCAGTCTTAATACGCCAGCAGTATGAATACTCCAGCAGTCTTAGTACGCCAGCAGTTTTAATACGAAAATGAAAGATCAGCTGTGTTTCTTACCATTTCTTTCATTACTTGCCTAAGTGAAGATGAATGATTGAGAATACTTTTTTTTTACTGAAAGGCTTTAATTTAATGGAGACGCGCGCATTCTACTACGTCTCTAGAGGGCTCTATGACACCCTCTACCTATATTTCAGTTCTTGCCAAACGGGCGAATTGTATGTGGATAGTATGTAGCTACAAATACGAACATGTTATATCGGAGACTATTACAAAAAAAAAAATATTAAACTTTAATCAACCTCATAAGCCTCTTAATTGTAAAAAGTATACTATATTGTTTTTAATTGCTTTTGCGATTGTTTCACCAAATTTAGTTGAACTTTTTTATTTCGTGTTTTCTATATTAATATTATTATTTTGTAGATTAGCGTTAGAAAGGTGCGCAGTGTCAAAGTTAACATTGGTCTATGCTACGGGAATTTTGTTAATTTAAATTTAAAATCTACAATCCTACTACCAGAACCCACCCCTAACTACGGTTATAAGACTGTCAACCGTAATTATACATGAAGGAAATCCATTACATATCGCACAATATTTACTTGTAGTGTAGATAAAACAAAAAAAAACAACGCATCTCTACTATTTCTAATAAGAAACTATATGTTTTATAACAGATAAACTACTATAAAATGCATTTACAACAAAAATATACAGAAAGGATTGTTGATTCAGCCTCTATGGGAAATCTGCAATTTTAAAACGCTAGCGATATTTCATTTTTGACATTGCCCATGCATACTGGATATTATATAATATAAAAATATTAATACTGTTGCTTTCGGTTAATTATATACTTAAATTTACTATTATATGTATAGTATGTACGCTAGCATCTGTCGCACGTTAAAACACACAACATAATTTTTTAATTTTTCCATTCGCAAAGTTACCAATTCAGAGCTAAGCGAAATAAAACAAAATATCTTTCATATATTAATAATATAATGACACATTAAGTATATCTAGGTGTTCATACAGTTACGTTACTATTACATACAGTTATGTACTGGCAAACACTAAGTCCACTCACTAAATACAAAATAACAACAGCTTACCTAACCACCGGCGTCCTTTGGGCCAACATAGATAAAAACGAATATCTTCCAATCACAAAACCAGCGGACGCCGGCCCGAAACCAGCGTTACCAATATAACCAGTATTTAGATAAAGAAATGGATTGCCTCAATAACTCGAGGCTTCGACCAGCACAATACAACACGTGGCTAATATACAAACGGTGTTGGCATCGGTCGATTCATCGGCCACGCTTTCCAGAGTCGAATGTCAAATTTATTAATTCAACCGTTTTGGGTAGGAGCAAGAAGATTGACCTCAGAGGAATCCCCATGCATCCACATAATTATAACCAAATTATATTTGATTTTTTAATAATACTTTATCTGTGGTTAGAACATAATGATACAAGAAAGCGCGGCCATTGCGAATAATCGCGAAAAACATGAGGTTCTAATCTACTTATAATAAGTAACTAAGTAAAGATAGGCTTCGCCTTATATTAACGTGATACAGCATCCTGTACCCTTGGTGTACCGAAATGTAAATGTAAGAGTATATTCTGAGGTTATCTTACAGGGGAATCTCAGATATACCAGGAAAGGACACTGAAAATTCAGTTTATCTTGCAATAAGATGAAAATCATGACCGTCGCTGATGTTAGCTGGACAGAGGAAGTAGAACGTAGTCAACCAAGCTTTTTTTTAAACGGCACGGGTTAATCAGATGAGGGTATTTCGACTGCTATTCGAATGAGACACTTCACGGTCGATTTTGAAGTATGTTTTCGAACATATCCGTTATTATAAGCAAACTTTGTGTTGTGTTTCCATTACATTATTATTTTGTTATTACGCTTAGAGGTTAGAAGGATACGTTTTGAAACATTGAAGACATACAGGGTAGATCGATACGTTTTGAAAATTTCAATGATTTGCATAACTATCGTATAGTATATACCTAGGTGCACGGCTCAAATTGGGACAGTCCAGACAAAGACCCGAAGCATCCATCTACAGCGGCTTATACTTAGCTTATTGTCAAGGAGACACTGGGTTGTTATTGGACACTGGTTGTATTCCTTCAACTGCTAGACTAATCGATTAACCGTAATCACTAAGTCCACCGAAAGTGGATATCGGTGATTCTTCCAGATAATAGCTGAAGGAGAAATATTAGCGTTCAAAAGAAAACTGGAAGATAACCGTTACAGCTAGCTACAGCGGTATCTTAAAAATCCTCGAAAGATGTATAGTATTAAATGAATTTAATATAATAAACCTCAAGTGAAATTTAATCATATGAAAATTCTCAAATATATGCCCCGAAAACAGAATGAAATACGTCTACAAGTTATATGTTGACTTGATGTTGTTGACTACTAAAAGTAATAAATATAATTGTACATGAGATTGCTTTCCACTAAAGTTAGATATGTATGAGGAGTATCATGAGATCTCATCTACGAACGCCAAATGACGGTACACCGCAAATAAAAGAATATAATAGTACGTCCAAGTTCATACACAATAAATTGAAAATATCTAATTCACTTAACTAGGCATCCAGATTTTATATGAATGAACATATAAACGTCCTTGCAAATAAACCGGAAAAATTACGAAATAAAGGGTAGTTTACTTCTTTGCACTACCCTCAAAATAATAATGATAAAAGAAGGTACTATTTAACTTTATTTTTTCTTCCACCACAAATGGCAACTAAATTTAATATCTCCCAAACATTGGGCCAGTATTGAAAATCAATTTGTCAAGTATACACTTCGACTAACATCAAAAAGGTTCAAAGTAGTTATCAAGACCAGCTTGATTATTATTACGCGTAAACAAGATTGTAAGTTCTGACCCAAAATAAACACGGTAATAAAGTTATTTTGCAATTGTTCAAATTAAACTTTAACCGGTATAACGCGAACTTTAAATAATACGTAACATGATTGTGTATTCATAATATTGTCTTTGGTATCGAATCGTATTAAAATGAAAAAGGAAGGGTAGTAAGTCGATGCCACAATTTAGTTGAAAACGATGACATCAAATAATAATACTGATTCAAATTTATACATCAAAGATAATTAAAAAAATACGCTTAAATATTAAACACAAAATGGCGGCTATAGCGTCAAATGGCGTCCGCAGACGGTGTCTATGCCTATTTTATATATATATATATATATATATATATATATATATATATATATATATATATATATATATATATATATATATAAAATACAGAGCTGCATGTGATTCATCAAGTACACACACTTCATAAATAATTATCAAATTGCCAATAGCATTGCACTACACAAAGTTTATACACAAAGTTACAAATCCAAGACAGTTATATGAAGGTGAAACTAAATTGTTCGAGATCTTTGCCTTACATTAATTTTTTTTAATAAAAAAAAATTAAATGCGTATCTTTGCTTCCGGTCCCGCATCGGGCCTCAAGTATCGCTTGAAGAGTGAAAATTGACTTAATCCTACAATGATGAGCTTGCTCGCAACAAAACAAAATTCTGATAACCCCCTTAGCGGCCATTCCGAGAGCTTGGCAAGACGTAACCCCAACTCCGAAACAAGTACACGTAGGAACTATCGTAAGAGAAAAACAAAATAAGAGAAGATGATATTGCAACCACCTAAACTAAGTAGGCGGGTGGGTAGCCCAGCATCGTGCCGGCTTAGATGAACATGGGCAGGCCGTATATGACGTCCCAGTCCACGCCCCGGAACGACGACATATTCACTTCCGACATAGAGTACGCCCCGTTGAAATGGGGGAGCACCGGCGCCGGCTCTGGAGCTGGGGGCACCACTAGCGCACTCGGAGCGGGCAGAGCGTACGGCGCGTAGCGGTACGCGGGAGCGCCTACGCCCACCGCACCCACGGCGCCGACTGCGGGCACGGTGCCCACGCCTCCATACAACTGCCCGCGTCCAGGGCTCAAGACTAACCGCTGGCCCATCAAAGGCAACAGGTTCGCCGCCACGGCCTCCTTGGGCTTCGCACGCTTACACTCTACCTTCTTGTGCTTGATTATATGGAAGCGTAATGTACAAACTAGGTCCACACTATCCTCCGAGTGGAACGTCACGAACCCGAATCCTCGATGACGCTTCGTGTGATGGTCCATGGCCATCACTGCATACTCGACCCGTCCGAACTGTGAGAAGTAGGCGTGGACATCTTCCGCGGTGGTGTCATGGCCGACCCCCCCGACAAACATCTTCTTCGTCTTCGCGGCGCGGGGGGGTATCTTGGGAAGCGCGCGTTTGGGGTCGATGCGCCTGCCGTCGAGGGTGTGGACTGGCACAGCGAACACCTTGTACATGGAGGCCGCATCCTGGAAAGTTATAAAGCCGAAGCCGCGCGAGCGCTGCGCGCGGCTGTGGTCAGTATACCGGCCAGACACACCCCATGGACGTTTATACAACAAAAATCAAATCTCATTTTGTTGGATTCTCGTTTGGGGAAACAATACAATGGGTACTCATTATTATAAATAGCATGCTTTAGATCATATTTGTATTGAATTATGAACGTGATGTGAGTGATGTGGATTGCGACGCCAGAGATCTCCCACCACTACTTGTGAATTAAAAAAAAGATCCAAGAAAATAAATTATAAAAATAATATCGTGTGTTAACACCTCAATTTACGGGAGAGTTTAGAAGGTAGTCTTGTGTTACGGCGACATGTGTCGCATGCGTCGTTGAAGTTGTGTTCTGTATTCTACCTTTTTGGTATTGGTGACAGTGGTAAGTGGTTGATAATTATATTAAACGATCATTTTTCTGTTAAAATATAGACAAGTACATTTTTTCTGTTTTGTATTTTGATTGTTCATCTCAATAATTTTCGCAAGGCAACACTCGACTAATTGACTCAGTGGCAGGGCCTCCAGCCCACGGAGTGTATAATGGTAGCGGATTCTATCCCCGCATCGGATAAATATACTATGTATGGCCTACAGATATTTATTCCGAGTCTGTTAACCCCACCAATCCGCATTGGACAAGCGTGGTGGGTTAAAGTACGTTGCTCCAGAAATGAACAGGCCCGCGCTTAGCAGTGGGACATACTATATAGGCTGTGAAAAAAAAAACACTCGACCGTCATCTTTATAGGTCTTTCAAATATCATAAAAAAGAAGTAATAAATTGCATAAACCATAGTATTTATAAATATAACTACAGAAAACATTTCCAATTATGAATTATGTATAATATTCCAATTTAATTACCAAGTACTGACAAGAAACTTCAACTTATACTTTCGTTAATTAATTAAACATAATTAATACAACTAAACGTGCAAATTACTACCAATTTGGGAGCCTTTTTAGTGTTTACTCTGAGTTAATAATTCATTGTCTACTAAATATGTGTATTTCATTTCTGTATGTGTATATTTTAATAATTCTATGTACTAAAATAAATAAAGAAATTGGAATTTTAAATCTATCCTTGATTGTTGTTACCACAAACTACCAAATAATAAATATGATTTTATTACATATAATTTTAAAAAAAGGGTTTCTACATACACGGTATTCTGAGTCTAATTGATAAAGAGGAATGTTAACTATTTAGGCATACTTTGGAAAATTCTAGAATATTAGTAACTCCAGCATGCCAGTCTTGTCAATTATTATTTCTGTTAGTGCTCCTAATTACCATAGGCCAACTATGTGCTGTATCATAAACAAAAAAATTACATTGTTATGTTTTTAGTTGTATAGAATATTAAAGTGCCCTATAATGGTGCATAAAAAGTAGCGTGTTTTACGTGTGTGTGTATATATATATATATATATATATATATATATATATATATATATATATATATACACACACACACACACACACGCACACACGCACTCACGCACTCACGCACTCACGCACTCACGCACCCACGCACTCACGCACTCACGCACTCGCACTGCACTCGCACTCGCACACACACAAACACACACACATATATAAGACTGAATAACAAGGCAATTTTTTTCTTTATGATGCAAACAACTAGTCTGAATTGTCTCTGGTTTGACCTATGACTATTCTAAATGCTCGCACACAAGGTCAATCTACAATAAACTCTACGTACTGACCATAAAGTGGAAACTCCTTCTTCGTATACTCTATTTGGCAATCTGAAGAAATGTTACATTACTTATATTACGTAAATTAAAGTATTTTCTTATACAGTAAACCCTCCTACAACGTGGTAGATTCTTTTCGCGTTATAGGAAAACGCGTTATCCGAGGGATCACTGTAATGACAAAACTAAATAAAATAAATTAATTTTATAAAAACAAGACGTGCAAACACACTTGATTATGGACTGTTGAATCATGATAAATTTTTCACAGTGCAAATATCCACGCGTTATAGGAGGGAAAATACTTGTTATACGAGGGACATGATATCGTGTTATACGAAATCGGGTAATAAGAGGGTTTACTGTATCTAAGTATCGGTATATAGAAGATAAGACCAGTGCAACGACATCAACTGCGGTGTAGGGAACACGCTACCAAAGTACGACAACATCGGTGAAGATAAATTTTTGAATAGTTTTTTTTATATTGAACTTTATCAGATGATGACGAACTTCCGAAAGGGATAAATGTAAATAAACCATTTTTGAGTTATCACAACCAGGGCCGGCGTGACATTTTGCGGGGCACGGAATACACATTCAACTCCTACACGTAAATTATACAACGATGAATTATTTATTAACATATGTTGTTACGTATTATATATATTTTTATAAGATGCATATTAAATGCTAATACAACCAAAAGCAGTGTGTCAACACTATCGTATAGGTAGTGTAGTGGTATCACGTGAGCGCTGAAACACTTCGAATTTTCGGCCGTTCCCCTATTTTAAACTACCTTTCCAAATATGGGATGACAATCATTCCTGATGATTAACGACTTCAAAAAATTGTTGATTTTGGCTTGTTTTATAATCAATCATTCTTGTCTATTAATGGCCCAACTATGTGCTGTATCATAAACAAAAAAATTACAATCTTATGGTTTTAATTTTATAGAATATTAAAGTGCCCTATAATGGTGCATAAAAAGTAGCGTGTATATATATATATATATATATATATATATATATATATATATATATATATATATATGTGTGTGTGTATATATATGTATATATAAGACACAATAACAAGGCAATTTTTTGTTTATGATACAAACATTTATTTTACAATCAGTGTATGTATAAATAAATTCCGCACTGTTTCCAAAAATAAGAAAATAAACAAAACCAAACAAACAATTTTTATTATATAGTTGGTTTCTATATAACGCTTTGATACTAAACAAATATAAAAGTGGAGAGCAACTTTGTTAAAACTCAAAAACTTTTCTTTATTTTGTTCGCTTCAATACAGGGAAGGTTTACGGATAAAAAAAAAATATAGGGAAAACATAAAAGATCCGCTTGAAAACATAAAAGAACCGCTTGAAAAATAAAAACTTCTTTCTTCTCGCTTTTATTTCAATTACTTTAAATAGATGGCGTTCGTGACAGCTTTATCGTCTGACGGACGTGTTGTCATACAAAACTGTTGTTTCTTTTGTGCGATTTTGAAAAGTATTGCATACCCAAGTACTAACATACCAGGAGAAAATGAATACAAGGGAACATAAATTGTAGGTGAAACAAAGTCCACCGGGCTATTTAGTTAAACAATATTATCGGAATTTTGGTGAGGTATAGAGGCACTCTCCCCGCTATGATGTACTCCCTCTTCCATAACTTCCACTCTAACATTTCTTCTGTTATACCATCATCATCTTACAGTTTTTTACAGAAGACTTGGGCAAACGAGCGTGAAGATCTATGTCCATGGATCCATTCCATCTATGTGCCCAAACCATCTAAGCATCCCTTTCAACTTTTGTCACTTAATTTAAGGGTATTTATTAGTGGTATTATAAAAAATCAATGCATCCTGCTTCCATCGTTCGAGAAACTGTTGGAGGTACATCTGACATCGGTATTGCCAGTAGCAGAAATTTTATTTGTACTGTTTATTTAGGAATGGTTTTATATACTTTTATTATTGTGTCGTCTGTTAGGTTCAGGTTGACAATCGATGCGACATAATGTAGTTGCGGTCTATATAACACCCCTTACATTTCTATATACAGATATTACACCCCTTACATTTTTATATACAGAAGAATAATTAATTGTCAAAAATATCTTTGAACAATGCTGAGTCAATTACACTAAAAATATATATATTTAATATTTTGTTGTGACGGTGTCTTTCTTATTCCCTTATATCGCTCTAGCCTGATCCTTTTTATGGGACAGGGAGGCAAACGAGCAAGCGTGTCACCCGATGGAAGGCAATCAACGCCGCCCATAGACATCCGTAGTTAACACAGGCATTGCACTAGCGTTATCGGCCTTTGAGAATAATGTAGTTGTTTTTAAATGGTTCTAATGTTTTGTCTGTTCGCAAACACCGCTGGAGGTAGCTCGTTCTAGACTAGTGCTAGTTCTAGAGCGGTGGTTAGTGGAATGAAATTTCGTTATAAACGCAGTATACTGGGTTGCCATTCATCTAAACGGTGGAGGTGAAACTTTTCTTTATTCGCGAGTTGTACATTGGAGGAATTATTACTTATGACCTGCAGCGGCCCCTTTTATTTTGACTACATATCCCGTTCCACAAATTCAGTGCCGTACACCGCGTTTCATTTCATATGCCCCTATGTCGTACCAAAACCATAGGCATAGGAACATTCAAGAGACGAGCGTACGCACAAAAGGCTAACAACGCATCTGAGACGCCCGCGCGATGTCTACGGAAGGTGGTCATAACTTACCATCAGGTGACCCGCATGCTCGTTTGCCTGCTCTGGTATAAAAAACGTATTTTTTTTACATACATCAGCATTGCCTAAAACACATGTAAAAAGAAAATTGATTTCATATTCTGTTATCAAAATCCCCGGTCTTCCCGTCTCACCTGTGTGACGGGGTCCTTCATGATCACCACGTCGATGACTGGCCCGAACATGGCGAAGTAGTTGCATAGCTTCTCTTCGTTTATATGCTGGCCAAGCGCCCCCACAAACAGCCTACTAGTGGGGGGTGAGGCGATGCCGGTTGATGCGGTGCCGGTTGAAATGATGCTGTTGGCGTCGTTTATCGTCACCGGCGTCAATCGGTCCGAAGAGAGCGACGTATCTGGTGATGGGGAACGCAATGGATTACTAACCTCCCTTCCAAAGAAAAGTTTTTCTATATGAATGTGAGGCTTGGACGCTTAAAGAAGACCTCAGAAAACGTATAGAAGCGTAAGAAATGTGGGCATATAGACGGATGCTCGCTATTAGCTGGACGCAAAGGGTGGCCAATGACGAGGTTCTCCGACAAGTCAAGCAAGAACGTGAACTTTTGCAGACCGTCAAAGGTAGAAAAGTTGCTTACCTGGGTCATATCATGACACATGACAGGTACAAGTTGCTGCAACTGATCATGATGGGAAAAATCGCGGGCAAAAGACAAGTTGGTTTGGAGAAGAAAGTCTTGGTTACGTTACATCAGGGAGTGGAACGTGATCCCGAGTGCTCCAGAACTGCTGCATCTCGAGAAGGAGGAGGAATATCGTGCTAAATTGGTTGCCAACCTTCGCTAGTCGGAGAGGCACTCTAAGAAGAAGAAAAATTAATAAACCCACCACGCTCGTTTAATGCGTATTTACGGAGTGACCATACTCGGAACTAATATCTTTAGGTTATTATTACACATATAGATGGATGACATAGATGGACAGACTTTCATCAAAGCATCTACCAAGTGTTCCATTACCGACTGTACACACAGTGAAACAGATGGGAAATGGAGAATCTTTACTAAGCTCGTTCATGTCTTAACAATTACAGTATAAAAACAAATTATTCTCAGAGGAATCTACCTTACAAGCCGGGATATATTAAATAAAAAGAAGATTCAAAAGTAGTTTGATATAATCTAGTAGAGTAAATAAATTTTGATATGATTTATTACTTAGAAATAATATAGTTATATATATTCAAAATTATTAACTAGACTACTTAACCAATGAAATCATTGAGAATTTGCTTCCACACAATGCTGCCATACTAAGACCACATTATATGAAATCCCTCGGATAAAATGGAGCATTTCATGATACTGGGAAAGTGGAAGGAAAGAGGCCCAGGGGACACAGCTCACCAAGGAAGGTTTTAAAAATGCTAAACATCTATGATGTAATGTATCAGGGTAAGGACCATGTACTTCATGTTAAAGAGTGTCAAGAAAATGAGCTTTGAGAAAATGCTCCAAAGGATGAAGGAGGAACTTGTGTATTCTCATTATCACTTCATTTTATGGACTACTAGTCACTGCCTATAGTCATCTACAACAATAAGGGTAATGCAGATACCTATTTTAGACTAAGATGGGATGACGAGAGATTTAAATATAAGAAAACAGGGAGATAAAGAAATTTATAGGAGTTAAGGCCTTGGGTATCAATTCTCACTAAAAAACACACCATAGCAAAGCTGCTAGGTAAAAAGTGTGTGATAATTTCTCGGACAAGCAAACCCATATTTACTGCAGTCAAAGAATTACCAAAAAAAATTTACAAATTAGTCCTCTGAATGAGAAATGGGCATTTCTCATACTCCCCACCCACGATATTCTACTTCTTTCCAAAGGCCAGGCAATCGATTTTGATTACTTAACAACTGATATTTATTTTCTATAAAAATTTATGTAATCTACTGATTTTTACTTTTTACCCCATTAATCAGTATGGACAAGCATGGTGGGTGGGGATATACGGGTTGTGAAAAAAAAAAGTAAATCCCCATAAAGTAAAAATGTCCTATACTTAATAAAGAGATATTTGAATTTTAGAACAGTAATAATTTTGAAGTTGTAGGGCCATGCTGCGGATGAATACTTTGTCAAGAATGGCTTCCGCCGAAAACCAGTGTCTGGGCAGTAGCTTAGCTACAGCGCTTCCTCTGGTGAACAGTTGAGTTTCGGAGGCCCAACATCACTCTCCTCTCCCATAATGACACTTTTCTTAAAGGCCAGCAACACTTCTGCATATCCAGGAGTGAAAGAGAGATAAGATAAGGTGTGAGGATAGAAATAAGTGTACAATGACAAAATATAATAATATACATAGCAATACATACTATATAAAACCATACCTATATAAACATATAAATACTAATAATATATAATATAATACTATATAAATAAGAGGATACATATATATAATATACACATAAATATATATGTTTATATAAATATTTTATATTGAAAGGAAATGTTCATTAATTTTTTATCATATCTACAATGAAAATATTGTGAAGTCATCTTTCATGTCAATAATTAATTTTCCGAAGCAAGCACAATCCACAGCGATACAGAAACTCCTGTTTTATACTTGAAAATGTGAAAGGTACTACCGGCCACTATTGACTGCATGTTTTTAAAAAAATTCTTCAATAGGATAATAAACAATTCAACCAAATGCTATTCCAAATTATTACCAACATCATTTCTTCAAATAATTGTTATTAGCTTATATTATCAATTGACACAACATTAAACGAAGTTATTCAAACTGATTTGTTAACTATTTAATTGTATCTGAAATTTGCATTATAATGAATTCATAATTCAGATGTATCTCTTTTCAATCCTTTACAATTCACACAACAAAGATAAAACACTTAGAACTATATATCACTTATAGATTTGTAATTACTTTAAGTTAAAAATTAGGGTAAGAATTTTCTTCCATTTAAAAATATACCAATTTAAAAATGAATTATTTTATAATTAAATATAATAAAAAGCACCATTAAGCTTACTAAACTTAGTACTGATACTAAATTAAAAAAGAAATGATTGCATTTATTATATTTTTGATACTTAAATTATGTCATTTTAAACTAAAAAATAAATTAGTTTATAAAATAAAATAAATTAGTTTCTATGAAATTAATATTTCAAAATAAGATAATTTACCTAAACTTTAGTCTTCTAACAATAAAAAAGCACCAAATATTTTGCAAATTATTTAAAGCATTTAAAAGGAGAATATTCCATATGTAAATGAAATATAGAAATGAATGAAATATAGTCAAAAGCTAACATAAAATGTAATGTATTTAACGAAATACTTACTTATTTGTTGAACATCAATCTCTTGGTGTTCCTGATGCGCCGCGGCATAAGCAGCCGCCTGGGCTCTCAACTCATGAGCAGTCAATCTTCCACTCAGGATTTCGCTATCCATAACTACGACGCCAACAAATTAACAAAAGCTGCAAAGGGTCAATTTAACCGTGTCTTAGATCGATCTATGTTGCAATATTGAGCTATTAAACCGAGCACTGTTGATAATTCAATACAATTTCAACGCCAGTGACGGCAAAAATGGCCACCAAAAAAACTAATCACTGCCGACCAGTAATCAATTGTAATCGAGCTAAAAATTATTGTTAAATAATAAACTATACCAAAATATTATATTATGTTATTAAAGTAAAATAATGTCGTTTTTATTACATTTCTAATACTGAAAAGTCTTCAAACATAATAACGAATCACTTTCTTAAAAAAGCTTAATATCGACACA
This sequence comes from Baronia brevicornis, assembly GCA_031353405.1. Taxonomy (NCBI): domain Eukaryota; kingdom Metazoa; phylum Arthropoda; class Insecta; order Lepidoptera; family Papilionidae; genus Baronia; species Baronia brevicornis. Next base: position 319,150 of record JASFAT010003225.1, on the reverse strand, counting down.
AATAGAAAGGAGCCAATTAAAACAATTGTTTATGGTTGTCTATGTCAATACGCATTATTACATATATACGGCATTGCGCGAATGAAAAATTCATGTTAATTTAATAATAGCCCTGAAAATTACTTAGGGGCTGACGACTTTTGTATAATTAAAGCGAAATTCAAACCATAAAAATATAAACCTTATTTATAGATATTTCAGGGTCACAATAGCCATTTTGATAGTAGTAATATAAGTATAATATTTTATAGCTACATTACGAACAAATTGATTTTTTCGTATTTCAATCATTTATTTATTATTATTTTCTTCCTAACCTTTTCTTCTTCTTTTTACTTCTTTATAACCTTTAATTATTTTTTATCACTGCCAAAGTTAATAATGGTTTAAACTTTTGTCTTAAGTTTTATGAATTGAATTATGATATATAATTTTTCAAATTATTTTTTTATAATTAAGATTAAGTGCGTTAACAAACAATACTTTAAATAAAACAAATTATACCGACAATGTGGTTGTTTTGCTAATGATACCCTTCTATAGATTGTTCATTTCTCGGAGACTGTACACGCCGTGCTTTTCACTCGCACTTCCAAATTTGCTATTAGGTTTTCTCGTTCGATAAGAGTTTCGTCTCTGTAACATTTTCAATATAGATTTTAATACGTTTCTTTCTTTCTCAGGAGATCTTGTCCCTTTCTAACACGCATCATTTTTATATTACGATCTCCTTCCTCCTTAGAGGGTGGAAAGAGTGAAATATTCATGTAACTGCGCTCATGGTAATCGCATGGTTTTACGCTTCAAAATATTTGTATTTGTTTGTTAACTTTTACTGTTTAATTGATTGATAATTGAATCGATAATTAATTGAATTTCACTTTGGGATTTAAAGATAGCATTTATTAGTCGTCTATTTTCATATAAAATTACTGGTGCATTCACTTACGTTGATTACGTTACGAGAGATGATACATCTCTTTGTACAGATAATAGATCGTGTCTATTTGAAATCCTTTGGTCGCCGACGATTCGAAACTCTCTCAGTTGGATGCTATAAAATGAAAAAGCTGATACTTGGTAGCTCCAGCCCAGAAATGAAAGCAGTATAATCGCAGTATAAAGAAGGAAAGCTATATAATCGATCGATTATTTTTTAATCATTTAAGATCACAAATTAATAACAATGAGCAGATCAGTATATGTCTAGTAAAATCGATGTAAACTCCTTTGCCAAAAAAAAAAACGGCCACCTTATATCTTCCATTACTCATTGATTATTCTATGGAAAATATTAATATTTTTAGTATGTCATTAACGTAGATGACTAGAAGTTTCTTTTTTCTTCTTTCTAGTTTCAGTTGTCTGATAACTGATAAAAGTTTTTTTGTGTCTGTTTTATTTTTAGGCAAATATTTTGTTTGAGAAATTAAAATTTCTTTCATCTCACACTCTCGTTATAAAGATATTATTGAAGTGAAAACATAAGTTTTGCACCAGCAATTTGTACTTAATGGTTGTCTTAACTTCTTCTAGCAGGAAAACACACATTATTAATTTTCTATTGTTGTTTCATTGTCGCGGATCTTAGCTATGTACAAGTTTTAACTGTCCACATCATAAAAAAAAAGAAATACAAGTTAACTATGTTTACTTCTCAATATTTCCGCCATTACCAATAAAGTTTTCATGCATGACCACGCGTACCACAGGTTGGGAATCGCTGCCATAGTGAAATTACGCGGCATGAATTATTTTGAACTTAGTTTATTGCGAAAGACGGTTGGCGTCGCGACGTCTATCGTCTGGTATCGCTCGGTTAACGCGGCGATCGCTCCCTCCTCTCTCTCTGGCCCTTTGCCACCCTCTACGAAAGTCCTCTGAAACACGTAGGAAACATGTATTGGTTCCTTTAAAATAAGGATAATATTGAGATCTTTATAATGTACACCTTTGTTTCTTTGCAATTTTATTCAATGCCTACGTTTTATATATATATATATATATATATATATATATATATATATATATATATATATGTGTGTGTGTGTGTGTGTGTGTGTATTCTCAGACTCAAGTTCAAAAACATTTGTTTAAACTTGTAGTGGATGATACTTGATGTTAATACAGTTTTTTCAATTATTAATTAATTTATGTTTTATATGAGACAAAAAGATATCAGGATATAAAAATAGGAATTGTCTTTATTGAAATTGTGTGGCGTAATATAATAGTAACATAATTTTCTTATCATTTTTATTAATCTTATATGAAGATTATATTTACAAATATAAATTTTTAATTACACTTAATAAAATTACAAAGGGTAATGTGTCTATAATTAGAGTTACAACCATTTGTTACATGACCACATTAAGTATAAGCCTATCAAGATCAATATCAGCCCGCGGCAGTCCACTGCTGGACATGGGTCTCATTCAAGGCGCGCCACCTAGCCCGATCTTCGACTACACGCATCTAGTCTCTGCCTTGCGCAGATCGTCGCTCTATCTAGCAGAGGGGCGTCCCACACTACGTTTGCCGAGTCACGGTCTCCACTCCAGCACTCGACTACTCTAACGGTTATCGGTTCTCCGACAAACGTGTCCAGCCCGTTGCCACTTCAGTCCGCTTACTTAAAGACCTATGTCGGTGACTCTGGTTCTCCGGCGAATTTCTTCATAAGCCCATATGAAGCTTAAATTGATATATTAAAATTGTTTGATACATAGGTATTAATGACATATTATAATATATTTACTTTTATTTAATTTAAGTATATTGTAGTCGTAATTCGGATATTCATATGTCCCACATATTCATTTTAGCATTAAATTTTTTTGTAACATTCATCACATCACCACTTGTGCTTGGTGATGTTGATACTGGTTGGGAGGTGGTGAGTTGCTGAAAGCCATTTTTTCGGTAAGATTTAGTTTGACCTCCCCGTAAATCCAATTTTTTTTAATAACCCAAATATGTCCCACAGCCGTGCACGGGCCTCTCCATTTCTGGAGGAATGGATTTTAAACCCACCACGCTTGTCCAATGCGGATTGGTGGGGTTACCAGACTCAGAATATATATTTAACATAAAAAAAAACGACAATCACACAGGAAAACAACGATTAGAAGGATACTGTTGGTATATGTATTTATACACACAAACATCAACTTGTTTAAGTTGATGTTTTACCTCGGTTTTACCTCGACGCGTACTACGTATTCCTGTTAGTATTCGCTATGGCCATTTAAATTATAAAGTGTTTTCGTTTTACTCGTGTCTCAGTTTGGAACGGTGTTGAAAATTTTGAAATGTTGTTTCTAGAACCAATTGATACGTTTTATAGCGTACTTACATTTTTTTATGGAATAGGAAGGCAAACGAGCAGGTTTATCACCTGATGGAAAGCAATCACCGCCGCCCACAGACATCCGCAGCGCCATAGACAGTGCGGAAGCGTTATCGACTTTTAAGGAAATTGTCATTATGGCAGTGGGAATGGGAGGGGATAGAGGGATGGGGTGAGGCTGTTGAGCCTCCGGCACTCGGCCGTTCACTACTACGCGCAGCTAAGCTACCACAGACGTCGGTTTTCTGCGGGTGTGTGGTACTTCTACGGGCGAGCCGGTGCATGAATGCGCCGGCTCGCTACAGGCAACTATTATGCCATTCTTGACAAAGTATTCGTCTGCAGCGTGGCTCTACCACTTAAAAATTACATTATGTTTATATATTTTTATTTGACAAATTTCAATAAGAAGACAATTTTTTTTTGTATTCCTACACCAAGCATTTCACGCTGCTTATTTACACCTGTAACGCCGTAGGCATCGCGAAATACCGCTGAAGGCAACTGGTTTCATGGAGAGGTGATACGTGAAATAGTATTGAAACATACATATATGAAAAATCATTTTTTTATAACACTGTTAAAACCTCATTTTGATATCTCAAAATCCTGGTCAAGCAAGCCCTTACAACTTTTTTAATACAAATAGACAAGACGTCCGTCAATGCGTGACAAGAACAGTTAATAAAATATAAGATTATTATATTAATTAGTAGATTATTATTATTATGACAGTTAACAGGGATGAAATGGAATTTATCAGTCTCGTTTTTTAAAAAGATTGATAAATTTTATCTTTATCCTCACTGAGAAATGATTAGGTACGTATCTTAACTGTTAATAATGTTCTTATATTTACTTTCTTTTTAGTATTATGTATATATCTCTCTATATATATTATCTATATATCTCTCATTATTATCATCCTATTCCTAAAATAATAACTAGTATAAAAAATAGTCATTAATCTCAACATCTCTTACTTTGTCTTTAAATATAATTAATATGTTAGTCACTAATACAGCAGCTTTAAATTTACCACGGGCATTGAATTCTTTTGGACAATTATAAAATAACAAACATTTGTACAATAACAAGATTTGTATGTAAATCTTCACGCCTTTCCCCCAACTCCATCCACAGAACGAGAGACCACAGAACGAGAGACCAGAGAACGAGAGACCACAGAACTCCATCCACTACGATCCCGGCTCATCCTGCTTCCTCCACACTCATCCATCTTTTCATTCCATTTTTATATATTTAAGAATTGAAGATAAGTGATACAATTGTGTCGACGATAAAATATGGAACCCGATAACCTCCGACCAATGTGCGCAGCGATCGTTAGTATATGCCCAATAGAACTTATCGATATCGATATGAAATCGCTTGCTGCTGCTAGTCTGACCCCCATATATACAATATATCGATAAACTATTTAGTTGATATGTATAAGTAAAGGTTTCATTCGTGCTGTGTAGCATGTATAACCCGACACAAATTACGATCACGAAGTGACCGTACTATTCGCTTAAAATGTCGATTTTAGTTAAGATTATATTGGCTCAGGCGGGGCCCTCCGCCCGCGGAGTCAATGGTCGCGGGTTCGATCACCGCATCGGAATAATTATATATATGAATTTATAAAAATTTATTCCGAGTCTGGTAACCCCGCCAATCCGCATTGGACAAGCGTGGTGGGTTAACGTCCGTTCCTCCAGAAATGGAGAGGCCCGTGCACAACAGTGGGACATATATGGGCTGTGGAATATATATTAAAATATAACAGAGCAAAGACCACAGATCTCCATCTGCTACGATCTCGGCATACTTTCCTTGCCTCCTCTACAAATTTAGTTATATTAAAACGAATTTTAATAAGTTTGTATAATGCATGTAATGAGTTGTTCCACACTAAAGTGGAGCACATCAAGAGACATGACAGGTACAAATTGTTGCAACTGATCGTGATGGGAAAAGTTGCTGACAAATTACTGCGTCTGCGTCGTCACGATAAAGACAAGGAGAGTTGGGCTGAATTGGCTACCAACCTCCGTTAGTTGATAGAGGCACTCGAAGAAGAAGTAGAAGAAACATTTATAAGTTTCTAATACATTGGTTGCTTTACAATATCTTTAAATTGTTCAATTGTCGATCATTTCCTGCGACGTTTGCGGGAGACGTGATTGCGTTCAGTTCTGCACAACAGAAGCGGAAATTGTATGCGCTACTTCCGTTTCCCGCCTGTCGTCAACACATAGCATTTCAGATGGTATGTTTCAAGTGGTTTTTTTTAGTTTCGTTCAGCACAAACCTCCCGGCATCGTTAAGCTGAATATTAGGGCATTTCAAAAAAAAATTTATCTTTCTCGTAACCAGGGTCAAAAGTTTCGTTTAGATGCCAAAATAGGCCTCTAAAAATATGACCCCTTAATATAATTATTAAGGGACAACCTTAATATTAAGGGGTCATATTTTTAGAGGCCTATTTTTGAGAGCATCGCTCTTTTCGATTTCCCACAAGAATAACACAGGAAAAACAATTTTTTTTTTCTTAAATATTTTTGTAGCGAACTAACTGCTATACAAAAAACTCGGTCAAAACTAATTCGAGGTCAAAGTTAAATTCGTTATCAATTTTTTTTTTTCACGCGAAAGGTAGTGTTAAAACGTCCATGTTCTGAAGCGTGGAATAGTTTAAGATGCAAAATATCTTCAACAGTGTACACACATCAGAATTAGACTGTCTGAACTTTAAGCAAACAGTCGTTATAAATGTCCCGTCGAAGTTAGTTCACTTGTACCACTCCAAGTATCTCGCGAGCTACGCAAACTTGGTGACGAAAGTTTACGGTTGAAATTTCGTTGGCACAACGTGAGCAGTTTGTGTGCTATTTCAATTGGGCTAAGTTATTATATAAACCTAACATTGTAGGACAGTAGCACTTTCTTATAGTGATTCGTTTAATTTTTTTTTACCTTTAAATAATTCGAGTTATTGTTACTGTTACATCTGGCCTATTTTTCTATACGAATGTGAGGCTTGGACGGTTAAAGAAGATCTCAGAAGACGTATAGAAGCGTACGAAATGTGGACATATAGACGAATGCTCGCTATAAGCTGGACTCAAAGGGTGGCCAATGGCGAGGTTCTCCGACAAGTCAAGTAAAAACGTGAACTTTTGCAGACCGTCAAAGGTAGAAAAGTTGCTTACCTGGGTCATATCATGACACATGACAGGTACAAGTTGCTGCAACTGATCATGATGGGAAAAATCGCGGGCAAAAGACAAGTTGGTTTGGAGAAGAAAGTCTTGGTTACGTTACATCAGGGAGTGGAACGTGATCCCGAGTGCTCCAGAACTGCTGCACTTCGCGAAGGAGGAGGAAAGTTGTGCTAAATTAGCTGGCAACCTTTGCAAGTCGGAGAGGCACTGTTAAAAGAAGTAATATTTTTAGTGTCAATGAAATTCTTATAAACCGTTTCAAATTTTCATATATATATATAGGTCACACTTTCATATATATATATAGGACGACCGATTGGCTCAGTGGCGGGGCCCTCCACCCGCGGAGTCAATGGTCGCGGGTTCGATTCCTGCATCGGAATAAATATTTATATGGATTTATAAATGTTTATTCCGAGTCTGGTAACCCCCCCCAATCCGCATTTCCTTTCCTTTCTCTTCCTCTCCGCCAATCCACGGTCTGCCGTGCCGTGCGGGCGAGCCTAGTCGAAAACGTGCCGATCGTCCCGGGATCGGGCTCCCCCGGGTACTATGGTGCCTTACCTCAGCATGCAGGGCTCTGCTGGGGCTGACCTTCATCCTCCCTTGCGGCTCGTGGGATTCACTAAGATGAATTTAATATACCTAATTAGTCGAAAATGACGGCGACGTGGTTCGCCACCCGTCACGTCCTGATTCTCACGAGGGCGAAAAGCGCCCATTGACGAGCCGTTTCGCTGCGATGCATGGCAGCGGATGGAGCTCTGTGGTCTCTGCCAACCCTTGCGGGGGATAGGCGTCAATATATATATATATATATATATATATATATATATATATATATATATATATATATATATATATATATATATATATATATATATATATATATATATATATATATATATATATATATATATATATATATATATATATATATATATATATATATATATATATATATATATATATATATATATATATATATATATATATATATAGGCCACATGTTGCTGAGTGAATCACTGTAACCCAAAGACATTCGCTAATACTGGGGGCGTAAAAATTAATTCGTCGATCCATCAGAACTGCAGCATTCTAATGGTAGGTGGAATTGAATCCACGACCGCAAATCGTAATGTCAACCTGGCGTTAGCTTTACGTTTTATTACGTTTTTTAATTTTTTCATAATATATATATATATATATATATATATATATATATATATATATATATATATATATATATATATATATATATATATATATATATATATATATATATATATATATATATATATATATATATATATATATATATATATATATATATATAGGCCACATGTTGCTGAGTGAATCACTGTAACCCAAAGACATTCGCTAATACTGGGGGCGTAAAAATTAATTCGTCGATCCATCAGAACTGCAGCATTCTAATGGTAGGTGGAATTGAATTCACGACCGCAAATCGTAATGTCAACCTGGCGTTAGCTTTACGTTTTATTACGTTTTTTAATTTTTTCATAACATTTAAGAATTTTGATGTTTCGGCCGCCAATCTCACTTTATCTTTTATTATTCATTTCTGTTGATTTACCTATTTATCCGTGAGCAAACATCCTTGATAGATAAGTGACATCGCAAACGCGGTTAGTGTAGCATTGCAAAATTTCCTTATAACATTAGCCGAGCAATCGACGGCAACAATTTTTATTCGTCAGTGATAAATACGTTTAAAATCTGCAAAAATTGCGTCACAGGACTAGAAGGACGATATAAAAGGAGAGCTATTTTTTTAGTCTCGCTAAAAACCAAAAATGGCTCGACCGATTTGAATACATTTTTTTTTTATTTTGTTCGCTCTAATACAGGGAGGTTTACGAATAAAAATATATAGGGATATTAAATAGGCTAGGAAATAAATAGGCAGCTTGAAAATGAAAAATTCTTTTTCTTCCTTTTAAATCCAATTACTTTCAATAGATGGCGTTCGTGACGGCTCCATCTTGTTACGGACGTAATACAAAACTGTCATTAGTTTTGTGCAATTTTAAAAAGTATTGCATACCTAAGTACTGACATGCCAGGAGAAGATTATCCTACCAGAAGATATCGTTTTCGTTAATTTGAATTAAATAAATTGTAGGTTAAACGAAGATCACTCGCATCTAGTTTTAGATAAATATATAGGGTATTCGGCTACGCGTCGAATAATCGATAAACGCATGCTTACTGAATATTCCTCACATCCTGCCTTCAATTCACGCGCATGGTTTAACAAGATGACCATGAAGCTTCTTCGTGATTTCTTCCCAAGAAAATTAATAAGCCGTTTCGGTCGGATCTCAACCCTATGGATTTTTTTCTGTAGGGTACCCCCTCTCAAAAGTAAAGCCTATGAAATAAACTCGACCACCATCTCAGCACTCAAAGAAAATATCGACAGCAAAAGCAACTTCATTTTAATCAAATCCGAAATCAATCCGAAAAAAAACGTAACAAATATATAAATGTATTGAAAACTCTAATCCCCCTAAAATTTGGCAAAAACTCGCGCAGGACAGAAAAAGATGGAAGACTCTTTGTTTCGTACGCCAAGATCCACTTCAGGTCACTGAACCAATGGAATAAGTAAATAAAAACGTAATAAATTTTAGTATTAAATAAGAGATTAGATTAAATTATTAAATTACGGTAGTGAAAGTTGGGAGAAGCAGCATGCATTAGGAAGAAGCATGAAAGCACACTGAATGCGGTGGAAATGAGAGCATTAAGAAGTATGTGTGGTGTAACCTTGAATGATGGAATAAGAAATGAAGATATAAGAGAGCAATGTGGAGTAAAAGAAGGTGTTGTGACAAAAGTAGAAAAAGGGATGCTTAGATGGTTTGGGCATATAGAGAGGATGGATGAAAGACGACTGGCAAAAGAAATTTACCTTGCGAATGTGGATGGAAAGACCGGAAGAGGAAAACCACGAAAAACGTACCTCGACCAAATTGCTGAACTTTTTAAGAAAGGCCAGGTCAAAAGTACACTCAACCGGCGGGCTTGCATGAGGAGAATAATGAGTGTGGTGGAAGCGAGGGTAGTATGCCGAGATCGTAGCAGATGGAGATCTGTGGTCTGTGCCTACCCTTACGGGAGACAGGCGTGACGATATGTATGTATGTATATATATATTAAATAATGTTTTTAATTATCACTAACTTGTAACTGTATTCAGTGATCCTTGACAATGCTTACGATAAGTCACGAACTATGATAGTAGGTACTCGAATGTCGTTTACTTCTGAAATTGGACCCCGCATTACTTACAGTATTGCTTGTGTGAATAAAAGTAGACCATTACCGTCCTCATAAAATTATGAGTTATTACTAGCGCGCTGTATGGCATTGTCGATTAGGAGACCACACCTTGTATCAAACTCGGTATCATCCGACGTTTCTGATTACTGACAATGACGATGAATGCCACGGGGGCTGCCGGTGATCGGAGTGCCCATATTGATTTGATTTGTTCGTCATGTCATTTAAGACAGGGGCCATAACATGTCAGACATAGTTATACACCGTGACTTATCCATTGAATAAGTAAAAGTTTTGACTGTCCAAACTTTTACTTAGCTAACATCCGCGATAAGGAAACGACAATAGCAAAATTAATGATGTGTGTTTTCCTGCTGTATAGATGAAGTGGATTTACATGGAACTCGAATTAAATCTTACCGAAAAAACGGCCGTCAGCAACTCTCCACCCACCAACCACTATACACAACACCAAACACACACTACCACTTTTCCACCTTGCAAACAACACGTGTTTCGCTTCAAAACGAGGCATCTTCAGCTATTGTAGACTCTACGGAAGACAACCGCTAAGTTGTCACATAAAGGTTGTCTTTAAAGATTTAATTCTAGTTCCCTGTAAATCCACTTCATGCAGCAGGAAAAAACACATTATTAATTTTCTATTGTTGTTTCCTTGTCGCGCATTTTAGTCCACATATTAATGGATTTCCGCAAAGTAACGCCTGACTCTATTATCTTATCCATTGAAGAAAGTATTTTATCATTATGAGGGACGATATCTGTAAAATTGTGCATGGCATACAACGTCTTAAGGTATGTATTCTCAATCGATAACGTTGTTATCCTAATCGTGTTTGGTTATCGCGAACCTCTTGTGAGACAACTCGGAAGATTCAAATGCCATATGTCGGGTGTCTATTTATAGAATTAGATTATAGGTCTGGATAGACCACTTCAAGTGGTAGAGCCACGTAGCAGACGAACACTTTGTCAAGAACGGGATATTTTTTGTCTGTAGCATGAATGGACCGACTAGCGCGGGGAAGTACCACACTCCCGCATTAAACCGGCGTCTCAGAGGTAGCTAAGGTACCGCGCTTCGTACAGTGAGTGGCTGAGTTCCAGACGCCCAGCACCCTGCTCCACCCCTCCACCTCCCCTCCCTTCCCCCTCCCCTATATCGGATATCGGATAAATGTGATTCGGATAAACGGGAGTCTGCTGTATTTTTGGTTGTACTAAGTCAAAAAACTAAATAGATTGCTTTGGATACAATTCCCTCATCTCATTCACTCTCCTTACTTTAATATTGCCACCTGCGAACCAATTAAATTGGGACTCCTCCGCGGTTTGTAGTAGCCCCTTCCCCTCTCCCCCGAGCCGTCCGCATCCTCTTTGCATTCTGCGGGCGCCTTTTGCTGGCCGTTGCCCTTCTGAAATTTCGTATTCACCAACCGTTTCTGACTATACACACACCTGCAATGGTGTGTGAATATTTTTGAATATTTTAGATATGCATTGCTTTTTTTTTTCATTGAATTCTTATCAGTTCACACTCTCCATATACACATATATTTATATATCTTGTTCAAATTCTCAATCGTTAATTAAATAGTTTTTTTATTCATCCACTCAAATTCAAATACATGTTTTTAAAACTTTCAATGGCACTGATGAATGACACTTGATGTAGGTTATTTTTCAAATATTAATTCATTAATTAAATTTTTTTAATTAATTTTAGATTATCTTACATAAGATATTTAGTTCGATATACAAGTTGGAATTGAGTTGTTTTTGTATTAATTGTTTTATTGAAAGATTATTTATTTATTTATTTATTAGATAATCCAACAGTTTCATTACACAACTTCTTACTTAGAAATAATATAACAAGCAATAAAAACGGAAATAGGATTACACAGTTTGGGCTTAAATATATTACTTTTACAAACTATAAGACATATTAAATAAAAATAAATTGAGAATCTAATTTTGTGAGTAGATGTGTATGTGTGTGTGTATGTATGTATGTGTGTGTGTTTGTGAGTGTGTGCGAATTAATTTTATTCAGTTTACTGATTATTGATTTGATTGATTGAAGTAATTTTATTCACATTACTGGTAATCTTGTTAACGCGACGTGAGTTACGTCAAAGTATTTAACGTATTTACAACACGTAAACGTATTACGTCTCGCATATACAAGTTTACAGCCAAATTATTTTTATTTTTTTATATATTCCCGCCTATCCCCCGCAGGGGTTGGCGGAGACCACCGTGCTCCATCCGCTACCATTCATCGCAGCGAAACTACTCTCCATTAGTCGCTTTTCGCCCTCGTGAGAATGAGGTCGTGACGGGTGGCGAACTACGTCACCGTCATTTTCAACACATTATTGTAGGTATGAAATTCAACTAAGTGAATCCCACGAGCCGCAAGGAAAGATGGCGGTCAGCCCCAGCATGCTGAGGTAAGGCACCATAGTACCCGGGGGAGCCCGATCCCGGGACGGTTGGCACGCTTGCGACTAGGCTAGCTCCTAGCCTTGCATCCATTGGCACGGCAGACCGTGGATTGGCGGAGAGGAAGGAAAAGGATAGAGAAGGAAGGAATAGAAATGGGGATTGGTTACCAGACTCGGAATAAATATATATAAATCCATACATATATTTATTCCGATGCGGGGATCGAACCCGCGACCATAGACTTCGCGGGTGGAGGGTCCGCCACTGAACCAATCGGTCGTCTCATTGAGTATTACTGTCTTATTCTATATATCTAATAAAAAGCTTGTGTCATTGAGTATAATAATACAAGCTCATATTTGTTATTTTGCCAGTGAGCCAATTGGTCCTTAAAAAATATAAATTTAAACTGTTTTAAATTTAAAAAAATAATTCCTGCAAAATTGTGTGTTTTCATCATTTGGACAACCCTAATAACTCCGTTGCTACGAACCAATTAATACAGGGCAATTCGATTCGACGCCTGCAATCGGATCAATTGCAGAGAACGATAAAGGTCTGCGTCAAACGCTACTGTGTCAGCGATATCACATCAACTCACTTACCTACATTCCGTATCAGGGAATTAGGTCTTTTAATTTGTATATTTTGGTCGAGATAATGATATGTCAGATTTGTGATAAGTGATTGTTTCTTGATAAGATAGTGCTGTTGCTGTATGAGACGCTTACGCTGAGCTCTATGATAATGATAACCGTTATAGTACATACACATAGATACATACACATCGTCACGACCGTCTCCCGTAGGGGTAGGCAGAGACCACAGATACCCATCCGCTACGATCCCGGCACGCTCTCCTCGCTTCCTCCACACTCATCCGTCTTTTCATCCGTCCTTCTGCTCTCATTCATCGTAGCGAAACGGCCCTCCGTTAGTCGTTTCTCGCCCTCGTGGAAATCAGGACTTGACGGGTGGCGAACCATGCAATCGTCATTTTTAACATTATGCATGCCATGGTGTGACTTGTCAGTCATAAATTGTTTCCCAGTTGTAAAATACCGCTTGTAGACAAAAAATCGAATACCTTCAATAATAAATAAAATATATATCAATAATAAATATTATATGACACAAGAGGTGTAATGACGAGGCCTCCCGCCCACGGAGTCAATAGTCGCGGGTTCGTTCCCCGCATCAGAATAAATATATTTATAGCTTGATATTTATTCGGAGTTTGGTAAACCAGCAAATCCGCATTGGACAAGCGTGGTGGGTTAACGTCGGTTCCTTCAGAAAAAGAGAGGCCTGCTTAGCAGTGGGACCTATATGGGCTGTGAAAAAAAAAGGAAATGTAAAATGCTTGTTGACCCAAGAATGACCAAGTATTATGGGAAAATATTATCTAAATTTCTAGTACCTAAGATATTTAATAAATTTGAACTGTTAATAAGTGCAGAGAACTCAGTATTTGACGTCAAAACTCAGGACGTTGTTTTTCGATGAATTATGATTTGAATAGTAATTGTTTAAAAGAAAAATGATTTAGGTTAAATTGATGTGTAGTTACAATGTTGGCTGCTAACTGACGATCACGCCTGTTTCCCGTAGGGGTAGGCCTCAGAAAACCACAAACCTCCATCTGCTACGATCCCGGCACACTTTTTTTGCTTCAAGCACACTCATCACTCTTTTCATACAAGCTCGCCGCTTAATTGGCCTTGATCTGGACTTTCTTAAAAACTTCGGCAAATTGGTCAAGGTATATATTTCCTTGGTCATCCCCTACTGATCTTCCCTCCACATCCGCAACGTAAATTTATTTTACCAGTCATATTTCATCCATCTTCTCTATGTGCCCAAATCTGCATCCGTGAAAATAATATGTATAATATTCCAAATAACATTAACGTAGTATGATGTTTCATATCCAATATCAACCTACAAAACAAGCTAATTAGTGGTAGAGCCACGCTGCAGACGAATACTTTGTCAAGATTGGCATAGTTTTTGTCTGTAATATGAATAGACCGGCTCGCCCGGAGAAGTACCACACACCCACATAAAACCGGCGTCTGAGCGGTAGCTTAGCTACCGAGCTTCCTCCGGTGAGCGGTTGAGTTACGGAGCCCATTCTCCTCCCTCATCCCCCTCTTTGAATGGTTGAAAAGGAATTAAATTGTAAGAGAGCGATATGCAGTTAATTTAATTACTTAATTAATTAAAATTAATTTACCGTATTAAATCTTACATTTAAGTCTGTATAATTATTTGATTTGTCTGCTTTCTCTTTATGTTAATGTCTTGTTCGTCTATAATAAGGATTATATTTAAGTATGTTTTAGAACTATTTAGAATAATGTATAATTAATGTTATTCCATATGATGGTCCATAAATAAATAATTTTTTGTATTAAATGAGAGCTAAACATTTCTCTTATACAAGATATTTAACAGGATATAAAAGCAGGAATTGACTTTAATTTTTCGTTATATTACTTGTTTTCCTTAAACCTATGTACAGAACTCCGTATTAAATTCGTTATACATACTGAAATGGTCCATACCTCGAAAAGTTTAAAAACTACTGTATTGCAAAGCACAAAATTTGGGTTTCTATGTGATAAATCCAGTTTCTGCCAGTCAGTTGCGTAACTCGCCTTCCCACACTACATGTGCTCGGTCGCCTGTGGGTGCTCTAAGGAGCGCCTGTATCCGACAGTCGTCGGATACTGTCGGTTCTTCCGAAAATATAATCAGCCAAATCTTCGGTTTGCTTACTCGAAAGCTTACTCGACGTTCCGAAAATCGTTAGCCACAAAGTAAATATAATCTCTTCTTTCCTGAAACTATTTTGAATTAACAACTTATATTATTACAAATACCACAAAGTCTGAAGACAAAAGTCTTCAACCAGTGCGTTCTGCGCGTACTCTCTTACGGTGCCTAGACGTGGACACTGACGGTCCGTCTCCTTGACAAGCTCAAAGTCGCTCAGAGGGCTATGGAGGCTCGTAGTTTCTCTGGTGGATAGAATTCGAAATGAAGAAATTCGCCGGAGAACCAGAGTCACCGACAAGCTCTTGAAGCAGACTGAAGATGGAGAACCGACAATCGTTGGAGTAGACCAGTGCTGGAGTGGAGACCGCGACTCGGCAAACGTAGTGTGGGACGCCCCCTTGCTAGATGGAGCGACGATCTGCGCAAGGCGGCTGGCAGAGACTGGATGCGTGTAGCCTAAGATCGGGCTAAGTGGCGCGCCTTGGGTGAGGCCTGTGTCTAGCAGTGGACTACCGCGAGCTGATATTGATTGATGATTGAGATGAATGAGTGAATATGATTGGCATCTTGTGTATAGCCTGTATTTTTTTTCGCGTACGTAAGTCCGCGGTATTTATTTCCACTAG
Source organism: Baronia brevicornis (assembly GCA_031353405.1). Lineage (NCBI taxonomy): Eukaryota > Metazoa > Arthropoda > Insecta > Lepidoptera > Papilionidae > Baronia > Baronia brevicornis. The sequence continues at coordinate 303,380 of JASFAT010003225.1, read as the reverse complement.
GCGCGCCCGCCCACAGATCTGCTAGAACCATCGACTGTTTGACGTCTTCAGGGTTACAAAATGTCTCATGATGTGCATCACGTAAGAACCTTTACTACCTTACATAAAGTTTGTATGCAAAAGTTTACGTTTTCGCTTTATTTATTAGTTACATACATTTGTATACGGTGTCAGTGTTGATAGTTTGCTGCAATTCACACACACACACACACACACATACATACACTAGTAAATTCAGGGCCGTCTCTCGCCATATTTACAATTATCAAGTAGCGAAATTAAGAAAAATAATAAATGTATAATGTATTTTTTATTAGAATACAGTTACTGTTTTTGTAGTATCTACAGTAGTAAATATAAAAAGAGCATTGTTAGGATTTTGTTGGACTGCCTATTGCGGGCTGATATTAATGTTGAATGTGAAAGGGCATTATTAATGGGTCAGGCGTTACTTTGCGGAAATCCATCACTATGTGGACAGTCAAAAGTTTTACTTAGCTAAGATCCGCGACAAGCAAAACAATAACAGAAAATTAATAATGTGTGTTTTCCGTTGGGTTAAGTGGATCTATTTGGAACTTAAACCAAAAACTTACCGAAAATCTGCCATCAATTCTCCACCCACCAACCACTATACACAACACCAAACACACATTATCACATTTCCATCTTGTAAACGACACGTGTTTCGCCCCAACACGAGGCATCTTCAGGTATAGTAGACTCTACGGCAGACAACCGAAAAGTCAAACTTTTCGGTTAAAACACACATTATTAATTTTCTGTTATTGTTTTGCTTGTCGCGGATCTTAGCTAAGTAAAACTTTTGACTGTCCATATAGTGAAAGAGCATATCTATCTACCTTTGTCCTTTTTTATATCGGCGGTACGTATCATACATTTAAACCAAGTATGCTTCTTTCCATGGGTCTCTGGTTCCAATTTTCCTTATAGTGTGTTTATTGTAAATCCATGTTTGGCTTGGCAATCAAAACTAAACTGATATATTTAAATGGTTACAAAGTGGTAGAGCCACACTGCAGACGAATAATTTGTCAAGAATGGCATAATATTTGTCTGTAGCATGAATGGGCCGGCTCGCCCGGGTAAGTACCACACTCCAGCGAAAAACCGGCGTCTATGTGGTAGCTTAGCTACCTCGCTTCGTACGGCGAGCGGCCGAGTTCCGGAGGCCTAATACCCTCCCCCTCCCCGTCCCATTCCCACTCTTATAATGACACTTTCCTTAAAGGTCAGCAACGCTTCCGCACTGTCTATGGCCCTGCGGATGTCTATGGGTGGCGTTGATTGCTTTCCATAGGGTGACACGCCAGCTCGTTTGCCTTCCTATCCCATAAAAAAAATTAAATATGACCACCGGAACGAATCGGATCCAGCCACTTTTAATGCTATATATTGTGTAATATTGTGTAAACTGATCACTCCAATTCGATTTGACCCATTTAACAACTTTTAACTACGATAGCAATGAGTGACCTTATATACAATACCAATTCGTGATTGCTGTATTCATTCAAAATATACGATCAACACACTTCTCAATAGCTATGTAGAGAGCTAATGCTCGGAGTTTCTCTGGTAGATATGATTCGGAATGAAGAAATCCGCCAGAGAACCAAAGTCGCGACATATATTTTCGAATTAACAAGCTAAAGTGGCAATGGGCTGGTCACATTTGTCGGAGATCTAACAATCGTTGGAGCAAACGAGCGCTGGAGTGGAGACCGCGTCTCGGCGAACGTAGCGTACCATATGCCAGGTTAAGAGTACCCTTAACCGTATGAAGAGAATAATGACTGTGGAGGAAGCAAGGATGCTGTATGCTGAGATCGTAGCAGATGGAGATCTGTGGTCTCTGCCTACCCCTACGGGAGTTTCTGTGACAAAAATAATTAATATTTAATATTCTCTCTTGACTCTAAAACACACACACACACACATGTTAATGCTGGTAGCCTAATAGCATTAGCAGCTGAATACTGGGCAAGTAAAATATATTTAGGAATCTGCGTAAATCGCAGATTCCATCGGCTCCACGCCGTGTCGAATGTGCCATGTGATGTGTGTGCCGATTTAAATTTCGTCATGACGCTACGTTAAACGTAGGAGGTATGGATCGAAGTAACTATAGTCCCTATTAGTCCCCTAGGCCCTAAGGTCTAGGTGGTGAGAACCGACCGGGTACGTGAGAGAATCTCGTGTAAACGGCCGGTGTAGAAGTGTTCCCTATTCTACTTGCTCGGCTAGAGCCGCGGTGCGTTTGAGTGTTGGTGTCGTGGGATTGTTGGTATCATTGGACATTGTCAGTGTCGTGGGCTGTTATCTGTAATATGCTACATAAAAACTGTACCTGTCGTGCATATATTGGTAGATCTTATGTGGACAGTCAGAATTTTTACTTGGCTGAGATCCTACTAGAAGAATACTACTTAATTGACTTAGTCTTTCGTAAAGTCTACTATACAATAATTTAATTTTATAAAAACAAGATGTGCAAAGTTGATTATGGACAGTCGAATCATTATGAACTTGGGAAATCCACGCGTTATACGAGGGAAAATACGTGTTATACGAGGGACATAAAATCGCGTTATACGAAATCGCGTTATAGGAGGGTTTATTGTATAGTGATATTTATCGGTGTTCGCGTTAGTGACAACCCTATGTCGATGTCAAGTGTGACCGGCGCAGGAAATAATGAAGTAATGGTCACGTTACCACTAATTGTCCTTGTTAGCGCTATGGACCACTGTGTTGTGGAACTCCTCGTGTTAAGATAAACGTTCTGATAAGGTTATTCCACAATCTTTCGACGATTTTTTTTTGTTTCCCTATTGTAACTTGCAGCTGACGTGATTGTGGCCGGCGAAGCTTCCTTGTACGGTTGTATTGTACCCTGACAGGGACTCATGTTACAAAATCATTGTATTTCAAAATGTGCTGATGTGATGCAAATCTTATTTATGATTTTTTTTTTATATATTCACGCCTATCCCCCGCAGGGGTTGAGTTAGATCACAGAGCTCCATCCGCTACCATTCATCGCAGCAAAACGGCTCTCCATTAGTCGCTTTTCGCCCTCGTGAGAATCAGGACGTGACATAGAAAAGAAAAGAAAGGGTAGGAAAGGAAATGCAGATTGGGGGGGTTATCAGACTCGGAATAAATATTTATAAATTCATACATATATTTATTCCGATGCGGGGATCGAACCCGCGACCATAGACTCCGCGGGCGGAGGGCCCCGCCACTTAGCCAATCGGTCGTCTTATTTTTATAGATAATTACTTATTTGTGACGGAGTCAACAAAATAATGCCTTCTTGACTGAAGTGGAGATCGAGCTGGAAAGCTTGTGACCGCATCGCACTGTTTCGGCATCATAAGTTGTTAATGGAGTCAGGCGTTACTTTGCGGAAATCCATGACTATATGGACAGTCAAAAGATTTACTTAGCTAAGATCCGCGACAAGCAAAACAATAACAGAAAATTAATGATGTGTGTTTTTCCGTTCGGTTAAGTGGATTTATTTGGAACTTAAACTAAAAAACTTACCGAAAATGGGCCATCAATTCTCCACCCACCAACCACTATACACAACACCAAACACACATCACTTTTCCATCTTGTAAACTCTTCAACTTGTAAAGTTTACAAGTTACGGAAAAACACACATTATTAATTTTCTGTTATTGTTTTGCTTGTCGCGGATCTTAGCTAAGTAAAACTTTTGACTGTCCATATCATAAGTTGTGTTGTGTATCATGATCTGTTGTTCAGCTGGTGGTCATGTGCGATAGGAGAGGGAACTGGCCCTCCAGCTATCCTCACTACCGCAGTCTGATGAGTTTGAGAAAAAAAACAATCACAAATACAGTCATCAGGCAAATAAGCGACAGCTATATTTAATGACATTTGTCATTTGTAATGATAAACTTTGAGTGTTTTTAACACCCACTATTTGAAATACAGTCTTTATTATTTCGAACTATTTTCTACACCAGCAAATAACAACACTTGAAAAAGCAGCACAACTCCAAAGAAATAGAATGTGATAGATAGAATTATGATAGCTTTTATGTTTTATACATGTACTGACATACAAATTTCATCTTTTATATATTATTTAAAACGAAACTATATAATAATGTACAGTGTGAATTTAAAAATATATATCACAATTTTTCTTTGACGTTTTTATTTTTAAATTGACTTGTTCAAGTTGGCGTCGTGCTGTTTGCTCGTGTCGATTATTTTTTTTTAGTTTAAACCGACTCACATGCTGCGACGGTGGAGACATAAAATATTTAGTTTACCAGAATGCTGTGCTCAGGGAGCGTCCCTCGCTGTGTCTTCCATTGATTTTGGGGCGTCCTCGACCTTCATAGCCGCGGCACACCCCTTCAAACCACCCCCTCCCCCCTCCCTCCCGTAACCCCGCTCAGATCACCAACGCGACTTCCGAAATACTAACGCCCTTACCGGCGATTTTAGCTTTAACCCTGTTTCACATTGCAACGATGTTATGTCTTTACGAATAAATTATTTTTCACAGTCCGTTAATGTCCCTCTGCTGAGCACGGGCCTCCCCATATTTGGATGAACGTATATAAAACCAATACTCTTGTTCAATAAATATCTGTAGGCCATACATTATATTTTTTATTCCGATGCGGGGATCGAACCAGCGACCATTAACTCCGTGGTCGGACACCACCCCTGAACCCCACCACTGAGCTAACTGGTTGTTACACTTCTTGTATCATATTTATTATTTACATATATTTTATAATCGCTACCATAGAAGTGTTGTAGATCACTAAAACTTATACTTTTCTACCTTTGACGATTTGCAAATGTTCACATTTTTGCTTTGGGTCTCCCCGCCCTTTGAGTCCCCCTTGAGTTAATAGCGAGCATCAGTCTATATGCTCACATTTCGAATATATATATAAAGAAGACGTATATACGTCTTCTTTAAGCGATCAAGCCTCACATCCGTTTAGAAGAACGGGCCAGATGTAACATTGGAGCATTCTAATGCGCAAGCTCCACTATAAAAAAAAAGCGTCATAAGACGTTTTGTAGATGTGAAACATTGATGACGGCTCGCCGTAACCTCACTCCGACGACGTCTCGGTCTACCATTTGACTACCATACCCCCCCCATAGCGATGAGATGTTTCACATCGGAACAGGCCTATGAGCAAGTTTGAGTTCCGGCGGCCCAACACTCTCCCCTTTCTACTCCCCCTCCCACTCCCCCTCCCCCTACCACTCCCACTCCGCCTCCCACTCCCACAATTTCACTTTCCTTTAAGGTTGGCAACTTTTCCGCACTGCCTATGGCGTTGCGGATATCTATGGGCGGCGTTGGTTGCTTTCCATCAAGTGACACGCCTGCTCGTTTGCCTTCCTATGCCATAAAAAAAAAGAATAAAGGGCAAAGATGTAGCGCGATATCGGGATTTAATTTCGAAATCGATCCCGTCGAATCATATCACTGTGATTGATAAATACTCACTATCTGTTACGCGCACTGACGTAAATATGTACGACAATCTTGTGTTTTAATTGAAAACGACTCTATCGGAAATAAGTTTTGCATCACATCAGCACATTTTAATATACAATGATTTCCTAACATGATCCCCTACCAGGGTACGGTGCTACCGTCCAAGGAAGCCCCGCTAGCCACAATCACGTTAGCCTCCAAGTCACAAGTTTTGATCCTATTCAACAAGCACTCATGTGCCGGTGTCATCGACATATAATCACATAAGTCGATTTGAGGACGACGCTGGTTACGGCTTACATCAGCGTTTTTTTTTTATGGCATAGGAAGGCAAACGAGCAGGCGTGTCACCTGATGAAAAGCAACCAACGCCGCCCATAGACATCCGCAACGCCATACGCAGTGCGAAAGCGTTGCCGACCTTAAAGGAAAGTGAAATTATGGGAGTGGGAGTGGTATACTATAAAAAAGTTTCCTCTCCTTTATTCCGATTTTTCTTCGACCTCGTATATACTATACCTACTAATATATTGCGTAGCGTAAGCCTTCTACGTGCAGTTCGCATTTTCTTTCGACTGCTGTCCATTCTTCATTTAGATATATATATACGTCACTCCTGTTTCCCGTAGGGGTAGGCAGAGACCACAGAACTCCCTCTTCAACGATCTCGGTACACTTCTACTCGGTATGAAATGAAAAATAGTACGAATATGAAATATTACAGCTTTTTAAAATATTCCCCTGCAACCTCTGTGCACTTATGTATTCGGTTGAACCAGCTTCTAAAACATTATAAAACGTCTCTTGCGGGAGTTCGAAAAATAACCGTGGAAATTCTTCGACGGTTTCTTTAAATTTTGTCCACGAAGTATTTTTTTCATCGTGGGAAAGAAATCGCATCGAGCTAAAACTAATCTGCTCCATAAAAAGTGATGATGAGATAATCCTACAAAGAGTAAGAACTTTGTATTTACTGAGAAAATATTATTACATATATCTATTAAAAAAAACATTGATTGTGCTGTAATATTTAATCTAAAATATTAAAATATTACAGGTTAAATAATATGACAAGTTTATGATATCAATAGTAATTTGTATTAGCTAAGGACATTGATTCGTTTTGAAATTATTTTACTTTATAATAAAAAGTAAAAGAGTATAGTCGGGTTGCATTAGACAAGTACAATCTACGTACTTCATTCTAATTAAAAGAGTAGGCATTGAAAAGTTTACGTCGAAGTCTATTGAATGGGACACGTGATTAAGTGTGCCATTGATAAGTTTTTTTTTACAATTAACTTCAACACGTGCACTATTATGTATTATACTTTACTGTGTATTATGATTACAATGTGTGCTCTTTTGCGTTGAGCTAGATCAAGTCTATACAATACACTCGGTTTTGCTGACGTCGTCTACACTCGATTCGAGTACGCAATGTGTGAGCGCGACTTGAAATTATGTCAGATCTGTAATCGGTGATAATAGTAAATGTGGGTGTTGTAAACAAGTGTATGTGGCGCCCTCTATAACTTGTCACGAGATAGACCCACGCGGCCTTCAAGCGTGCTCGTCACGTGCTGCCGTGTTGACTGTTTTATCGACACAGCTGACGATCACCAATCGCATTTCGCCCTGCTGCACCTATGGTATGTCACTCACCAATCGCGGCAAATAACACTTTGGTTAGAGTGCGCACATGTGATCGCAGTTTCGCTTCTGCCGTATTTAAGATATATTCTATTTTGTTTAATAAACACGTGTAAAAAATTTATGGGTAGTGTGTGAAATTTTTTTTTGATCTAAAAATTTTATGCATATATTTTTGTAATGTGTTTATGATGATGTTGAATCGAAATGGTGAGTTCTCGAATCAAGATTTTAATTTTAATCGTATTCATTTTCGATAAAACAGCGCCACCGTCGCATTCACGGTGAAAATCTAAATTTCCAGCCGTATGAGAAACAAGATAATGGCAAAAGTTCTCTATAAAATGTAAAGGTGGCGCTAAATTTTTCTTATGAATACATTTAACTACTAAATTTTTTTATTTATAACCATTTGTTTAAAAAGCTTTGTTTTATTTAAATGAATATTTTTTATCTTATGTTTTATTTTTGAATTAATAAAAAATAGTGGTTGAAAAGTTAATACTAATAAAGTCCGTAATTAAAGAATATTCTAGTACAAAATGCATCTATGTTAGTTATGATGGGGTATAATTTAATAAAAAATAATAAATTATTAAAAATAAAAATAATAAATTATTAAAAAATATCAAAATTTTTTTTTATTTTGTGATTACTTGTTTTGATGATTTGAATTACAGTTTTATAAAGAAAACACATTAAATTAAAAATAAACCGTTCTCTGTAATAGAATGATTTATCATTAAAGTATATAATATACAGAAGAAAAAACAAATGTAAATTTTCTGCTTTTTTTCTTGACATATCAAAATGCATTATTAAAAAAATAATAATAATATTAACCGTTAGTTTTTGTTACTAAGAAATATAGATTCTATATAATCTATATTTCTTAGCAACAACTGTATATAGATTATAGAAATTTAAAATAAATTTTTATTTAGTATCAAAAGCGCCATCTAGGCAATTTGTTTTGAAAGTGAGCAACACCTGGCTCTATTAATTCTGGGTAAAAGCTGCGCAAAATACCTATAGATGACTCTATTACATACAATACAATCTATATACAACACGAACGAATTATAAATTGGGGTTTTCCGAATATAAATTTATCTATTTTTGTAATAATCAATATTAAGTCATAGAGCGTTAAAAATATAATAAATAACATAATATTGATATAAATATTACATCGAAAATTTGTAGTTGTAAAACAAATCTCAAATGAAATTTGTTTGTTGAACTACAAATTTTCCATATCAACAATATTTTATTTATTATTACGTAGTAGCTGTAATCTATAATTTTAGCTATTTTATAATTTTAGTAATTTTATAATTTTAGTTATTCTAGTTTTAGTTATTCTATAATTTTAGCTATTCTATGATTTTAGCTATTCTATAATTTAGGTTATTCTATAATTTTAGCTATTCTATAATTTTAGCTATTCTATAATTTTAGCCATTCTATAATTTTAGCTATTTTATAATTTTTCATAGAATGAAATTCTAGTTGTACACAGGTCGATAGGAAACTCTTTGGCGATGCTTACTTGAGAGTGCACTTATCAAGACTTGTTGTTATATTCAAAATGATCACACCGTTATCAGTCGGTCGTTAGAGCATTTTTTTATATTAGATGAATGCACCGCGAGTGTGAGGTGACAAAATGTATCAGGATATCCTAACGTGATACTATCTATTCCTGGGCATTGCCTTCCCGTAGAGTTGTGGAGTGTTGCCATGATCCCTAAGATTGGCGGGGGGATGGGGGATCATTATTTCTTGGTTAGACCCTGCTGTTCATCTCCTGGTATTTGCTGCAATAATCGCCTCATACGGCACTCATGGAAAGAAACGAGCTGACATTTTAGCCACTAGCATTTTATTTTTAACGCTACAATTCGAAAAAAAAATTAATGTCACAATTTTACATTCGCACCTTACCATACGATTCTTTGATTCTACCATACACGCCTGTATTATTATTTGCTACTTTTATGAAAATTAGGACACGCTTCTTTTTAATATTTTTTTTTTAAATCAATTTTCCATTGTCCACAGATTTCCTGAGCCACGGGGCGAGTTTTAACAAAAAATACGGTCAGTATACATGTGTTATGTATGTATGTATGTACATATATGTGTATTATTTGTTGGTAGTAGTAGCCTTAGAGACTATACAAGCATGTAAAAGCAATACGTTGAAAATGTTTTATTAAGTAGTAATGTTTTGTTTATACCTACTTCATATTTTGTTAAAAAGTGACAAACAAGCGATTAAAATACTCTCGAAACTTTCAAATACACCCCGACTTACGCCAATGTATTTGTTAGTTTCGTTTTAATTAAATTTTCTGTGAGGTATTTCTGGTGAGTATTTTCTTTGAAGTGGTAGAGCCACGCTGAATACTTTGTCAAGGATGGCATATTATTTGTGTGTAGCATGAATTGGCCGGCTCGCCCGGGGAAGTACCACACTCCCGCAGAAAACCGGCGTCTGAGTGGTGGCTTAGTGACCGCGCTTCGTCCGTTGAGCGGTTGAGTACCGGAGGCCCAATCCCTCTCCTTCCTACCCCTCGCCAACCCATAATGACACTTTCCTTAAGGCCTTTAAGGCAACGCTTCCGCACTGCCTATGGCACTGCGGATATATATGAGCAGCGTTGATTGCTTTCCATAAAAAAGAGTATTTAGTTACATATAATATACATATCTCAAACAAATGTTTAGTAACGTGCATCCCGATTTACGCTTTATTCGCCTCACGCCGTCGATGTCGGAACGACCCATAACGTAACTTCGAAATATATAGGTACTGTATTTAAAATCACCTGCGTAGAGGAGAAAGTCTATTATTAATCTTTCATATATGTTAAAATTTATGTTTGTCTGTCTTTACAATCGGACGACTGGTGAAAGTATGCGAAGCCATTAAACCCGTTAAGATTCTATTGAAATTTTGCGGAATAATTTACGCTTGATTTTATTTTCACAAGTCTTATTCTTCTAAGAGTGCCTCTCCGACTTGCGAAGGTTGGCAGCCAATTCGGCACAACTTTTCTTCTCCTTCGTGAGGTGCAGCAGTTCTGGAGCACTCGCTATCCCGGTTCACTCCCTGATATTACGTAGCCAAGATTTTCTTTTTCGACCAACTTGTGTTTTGCCTGCGATTTTTCCCATCATGATCAGTTGCAGCAATTTGTACCTGTCATGATGATGACCCAGGTAAGCAACTTATCTACCTTTGACGGTCTGCAAAAGTTCACGTTTTTTTATGGGATAGGAGGGTAAAAGAGCAATCGTGTCGCCTGATGGAAAGCAATCAACGCCGCCCATGGACAGCCGTGACACCGCAGGAGTCGCGGAAGCGTTGCCGGCCTTTTAGGTATGTATAGGCTTGTTTTTTGAAGGTTCCAATGTCGTAACGGTTCGGAAAGACCGCCGAGGGTAGCTGGTTCCACAAACTGGTGGTGCGTGGGAAGAAGTTACAAGAGAAACGCACCGTAGTGGATCGCCACTCATCCAGATGGTGGGGATGAAATTTTTTGCTTGACTTGTTCTTATATAAGCTTAGATATGTAGTTCAGTCGGAGTGATATATTTATTTTCATAATGTATGTAAATATATGTCACAGGTCTGTAGATCCCACACTAGGATTCCCTGTGTGGTGGGAAACTAGGCGCTTTCTTTAGTAAATAATACAATGTAATAACACAAATATCAAAACAGCAAAGAAAAAAAATAATTATTAAAAAATACTGGTGATAATAAAAATGGATTAAGTAAGATGATAAATTATCAATACTAGAAATCACTATGTGAGCAGGCGTGTCTGTATATATATATATATATATATATATATATATATATATATATATATATATATATATATATATATATATATATATATATATATATATATATATATATATATATATATATATATATATATATATATATATATATATATATATATATATATATATATATATATATATATATATATATATATATATATATATATATATATATATATATATATATATATATATATATATATATATATATATATATATATATATATATATATATATATATATATATATATATATATATATATATATATATATATATATATATATATATATATATATATATATATATCTGTAAGCATGTTGTGGTATGAGTTTTAATTTATTGTTTTAAAAAGCAGACTCATTGATCCGCTCCCACCAGAAATCCTCCTGTCACCGCCTGGCTCCCGCGAGGTGAGAGGACTGGCGACGGACTCAGCATAGAAATAGGTTCGGCCATATCTCGACGATACTAAGTCGATAAAGGACATCCAAAAACCGCTGGGAACAGCGGCACCTAGTCGACCGGTTGAGTTGCTACGCTAGCAGTGGGTTTCATCCCCGAGGCTCGATCCCACACGACACGACACGACCTTTTCTATACACGTGTATGGATAAGGTTGTGCAGTTTAGTACGTATGTCGAGTGTTTGATTTACTCTAGTGTAAATGTACCACAGACGCGTAAAGTGCGGCTCTCTCCTCGCCGCCATTATAGAGTGGTTATCGTAGTCGTCTTAAAAATGCGTGTATGCACGAACACCTGGGGTTGTTATCGCCAATATGTAAGTAATATGCTATAAGCAAATCTCATTCACAAGACACCTCCTAATGTCCAGCAGATGTGAACTCGGCACGATTGTCATGAATATAAAACGATGCAAACAAGTGTTTTGCATTGACGTAACTCCTGTATTGCAAATATCGATGTACATACATAGGCGAGTGCGTAAGAAATTGTCCATGTAGCGAAAGAATTGAAATCACCACTAGTTCAATAAAACTGTTACACAGAGTTATTCCATTTCAATGGCGGTTGGAAGCTCGGAATGGAACAGAGTGCGCGTGTGAGTTTTCCCGAAACCTCTTAACGCGCATCACAACTGTAGGGAACGAGCTACCATCATATATATATATATATATATATATATATATATATATATATATATATATATATATATATATATATATATATATATATATATATATACCACCACCAGTTTGTGGAACCAGCTACCCTCGGCGGTCTTTCCGAACCGTTAAGACATTGGAACCTTCAAAAAAAAAGCCTATAAGTTAATTCCTACTTTTATATCATCCCAGATATCTTTATTAAAGACTTTTACTATTCACTATGAGGAATTTTAATAAACATAATTAGTTAAAAACGACGGCGACGTGGTTCGCAAAATCCGTCACGTTCCGATTCCTACGAGGGCGTGAAGCGACTAACGGAGAGCCCTTTCCCTGCGATGAATGTGTGTGGAGAGTGGATGGAAATATGGATGAGTGTGGAGGAAGCAAGGAAGGTGTGCCGGGATCGTAGCGGATGGAGATCTGTGGTCTCCGCCTACCCCCACGGGAGACATGCGTGTCGATATAATGAATTAATATTTTAAAAAACTGTATTAAACTCAAGTGTCATCCGCTACAAGTTAAAAAAAAAAGGTATTTGAACATGTGTGGATGAATAAAAAGGTATGTTATTAATGATTGAAAAATTTAACTCGATATATAAATATATGTATATATAGGGATAGTGTGAACAGATATCTGTCTCATCAGTTATTTTTATGGGGTAGGAAGTCAAACTAGCAGGCGTGTCACCTGATGGAAAGCAATCAACGCCACCCATGGACATACGCAGCGCCATAGCCATTGCGGAACCGTTGCCGACCTTTGAGGGGAATGTCATTATGGCAGTGGGAGGGAGAGGGGGGAGGGTGGAGGGTGTTGGACCTCGGGAACTCACCGCTCACCGTACGAAGCGCGATAGATAAGCTACAACTCAGACGCCGGTTTTCCGCGGGAGTGTGGTACATCCCCGGGCGAGCCGGCCCATTCATGCTACAGACAAATATCATGCCATTCTTGACAAAGTATTCATCTACAACGTGGCTCTACCACTAAAGATACCTTTACCACAATACGATACGTGAAGAATATGCTTTGTATCCCTTTTTAAGCCATTTCGCGTAAGAAAATGTGAGATTTGTTACTGCACAGTTAATGTACACAGTATTAGACAAAGTAAAAATATAATAATTACGGTCTATTTTAAGGCACTGGACGACTTCTTGTTTTTTTAATTACACAATCATAGCGAAGTCTCACTTCTTCAAATTTTACAATAATTACTTCGAGTTTGTACTAGCGTATGGATTTTGAAAGTGATCGCATTGTTTCTAACTTATAAACAGGATTTATAAAATTAGTGTATAATCCGTCTTGACTAAGCGTTTCCCCATCGGTAAGCAAGTGATATAACGAAATCCGTTTCGCCTTAGGGTTGAATGAAGTAATGAAATGTTGCGGACTGAAGCCCTAAAGATTATTTGAAATACTTTTTGATTTCCCGAAAAGTTAAGTAACGAGAAAGTAAACAAATATTGTGTTCTTAACATCTAGAAAGAAGCGATATATATATATATATATATATATATATATATATATATATATATATATATATATATATATATATATATACATAGATTACGTACGTATAATGTACTTAACAGCAGGGAATGTTATATAATAAACATCTATTTTCCTAGACACGTGATTGTTACAAGCACTGTCGTTGATATGAGGGCAATTGACTTGAAAATTATTTCGCTCCTGTTTATTTTTTTTTTATGTTAGTAAAAACATTCAATTCATGTCGTATAAATATTCTATCAATTAACGACTCTCACCACTGACGCAATATCTCAAAAAGCGCTAAGGCGAATAACATGGCAAACACCATGTATATGTAAGGTCCACGGCGGCGAGGAGGGCCCCGCACTTCATTGGACCACACATCTACACTAGAGTAAATCGAACGCTCGACATACTCAACTGCAAACAATACGCGTGTAGAAGGAAGGTTGTTAGCTGGATGCTGAATTTGAATGAGAAGTACACGGAGAGGCTGCTATTCGAAACGATAAATTAAAACTTATACCACAGTATCCTTACAGACGACTGAACCGACCACGATCGATGGTGAAGTTCTCGAAGTTGTCCAGGAATATGTCTACCTAGGCCAAATAGTGCGATTAGACGGAGACAACTTCGAGAAAGAAGCCGACAGAAGGATACAGCTGGGCTGGGCAGCGTTCAGGAAATTCCGTCAAGTCTTCTCGTCGCCCATACCACAAAGTCTGAAGACAAAAGTCTTCAACCAGTGCGTCCTGCCCGTACTCTCTTACGGTGCCGAGACGTGGACACTGACAGTCCGTCTCCTCGCCAAGCTCAAAGTCGCTCAGAGGGCTATGGAGAGAGCTATGCTCGGGGTTTCTCTGGTGGACAGAATTCGAAATGAAGAAATTCGCCGGAGAACCAGAGTCACCGACATTGCTCTTCAAGTTAGCAGACTGAAGTGGCAATGGGCTGGACACGTTTGTCGAAGAACCGACAATCGTTGGAGTAGACGAGTGCTGGAGTGGAGACCGCGACTCGGCAAACGTAGTGTGGGACGCCCTCCTGCTAGATGGAGCGACGATCTGCGCAAGGCGGCTGGCAGAGACTGGATGCGTGTAGCCGAAGATCGGGCTAGGTGGCGCGCCTTGGGTGAGGCCTATGTCCAGCAGTGGACTGCCGCGGGCTGATATTGATATTGATATTGATCCTTACAGACACACACGCATCCACACACACACATTTATGTTATAACATTTGTATTATTTACGAAGGGAAGAGCCTAGTTTCACACAACACAGGGAAACCTAGTGTGGGATCCAGTGTCCTGTAACATATGTAAACTTTTTGAATATGAGGATATTATTATATCCCCTTCTTATCATTGAGGCTTTACAGCCGCGATGAGCCTTAGCGTGGTCGAGTAAAGTTTCCAATCGGATCTTGGTATGGCTCACTCTCTCTCTCCAGTTCTTCACACCGATCGCCTTTATGTCGTTCTTTTTTTATGGGATGTGGAGGCGAACGACCAGGCGCGTCACCTGATGGAAAGCAATCAACGCCGGCGATAGGCATCCGTAGCGTCACAGCCAGTATAGAAGCTGGGCCGGCCCTTAAGGAAAGTGCCGTTATTGGAGGGGAGAAGGAGGGGGGAGGGGGAGAAAAGGGGGACGAAGGGGGAGGGGAGACGTCACGCAGGTGTCGTCTATAGGCGACGCTCGTACACATAGGTCGTCATGCGGATGTCGTCTACAGGTATGGTAGCCAAAGGGTTAAAAGGTTTTGCCTATATACGATACGTAACAACCAACGAGGATCAAGTACGGTGTGTTTTCCCCGAAACTACTTTCCGCGCACCACAACTCCATAAAACCGGCAGTATTCTCGATCCGCTACGACATTGGAATCTTCAAAATGCAAGCCTAATCATAACCAAAAGGCCGGCAACGCATTCATAATGCCTCTAGTGTTGCGGATGTCGATGGGCGGCGTTGATTGCTTTCGATCGGTCGACATGCCTGCACGTATGCCTCCCTATTCCATAAAAAAAAATGCAATTAATTGAGCAACCGTTGATGCTCAGTAAGATTTTATTTTTAGATACAATTAGCTAGTGGGAATATTTACGTCGCGAACGCCGTCCTATAAACGTGACAAAAATGATTAGGTGGGTGGGGGTGTAAACTTTCGTAAATATCAACATGGCTAAACTTAGCCGTGCTTTTGCAACATTTCGTAATCTCACACTTTATTTGTTAAGGGCACGACGAAAAAACACGCGGATGTCGTCTATAGGCCACGCTCGTTTTTTGTTATGGTATAGGAGGGCAAACAGGCAAGCGTGTCACCTGGTGGGAAGCAATCGACGCCGCTCGTGGACATCCGCAACACCATAGGGATCACGGAAGCGTCGTCGACCTTTAATGTATGTGTAGGCTTGTTTTTTGAAAGTGCCAATGTCGTATTGTTTCGGAAATATTGAAGGTAGCTGGTTCCACAGGGTGCGTAGTGCATGGAATGAAGTTTCGAGAGAAGCGCACGGTATGGAAAACAATCATTTTATTGCATCACTAGCTGACCCGCGCGAACATCGTACCGCCTCAAAATCAATAAATAAAAAAGCTGAACGACAATTGCAGTATGTTTCAACTTTAGTAAAAAAATGTGGTCAAAACTTAACAGGAACAAAAGGAAATCGTAATCAATAAAAAATGCTCGATATGAATTAGGTTAATTCAAAACCAAAATTAGCCAAATCGGTCCAGCCGTTCTCGAGTTTTAGCGAGTCTAACGAAAAGTCTATATATATATATATATATATATATATATATATATATATATATATATATATATATATATATATATATTTATATATATATATATATATATATATATATATATATATATATATATATATATATATATATATATACACATATACACACATACATTAGAATGGTGACTTAATAATCTTAATGGCGAACGTATTGCTTTCGAAGTCGATAGTCATGAGTTCGGGATTTTCCCTCGCCGACCCGCTTCGGACAAGCGTGGTACGTTAATGTCCATTCGTTTCTTTAGTGGGGACTTCTCGTGTCGGGCAAGGAGTAATATTTACATATATTTAAATGGGTTATGCAAAAAGTTTACACTAGAACTATACAATTTTCTATTATAGAGTCTTTACATCAAAAATGAGTCTTATGAAGCTATGGGAGTTTTTTATGGCATAAGAAGGCACACGAGCAAGCGTGTCACCTGATGGAAAGCAATCAACGCCGCCCATAGACATCCGCAGTGCCACAGGCAGTGCAGAAGTGTTGCCGGCCTTTAAGAAAAGTGTCATTATGAGAATGGAGAGTCAGGTTGGACCTCCGGAACTCAACTGCGTACCGGACGAAGCGTGGTAGCTAAGCTACCACTCGGACGCCGGTTTTCTGTGGTAGTGTGGTACTTCCCCGGACGATTTAATAGCAATTAAACATACCATACATTTAAATTAATTATTATTTTCAAAGATAATGTAGCTTTAATACCATCTATATGTATTGATGTATGATCCCCGGGAGAGGTTAGGCTACCGACACAAACTGGACCTGGCGACGTACAATGGACGAAGTCTGCGGCACGACGAGCACGTACACGAACTCGTGGTAGAACTGGAAAAGATAAGATGGCACATTGTTGGACTAAGCGAAGTCCGTAGACAGGGGGAGGACACGCTGGCCCTGCAATCTGGCCATCTGCTCTACTACCGAGAGGGACATAGTCTTTCCCAAGGTGGCATGGGATTCCTCGTCAACAAAGTCCTCACTGACAACATTGAAGAAATATCCAGTGTGTCGGCGAGGGTTG
Source organism: Baronia brevicornis (assembly GCA_031353405.1). Lineage (NCBI taxonomy): Eukaryota > Metazoa > Arthropoda > Insecta > Lepidoptera > Papilionidae > Baronia > Baronia brevicornis. The sequence continues at coordinate 285,857 of JASFAT010003225.1, read as the reverse complement.
CGTACCTTGTACTCCGGCTATCGAATAGATATAGTCTAAAGGTAGTACAGGCATACGCGCCCACGTCAGCACACCCGGATGTGGAAGTCGGCTACCGACACAAACTGGACCTGGCGACGTACAATGGACGAAGTCTGCGGCACGACGAGCACGTACACGAACTCGTGGTAGAACTGGAAAAGATAAGATGGCACATTGTTGGACTAAGCGAAGTCCGTAGACAGGGGGAGGACACGCTGGCCCTGCAATCTGGCCATCTGCTCTACTACCGAGAGGGACATAGTCTTTCCCAAGGTGGCGTGGGATTCCTCGTCAACAAAGTCCTCACTGACAACATTGAAGAAATATCCAGTGTGTCGGCGAGGGTTGCGTACCTTGTACTCCGGCTATCTAACAAGTATAGCCTTAAGGTAGTGCAGGTCTACGCACCTACGGCGACATACTCGGATGACGAAGTGGAGGCTATGTACGAAGACATAGCCAGGGCTTTGCACAACACCACAAAGGCCCACTTCAATGTTGTCATGGGGGACTTCAACGCCAAAGTAGGGTTGCATACAGGAGTCGAATCGATTATGGGACCTCACGGTTTTGGACACAGAAACCACAGGGGGCAAATGCTGGTCAACTTCCTGGAGAAAGAGGGGCTCTATCTGATGAATTCCTTTTTCCAGAAGAAGCCCCAAAGGAACTGGACGTGGCGAAGCCCCGATACTGTGACAAAAAATGAGATTGACTTCATCATGTCGGACAAAAGACACGTATTCAGAGATGTCTCAGTGATCAATAGGTTCAATACCGGCAGAGATCACCGAATCGTGAGAGGCACTCTGAATATCGACTTCAAGATTGAAAGATGTCGTCTGGTGAAGTCCACGCTCCGACCGACTCTGCTCGAAACTGTAGCGGGATCTCAACGCTTCCAATTGGAACTTAAAAATCGATTCGACATACTGGAACCCACTTTGGACATTGACGAGGACCTCAACAGCGTGGTGAAGACCTTGAGGGACGAAGGGAACAGGTTTTGTGGAAGGAAGCGTATGGGCCGAAAGTCCAAGCTCTCAGACGAGACACTACAGTTAATGGACATGCGGCGTGAAGTGACCACACATGGGGAACAGGTGGCACTCACCAAGCTTATCAGGAAATGCGTGCGGCGGGACATGCGTCGCTCTAATGCTGATGCCATTAAAGAAGCAATAGAGCGACACAAGGGCCCTAAAGTATTTGCACAAAAGCTTGGGAGAAGCCACCTCACAAAATTAAAAACCCAGGATGGCAGAATACTCACGTCGAAGTCTGAGGTTCTCGGTGAGATCGAAGACTTCTACGGCAAACTATACGCTTCTCATGCACCACAACCTGAACCCGTTTACAATGATCCCAGAGCCACGCTTTCCCGCCACTACACCGACGAGCTGCCAGATATTGCCCTTGAGGAGATGGAGTTGGCCCTCGGACAACTTAAAAATGGAAAAGCCCCGGGCGAAGACGGGATTACTGTGGAGCTCTTAAAAGCAGGAGGTCGACCCGTGCTTAAAGAGCTCTGCAGAATATTCAATTCTGTCGTGCAGAATGGGAGAACTCCTCGGGCATGGAACAGGAGCATAGTCGTCTTATTCCACAAAAAAGGGGATAGGACGCTACTTAGCAACTACAGGCCCATCTCGCTCCTGAGCCATGTCTATAAGTTGTTTTCGAGGGTCATCACCAATCGACTCGCACGAAGACTTGACGAGTTTCAACCCCCAGAGCAGGCTGGGTTTCGAGGAGGATTCGGCACCATAGACCACATTCACACAGTGCGGCAAATTATACAGAAAACAAACGAGTATAATCAGCCCCTGTGCTTAGCATTTGTGGATTATGAGAAGGCCTTTGACTCCATTGAGACCTGGGCTGTCATGGAAGCCTTGCAGCGGTGCCAGGTAGATCATCGATACATCGAGGTATTGAGATGTCTTTACAATGCCGCCACGATGTCCGTTCGAGTACAGGGCAGTCAAACAAAACAAATCCAGTTGTATCGCGGTGTGAGACAGGGGGATGTCATATCCCCGAAACTGTTCACTAACGCACTGGAAGACGTTTTCAAGACGCTAGACTGGAAAGGACGAGGCATAAACGTAAACGGTAAGTACATCTCACACCTGCGTTTTGCCGATGATATCGTGATCTTGGCAGAATCGCTAGAGGAACTGCAAGGGATGCTGAACAGCCTAAATGAATCCTCTCGACGAGTCGGTTTGACCATGAACTTTGATAAAACTAAAGTCATGGTCAATGGTCATCTGGATCCACAACCGACCGTCGTCAGTGGTAAAACTCTCGAAGTTGTCCAGGAGTATATCTACCTCGGGCAAGTCTTGCAATTGGGTGGAGACAACTTCGAGAAAGAAGCCGATAGAAGGATTCAGTTAGGCTGGGTAGCATTTAGGAAACTCCGTCCGGTCTTCTCGTCGCCCATACCTCAGAGCCTGAAGACGAAAGTCTTCGACCAGTGTGTCCTACCCGTAGTCTCCTACGGCGCCGAAACGTGGACGCTGACAGTCCGTCTGCTTCATAAGCTCAGAGTCGCTCAGAGAGCTATGGAGAGAGCTATGCTCGGAGTTTCTCTGGTAGATATGTTTCGGAATGAACAAATCCGCCAGAGAACTAAAGTCACCGACATAGCCTTTCGAATTAGCAAACTTAAGTGGCAATGGGCTGGTCACGTCTGTCGGAGATCCGACGATCGTTGGAGCAGACGAGTGCTGGAGTGGAGACCGCGTCTCGGTAAACGTAGTGTGGGACGCCCCCCGGCTAGATGGTGCGACGATCTGCGCAGGGCGGCTGGCAGAAACTGGATGCGTGTAGCCGAAGATCGGGCTAGGTGGCGCTCCATGGGGGAGGCCTATGTCCAGCAGTGGACTGCCGCAGGCTGCTGATGATGATATGTATTGATGTACTGTTGGACCGCAACCGAACCAAATGAAAGTCACATGTGGCCCTTGTACCGTCAGAAAAATAAAAATGATTGAAATACATCTGCCGTCCATTAATTTTCTTGTCGTTTAAATACGTATATAAAAGTATTGTCAGAAATAATTAATATGTCGTTAATGCATACCGTTCTACGTCAATCGAAGAATATCGTATAAAGTATCCATAGATTGTATATATATATGTATTTGCTACAACATTCACCGGGATACCGCTACGAAGCGGCTACGGTGCTACGCACTCTGTGGAAAACATTTTGCCAAATAAATTTCACGTCACTTGTCAAATAAATTTCATATAATTTTAGCTTTTAATTAACAATAGTAATTTTCTTAAGATTAATTTTCTTTTAGTTTCTTTTTTTTAAATTAGGCGAAAACACCTTTGCTGTACCTTCACTTTCCTTAAGCACGTTGTATAAAGGAGTAATAAGAAATTTGAATTGTATCATGGATCTCCCACTTTATCTTCTATACTCCAAATGTGATTGGTAAGTTTGGCTCAGAGATGGCCCTCTCGATAGCCCTCTGACCGACTTTAAGCAACTGAAGCAGATGAGCTGATCATCATCATCATTAACAACTTGCAGTAATCCACTGCTAGACATAGGCATACAAACGTGACCAGCCCATTGCCACTTTAAAGAAGTTTCATTCCCACCATCTATTTGGATGAGTGGCGATCCAGTACGGTGCGCTTCTCTCAAAACTACTTTCCACGCATCACCCACTCTGTGAAACCAGCTACCTTCGGCGGTTTATCCAAACCGATACGACATTGGCACCTTCAAAAAACAAACCTACACATACCTAAAAGGCCGGCAACGCTTCCGTGACTCCTGCGATGTTGCGGTTGTCTATGAGCGGCGTTGATTGCTTTCCATCAGGCTACACGCTTACTCGTTTGTCCCGTAAAAAAATAATTGCGAACTCTGAAGACTTCGGTTCTCTTGTGGATTATAGCTCTCTAAGCGACCCTGAGCTTGTGAAGCAGATGGACTGTCAGTGTCCACGTTTCGGCGCCGTAAGAAAGTAAAGGTAGGAAATACTGGTCGAAGACTTTTTATGCAGGGTCTGAGGTAAGAGCTACGAGGATAAAGTGTATGCCACGTAATGAATAAATCGGCGGTGCCTGTCTAAAGAATATTTCTTGTTCATTCTGAGAACAAGTGTTCATTCAATGATGGGTCAAGCGAAATTCTTGCGATCTCAAATGATACTTTTGCGCCGGATGACGTAGTGGGTACTACAACTTCGCTGGCGGGTCTTGTGTGGTATTCAGAGGCTAAGGCGATTTCAAAATTAATTGACGTCGTAAAATATCGTATATTTGAACCTGGGCCTATCGTCCCGGGATCGGGCTCCCCCGGGTACTATAGTGCATTACTTCTGCTGGGGCTGACCTCCGTCCACCCTTGCGGCTCGAGGGATTAACTATGACCAATTATAATAAACATTATTTGTTAAGAATGACGGCGACGTGATTCGCTACTTGTCACGTCCTGATCCCACGTCACGTCCCACGAGGGCGAGAAGCGACTAACGGAGAGCCGTTTCGCTACGATGAATGTGAGGAGGAGTGTGGAGGAAGCAAGGAAGGTGTGCCGGGATCGTAGCGGATGGAGATCTGTGGTCTCTGCCTACGGGAAACTGGCGTGACAATATTATGTATGTATATGAATGTTAAGAAATGCAAAAAAAAATCAATATTACCGGGTTTTTCGAAATATTAGATGCAATTTCATCTCGAACTACGTATGTATTTGAACGTGGGAATATCAGTGCAGTATCAAGTCTAAAGGACATTTTCCGTCAACTTACATCAGTAACGTTGTTCTTGCCCTTCCATTTTCATAATTTTACGTTATTCTCAATTATATTGTTTAATTTTATTGGCATATTGCACAACATAATTCTGTTAAGGCGTATAAAATGTGTGTGTGTGAAAGTAATACGAAATGAATGCGTGTATCGCGACTGCAAAAGTCCACATAAGGTTTTGGTAGAACGGTCAGTCACCATTTTACCTGTACATATCGTTTGAAACGACACAAAAATTATATTCAGCGCTATTCCCTATTTCCGCGTCGTAACAAATATTTGTGTGTATGACCAATAGATATTTTTACAAAATGCGTGCATATGTTAAATATTGTAATGATATCCCCGATTCGTGCAATCCTTGGAAGAGCAGAAAAATGTAGAACGCAAAGTGTTTTGTGTGTGGCCGCCAGTTAATTGTGATAAAGACATTGAAGCCGTCGGTCGTTGTGCGGTACGCTAGGTTAAAACACTGGCCATTAATTCGCGACCTTGTATAGAGCGGCCGCGCTCTCGGCAAAATTAATAACACGTGGACGGGCTGATTCGTGAAATAAAATTCAATTATTTTTATACGTTTAAAAACATTTATTACAGTTTGATTGTGTTTGCATTTGTCATGCTACGCACCGATGAAGTGGACAGTTCGCATTTTCGGCTACGGTTGTAGACGATATTATACTTCTACGTTCTTGACGACGAATTTATCGATCGAGATACCGATCACCGGACCCGGACAGACCAGCTGAAAGAATCGCCAACCGCCTAGTCCCACCACATGATTAACGAAGCGTTGGATAAATGACGGTGGAAACGAATAAACACACTCTAGATGCAGACGGATATATATAGATTGTTTTGTTGTGGTTTGATCCTTGGATGCACGTCATGTGCAAGGATGCGTTTCGCATGGCTTCGGCGGTGTATTGAGGCTCGGGGCGCGGGCGGTAGCGGCGCGCGCGGCGGTGGTGCGGGGCAGGGGGGGTGAAGGTGTTAGACGAGCACGTGCCCGCCGAGCGTGCCGGCAAGTTGGCACGTGGCGCGAAGTGTGCGGGCTCCGTCGGCCCGCGTATCCCTCAATCCCGTCTCAGGCATCTCCGGGAACGGTCGCGTCCACGCCAAAAGTCACGATTGAGCTGTTGTCCGCGGAGACCGGCGGTGCGCGCTCGCGATGGTGGACGGCGCGCCGCCTCGACCGTCACGGGTACATCGACATGGGCACCGACTCGTCACGCCCGCCGCCGTGGAGCGTCACCACCATCTCCCCCACACAGGCGGAGTGCTGTTTCCTCTCACCACCAGCCCCCATGCCGCCGACGCCTCTACGAGTGACGCTGCCAGGTACACCGTCCATTCGGACTGTTATTTCTTTTTACGGGCTAGGGAGGCAAACGAGCAGGCGTGTCGCGACATCCGCAATGCCATAGACATTGCGGCAGCGTTGCCGGCCTTTGAGAAAAGTGTAGGCTTGTATTCTGAAGGTTCCAATGTCGTATCGTTTCATTGTTGTACAATTTTTATTTGTTTACTAATAAAGGCATTACATAAAGACGTAATGTAGCGATTCGATTAGTAAATATATATATATATATATATATATATATATATATATACAAGAATTTATTATTTTTTTTTTAGAAATCTTGTCACGATTGTAAAGATCGATTATACCTTTCGAACCGACTTGTTAATCTGTTTACAAACATTCAATATAATCAGCTGTCTCTTGTTAAAGTTGTTTATCACGTTGGCAGTGTGGATGACATACAGTATTTTGAAAATAGTAAAATGGTAACGATTGGATTCATGAACTGTGGTAGCTAGTTTACTTCATCCATTGATACCACCACTAATAGGGCATGGCATATGGCGCTTTCAAAAAACAAGCCTACATACACATACCTTTCCATCAAGCACCACGCTTGCTTATTTTTAAAAGTCCAGCAATGTTTTAAATGTAACTAAATTTCTTGTTTAACCATTCCAACTAGGCTAATAATTCTTGTGCCACGATATGGTCCACATCAATAGTTCAGTGGAGGATGCGAACTCGCGACGTTCGGATCGTGAGGGCTTACCGATCGAGTTATAAGCTCGCTTAAGTAATTAATATTTATGTATACTATTAATTTACTATTGAGGGTGTTGAATTGCTAATTTGACGTCGATATGAAGGGCATGCACTAACAAAACACACACACACACACACACACAGACACACACAAACACACACGTTGTAGCGCATAATAAAATTCTATTACGATTTTTTTTTCTTCTTAACGTAACAGAAAAAAAATCGCAAGTTATTCACAATCGTATCTCGTACGGAATATTATGTTAATAATGCGGAAACTGACCGCATACACGTGAGTTTCTAGCCATGAAGCCATTGAAACCATACACACCGCGGCACAACGCAAGGTCGAACAGGTGAAAAATCAATCACCTGCCAATATCAACTTCTTCCTCTTGACCGCTTACAACGTAGAGCACGCTGCTTGAATCCTCGATGACCGGTGTCTCAAATAACGGCTCGATTCTCTGCTTTTATCGCCTTTACCATAGGGAGTGCTCTGAGTATTTGTTCTGAATAATTTCTGCCGCTGAATTCAATATTTTAATATACCTAATTTGTTAAAACGACAGCGACGTGGTTCGCCAACCGTCGCGTTTTGATTCCCACGAGGGCGAATAGCGCCTAATGGAGAGCCGTTTCGCTGCGATGAATGTGAGAGGAAGAATGGATGAAAGGATAGAAAGTGTGGAGGAAGCAAGGAGGGTTTGCCAGGATCGTAGTGGATGGAGCTCTATATATATACGTATATATATATAATTCTTCCAAAGTTCCACATCCCCACCATCTGGATGGATGGCTATTCAGTACGGTGCATTTTCTCCGAAACTTCATTCCAAACACCAACACTGTGTGTAACCAGCTTGCCTTCGGCGGTATTTTGTAATCTTAAAAAAATGAGCCTACTCTTATCTAAAAGGCCGGCAACGCATTTGCAATATATATCTATGGTGTTTTAGATGTCCATGGGTGGCGTTGATCACTTTCCATCATGCGATACGCTTGCTCGTTTGCCTGCCTATCCCATAATAAAATCATGTGTCAGATAATTGTTTATTTTTAAGATACCAACCAAAAAAGCAAATAATAAATTAACCTAAAATAATTGTAACATCATACCAATGTATTTTTCACATATATCATAAAAGAAGAATAAAATATAATTCCCATTGATACGAAAATAAATTCGGGGAATCGAAAGAAACAAAAAAATATACATTGAATAACATAGACATTGCTATGAAAATATATAGGGGAGACGGAGGTTGGGCCTCCGGAACTCAATAGCTCACCGGGCGAAGCGCGGTAGCTAACCGGCGTCTGACAATTTTCTGCGGGAGTGTGGTACTTCCCCGGGCGAGCCGGCCCATTCATGCTACAGACAAATAATATGCCATTCTTGATTAAGTATTCGTCTGCAGCGTGGCTCTACCACTACAAACCGCCAATTTAACACGCCGCTCACACAGCCGCTAGAACCATAGACAATCTGACATCTTCGGGGGTACAAGTGTTACCCCATCCTCCGTACAGCACATATTTAGCTCCATGCGATTTCTTTTTATTTTTCACAGTGAAAAGAAAATGCATCGTGGACGTAAATACACTAACAGTTTTTGGAACAGCTTACATATTTAATCTGAATCACATATTTATCCTTGTTACTTGTTTTATACAATATCAATATCAGCCCGCGGCAGTCCACTGCTGGACATAGGCCTCACTCAAGGCGCGCCACCAAGCCCGATCTTCGGCTACACGCATCCAGTCTCTACCAGCCGCCTTGCGCAAATCTTCGCTCCATCTAGCAGGGGGGCGTCGCACACTACCTTTGCCGAGTCGCGGTTTCCACTCCAGCACTCGTCTACTCCAACGTTTGTCGGTTCTCCGACAAACGTGTCCAGCCCATTGCCACTTCAGTGTGCTAACTTGAAGAGCTATGTCGGTGACTCTGGTTCTCCGGTGAATTTCTGCATTTCGCATTCTTTCCACCAGAGAAACTCCGAGCATGGCCCTCTCCATATACTATACTTGTTAGAATTGTTTTATACGATATTTTTTAATTTTTTCTTAATTATAGAAAGCTATTATATAATGATACGAACGTATAAATATAGGAATAATGAATTGCCCCAGTTTATGACAACCCCGGCTTATGAGCGCCCCATTGTTTCTGGCCAAGGTACCTGTTACAGTTACAATGCAATCAGAACGGAGGAAGGGTGTACAATGTATTCCTGAGAAAGTACAGGCTACTATTACAAAATGGACTTGACTTACAATAAACGCGGTCTGCGGCACGAAGAGCACTCGGGGTTACATTTAACCCACGTCCTTTTCGCTATATAACGATGAGAAATATAATTCCTCCTCATTAATTGGAATTATATTTCCCATTGTTTATAACGGTAACGGCATGGAATAGGATTATCCCATTATTTCCCATGGGTTGAATAAAACCATCTGGATAAGTGGCGATCCAGTACGGCGAGTTTTCCAAGCAACTTCTTTCCACACACTACCCTGTGGAACCACCCACCCTCCAATGGAGTTTTCGAACCGGAACTCAGCCGCTCACCGTACGAAGCGCGGTAGCTGAGCGCCGTATCACTCAGACGCCGTTTTTCTGTGGTACACAGTGTGGTACTTCCCCAGGCGAGTCGGTTAATTCATGCTACAAACAAATATTATGCCATCCCTGACAAAGTATTCGTCTGCAGCGTGGCTCTACCACTACTAACGTAATATATGGCCTGTGAAAAAATAAGTAATATAAAAAAATTAAAGCCAATTCCTACTTATATCTTGCTAAATATATTATATAAGAGAAATTTCTTCACTCATATAAAACTGAAATTAATTAATTACATTTTTAGTATATATTATACGAATTGAAAAATAATATTTTAATAATTCCTCACTAACATATGATTATTATTTAATGGTTTTTCCCAGATTTTAAAGACAACAATCGCAATCGCAGTTCATATATCGCATTGTAATAGTTTTTGCTAGAACTCAACTGGTTTTTAATTACAAAAAAAAAGTAGCGTATACTTCTTTAATTAAAGTAATGTCATGCTGAGGTGGCGCTTGTGTCGATGGTGTTAAAATCATTCTACTCAGTCATTATCCTACACGTTTCATGTACATTTCCGCTAGATGGCATTGAAAAACAATTTACACTATATCCCCGCATCTACTGAATACGCATTAGGCATGTAATACTTATTTACAATTCGTACAACGAATTCATTTCTTCAGAATATTTCTTATCGTTGTATATATTATTATTATTCACCAATTGATATACTTGACCGAAGTGCTTAAACAACTACGCCATCAGCATCTCCTGATTTATTAATCTCTAGTTTTGCAATTTAAAATGTTACAATTTCAGAGGTTTGCAAATTTCAAAATGGCGCCACCGATGGCGCGTCTTTTAGCTCGTTTGAAAAACAGAATAAAGTCAGTTGTCGATCGTTTAAAATATTCTTTTTTTTTAAACAACCCATATATGTGGTAATGTCTATCCTTTATTTTCTATCCTGTTGATAATGTGTCACGCAGTCCCACATCAAATTATCTTTTTAACACCGTATCCATACAACAGTTGTCTGGAAAGAATCGCTATTAGCGATAACATCTCTCTTTGTACATAAACAATATTACAATTAATAATTGTAATTAATAATATCTACATATATGTCTTTCTGTTAGGCACGAAGTCGCCCCATTTCTGAAAGAATAAATGTTGAACTACCCTACTTGTCCGAAGCGGATTTACTTAAGATACTCAGAAGATACAGACTTGGAATGAAAAATACCCGCAAGCCATTCATATAATATACCCGATGGGGGAATTGTACCCACTATTATGGACTCTAAAAGCGGTTACTTCGCCATAGACCCAATTATTTATATCGATGCAAACAACACGTAATTGTAGTAAACCGCAAAGTGAAAACTTACCACCAGAGCAAAAAAAAAACTTAATTTTTCTGACAAACATTGTATCTGATCACTCAAACAGTTTTAAGGCTATAAAAGATTTTCCATTGGTCGTAGAGCTGTGAGCTCAGACCATTCGACGCAGTGTTTTTTTTTTCTTATGCGATATGCAATGAAAAGTTTTTGACATTTGTGTCATTAGAGGGGTCATGTCACAAATCTCCATCTGTTACCTAAATCGTAACAGATGGAGATTTGCCTATCCGTACAAGAAACAAGCGTAATGATATATATATATATATATATATATATATATATATATATATATATATATATATATATATATATATATATATATAATGTATGTATGCGTCATTTATGACGTTTTCGCTTTTTTGCGTCGATTATAAATATTTTTATCAACGATAAAAGCATGAATTTTCTCTTTAGATAAATCATATATTCTGTAGATATGTATTATTACGACATATTACCGCATCTCATTTTGTTGATAGGATATACTTAATTAAAATAATTCAATACAAGTTGTTTGAAAGTCGCTTGTGAAGTTGCCGAAAGTACAATAGTTGTATTCTTCTTTGTTTTTCTAAAATAGACAACGCAATTGTAATGATCTTGGTGTTGCTTATTGTTTACTATCAGGCGTTCAGCTTGTTTGTTTAAACTTTTATAAAAAGGGTGAATAAATTTCTTGAATTTTTTAAGTAGACTTTTTTTAAAGTATTCGTTTGCATTTAATTCACGGTGACAATTTGTTTTCAGTTCAATAATTTTGTTTTGTCTATAAAATTTGCCCAAAATCGCCACCTGCTAAAAGTCCACTTCCAGCGGTTAACTCGCGTCTGTCGCTTCAATATAAGCGACGCAGATCGTTTGGTTTCTTTACAATAAAAAGATTAAACTTCAGCATTGTTTCATTGCTACAAGATGATGATAGAGTGAGTGGTTTCTCTGCGGAAATCCATTATTATGTGTCCATTTAGAATTTTTACTTGGCTAAGATCCGCGACAAGAAAACAATAATAGAAAATTATATATATATATATATATATATATATATATATATATATATATATATATATATATATATATATATATATATATATATATATATATATATATATATATATATATATATATATATATATATATATATATATATATATATATATATATATATATATATTATATATATATATATATATATATATATATATATATATATATATATATATATATATATATATATATATATATATATATATATATATATATAATTCGTTTTTTTTCCTTTTGTAGAAGCTGCATTACCTACAAATCAATCTTCTCAGTTTGGCCCGCAGGTTTACTGGTAGAGAATGCCCAATGGCATTAAGTCCGCCTGATGTAAATTTTGTGCAAAGAAGTTTTTTTTTTATGAGATAGGAAGGCAAACGAGCAGGCGTGTCACCTGATGGGAAGCAATCAACGCCTCCCATAGACATCCGCAGCGCCGTAGGCAGTGCGGAAGTATTCCCGGCCTTTAAGTAAAGTGATATTATGAAAGTGGGAGGGGGGAGTGGGGGGGTGTTTGGCCTCCGGAATTCTGACCGCTCACCGTACGAAGCGCAGTAGCTAAGCCACCAATCGGACGCCGGTTTTCTGCGGGAGTGTAGTACTTCCCCGGGCAATTCTTGACAAAGTATTCGTCTGCAGCGTGGCTCCACCACTAATAAATAAGTTGAAATAAATAAATAAATACCAATGGTTCCACTGACATGTGGCACTTACATATGTACATATATAAACAGAGCTTCCACTTTATCGAGACATGACGTTACGATTACATCTTCCATCTCATTCCAGATTGGTCCACGGTCATTTGCATTTCATATTACCTATCTGAATTATCAGAAAATGTATTCGACAGAGTTGCTAAGTGTATGGAAGTTTGAAACTCGGCGCTAGCGAAGCTCCATCGAATCACTTCCTGTCTCTTAATGAATGTTGCACATTGCGTAAGGTCATACAGATAGGAGCAATACATTTTAAATTTTTGTGTATTTCCCACCATTAGTTCTATATATACACTCTCCCTATATATATATATATATATATATATATATATATATATATATATATATATATATATATATATATATATATATATATATATATATATATATATATATATATATATATATATATATATATATATATATAAGGATTTATAATTGTTTATTCCGAGTCTGGTATCCCCCCCAATCCGCATTTCCTTTCCTTTCTTCTCTATCCTTTCCCTTCCTCTCCGCCAATCCACGGTCTGCCGTGCCAATGGATGCGTGGCTAAGGGCGAGCTCCTCCGGGTACTAAGGTAGGGTAAGGTAAGGTAAGGTTCTGCTGGGGCTGACCTCCATCCTCCCTTGCGGCTCGTGGGACTCACTAAGAAGAATTTAATATATCTAATTTGTTGAAAATGACAGCGACGTGGTTCGCCACCCGTCACGTCCTGATTCTCACGAGGGCGAAAAGCGACTAATGAAGAGTCGTTTCGCTGCGATGAATTGTAGCGGATGGAGCTCTGTGGTCTCTGCCAACCTCTGCGTAAATATAATATATATATATATATATATAAGATCGTAGGCCGGATCCTTAACAATTGAACCATCTACCTACATCGGTGTTTTTGAAACCGATACGACATTGGAACCTTCAAAAATCAAGCTTACACTTTTCTTTAAGGCCGACAACGCTTTCGAATGTCTATAGCACTGTGTTAAAAAAAGGTACACAAAGTTTTTTCTCCGCATATTAATGTATAGAAGAAGTTGATAGCATATGCGTCCCATTGCTGGTATAGGAAAACTACGTGAATATATCTGGAGCATTGCTCGGTAAATCTATATCTTCAAGCTGAAACACTGGTTTTATCTGTACGCGCAGATTGTAATAGTCACGTGTATGCCGGCGGGATGTCGTTGTGCTGATGTAGGAAACCGCCTCGTGACGCCATCGTATTACTTATTCATTCCGACCCAGCAGACCAGGGTTCAACACGCCTCGTATAAGCGACACTGTCTCATTTACAACACATACATAAATATCATATTGAATTATGAATTGTTTTTCGGTTCACAAAGAGAATTTAAACCTTTTTTTGATGTGAAACAACTTATCGCCGGGTGTGGGAGTGAAAAATCCAGGCTGCGCTCCCCTCCACTCGACTCTATACAAGGTCACTTACACGTTGCCGTGAGCAAACATACGGTAGAAGCCGACGCGTCGTCTCGAATCAGGCTGCGCTCCCCTCCACTCGACTCTATACAGGGTCACTTACATGTGGCTGTGAAAATATGGTAGAGACTGGACCATCGTCTCGATTCAGGCTGCGCTCCCCTCCACTCAACTCTATACAGGGTCACTTACACGTGGCTGTGAAAATATAGTAGAGACTGGACCGTCGTCTCGATTCAGGCTGCGCTCCCCTCCACTCGACTCTATACAGGATCACTTACACGTAACTGTGAAAATATAGTAGAGACTGGACCGTCGTCTCGATTCAGGCTGCGCTCCCCTCCACTCGACTCTATACAGGGTCACTTACACGTGGCTGTGAAAATATAGTAGAGACTGGACCGTCGTCTCGATTCAGGCTGCGCTCCCCTCCACTCGACTCTATACAGGGTCACTTACACGTGGCTGTGAAAATATGGTAGAGACTGGAACGTCGTCTCGATTCAGGCTGCGCTCCCCTCCACTCGACTCTATACAGGGCCACTAACACGTTGCCGTGAGCATACAGTAGGGACCATAAACATCTGCAACATCCTTGGCATTTAAAATGCGTTGTCGGCCTCCGAGATAAGAGTAGGCTTGTTTTTTGAAGGTTCCAATGTCGTATCGGTTCGGAAAGTACCACTGAAGGTAGCTGGTTACATAGAGAAGTAGAACGTGGAATGAAGTTTTACGGAAAACGCACCGTATTTGATCGCCATTGATCTAGAAGGTGAAGATGAAACTTTTCTTTTCGGCGAGCTTTGCGGTAGTAGAATTCAGTGGCAGGAATCCTTACCCTAAGGTGGGCAACGCATCTGTAGTACTCAGAAGCGGTTGCTTATCATCAGACGGCCCGCTTACTCGTTCGCCTATCGCTCCCACAAAAAAGAAAACACTCAGGAATGTGATTTAAAATTTAATAAGCGCTATGACTGTACGGGTCACATGGCCAGCGGTCGACAACAGTGCACCGTGTGGCCTCCGGAGAAAGCTGTCGTATCACGCGAAAAGATTTCGCAGTTTCGAAGCATCTGCGGCGTTGCTACTTTCATAATACGGCTACAAGTGCCTCATTTTTTTTCGTTCCTCCTTTTTTCGATTCCTACTAATAGTTTAGTCTCCCTATATATGTATATATGTATATTTGTATATATATTTTTTTATGGGATAGTAAGGCAAACGAGCAGGCGTGTCACCTGATGGAAAGCAATCAACGCCACCCATAGACATTCGCAGCGCCATATGTAGTGCGGAAGCGTTGCCAACTTTTAAGGAAAGCGACATTATGGGAGTGGAAGTGAAATATATATATATATATATATATATATATATATATATATATATATATATATATATATATATATATATATATATATATATATATATATATATATATATATATATATATATATATATATATATATATATGTGTGTGTGTGTGAGTGTCTGAGGAACGAGGGTGTTCGCTTTTTTAAAATGGTTCAAAAGTCATATATCAAATGCACTGAGGGTAAAAATTATAAGTTCAAAATGTTATTGAAGCTTTTCTCATGTCAATGGGAAACACGTTCTTTAATTCAGAATTTTATACTTTATTCTTTTATTCATTGGGGATAAAATAATATTTTTTCATTACACAAGTCGTATAGTAGTATATCGCTTCACATGCCTACGTCTTTCTATACGTTGAGACCTTCAAAAAACAAGCCTACACATTTCTTAAAGGCCGACAACGCTCCTGCAATGCCCATTGCGATGCGGATGTATATGGGCGGCGTTGATTGCTTTCCATCAGGCGACATGCCTGATTCCTATCCCATAAAAAAAAACAGACGTCTTCCTTCCGCCATTGTT
Organism: Baronia brevicornis; assembly: GCA_031353405.1. Lineage (NCBI taxonomy): Eukaryota > Metazoa > Arthropoda > Insecta > Lepidoptera > Papilionidae > Baronia > Baronia brevicornis. The sequence goes on along the minus strand of JASFAT010003225.1, from coordinate 269,897 downwards.
TCAGAGATACGTGTTTATATCATTATAAGTTTACTGTACCCACTGTTAGTTTGTGATCTTCCGCAAATTGTTGGCGCTCGGCTATTTTCTCACTGGTTTCGGCGCGAGTGAAAGTGTTCGGGTTTTTGAGAAAGGAAAAGTAGTTTATTTTTTTTTTTGTTGTAGTAAGCGGCTATGCGGCCATTCGACGTTGTCCGATCGGCCCCTCACCGCGACGAAAGTGAAACGTGCCGTACAATCAGCTTTCTGGTGTTCGCCAGTTCTGTTGGCATTCCATAGGCAACGATTATCGCCAGCTAGCTTGTAACAGTTGCGGCGGTGCGTGGGTTTATCCCTGCATGCGCGAACTAGCATATTCTAGCATGCTGTCGGTATCTACATTTGTTGTATGTAGATACCGACAGCATGCTAGCTATATATATATATATATATATATATATATATATATATATATATATATATATATATATATATATATATATATATATATATATATATATATATATATATATATATATATATATATATATATATATATTAATACGCGAAGAAATAATTTCGAGAAAAAAAATTGTAGTCTATTTTTTGCTAACCACATCGGGCTGGGTGCTCCAATAGAGCGCCTGGTTTACGCTGAGCAAGAACCATTTTGTGACACTTTTTAGATTGAATGAATATACTTTTTTTATTTCTATTTCGTCAAGTGCATTGCGAAATGCGTGAAATGGCTACAGATGTTTATACCGAGTCTGGTAAGCCCGCCAAGCCCCATTGGACAAGCGTGGTTATTCAGTGTCCTTTCCTCCAAAAAGTAGGGGGGCCCGGGCCCAGCGGTGGCACGTATATGGGCTGTGAAAAAAGGAATAGGAGTGCGAAAAGATAAAATAAAATAGTTCGGGCACATATAGAGGATGGATGAAAGACGACTGATATCGCAAGATACATAAATATCGTCACGCCTGTCTCCCGTAGAGGAAGGCAGTGACCACAGATCTCCATCTGCTACGATCTCGGCATACTTCCCTTGCTTCCTCCACACTCATTATTCTCCTCATGCAAGCCCGCCGGTTGAAGGTACTTTTGACCTGGCCCTTCTTAAAACGTTCAGCAATTTGGTCAAGGTACGTTTTTCGTGGTCTTCCTCTTCCGGCCCTTCCATCCACATTCGCAAGGTAAATTTCTTTTGTCAGTCGTCTTTCATCCATCCTCTCTATATGCCCAAACCATCTAAGCATCCCTTTTTCTACTTTTGTCACAACACCTTCTTTTACTTCACATTGCTGTCTTATATCTTCATTTCTTATTCCATCATTCAAGGTTACACCACACGTACTTCTTAATGCTCTCATTTCCACCGCATTCAGTCTGCTTTCATGCTTCTTCTGCCAAACCCAACTTTCACTACCGTATATAAGCGTCGGAACAAGCACCCCCTGATGAACCGCCAGTCGGGCCGTTTTAGACACATTCCGACTTTTCATAAAGGAGTGCAGGGCTCCATTAACCTGATTACCAAATTTCACTCGTCTTTCAATGTCTCCTTCACATTTTCCATCTCTTGTAAACAGTGACCCCAAATATATAAACTCATTCACTTGCTCAACTTTTTCTCCTGCGATCTGACGACTGATAAAAGAAATTTGCATTGCGGATGTGGATGAAGGAATCTATAGGAGAAGCCCAAGGAGAACATATGTACCTTGAACAAATCGTTGATATTCTCAAGAAAGGCCTGGCCAAAACCGACCGACTACTTTTAACCGACGAGCTGGTATAGAGTGATGAATGCGGGTGTAGCAAAGAAAGTGTGCCGGGATCGTGGCAGATGAAGGTCTGTGATCTCTGCCTACCCCTATGGGAAACAGGCGTGATCGTATGTGTGTGTGTGTATATTAAAAATTGGTGAAGAAGAAAGGCGTATGCAAATATTACTATGCGTATATATATATATATATATATATATATATATATATATATATATATATATATATATATATATATATATATATATATATATGTATGTATGTACGCGTGTGGTTCTTCTATGTACGTGTGTGAGAGTGTGACATTTGATTGGAGATCCGATTGTAGGCGAGCGTGCGGCATGGTACAGGTTCAAGTTCGCTTTACGATAACGTGGGTTATCGTAGCCCTGCCCCGCTCCCCCTCCCACCAACGTTACAGTCCCCCTCTGCAGTCCACGCACGGCATCCGCGTTTGCTATTCCCCACATGCCATAGTTTACTTAGAATAAATGGAAAATAACTGATCAAAATAGAAGATGCATGTAAAATATGTAACAATAAATAGAATAGATAAATTTAAAAAATAAATATTTTTTATTCAAATTAAAATACATATATGTATGTATGTTAAAATAAATTTGCTCCGTTATATTTATATTTTTCAATTTATACTCGTATTGCGCGCGATTTTACAGTTTCCGATTGAAGCAATTATTTAATTAACCATCAAGAACTGCCATGAAGTATAAGTGTATATTGACGCAAACAAGAAAAACCGTTGGGAATGATGACGCACATGTCGAATTCTCTTTATTCTACATTCGTATCAAAAAAAAAAATTACTGCGTGGAATGGTCTGAATCTCACAGCTCTTCGACTCTTTTTGAATGATCAGATACAATTTATTCTTTCAGAAATCTTAAGTTTTTTTTTGCTCAGTACGTTCAATCAGTTAAGTAAGTTTTTATAGAGAAACTCGCGCAAATTTCACTTACATATATCGCGATGTTTACTTTTTTTTATGGGATAGGAGGGCAAACGAGCAAGCGTGTCGCCTGATGGAAAGCAATCAACGCCGCCCATGGGCAACCGCGACACGGCAGGAGTCGCGGAAGCGTTGCCGGCCTTTTATTTATGTATAGGCTTGTTTTTTGAAGGTTCCTATGTCGCAACGGTTCGTAAAGACCGCCGAGGGTAGCTGGTTCCACAAACTGGTGGTGCGTGGAATCAGCTATCTTTGTTTAATTAATTACCATCGAACATACTATTCGACTGTAATTTATATTCTACAATGGAAAAGTTTCAGTCATATGAGTTTTTTTGGAAACAGTGGTCCAGGCGGTGTAGTGAGATACAGGTTAAGTTATATAATAAAATCATCATTATCAACAACAACAGCCTGCGGCGGTCCACTGCTGGACATGGGCCTCCCCCAAGAAGCGCCACCTAGACCGATCTTCGGCTTCACGCGTCCAGTATTCTGTCAGTCAGTCGCTACGTTTGCCGAGACGCGGTCTCCACTCCACTATATAATAAGATGCAAGCTCATTGCGTGTCTTATCTTTTTCTGTCTATCTATCCCACGTGAAACGTTTGTAGAGTATCAAATTTTTTAACACTCATCACTTTTCTCGTGTTTCGTTCTAAGAAACAATTGCGGTTATCAATATATCTTTTTTTTATGGGATAGGAAGGCAAACGAGCTGGCGTATCACCTGATTGAAAGCATTATATTACTGAGCATTATATTATTGCGGAAGTGTTGCCGTCCTTTAAGGAACGTGTCATTATAGGAGTGCGAATTGAAGGGGGGGGATATAGGAGGAGGAGGATGGTGTTGGGCCTCCCGAACTCGGCCGCTCACCGTAAGAATCACGGTAGCTAAACTGCCACTCAGACGTCGGTTTTCTGCGGGTGTGTGGTACTTCCCCGGGCAAGCCGTTAATTATGCCATAGATGACAAAGTATTCGTCTGCAGCGAGGCTCTACCACTATTAGCTTCTATCTATATATCTAACACATATATATATCATAATAACATATGACAATATATCATGTATATTGCATGATTAGGTTTCTGTGAACATCCGGCAAGCATTATTGGCAGTTTTTGTAGCTAAATAAAAAATCTTATGAAATATAAAAGGTTTTATGGATAGGTTTTCTATGAACTAGTTTATACAGCATTCGTATGTATTACTAAATGTTCTTACCACAAACCATTATGTTACTATTCCATAAAAATAATCAATGGAAGTTTACGTTTGATATTATTCTAAGGAGAGAGAAATCAACAAATTTGTTGATTTCAATAATTGTTTCATTAGCAAAATAACATATTATTTTGCTAATGAAACAATTGTTATTTATTTTTCATCTATTTTATATCACTCAAGTAAAAGTATTTGCTACGGCATACATGAACTGGGGATGATACGCCATGCGGCTTCGTTTGTGGTCACCTATTTTTTCCGCGCTTCGTCCGGTGTGCGGATGAATTCCAGAACAACAAACCCGCGAAAAGTTAGTAAAGAACACAAAATAAAAAGGGGATTTATTTTTTTTTAAATATTCAAAAGCTTCGAATTTGGAATTAACTTATTTTTTAATACCCAGACTCTTCTTTCAGTGCCAGTAACATAGTTTGGCTATTAAAACCTCTTTAGAACTAAATTTATTTATTTATTTATTAGGCACAAAAACAAATGACAGTCTTAAAGAATACAACATAATATAATATAAACAACCCCCGGATTATAACTCTTTAAATTTGCGCACAGCGTGGCTACATTTTGACACTGGGGTTACTTATGTAATAATGAAATACTGTAAAATTAATTTTTTTTATTATTTTTTTATATATTCACGCCTATCCCCCGCAGGGGTTGGTAGAGACCACAGAGCTCCATCCGCTGCCATTCATCGCAGCGAAACGGCTCGTCTTTGGTTGCTTTTCGCCCTCGTGAGAATCAGGATGTGACGGGTGGCGAACCACGTCGCCGTCATTTTCGACAAATTAGTTATATTAAATTCGTCTTAGTGAATCCCACGAGCCGCAAGGGAGAATGGAGGTCCCTTGAGAAGAAGAATAAAATTAAATTAAAAAAAAAATGGGAAATATAAAACAGAAGGATAACAATAATTTTGTGATCTATCGGCTGCCAAAGATATCACGGAGCGATCGCTTTATTATCGAAAGTTTCTGTACAGTGGTTCATAAATATATTATTGTAATGGCGACAAATGTGTACCATGGGATTATAATGAGATATATTGCTAGGACAAGACCTAATACTAAACATTTTATAGGGATTTCTTGTCTGATGCTGATGTTAAAATTTAAAAGAGGACCGGTGTTGGAGAGTCAGTATGCGAGTGGATTATTTTATATAAGTAAACTAAATCATGGCAATCACGACGCGATTTTAGCGACTGCATATTATAACTAATAATGTAGAAAAATCAAAACCGCCCGTTTTTTTTGGAAAGGAGTGTATATTACTGCCTTTTAAACGAAAAGTTACAATTTGAATACTTTATATACATATGATCTCGTCTCTTGGATGTTATAACAAACAATCAACGTATCAACAACATAAACAAGCGCTTAAACAAAATACAATCTAAGGGCAAGAAGTCAAGACCGTGTGGGTAATAGAGAAACGACCGACCATTGAAACAATGTACATTACGAGGTGTTTATAAACGTTTGGTTTGTTGAGCCCTATCTAACTCTCTAGGGACATTGTTTCGAGTTTAAAAAAAAAAAAGAAATAACGCTGTGGTACGTAGCGCTAGTAGGCTGTTTCTATATGGGTGGCATGAGTCAAATCGGAACGCACATCTGGCAAAGCAAAACACCATTGTTCCGACTATCGCAAGTCGCTTATCTGCACCCGGACACCTGTTTAACCGGCATGTCTTTACAATCCAGCTGTCTTGCCGAAATTTTGTTAGTCTTTTCTTTAAACGAGTCAATTCTACGTTTATCGTTTGATAGATATACTTCACCCGAGGAGATTTAGAATTACACTGATGATTTTTTCTTATGGGATAGTAAGGCAAACGAGCAGGCAAATCACTTGACGCCGCCATGACATCCGTAAAACCGGAGGCATCACAGTTACGTTGCCAGCCATTAAGATATGAGTAGGCTTTGTTTTTGAAGGTTTTAATTATGTATCGGTTGAAGGCAGCTGGTTCCATAGAGTGGTGATCAATGGAATGAAAATACTCATGAAATAAATGTTCAGAAACTTGAGTAATGCCCGTGGTATTGTGGATGTCTATGGGCGGCGTTGATTGCTTTGTCACGTATGGCATCAGATGTCCAGTCTGCTCGTTTGCCTTCCTATCCTATATAAAAAAAATCGATCGACTTTTACATATACATATTTGTCATTTAAATCGCTGAAAAGTGCTTATTTTAAACTATAAATGAAATATAATCCTATCAATTATTTTTCTACATATCAAACATGTCACTGATTCGAAATTACCATATGTATAATATATCGATGCGAAATTTGAACCCAATACTAAGGACTCTCGTAGGAATAGGTTCAGGCATATCTCGACGACGCGAAATCGTTATAGGACGTCCACAAGCTGCTGGGAACATTGGCATCTTGCACCTTCATTTGGGGTTTATCCCCGAGGGTCGATTCCACACTCCTGTGGGTGTGGATGTTCTCGTATCGTATAAATGACCTTAAGCGGTAGCTTTCCAATAGAGCCGATTAGGTCGCTTCCTCTCCAATAAAAAAAAGCTTTAACGAAATTCGGTAGTTGGTTTGTTTGCGCCAAGCGATTTTCATATAGAAGAATTCAACGCGTCGTTTGTTTCGACGTAGCCCTAAATTCACCAGTAATATAAGATAACTGACACAGGACGTTATAACGAAAGCGGGCAAACGTGTGTGTATGTGTGTGCAGCGAGTGACACACACTTTGGGCATGAATGAGTCGATGGTGAGCTGTCACCGAAAACATATGTCGTACCACCTGGAGCGTACCGCGTGGCCTAGAGCCGTCTGTTGTTTATATATCGCGGGCGACACGTGCATGCCTGTGCACACATAACATGCGCTAGTAATCAGTTATCGGTGGCGAGAGTGATCGCGTATCGCGTATTATGTCACCACAATTAAAAACTGTGCCACGCGGCGAGGAAGCGTCGGAAGCCGGCGCGGTGGGGTGGAGGTGGGAGTCGGCAGCGTGGGGCGGGGGGAGGGGGAGGCGCGCGCTGCGCCCCACGGCAACGCGACTCGCGCGCCAGAAGCCGCCGCGCTCACACGCCCGCTTCGCCGCGTAAGCGCCAGCCGCGCAACGAGCGCTCACCTGCGCCCGCGCCGCGATGTGTGAATAGTGAAGGAGCGCTTCGCATGCGCCTCGACCTGCCCCCATGGAGTACCAACACCCCCAGCCAATCCAGCCGCTCGGCCCGCCGGCACCGCCGCCCCAGCTGCTGCAGCCGGCCCCGCCGCCGCCGCTGCCCTCGCTGCCCCAGCTGCAGCACGGCCACGTGCAGGACGACGACCGCTGGAGCCAGTACCACATATGGAGGCAGCATGTTTTCGTCAATGGTCAGTGCCGCGACAAGCAGTCGCTACCGCCGAGTCGAGTCGCCGACCGGGAAGCGCTCGCGCACTTTCTCCGGGCCTGCCCCCCGGGTCCGCGAGAGAGTCGCCGAAAAGAGAAAGTGCGCGATCGTGGTCCGATGTTGAGGCTCGGATGGAAACTTTTTGGGTATCGATACCTTTTTGTTATTCGATTCCTTTTACCCGATGCTGAATTTTTATTATTATTTAAATATTTCGCTTTGCAATTTTATTTGATAAGCTTTTTCTTACAAATGTTTTGTGGCAAATTTCCACACACGTACATATCGATATTATTATTAATTATTTAGAAATATTGAACGAGAATAGTGACCCATTATTTTTAAATCACTTAAGTGGTGTATGTTTAAATATATTGAGTTTGCATCACGTTCAGTAGAACTAGGTGTTCATTAATTTATTTGCCATTTTTAAAAATTATCATCTTTCTTCATAAATAGACCTGGTATTGAGGTGATCCAGTTCGTTTACACTCTGTGGAACCAGCTGCTAATTTCGAAGACAATGGTGTATTTCATTCAAATACGAATCAATGAAACAGTTTTGTAATATAATTGATATTTTTTGTAAAATAAGTTATCTCAAAGTTTTGGATGGGTGACGATTCAGCAGTTAATCCGAACGTTTTTCAAGCGGTTCTTCCCAACCAATACTTCTTACTTCCTGCGGCGCTACAGCCCTTTATCTGTCTTTGACTCCTCAACGATCTTCTTCCACTTCGCTCTACCTCTACCTCCGTTCTCCAAGAGGTTTTTTCCAATCTTCGTTCAGACCCTCTACACAATTTATCGACCGCTTCCTGGGGTTTTCTTTCGGTCTTTTCTGCTGCAGGATCCACTATGGGGTGTGTGTATGATAGATTTCGCAGCTCTGGTGTCTTTCGACCGATACGACATTGAAACCTTCAAAAAACCAAACCCACACCATTCCAAAAGAGCGCCAACGCTTCTTCTACAATGTCTCTATGCCGCACACGTCTTTTGGCCGCGTTGATTGCCTTCCATGAGCTAAGACATGCTTGTCCGTATGCCTCCCTATCCCACAAATAGATCTGCCAATGTTTCACCTTGTGTTGGAGAAAGTGAAACACTTCGCGAGATTGGGAATAGCCTCGCGGAGGACAGTTGTTCCACAAACCCGATTAGTTCCGCAGCGTACGGAAGCCGTACAGTTCATGCATACAACGCATGACTTAATAATATTTTCCTCGCTTACAACTAGTCGCGACAAATAAAAGCAATCAGCACCGCACTGGGATTATTTGAGTCGTGTGTACCATTATAAACGCACAAATATTAGGCACACAGACTCAGAATAAATATTTCTAGACCATACAAATATTTTTCCCAATGTAGCGTGTGTATATATATATATATATATATATATATATATATATATATATATATATATATATATATATATATATAATCTGCAAGCTTCTTAATAACTTCCCATTAATATTAGGAAATAAAAATTGACGAACTATGTAGATTCACCGGCAATTTTATCATTCGAGTTAACGTCATATTGGGATAAAATATGCGTCTCACAGATATTTATTTCTAGACACGTCTGAACCTATCGGACTAGGGTAATAGTTTAAACTCCACCTCCCCAGAGGTCGGTAAATCTTTTGACTTAAATAAACGAAAAATTTACATAACATTACGCGATTCACTTTTCCTTATTTTAGATATACTATATGTATATAATATATATAATACGTACCTATATATACTATGTCTGAAATATCTTACCGATAACTTGAATCTGAAATCATTGCGTGACGATAACTAAGGAAGCCATTGAAACGATTTCAATAATTGTTTTATTTTTAAGTTAATTAATGAAGCCGTAAGAAAAATAAATAAGTAAGTTATTCTCGTAAATGCAACCGATTAATTGTTAACAATAATTTTCTTACAAAATGGTAGAAATTAGGAAATGGATGTGATCTGAAGCAATCACCGACGCCATGAAATATCGGGGAATTAATTAAATATCGGGAAAAATAAATCGTTTTATAAACAGTTTTGATGTTAAAATTATAACTTTATTGATGTATTAATGTTTATTAATTGCACTTGTTAGTAAAATGCATTTGTCACTAGGCAATGTGAACTAAAATTTAGCACGAATTCTAAAAATTTAAAACTACGTTTGACCTACAATTTATGTTTCCCTGTATTTATCCTCTCCTGGTATGTTAGTATTTATGTATGCAATACTTTTCAAAATCGCACAAAAGAAACGACAATTTTGTTTAACAACACATACGTTAGACGATTAAAGCTGTCACGAACGCCATCTTTTGAATGTAAAAGGTAGAAAATTAATTTTTCTCTATATTTTATTTTATTTGTAAACCTTCCCTGTATTAGAGCTTACAAAATAAAAAAAAAATATTCTAATCAGTCTAGCCGTTTTTGAGTTTTAGCGAGACACACACAACGGCTCTCCGTTTTTATATATACATATAGATTAGTGTAAGAATTTCATAATTATATAAAATGGACACTCGAAAAAATGTAAGAAACAAGGTCGACATAGAGCCTTTTATAATTAGTAATAACTGGATGTCCTCCATTTGATTATTGAGTACCAGTCAGTGTATGGTTAAACATACTTTGAAACTAGGAACGGTTAAAAGTAAAATTAAATTAGTGGAATAGTAATGAAGCTGTTGACCCTTAAGGGCTTGGCGACCTTCTTCTGCCCCTTCTACGGGTGGCACAACGCGAACGCTTCTCCGCACTTCAATCTCCTTCACGTTATGTATCGACGAAAAAAAAGCGAAAAAGTAGTAAACCGCAAAATGAAAACTTACCACCAGAGGCAAAAAAACATAAGATTTCTTAAAAAAAAAATATGTAGATCACTCAAAAACAGTCACTTTCAACGCTGTACAAAATTTTCTACTAGTCACAGAGCTGTGAGACCTCAGATTATTCGACGCAGTATTTTTTTTTACGATCCGAATGTAGAAGAAACAACGTCTATATACACATTTGCAAAACTCAGATGGAAAGGTGTATTCTTACCGATTTTACCAGTCGTACGTAAACAACGCCTGACTCTATTAATGGCTTTTTTTTAATTTCACATTTGACTCAGCGGTGTAACCACCGCTTTCGGAGCGAATGTTTGCGTGTTCGATCCCCGCATCGGGATAAGGGCTTACTGCGTATTAAATTTGATAATTATTTATTTGTGCCGCCAATCCAACGTAGATACGGATGGTGGGTAATATCCATTCTTCCAGAGCAACTATCTCTCTCTATCTCTCTCTATCTCTATCTCTGAGTCCTAAGTTCCTCATAGGGTGGATACGACGCTTCTTTATCTCGATCTTTCGGAAATTTTAATTAATTATTTAAAATTAGTAAAGGTCAGGTCTAAAGTACCTTTAACCGGCGAGCTATATATATATTTATAAGCTACATATATATATATTAAAACGGCAAAAATACGCCACACTATGCATGGCTTAAGTCTGCAAAGATTCAGTGTCAAAACAAGTTTAACACCTACTTGAGCACCTAATTTGAGATTCAAAACAACCGAAACCCGTCCATCAAAACTGAAAGACGAAACAGTCCCCCGAGACATTTCTCTACACGTTTTCATATATTTATATATGCGGATTAAATTAAGATCAATTCTATTTTTGTTTTTAACATTCAAATAAATAATGCATGCTATAAAATAGCCGTGTATGAGTCTAAAATTTACAGTAGAATATAGCTAGCCGATAACATTTATGAGATGATTTGCATAGAACACCAAATGATATTCGCTTGAGTAGAGTAGCACAACATGGCCGCTTAGAAGAGACGTTGATTACATATTATAAGAGTTGAAGGAACTTACACAGATTACAAGTCTTATAAATTATAAATGATTTTTCGATTGTTTAAATTTGCTTTGCCTCTAGATCAGTGCTTCCCAATATTTTTTCGTTCCCGTACCCCTCGATAAAACTTTTCATTTATGACCCCCTGATAACTCCATACCTACTTCTAAAAATGTCTCTCGTTTTGTCTTAAGATCTATCTATTGTCGATCTTAACTTTGACATATATCTTGTACTGTCTCTAGAGACCTGTGATCTATAGAGAGTTACTGTGTACCCTTTTTGTATTATAACAGGTTCAATTTAAAGTACATATTGTCGACGTACATTATACTAATGTTGTTAATACATTATAATAATGTTTGTATACGTTAACTGTTTTAACTTTTCAGTTTTTAATTACTAATATAATTTTCACGTGGGGTTCCCGCACCCCCAATGGGACCCACGTACCCCCAGGGGTATTTGTACTACAGGTTGGGAATCGCTGCTCTAGATACGCGGTGAGATATAGCATCTATCAATATCTTACCGCATTTTTTACGGATATGGAATTCAATTATGATATATTTTTATGAATTATAATATATGTATATTCAATTATAATATATCTATATAAAAATATATATTTCACGATATTGGACGCGATGAATGGTTCAAAATAATTCTTGGTGCTCAGTTTCACCATCGCACAATAGACAACAAAGGAAAATCTCATCCGCCCCACTAAGGGAACAATCACATAGGTTTTTTCGAGTTACAACACAATTTTGTGTATATATATATATATATATATATATATATATATATATATATATATATATATATATATATATTTATATATATATATATATATATATATACACAAAATAGTTGACGTATGTGATAGCCATCGCGTTCCTTAATAAAATGATAACTTAAACTTCTTACATTAATAAAATATTTTTAACTTATTTAGATATTTATAATAAATTACCAGCTCAGGCTTAGTTTATTTTCATGGAGTATAGAATCCACGAGAAAGATATATTTTCCACCTGTTTGTGGTGGTGTGTACTTGGTGTTGTTGATAGTGCTTGGGAGGCGGTGAGTTGCTGACGGTAGTTTTTTCGGTAAGATTTAGTTTGAGTACCCCATAAAACCAATACTTTCAGTAGAAAACACACATTATTATTTTTTTTTGTTTTTGTTTCCTTGTCGCGGATCTTGGCTAAGTAAAAGTTCTGACTGTCCACATAGTAATGGATTTCCGCAAAGTAACACCTGACTCTAAAAACCATATAATAGTTAAGTTTTGTTGGTGTAAAAGAGGGTTAGAATTTAATGATTATTAATAGTAAATTTCTATTACTACGTTCGTCTTTATGATAGTCATTAGAATTCTAAATACAATTTAATTTCTTCTTACATTTTTAAAAAATAATAACCTTATTATATAATTAATAAATAATTATTAAATAAATTTGTAACACAAATAGACATAGAGTCCTAAATACAAAGCAAAATGATGCAACTGTTTAAATTATGGGTATGTTTTTATTAAATTTTGTGTATTATTATACAATATATATATATATATATATATATATATATATATATATATATGTATATATATATATATATATATATATATATATATATATGTATATATATATATATATATATATATATATATATATATATATATATATATATATATAATACAATAATATATAATATTATTAAGGATTCAATTTTAGTTATTGTAATAAAAAATAAAATTTTTCTGTTCTATTCTATTCTATTCGCATAAAACCTGCCTGCTTTTTTATAACGTAGACATCATTCACAATAATTCTTTTTTACACGATCTTTCTTTACACAATTTTGAAATAACGCGTTTCAGCAATAAGAATAAATAATAATAATCATATATTGCACTGTCTGCCGAACTAGGGTGTACTACGGCAGACAATTCCCTTCTATGATACATTTATATATTACATATATTATTCTTATTGCTATACATATAATATTATATAATATTTCAAAAGACTGAAAAAACCTATTAAAAATATATATATTATACAATATACAAAAAATATATATATTACAAATCACGCTTCGTGTGACGCGTGTTTACATAAACAGATCAATATATAATTGTACAGTGTTTAATGTGTTTGTACAATTTATTCATATTGATGAACCGCTTTATTTCAAAATCGTGTAAAAAAGAGTTTGGTGTATACCTAAATAAAACGCAGGCGTTATTCAATGTTCATAATATAAACAAATCTATTGGATTGACACATATTTAAGTGTACAAATGTAAATGTACAACCAATAAACAGTGTCCGATTTAATATAATCAGATATTTCTTTATGTTTATTCAAATTACAAACGGAAAATACTTTTGCAAATATTCGTGAAAAATCAAACATAAATACATAGCTTCGAACACATGTGTGAACCATTCCAAAAACGAGAATCCACAGACAGCAACATGTTCTGAAAGTTTTTTTTTTATATGGGATAGGAAGGCAAACGAGCAGGCGTGTCACCTGATGGGAAGCAATCAAAGTCGCCCATAGACAACCGCAGCGTCATAGGCATTGCAGACCTTTAAGAAAAGTGTAAGCTTGTTTTTTGAAGGTTCCAATGTCGTTTCGGTTCGGGAACACCGCTGGAGGTAGCCGGTTCCACAGGTTTGTGGTACGTGGGAAGAAGTTTCTAGAATTATACATCGTACTGGATCGCCACTCATCCAGATGGTGGGGATAAACCTTTCGTTGTGGCGAGTTATGCGGTAGTGGAATTCAGCGGTCAGAAATTATAACGAAAAATTCTTCGGAGCACTCCCAATGTTGAATCGATAAAAGACGCTAAGAGATATGAGATATCTCGCGTTGATTGCCTTACATACGGGCGACACGCCCGTTCGTCGCAAGTAAAAAGTTGTGTATTATAAAATATAAAAGATATCCAAAACGATCGAAATGATCCCACGGAAAGAGACGAGACCCCATGTCCAGCAGACATGTATACGCGCTGTATGTAAAAAAGATATATATCATAGTTTCATTAAACTACCGCGCTTTTTCGTTTAACCATAACAAGGTGGCAACGTTTTATATTTGTGTTGTGAGAGAGACTTGACGTGTGCGGTGCGGGGGGGGAGGGGGGGATACGCCCGCATTCGTTACTTCTTTTGATCAATTTAAACGTAGCCTCGCACTTTCACTCCGAATATTTGGGAAAAAGTGGCGACCTTTTCGCGACTTTCACCCCGGCCGCTCCGCCCCCCCCCCCGCCCGCGCCCCGGACGGAGCACGTGCTTTCTTCCGCGAGCGCGTGGGCAAAACCACTTTTACTTTTAAAACTTGACAATGCTATATCGCCACGTTGGTAACCAGTTGCACCGACTGTGTAAAACTTGTGAGAAAAAAAAAATGTTTAAGCACTTCGTAATCGCGGTGTTCCTTCAAATTTTAAACATCATCGTTCTATAGACAAATTGAAATTCTTCATACGGATTCCGACATAGATTCTGACGTTTGACATTAGACATTAGTAAATGCATGTAATAATCGTGACATTTTACGTTGACTGAAAAAGTCCATAGAAGGTTTTGGTAGAATAGCCACCGTTTTATCAAGACGTAACGTGATAAGCTGACTTGTTACATTTCAAAAGATTTCATATTATTCAATTTGACTTGACACTGGCATAATAGTTTTACCTTTTGCCATCAAAAAAAAAAAGGAATGACTTCTACCACCTTTTCATATTAAGATTTCGGAGAAGAACCGAAAAAGAAACACCGCAGATATCCTCCTTTCTCTCTCGTTCTCTCAATTTTTATGCTTACTTAATTATTACAAATATATATAATAAAAAAAATATAATAGGCCCATTAAACTATTATAGTATTTGTTATATATGTATATATTTTGTTAAAACTCTCATACTATATATGTGTAAACATAAAATAAAAAAAAATTACAAAGATAACCTAACATAATAACATACAAATATATATCTACAAAACAGTAATTATGTGGACAGTCAGTAACTTCACTTAGCCAAGATCCGCGACAAGCAAACAAAAACAGAAAAATAATAATGTTTGTTTTGTACTGGAATAAGTAGATTTACGGGGAACTTAAAATAAATCTTACCGAAAAACGGCCGTCAGCAACTCTCCAACCACTATCAACAACAACAAACACACACCACCACTTTTCCACATTTCACACGATATGTATTTCGCCTCAACACGAGTTATCATCAGGAATAGTAGACTCTACGGAAGACAACCGTTAAGTTGGTTAAGTAAAAGTTCTCCATGGACTTCCGCAAAGTGACACCTGACTCCATTAATCTAAAAAATATTTACTAACACCTTAGATAGTCTCATACTGAACCAGGAAAACATTTCGTTATGTAAGTAAAATTGTTATAATTATATTCTTATAAAGTTTGAAGTATAATGATAAAAAGTATATGTAAATATGTTTATATTTAATTTGAATCATGACGCATTTTATTATTGTACTGTATCTTTCTCGTTAATACAAAGGTCGATTGGTAGAAAATGTCTTTCAGCCTTAAGTCCGCCTATATTCAATAAATTGTACATACTTACATATTGTCACGCCTGTTTCCCGTAGGGGTAGGCAGAGACCACAGATCTCCATCTGCTACGATATCGCCACACTTTCGTTGCGCCATCCACACTCATAACTCTCCTCATGCAAGCCCGCCGGTAACGGGTACTCTTGACCTGGCCTTCCGCAAAACCCTACTGACCCTTTCATCCACAACATCAATTTGTTTTGCCAGTCGTCTTTCATCCATCCTCTCTATGTTATCAAACCATCCAAGCATACCTTTCTCGACTTTTGTCATTACACCTTCTTTTACTCCACATCGTTCTCTTATATCCTCATTTCTTATTCTTCCATTCGAACTTGCCACTCACATACTTCTTAATGCTCTCATTTCTACCGCATTCAGTCTGCTTTAATGACTCTTCTGCCAAACGCAACTTTCACTGCTGTACATCAGAGTAGGAACAAACATTCCCCGATGAATCGCTAGTCGGTGCCGTTTTAGACACATTCTGACTTTTCATAAAGGAGTGCAATATAAAATTGTAAGAGAAATAATAAATAAATAAAGATGAAATATTTAAAAAAGAACGGACTTATAGCACCAGAAATGTAATCTATGCGTACTATTAAAATGTTTTTTTAAACTTTTAAATAGATCTTTTTTATTTTAATTTATCTCTCTATATCACTTTAGCATTGACATTAAAATTATATTACTTTGATAACGCGATGGGTCATTGCGGAAATCTTATTATGTTTTGGCACAAATAAAATGTGATAACGCTAGATATAAAACACCATAAAAATTATACGCAAATTATATATCAATTAACCGACAGAAAATTCCATCCATGCGCCTTTGACATGAGATGAACGATAAAAATATGTACTGTATATACGTAAATCTAGTATGTTTTGCTTTAATATATATATATATATATATATATATATATATATATATATATATATATATCATATATAACATATGGATTTTCTTTTCTGGATGTCAATTAATTTTAACTATTATGTCAGCTTCAATTAAAACACAATAAAATCCAATCTCTTCAAATGTGATTATTCAGCTTATCACGTTACGTCTTGATAAAATGGTGGGCTGTCTTACCAGAATCTTCTATGGACTTTTTCAGTCATCTTAAAATGTTACAATACACGCATTTATTACATATCACTTCACTTATATGCCTTACTCGATCGATCTATATTGTATTATACGCCACCACAATTAAATAATATAACTGATAATAATGTAAGATTATGAATATAACATAAAAACACAACGTCACTGATGTAAGTTGGCGGGAAAAGTCGAAACATATGGATTTAAATAACCCTCTCTTACTTTAAGAATGAAACGAAAATAAATAAAAAACGTATTAATATCGTTTCCATATAGTCCATTTTGGCGAACAGTTACTCAGTGAAAGTCTTTTGACTTGCGTTTTTTTATCCAAATTTGCTGCCGTTGTTAGTTTTTTAATTTTATTTACATGCCATAGGATGGAGCCATGTTTTTTTAGTATCGTTAAGTTGCAACACCGACTAATAATATGCTTTATTATTTGGTGAAATTTTTGCAAAACTCATTGACAGCAGTATCTTAAATATTCTCTTTAGTGAAATAGTGCATACACATTTGGTAATATCGATCAAAATTATTATACAAAATCTAAAATCTTACCACTTTAAATATTGTTGCGTTACAAATATGAAAAACCGGTTTATTTTATGAAACGATTAAAACCTAATTTTGATATCTCAAAATCCTGGTCAAGCAAATCATCACAAGTTGATTTTTAAAAATAAATTAGAAAAGACGGTCCGTCAATGCGTGAGAAGAACAGATAACAGAAAATAGCTGTGCGAAGGAAAGAGACAGAACGATTTCTAGAAAACACTACACATTGCTGGAACATATTCGAATTTTGGAATGCTAGAACTTTCGATCGTTTTACCTATGTAAAGGGACTACGGTGCGTCGAAGGGGAGTTCAAAAGTTTAAAATAGGGAAGAAAATTGGAAGACATTAGTAGAAGAGAAGAAGTGGAAGTAAAGTGTAACTAAAAGCGAAGAGAAGTGAAACTAGTGGCCGATTTTTCGATCCCCGAACTTCAGTTCGTAATAATATTAATACTATTTAAAAGAACCAATACAGGCTACCGATGTCCATTTTATATTTCTTAAGTTTAAATTAAAGTTTTCTTAATGAAAATGGCGGCAAATTAAATAAAAAACAAACGGCCAAAATCTTTTTAATGTTGGTACTAATTTAAGTGGCCAGTACCGTTTGTCAAGATTTATTTAATCTTCATAATTTTTCGTTTCGTTTAAACGTCTTGCAACCCTACTGACTATGTATATATGTAAAACCTTATAAGTTAAAACCAATTCCACGTAAAGGGTGGAAATATGTGGTAACGAATATTAAATTTAAAAAATCTCTGTTGACATAGATATAGTCTGTATATTTTCACAAATATATTTTTCTCTTTGAACATATCAATCATATCTTTCAGTACTCAAAATATCTTGTAGCACACAAAAACTAAAGTTACCATGTGGGTGTACTTTTAGCATATAACTAATACCGTGTATTTGTTTTTATATCATACTAGCTGTCCTGCTAGTCTAGCTGCTGTGTTATAGCAAACGTAAGCTGGGTGCTTACGTTTCAATGTATGTATGTACTAATTTAAAAATATTACCGAGAGTCTAGTATTTTTGGGTTGCTGGAATTATCGTGATAATTCAAACGAGGTTTTAATTGACGTATCGGCTGGGATTGTGGTACTACCCTCCGGTTGTACCGTCGGGAATATTTTACTAACCATAATTCAATTCTAAGGGGGTTCAATGTACGTTAATAAAATGTAATAATAACATGTCAAGTGATAACTAAAACTACAATCTAATTTCAACAATGGTTGCATTGCCACAGAGGAACAGTGGGTCTTGTTCGTGCTACTATGTTGCATTGTAGTCAAGAATTTGTTTCACCAATTAATAACGGTATGTTAATAGGCTTTATATGGAAAAATGTATTATATTATTATATTCAAAAAAGGGACCCCGGCTGCGTAACAAAAGGGAGTTATTTACATTTTTCTATAATTAAAATATACGTGGGCTGGTCCAGACATTGTTAGTGAAATGATTATTATTAATGATATTTATAGCTTTTCAAAATATTCCCCTTTAATCTCTATGCATTAATATATCTTCGGATGAACTAGGTTTCAAAACATTTAAAAAACGTCTCATGCGGGTGGTTGAAACATGACCGCCGAATTTCTTCGATGGCCTCGTCTGCGATATTAAATTTTCGCCCACGAAGCATTTTTTTCACTGTGGGAAATAAAGAGAAAAAATTTAAGGCGTATCTTTTTTGGTCGTGTGATTACTGGAGTCAGACTTCGTTTTTTTGTGGAACTAAATTATTATTATATAGGGAGCGTAGACAAATAATTGAGCCAATTAACAAATATATATATATATATATATATATATATATATATATATATATATATATATATATATATATATATATATATATATATATATATATATATATATATATATATATATATATATATATATATATATATATATATGTGTGTGTGTGCGTGTGTGTATGTGTGTAATATGATCAATGTAAGGCCGGTAACGCCGCAGAGTCGTCAAACTGGTTTTCCTAAATTGTATGGTCTACGTCAACTAATAGATTTGAATTCCCTTCGATAGCACATTACATTCACGCATTTTTAATCGAGGCTGAGGAGGAGTGAATATGTGAATTGTGTGTATAATATATATATATATATATATATATATATATATATATATATATATATATATATATATATATATATATATATATATATATATATATATATAATACCGGTCAAAAGTATTTGGCGGATGCATCGCTACTGAGGTAATTACCGTCACGATTTTGGGCTGCCCCTCGCCAATAAGTGATTGGCCGAAGCTTGCTCAGGTCGCTTCAATGGTACCTAGGACGACAACTGGACGATATTGCCATGCCAACGCAAGCTCCTATATTTCGGCGTTATGAAGAACCGGTCTTTCATCCGATTTCCGTTTCGTCCAGGGGATCTTTCGCATCATTTTCTCTCGGTGACTAGTAGCTTGTTCTCTTCCATGGGGGTCAGCGTCTCAAGCCTCCTCACAGCCGTACATTAACTTACTTACCGCCTTATAAATTCGGATCTTAGTAAATACGTGTGCTTAGAGGCTTGGATATCAATAATCAGTATATAATCGCATTGCATAACAGACACTCTATTGAAGAATAGTGCAGCGAAATGGAAATAGCGTGTGTGATTACCCACGCGTTGCATTGCACGAGAGGCAGCGCCCGCGGCTAGGAACTCACGATACAGTCGCCATTGCAGCTTCCGTCGTGACGTCGAGAGTAAAAGTTATCTTCCGCGGCGTTTCCGCGTCGGCCGACTATGCGCGTCGTGCCCCACCAATCGCCCACCTTCCGACTTTTACTTTTGCCATGACGTAGCGCATTTGTAGCTCCGCATCAGGTGGCCGCGCGATAGAGCTGAAGAAAAAATCGATTTTCCTCTTACATCAATTCCGTACACGCGTTACAGCATTTTACTTGTGTACTTTCACGTACATCATTCGATGTCCACTACTTATCCAGCAATGCACGTAGCGGCCACAGAAGATTAATAAGGCTTTGCGCGTATACGATTATTCGAGTTATTTGACCAGCTTTGTACAAGCAGTCGCATTCTTGAATCTTTTTATAATTTATTTTATTGTACGAAGACTCAATGAAATATAGTCTTCTCCATCGGTTAAACAGAAACCATGCATACATTCAGATGTCGCATTCTTGAATTTTTTTAATATTTAATTTATTGTACGAAGACTCAATGAAATATAGTACCTCTCCATTGATTAAAAAGAAATCAGACATACAGATCTCGCATTCTTGAATTTTTTTATAATTTATTTTATTGTACGAAGACTCAATGAAATATAGTACCTCTCCATCAATTAAAAAGAAATCATACATACCTACAGATGTCGCCTTCTTGAATTTATTTTATTGTACGAAGACTCAATGAAATATATAATAGTACCTCTCCATCGATTAAAAAGAAATCATACATACATTCAGATGTCGCCTTCTTGAATTTTTGTAAAATTTATTTTATTGTACAAGACTCAATGAAATATAGTAACCTGTCAGTCAATTTAACAGAAACCATGCATACATTCAGATGTCGCATTCTTGAATTTTTTTTAATATTTATTTTATTGTACGAAGACTCAATCAAATATAGTACCTCTCCAGCAATTAAAAAATAATACATACATACATATCGTCACGCCAGTTTCCCGTAGGGGAAGGCAGAATTTTTTTTAAAATTCATTTTATTGTACGAAGACTCAATGAAATATGGTACCTCTCCATCGATTAAAAAGAAACCATACATACATTCAGATGTCGCATTTTTTATTTTTTTTTTAATTTATTTTACTTAATTTATTTTACTGTACGAAGACTCAATGAAATATAGTACCTCTCCAGCAATTAAAAAAATAATACATACATACATATTGTCACGCCAGTTTCCCGTAGGGGAAGGCAGAGATCTCCATTTGTTACGATTTCGGCATACTTTCTTTGCTTGCTCCATACTTATCACTCTCCTCATGCAAGCTCGCCAATTAAAGGTGCTCTTGACCTGGCCTTGCTTAAAAACTTCGGCAATTTGGTCAAGGTATATTTTTCTTGGTCTTCCCAGTGCAGAGGTGCAGATTTTAGACCTCTGTTCTGGTCCCAATTGTAATTGACTACCAGTTTGGGGTATAGAACCAATATAAACATTGCATTTTAATCTTAAATATTCGGTACAATTATATTGTGTTTTGTTCCTAGCATTAAAATTATATATACCATACGTTTTGTATATGTATTATTTTATTTAAACGTTTCATTATTATCGTATATGATATATATTTGATAAATACATAGATTTGTTTATACTAGTCGCAATCCAGTCAACATTCGCCAGTATGATAGCTTGTGATGAGTTAAACGATATTATTCTTAATAATATTAATAACGTTTTATATTAATAATAATATAAGAGATACCCGCGTACGTAATTATGGCTGTCCCTGTATATATAGATAGATAGATATAACATTCTTTATTGTACACTAAAAACAAAGTTATACAATTATTGATATATACTGCCGCCATTTGTATATATTTATATACAAATGGCGGTCTTATCGCTAATAGCGATTTCTTCCAGACAATCTTAGGATGGACACAATGTCAAAAAGATAATTTGATGTAGGCTGGTGATACATTATCATTATTACAAATATAGGGTAACCCTAAATAATAAAAGAATAAATAAAAAGATAAATAGATATAATATAAAAACAGATAGTGATTTTTGACAAGCTTTTTGAAAGTTGGGAGAGACTTCGCTTATCTTATCTCCAGCGGCAACAAATTCACAGTCAAAAAAAAGTGTGATGAGCAGGTATTTTTAACATTAAGTTTTCAGATGTTCTCAAACATCTCGCATGTGAGTCATTTAGAAATACAAATCGAGTTTTGAGATATCAGGGTTGACATGGGTTAAATAAAATAGAGTAAATAAGAGAGAGTATGTGAACATTCCGGTGAACTTGAGCATAGCGCGAAAAAATTCGCTACGTGGTCATACTTGCGTAAACCAAACAAATCTTATTCGGAAGTTTTGAAGGCGTTCAAGTTTGTCAATTTGTACCGCCATAAGATTAAGATAGCAGACGTTAGCATAATCTAGGACAGGAAGCAGAAGTGTTTCTGCTAGGGCAGTTTCGGTTGCAGTGGGAAGAATGTTTCTCAGCCTTCTCATGGACCCCGCGGAAGCGAAAACCTATATATTAAGTAAACGCTCGCGTTCATTCCAACGCAACTAATTTCGAGCTGAAACTAGCGCAACGCCGCTATTGAAATTACAAACATACAGCCGATGTATGGCTACGTGGTTAAACGTGACTCCACTGATAAGCGGCAAAACGTGATCTTACTACACCTTCCTCCCACGCCGTATTGCGGCTCGATAGGTGAATAACTCCATCGAGTTGCATCTGTGGCTTCATCCCTTACGGAATATTCCGAACTACATTTTACATTTTCAACAATGAATTTTATCACTCCTTAAGATATTTGTGGTTCTCACCAAACGGCTTGATTCTTTTTGTACCGTGACCAAATTGCTGAACGTCTTCAGAAAGGCCAGGTCAAAAATAACCTTAATCGGCGGACTTGTATGAAGCGAGTGATGAGTGTGGATGAAGCAAAGAAAGTGTGTCGAGATCATAGCAGGTGGAGATAGAGTGCTCTGCCTACTCCTACGTGAAACAGGTGTTATATGTGTCATTTGTATATCTATATGTATGTATGTGTAATTACACAAAAAAATAATTTGAAAGGGATTCATTATAATCATGTTTGAACTGCGTAGAAAATTCACTTGGGTTTTACTTTTAAATTCCTTTACGTTTAATTCGCGTTTTTATTAAAACGTATCTTTCAATTCCTTCCAGTTCACATATATAGTATATGTATCTTGTTCAAATTATCAATCGTTTTTAAAATACTTTTTCATTCACCCACTCAAGTTCAATACATTTTTTTTAAACTTGTAGTAGATGACACTTGATGATAGTATAGTTTTTTCAAATATTAATCATTAATTAAATTTAATACGTTAGTTTTAGTTTTATATGGGGAAAAAACAACCTTCCATGTATACATATCGTCACGCCTGTCTCCCGTAGGGGTAGGCAAAGACCACAGATCTCCATGCGCCACGATCTCGGCATACTTTCCTTGCTTCCTCCACACTCATTAGTCTCCTCATGCAAGCAGGCCGGTGAAGCGTACTCTTAACCTGCCCTTTCTTAAAAACTTCAGCAATTTGGCCAAGCTATGTTTTCCGTAAAAGACCAATTGGCTCAGTGGCGGGGCCCTTCACCCGCGGAGTCAATGGTCGCGGGTTCGATCCCCGCATCGGAATAAATATATGTATGGATTCCAATCCGCATTGGACAAGCGTGGTGGATTAACATCCGTTCGCCGCGAAATGAAGAAGCCCGTGCTACGCAGTGAGACATATATAGGCTATTAAAAGAAAAATGTTTTCCGTGGTCTTCCTCTATCGACCCTTCCATCCACATTGAAAAAAAAATTGTGTTATATATAAGATATTTTGCAGAATATAAAAGTACCGATTGGCTCAGTGGCGGGGCCCTCCGTCCGCGGAGTCAATGGTCGCGGGTTCGATTCCCGCATCGGAATAAATATTTATATGGATTTATAAATGTTTATTCCGAGTCTGGTAACCCCCCCCCAATCCGCATTTCCTTTCCTGCCCCTTCCTTTCTTCTCTATCCTTTCCCTTCCTCTCCGCCAATCCACGGTCTGCCGTGCCAATGGATGCGTGGCTAGAGGCGAGCTTAGTCGCAAGCGTGCCGATCGTCCCGGGGTCGTCGGGCTCCCCCGTGGACTATGGTGCCTTACCTCAGCATGCAGGGCTCTGCTGGGGCTGACCTCCATCCTCCCTTGCGGCTTGTGGGATTCACTAAGACGAATTTAATATACCTAACTTGTCGAAAAATGACGGCGACGTGGTTCGCCACCCGTCACGTCCTGATTCTCACGAGGGCGAAAAGCGTCCAATGACGAGCCGTTTCGCTGCGATGACTGGCAGCGGTTGGAGATCTGTGGTCTCTGCCAACCCCCGGGGGATAGGCGTGAATATATAAAAAAAATATAAAAGTTGCTTGTTTTAAATTAAATGCACATGTGCATGCTGGTTGCCCGTCACTAATGGGTTAGTAGAGGCGGTTACTTCGGGCGTTACGTATGCATTCGCGTGACGGTTAGTCGAAACGAGCCGTTGCTAGTCGCTACTGGCCTTGCGCCACTCACTGTTTGTTTACAAGTCCTCGTATGACTGCAACAGTCGTTGGTAAACATCGTTTGAGATTCTCAAACGACTATGTCCATTGTATCTATCTTATATATATAAATCAATTGCGTGTTCGTTAGTCTCGCTGAAACTCGAGAACGGCTGGACCGATTTGGCTAATTATGGTTTTGAATTATTTTTGGAAGTCCAGGGAAGATTTAAAAGGTGAATAAATATGATAAAAATATTAGGAATATATTAAAAGCAACAATTTCGGTTTCCCTTAGAAACTATTTCTAACTGTCAAATATTTGGTCCCGTCGTTCAGAAATCAATTAAACTTAAAAGTCGTTTCAAATCAAATTAAATTCAAAAGTGATGTTTCTTGTTTTCATTTTTTATTCATTACGATTTCTTTTTGTTCCTGTTAAGTTTTGACCACATTTTTCGGATCATTTTTAGGGTCAGTACACATGTTCGATTTTTTTTATACGCAGCGACATAAAAGTATATTCTCTTTATTGCACACGAAAATACCTCACAATTATAGTATTTATAAAATAATAGAAGTAAAATGGGCCGGTATATGAATAAAGTTTCTTATTACAAACTTTTATTATAAAAGAAATATTTATTTTTCGAATTATATGTTACGTGCATAATTCGAATTCAATATAGTGCATAAATAGATCTATATTAACACTTACATAACTGACATTTATTGTGTATTGTTCATTGATGTTAATCTAGTATCTAGTAGTTGTTTCGTATTAAATTGTATCTATATATGTTTAATAATATTATATCTATGTATACATTTATATATTTTTATTACGTTATATGCTCGTGGGGGGGGGGGGGCATCTGAACCATAACGCCGTTGGACAGAAAGGGGGTCAAAAGATTTAGGCATTTCGCGGGTCACAACCGCAACCGCTCCGCTCGTCTCCGCGGAACTTTCTCGTTCACTTTCGCTTAATTCACACGTTTACGAAAATGATCGCACGTCGGCGGAAAACGCTTGCTTTCTCCGTTGCGCAAGAGCGACCACTTCCCGTTACCACTTCTGCAACACCCCCCTCCGCTCCCGCCTCCCCCTCGCCTCCCCTCGCCCCCCTACCGCACACCACAAACGCCCCACCAAGTGTTGTAGCACTCCTCACCTATATCTTCTAAGTAGGAAGTGTGGTGTCGATTCGGTTGCGTAACAGCTTTCCACCGGCACCAGCGCAGCATTCCAATGGGCTTGCGCGTCGTCGACGAAGGCGAAACCGTTGTATGGACTTTAATGATCGACTGCAACACAACACCGCTAATACAGCAACTGTCCAATTAGCATATTCGAATGTTATTTCCCTGTCCGAGTTTATTCATTTTTTTCCCATTTGTCGGCTACTTTCACGTGGCAAATGATTTTTATTGTCGGTCATTATCGGACTGAAGTGAAACATATTTAATTTTATAAATTACATGTTGCATCTTACATATACATATGTAGTCTCTATATATAGAGTGATATTTGGATGTTAAAGTTCCTATACAGAAGAAGTTAGAAGATAATGAATTTTAAAAGTTTATGCGAATACGCAAAATATATACACGTACGATATTAATGTCGAAGTAAAACATGCGAAAATGTTTCAAACCGCAATAAGAAAACATACCAGTAGGTACACAGTCAAAAAAGAATGTTGAGATTTCTGAAATAATTATATCTGATCACTCAAAAATAGCTACTCAACGCTGTACTAAATTTTCTATTGTCCCCAAAGGTATGAGACTGAGAATATTCGACGCAGTATTTTTTTTTCCTGATCCGAATATGAATTTAAAAATGTTCGAAATTCGTGTCATTTACGGCGTACCGTACTCTATTGCAAGCTATGAAAAAAATAAATTAGGAAAAAGTCAAGGAAATCATAAGGCAACAGGACGATAACATACTGGCGGTCTTTATATATGGTAGAAGATGAATTTTAAATAAAGCGTTCTCGAGGTCATTGAGTTATTCAAAGGCGCGCAGCGGACCTGTGCTAAGAGTAATTCGGAGGCTCCTCGCTTTCTACAGGCTGTGGCCTCTGAGGAAAGTGAGAGTGATCGCGTCATCGCTCGATGCCCATTTCGACAACACTTTCACTGACATAAGGCGGCTAGTTGCCGTCGAATTTTATGAAGTTGGGTTTTTTTTATACGCAGTGGAAAAAAACCGAAGAACGCACTGACAGTTTCCTTTTTGGAAAGTTCGTTATGGCCTATAAATATACGGATAACGAGTGGGGGAGGCGCTAGTATAACTGCAAAATGTGTTATTTTTACTTATGAAACATTTATAAGATATTATGTTTTGATTTATTATTGATAGGATTCGTTTTCGTAGTATTTACATTACATAAATACGTAAGATAATTTATATATAAACTCATTCTCAGTCACAGGCTTTTCTATAGATAATATTAATATTTATTGAGATATTCTTAGAAGTCACGTTAATATGTACTCCAGCGACACGGGGGTCACTGGTGACCCTTCTCGCAGTAAACAAATAAAGCATGGTTATACACTTTTATTACTGAATAACGCAAAGAAACAAGAAATGAGATAATCGACGATTGCATATATTCAATCGTCAATTATTGAGATATTCTTAGAAGTCACGTTAATATGTACTCCAGCGCCACGGGGGTCACTGGTGACCCTTGTCGCAGTAAACAAATAAAGCATGGTTATACACTTTTATTACTGAACAACGCGAAGATACAACAAATGAGATAATCGACGATTGCATATATTCAATCTTCAATTATTGAGATATTCTTAGAAGTCACGTTAATATGTACTGCAGCGCCACGGGGGTCACTGGTGACCCTTGTCGCAGTAAACAAATAAAGCATGGTTAAACACTTTTATTAATGAATAACGCAAAGAAACAAGAAATGAGATAATCGACGATTGCATATATTCAATCGTCAATTATTGAGATATTCTTAGAAGTCACGTTAATATGTACTCCAGCGCCACGGGGGTCACTGGTGACCCTTGTCGCAGTAAACAAATAAAGCATGGTTATACACTTTTATTACTGAACAACGCGAAGATACAACAAATGAGATAATCGACGATTGCATATATTCAATCGTCAATTATTGAGATATTCTTAGAAGTCACGTTAATATGTACTCCAGCGCCACGGGGGTCACTGGTGACCCTTGTCGCAGTAAACAAATAAAGCATGGTTATACACTTTTATTACTGAATAACGCAAAGAAACAAGAAATGAGATAATCGACGATTGCATATTATCAATCGTCAATTATTGAGATATTTTTAGAAGTCACGTTAATATGTACTCCAGCGCCACGGGGGTCACTGGTGACCCTTGTCGCAGTAAACAAATAAAGCATGGTTATACACTTTTATTACTGAATAACGCAAAGAAACAAGAAATGAGATAATCGACGATTGCATATATTCAATCGTCAATTATTGAGATATTCTTACAAGTCACGTTAATATGTACTCCAGCGCCACGGGGGTCACTGGTGACCCTTGTCGCAGTAAACAAATAAAGCATGGTTATACACTTTTATTACTGAACAACGCGAAGATACAACAAATGAGATAATCGACGATTGCATATATTCAATCTTCAATTATTGAGATATTCTTAGAAGTCACGTTAATATGTACTGCAGCGCCACGGGGGTCACTGGTGACCCTTGTCGCAGTAAACAAATAAAGCATGGTTAAACACTTTTATTAATGAATAACGCAAAGAAACAAGAAATGAGATAATCGACGATTGCATATATTCAATCGTCAATTATTGAGATATTTTTAGAAGTCACGTGAAATTGCACTGCAGCGCCACGGGGGTCACTGGTGACCCTCGTCGCATTTAACATGTCAAACATGGTTATACTCTGTAAATTATTCGTTGAAGATAATATTTTATCATTACCTGATTGTTTAACAATCCCGAAAATAATTAAACTATGAAACTATTAGTGAACGACGCGAAGAAACAAAAATAACAAATGAGATAATTGCCAATTGCATATTTTCAATCGTCAATTATTGACATTAAAATCGCGCGAATTCGCACTCCAGCGCCACGGGGGTCACTGGTGACCCCCATCGCAGTTAACATGTCACACTTGTTTAAGTTATATATTTCATCATTTATTTGAATCGCGTAATAGAAAATTCATCGGATGCGACGCGGACATGAAAAATTGGTGTTGAATTCAACGTGTTAGTGTAGTGTCCATAGCGACGGCTGGGTCCAGTCGAGTGTGGCTTGAATCTGCATAGTTAGTGGTTGGATGTCGTCATCGCGGCGGTAACTTTCTCCGCGCGATGAAAGTGAGAGTACCTACCTACTCGCTCGACGAGTGTCGGTCCCGGAAGAGATCCTGCCACACGAGAGCACCGCTCTAGCGTCGTTCGATGTCCGTATACTATGATCAAACGAAATATCATCGCATTAATGACATTTTAATGCCCATCGCCTACAATAAATTGCGTATCCACTACAGTATACGTAGTTACAGCTCTCTGAATCTTTTGTCGTCTTAAACTTCGTTCTTAAACGAGGTCTTGTTGATGTTTTGATATTCATAATCAAGCATTGTGAAGTCTAATCAAGCTAGGATAGCCTGATGGAAAGTACTCAACGCCGCCCATTGACATCCGCGACACCGAAGGGATCACGGAATCGTTGCCGGCCTTTAAGATATTATGTGTACGCTTATTTTTTTAAGGTGCCAACGTTGTATTGGTTCGGAATGCCACTGTCGTTGCGGTGCTTCTGAAAACTATTCTGAAATACATCGGAACCTTCAAAAAACCAAACCTACACACATTTCTTAAAGGTCGGCAACGCATCTGCAATGTCTATGGCACAGCGGTCATCTATGGGCGGCGTTGTTTGCGTTTTTCAGGCGACATTCTTGTTAGTTTGCCTCCTTATCGTATAAAAATGACCTCAGAAACTTTCTCGCAAATAGAATGAATTCTGTGTATTGTATTTATATTTTGTGTGTGAAATTTATCACCAAGCGGATCCCGCAGCAGAAAAGGCCTAGGGGAAGACCCATACATTGCATTGAGGAGGATCTAAAGACACTTGGCAATAAAACATCTTGGAGAAGGGAGGCCAGAGACAGAGCGAAGTAGAAGAAGATAGTTGATGAGGCCAAGACACATTAAGGGTTGTGGCACCGCAGGTAGAAAGGGGAAGATTTATATTTTGTACAGTGAAAATAATTAAGAAACAAGATTAATGTGTGCGAAGGTGTTATCGTCACAATCGAAGATACTTTTGTCGGTTGGGTAATGCAGAAAAGAAGTTGCGGTGCGTGTCTCGGCCGTGCGGAACATACGGTGCTGGAAAGCGTGGCGGCGCGCGTTACAACCGCCAACTGGGTTACTTCCCGCTTCCTGAAACCCCCCACCCTCCCCCCCCCATGCACACACCGCACAGTCGACTGTCAACGTCATCTTAGTGTGTTTTCCATCAGGAAACATCGTCATCGCGATTTACTCTAAAAATAAGTTGTTTCCTAAACTCGCCATCGTCTGCTGTACATTAAAAGACCTCATTTTCTAAGACCTTCGACAACGCATCAACGGCTGCGTGGCGGGGCCATTTGCGTAGTCAATGATCGCAGGTTCGAACCCCGTATCGGAATTAATATATGTACGTATGTCCTACGGATACTTATTCCGATTCTCGTAGCCCCACTAATCCCTAGTGGGAAAGCGTGGGTGGGTGGGTTAATGTCTGTTTTTTTCTAAAGTATAATATACGGGCTGTGAGAAAATTCCTAGTTTCTATGCTCTTTTAATGTCGTTTTAGATGCACTTAATAGTAGCGTTTACAAATCAGGTTTTTATATTCTATTATAAATTAATAAATTAAATTATATTCTAACTGCCATACTTAATAAAATATTACAAAAGACTGAAACAAAGAATTAAAAATTATAAACTAAATTATTAAAATAAAAAAGAAATATAGTTAACATATTACAAATACACGTTTGGTTCGGCACTTATGTGTGTTATGCATTAGTGTTTGTAGGTGTGTTATTTTTTCAGTGTGTGCGTGTGTCTGACTGTATGTTTAATTTATTTTTTATATATTTTATGATTATATGCCAGTTGGGATAGTTATTTGTTTTTTTTTATTGAGTTGATTCCTTATAATTTGCGATATTCCATATTATTTAATGTGTATGTCATCTAAATTTATATATTCTATGGTACACAAATAATATATAGGGAATGGCAATCGTCTTTATGTAAAACAGGCTAAGGCCTAGCATACCGACAGCGGCTAGTATAAGTACACTATTTAATTAATAAATTGATTAATTAATAAATTCTTCACTCATACTATACATTATTTATTGTGACCGAACAAATTATCTTCAAAAACAAAAAAAGAATTATATAGTCACACATTATCAAAAAAATAACGCAAATTAATACGTATTTTTTTATTCATATTTACAATTTTTTACGCCATAAATGATTTCTTTATTATGTGTTAACTTACAGTAAATATATGTATGTATAAATGTATTTTATTTTAAGCGCGCGATGTACATTATTTATAAAACATATTTCTAGGAGATTGATTAAATCTCCTACGCGCTACACTAAGAGTCGATTAGGTTAGTTAGTTCTTATTAATGGAGTCAGGCGTTACTTTGCGGAAATCCATCACTATATGGACAGTCAAAAGTTTTACTTAGCTAAGTTTGGTGTCGTGTATAGTGGTTGGTGGGTGGAGAATTGATGGCCGATTCTCGGTAAGTTTTTGGTTTAAGTTCCAAATAAATCCACTTAACCCAACGGAAAAAAAACACACATTATTAATTTTCTGTTATTGTTTTGCTTGTCGCGGATCTTAGCTAAGTAAAACTTTTGACTGTCCATTTAGTTAGTTCTTTTAGATCTCAATGGTGCTGCTTGAGAATGCTTTGAAAATGACAACGTCAAAAGTCCGTACTGAAAGAAGTGTCAAAATTTATAATAATTTACCTGATACAATTTAATATATGAAATCATTTTAAACTGTAAATTTACTGTTCCGAGAACCCTCGGTGTATAGTTATTAGGTTTCCGTTTGTAATATTAAAGGGGTGAATTTACTAATTTAAACTTCTCTAACTCGAATGAAATATTTCACAACACGGCGTAGAATTTCATGTGGTGAAACCATGACGAATGGACGAAAAAACATTACTAATTATTACCTTGTCCCTTTTTTTTTAACTATTATCTACGCAGTTACATTTATCGTTTGTGGATATAAAACATGCAATTGATTACATTTAATATAACCATAATTACTTATAAAAAAATCTAATACCCATTGTTTGCACGAGACTCATGAAACATTCCTAGAATGCATATGCAAGGTTTTCAATACGTCTATTCGATATGTCATCGACAATCTTTAGGGGACTATAGTTGAAGATAGATGACAAAAACAATTTTCCCCTAATCCCCAAATTTATTTAGATCAAGGCGTCTCTATGTAATTCCGTGTTTAATCATTACCATTAAGATTTCTAGTAAACGCGCGGTCAAAATGGAATAGGTACAAATGTTAATATGTCCACATAAAATCGATCAGAATCGATTTTCATACTGACTCGATTCGGTCATTTTGTATGGAGGGTAAATTTGTTTTTTGATTGAGCCATACGCGCCTGCGCCCGGTGTCATAACACGGGCGCAGGTTCATTGAAAGGGCATACTTTCCTAGCTTCCTCCACACTCATTAGTCTCCTCATGCAAACCCGATTAGGGGTACTCTTGACCTGGCCTTTCTTAAAAACTTCAGCGATAAATCTCTGAAATTATTTGTATTGTAAACATAAGTGTTTGAATATCAATTACATTAGCAATTGATTCAGAGACATGTCACGGGGTTATCACGTGGCCGGCATAGTGAGCGTGCGACTTGGCGTTCCACCCCCCCACCCCCCCACCTCCCCTCCCTGCCCTACCACCCACTAAATGCTCACCTTTTGCCCTTGAGCACACTACACACTATTTCACGTAACACGTGCGCCCGCTGCCTTCGTGCAACTAAGTGATATGATTGTTCCATTACCCACACTTACTTGGTTAATTAACGCGCTTTTGAAATCGGTCGAAGAATTGTGGATATATGTACGAACGTGTTATAACAATGTGAAAGTAATAAACAACGGTGATATGTATTCTCGTGTTAAAAATACTAACGGTTCTTTTAATTCCTGCTATTATTTCACACTCCTTCTGTGTAAACTATATTTATATATTTATATATCATGTTATATGGACAGTCAAAAGTTTTACTTAGCTAAGATCCGCGACAAGCAAAACAATAACAGAAAATTAATAATGTGTGTTTTACGTTGGGTTAAGTGGATTTATTTGGAACTTAAATCAAAAAAACTTACCGAAAATCGGCCATCAATTCTCCACCCACCAACCACTATACACAACACCAAACACACATTATCACTTTTCCATCTTGTAACCTTTTCGGTTATCTTCCGTAGAGTGTACTATACCTGAAGATGCCTTGTGTTGGGGCGAAACACGTGTCGTTTATCCAGTACAAGTTTAAAAAAAATGTATTTGAACTTGAGTGGGTGAATAAAAAATGTATGTCATGGTGATGGCAAATGTATGATGGATGTAAAAGTATGAATTGACTTTAATTTTTTTATATTGGGTACTTGCATATTGATGTAGATGTTTTGAAAATTGATTCCCTTTTAATCGAATGATAGCGCTAAGGTACAGACGTATAGCGCACTGAAGCCTAGCCTAGCTAGCCTAGACTAGCCTTGGATCGATGAAAATTAAACTTACTACATCGACAGTTGTATATATGTCTTATTATGTCGCTGTATGGCTCAGTGGTGGGCTCCCTCGTTCACGAAGTCTATGATCGCGGGTTCGACTCCGTATCGGAACAAATATATGTATGGCCAACAGTTATTTACTCCAAGTCTGGTAATGGCAAATCCGCATTGGACAAGTGTGGTGAATTAATATCCATTCGTCCAGAAATTGGAAGGCCCGTGCTCACCAGTGGGATATATATGGGCTGTGGAAAAAAAATTAATGGCTCGTAGGTATTTATCCCGAGTCAGGGTATTTGTTCTTGTCATTTATGTATAAAGATACATACGATGAACGATCCTAGTTTGGGTCCGTGAGTGCAAAGCATCTTATAAAAATGTGATCTCATCAATTTATTATATAACATATGTATGCAGGTATAAAATATGTTATATTCTAATTTTTTTAACATACTTAGAGACATTTTTTTTTTAAATATATCTCTTGCTATGGCGATTCCATAATGCTAGTATGGTTTACGGCACCGCGAATGACATTTCATCATTGTGTACAATTCGTTTGATTGTATTTGAATGTCGCGTTGCTATTGTTCCTATATAACCCGCAACCCGTGCCCAAAGATCTGGTATATGCTGACAACGGTATGACAAATTCCTCATCGTCCGGGACAGTTTTTAAGAAAACATCCATCGCTCTAATTTAGTACACAGATTTTAAGCATGCACTCTAAATAAAACTGCTAATGAGATAATGTGTAACGTACAGTAAAAGCTCTTTATTCGCGGCGTATATGTTCCATAAATATACCGCGAATACAGAAGTCGTGAATACGGAATGGTAATTTATATGGGATTATAGGGATACGTTCCTAAGTGACAAAATAAAAAAAACAAATATATAAAAAAATCAATTTAATTGAAGTTTTTGAACATTGGAATTATTTTATTATTATGTATGTATCTATTAGATCCGCGAATAAAGAAATTTTTAGCCGCGAATATTGGAATTGGGTCGCATTTTTTTAATCCGCGAATATTGAAAAACGCGAACGAAGGAAGTGCGAATGAGGAGCGTTTACTGTATTATTTTGTAGCCAAAATCCGTGACTACTTCATATTTACTTACAAATACTGGCATACCAGCATGTATAACTTTAAATATATTGTAACGGTGTAACTGGACATAAGTTGGAGTGGATACGATAATTATTTTAATTTACATCTTGCACTCTATTTTTCTTTTTAAATATTTTACGCTTTCGTTGCTCCGAAGCGACATGAGAGATTGCTGTAGATTTTTAGTACCTTTGTGTAATCGATTTATATAGTCAGGCGTTGTTACTTTGCGGAAATCCATTATTATGTGGACCGTTAGAGTTTTTACTTGGCTGAATCCGCGATAAGCAAACAAAAGCGGACAAATAATAATGTGTGTGTTTTTTTTACTGGAGGAAGAGGTTTTGTAGAGAACTTAATCTAAATCTTAACGAAAAACGGCCGTCAGCAACACTCCACTTCTAAACCACTGTCACCAACAACTTCAAACACACACTACCACTTTCCCACCATGTGCACGACGTGTGTTTCGCCTCAACACGAGGCCCCATCAGTTATAGTAGATTCTACAGAAGACTACCGTTAAGTTTGGATTTAGTTCTCCGTAAATGCATTTACTCCAGTGAAAAACACCGCTATTTTGCCGCTTTTGTTTGCTTATTGCGGATTTTAGCCAAGTAAACATTCTGACCGTCCACATATCTTTGTGTAGGTGTCTAGAAGTAGATGTATTCCACCACCTGCCTTATTCCAGTCGCACTAGCGTCCGTGGGGCATGAATGAACCGTTACCGTTGTCACGTTATGACCGCGTGGGCGCGGACGCGAGCCTGCAATAAAAGGGCACACACTCTTCTTGTTGCAGGCAAGTCGGTGAACAATAAGGACGTGCTAGAAGACAAAAAAGATGACAGCGAGCTGTGGGAGGCGCAGGCCGCCTTCCTCGGGCCCAACCTCTGGGACAAGACCCTACCATACGACCCCGATCTCAAGGTACAAGAAGTCAGTACTCATCATACTTTATTACCTACTGCGTGTTGCGTGTCGTGTGTGTCTCTCACCGGCTTCTTAATGGCTGCCACCCGCACTAGGTAATAGAGTAGCTTTCGCTGTGAGCACTATACATCCGTATCGTTTGATTTCCAACGCTGCGTTTAGTCCATAGATTAGTTTAAGTGCTATATAGTAAAGTTGCAAGCGAATTTGCCCATTGCGAATTTGTGTTTCTGGCCGTTATGATGCTGTTGCGATAGTTTTATTTGAAACATGTTTTTTGCACGCATGAGACAATCCGGTCCGCGCTGATCCCGATCGGGGTGAAGGATTTCGCTGGCGCGGGGACGGCGGTGTCGCGATATGTGACTCGTCATGTTGGCTTATTTCAGTACGTGGACCTAGATGAGTTCCTGTCGGAAAATGGCATGCCAGGAGAAGGACTTGGCGGCGCGCATCTCGGCGGCGCGGGGTTCGGGCCCGGCACGGGCCTGGCGCTGGGCCTCCAAGCTCCCGTGACCAAGCGCGAGCGGTCGCCGTCGCCATCCGATTGCATGAGCCCCGACACCATCAACCCGCCGCTCTCGCCTGCCGATTCGAGTGAGTATCATTCCGCTTTATACTAAAAAAAATGCAAATTTAAAGCCAAATTTTACTGTTAAAAAATTTTACTGTCATATTCTAGATTACTATTTATCATTAAATCTATTCTTGATTCTAGAATATTACTTTTAGATTACTTTCTAACATTTCTTCTTTCCACGCACCACCGCTCTGTGGAACCAGCTGCCTTCGGCGGTCTTTCCGAACCGATACGACATTGGCACCTTCAAAAAACAAGCCTACACATACCTAAATGGCCGGTAACGCTTCCGTGATTCCTGTGGTGTAGCGGTTGTCTATGGGCAACGTTGATTGCTTTCCACCAGGCGGCACGCTTGTTGTTTGCCCTCCTATAAATAAATAAACATTATTTTTTTAGGTTAATACCTAAAAAAACTAATGTTTTAGGTCGAACAGTCAGTTAAGGCATGTTTACTGATTGTTTTCTGTCAAAGAACAAGGAACATCTTGCATTCACTTCACGCACATGGTTTCAACGAGATGGTGCTACGCCTAGGTAAAGAGACCATGGAACTTCTTCGTGATATCATCCCTAACAAATTAATAATTGGGATGATAATCGTTGGTCATCCAGGTCGCCAAATCTCACCCCTATGGAAGTTTTTTCATGGGAGTATCTCAAATATAAAATCTATGAAACAAATCCGACGACCATCTCAGCACTAAAAGGAAATATCTTTCGCGAGGTTAACCGCATCCCAATGTAACGCTAGTGTCACGGAATACTGTGGCTAGATTCCAAGAGTGTGCCTGACGCGGCGGTCAACTAATGATTAAAAAAAAATAAAGAAAAAAAACGAGCAGTTCTCTTTCGTTCATATCCTAACTGGACCATTGATGTGGACCATTTCGTAGAACAAGCATTATAGCTGGCCCGAGAAAATATCCAACGAATGCCCCCTGGATCTTTGTCACGAACCGCAGAATGGACTTCAAATCTTGCGCCGCAACTGGACTTGGATAGGCCATACTCTCCGCAGGAACCCTGATCACATTCCCAGACAGGCGCTGGAATGGACTTCTCAAGGGAAAAGAACGCGAGGGCGACCCAAACACACCTGGAAGCGCTCCGTAGCGGCCGAGATGAAATCCATCGGGTTGACGCGGCCTGAAGTGAAGCGCGTCGCTCTAGACCGATCCCAATGGAGAAGCACCGTGGACGCCCTCTGCCCCACCTCGGGGATATAGGACCATATGATGATGATGATGATCGAATGGTTAAAAACACTTCCTAGTTATATTAAAAATATTGCTAGTCCGCTTTTAAAGAAAAAAAAAACGTTAGTCCAATGAATGTAATGATTGCTTTCCAGCGTTCTCAATGGCGTCATCGGGGCGTGACTTCGATCCAAGAACACGTGCATTCTCCGACGAGGAGCTGAAACCACAACCGATGATCAAGAAGTCCCGGAAACAGGTAAATGATGTTAGTGCGCTGATCATTCCTAGCGGCATGCTGCAAACAGCCTGCGGGGTGCGGCGTCACTCACGCACACGAACAAACA
The DNA here is from genome assembly GCA_031353405.1 of Baronia brevicornis. Taxonomy (NCBI): domain Eukaryota; kingdom Metazoa; phylum Arthropoda; class Insecta; order Lepidoptera; family Papilionidae; genus Baronia; species Baronia brevicornis. Next base: position 232,051 of record JASFAT010003225.1, on the reverse strand, counting down.
CACGCACTAACAAACACAACATACATACGCACATTGGTGAACGTGTCTTATAGCCCTTGTACACATTGTCCCAATGTGCTGGGCCAACACGTCGGGCCAACATATCTATCCCAAAAGTCGCTGTTTACACATTGGCATTGGCGTATTGATCATTCCGCTTTAGCCCTTTGGAGGATGGACGTAGAAAGTCTTGCAGCCGCGGCAGTTTAATTGTAAAGTAAATTATTACTAAAATGTGCAATTTATTCTTTTTTAATGAATCCACGTAAATGTTCGTGTTATTAATAGCAATACGATTCGAAATATCATTAACCTGAAATATAAAATATTTATTAAATAAAAATCAGACGCTAACGTGTGAACGTTGTTGCGACTCTATTCGGTTGGCCGACCAGCGTTGGCCACCAACTACCAATCGGCACCAAGCTGGCCCAACGCATTGGCCCAACACGTAGGACCAATGTGTACAAAGGCTGTGTACGCTTTAGATGGAATTGATCCGTGTAAATTAAACATAATCGTGTGTTGATTTAAGTTCAACGGGGAACTCGAGTCAACACTCGAAAAATGTTTACCTACAATAATATAGTGTTTTTTTAAACGTCTAACACACAAAATCTTTTAATAAGACGACGTTTCGAATTTTATGCTTAGGCTACACTAGTCCGTGACGTAACTACCAGCCCAAACTAATAGCGCGCTAGCAACCAAAACAATTTAAAATATTACAAATTTACAGCGTATGAATGAAACAAAAATTAGATAGATAAATCGATAGATATATTCTATATTGTAGACCAAAAACAAAGTTATACAATTATTGATTGTAATATTTATGTACAAATCGAAAATAGGTCTTATCGCTAATAGCGATTTCGTAGATCAAAAATTATTATAGTCTGATAAATGCGAACGATGTGCGTAGTTTTACGTAATTTTTATTTCTGCTAATTAAACGTAAAAAATGTATTGACTAAGTTATACCTTGGAAGAGATTTACTCATTTCAGTAACTAACCAAAAAATAAAACTATGCTAGTCTAATACCTAGATTTGTTTTGGATACAGTAGTGGGTAAATGTAATTTTTGCTATTGAAACTACAAATATAAAATAAAATATTATTAAATTCCACCTTCACTCATTTAGAAAACAAATCGAAAATCAAAAACTATGTTGATTACATGAAGGCCGTATAGAACGCCTTCGATAGGATTTTGCGGAACTATGACTTTCCATATATTTCGAAAAGCTTCCGAAAATTAAATAATAATGCGTTTTACGTGCGTTTCGTTTGATTAAAAGAAAAAATATATTGATTCGTTCAAAAGGCAACTGGAGACGATCGAAATCGTCAAAAAATTAATATAAAAAAGCGCGAAAATATTGCAACCGTGGTTGCCAAAAGCGGGGCACTTATAGAGGATTATTATTATATGAACACGATTCGCTTAAATGTGATTGATACACATACAGCATGACACTGCTTTTTAACGCTTCCCCGAAACTACTAACATTTTATATCGTAGTATTAAGGAGAGGATCACAATTTGAATCAAAGCGTAGACATTTATGCGTAGATAATCAATGTGTATATTAAACAATACGCAAAGAACGTGTGATCGATCGATTTAATACGAAGTGTGCCCTCTCTTTGTATTTTAATGGACAAGGTGTTGAAAGTTTACTACACTTATCTTTTAAGAAATATAGGGTTGCCATCATGTTCGGAATTCCCGGACTTAGTTTCGCGGAATCTTATTCATCATAGATAGGCACATATTTAAAATAAAAAAAAAATCCGACGACCACGAGGTTCTTGTAAGATGGCGACCCTACAAATGCAAGTCTAAAATAACTTAATAAAAAGCTATCCACCACTAATGCACGAATTAACACGAAAAAAGGAATTAACACGGTTCACTTTTTTGTTCACAGCTTACAGGTAGACAATGCAATCGAAAACAATTGATTTATTACATTTTCCATCCATATAGTTCAGGCTGAATAGAAAAATCGCAAATGACAAATACTTTTTGCCGAGTCTATCCTACTCGGCAAAAAGTAAAAGTTTAATAAATATGATATAGCTTTTATCCGCCGACTTATAAACAATATCAAGCCGTATTTAACCTCTTAGGCACGATGCGCCACTATAGTGACTTTCTCGGATGTCATCTTCCTGAAAGATGTGTCACAACAAAATGGACTCTAGTAACGCACTCAAACAAGTTTAAATTAAATAACAATTTTCACACATTGTTTCATACTTGTCTCGCCTTCACATCTGCCGTACAGAGAAACAGCCCCGTGCAACATGCGGCCGTGCCTAAGACGTTAAAATTTGCAAACACCATAGTTTTTTTTTTTTCATTTAAAAGTCAATGACTTTTAGTTCAAAACAACTTATAAGTTCACAGTATAACTACAATTATTTGGAGTAAACGAGCGCTGAATTGAAGGTTCGTCTTGGTAAAAGTAGTGTGGGACTTCCCCGATTAGATATCTTTGTAGGGTTGCTGGCAGAAACTGGATTCTTGTAGCCAAAAATCGAGCGAGACTGCTTAGTGAACTAAGGATTAAAATACTGCTTTGCATGTTTTATAAACAAACTAGTAATTAATTGCATACGCGCTTCTCAAATCTATAAAATAGTCTATCAACCAACCAGTATAATATTTTTTAATGGAAATTAGCTAAAACTATTATTATGCTAGTGTCAAATAAAACATAATAACATCAAGTAAATTGAAATTTACTGTCAGCTTGTACTGTAATATCTTATAAATGGTCGGAAAAACTCTGTTCTGTCTGTCACTGCTGTAAGTTGGCGGGAAAAATGCAGTACCATTTTTTATATTAATTCGCCCAAATTTGATTTTACAGTAATAAAAATTAAAAAAATAACATCCTTTGAAAACGATTGCTTGCCAAAAAAATTACAAACTATTATTAATCATTATCGGTCGCTAGATTATACTATTATTATTATTATTATTATTAATAGTGCTTGCATTTTACACGTAGCGAGTTTCAACGTGTCTCGTCTTGTCACCTCCCGCGTGACTTACGACGGAGTACTGTTGTCACGTGAGAGGTGACTTACGACTGATTATATACGATAAGGGTTAAGATACATAGTTGGCTTTAAGTATCAATATAATTACATTATTTTTATTATATTATATCAACGAATAAATTTTGTAATGCTGCATTTATATTCGTGAATACACCGTTGTATGGTTCCGCACAGAATTGTACAGAATGTAAAAAAGAAAGAAAAAGAATATCTATATGAATATATAGTAAATATTTGAATCCAAGCCTCACACCTCAATCTTTCGACAAACCAATCTGATTAAAAAACGTGGGTTTCGTTCACATCAGCTTCCATATTTCTTGTTAAAGTTGTTTAAGTGGGTAATATTTAGGCTTGGTTTTATTTTAATCTTCTTTAGTCTTATTGTATGTGTATATAATATGATCGTATTACAATATTTTTTAATATTTGAGGATAGGGACCCAATGTGGTAGGAAGCGCTGTTTTGGTCTAAATCACTTCTTGTTCTTCCTCTTACTCGTCGTCTAATGTCCGGGTTGTATGACCTGCCCATCGCGTCAGTTTTTGACCGCGAGGTCTTGTTGTATTTTTGCACCCCCCCCCCCCACCAGGCGATCCCCATATTGCGTTCTGGATTTCATTATGTGCCTGGAACCCAATGCTAAATAGAGTTCGTTCCAACTGGAGAAGGGGAGGGGAGTATTTGCCCCACCTACACATAGCCTACCAGACTGTTATTGACTTTAGAGATGGCCTTGTACTTTACAGTAAACTCCCGTGTATCCGATTCACGTTTATCCGAACAATTTTTTCTAATAGGTGTTAAACAGGCTAATGTATGCCTACCCCCCCCCCCTACCCCCCAACGAATGTCATCGCGACCCATTACTTGTTTGCTCGTGACACCTCTTCGTGTATGTACACACATACATACTCTATCAACCACGTACATTACGACACATTGGCGTTACCCATAAGTTAAAAGTTTTTTGTTCTTTCACCTTAAAGTTCATATTGACAAACTCTTTGTTCCTTCGTGTAACCTCTTGTTTCATAATTCTGTTATTTAATATTTCATTCAAAAGAGTAGGTAATAAAATTAAATGCGGATTTCGTCCGAATGATGATGTATCTTGCGGATGATGTAAAATAAACGAGCTTTTGTTATTCAGCATTTAAAAACCTTGAGCTTTCAATCATACTTTGGCTCGTTTTTATCACGTCTGCACAAAACTGTCAGTCAGACACATATAGGCTCATTCATGAGCACTATATCAATAGTATTCTGCATACGTGTACCCGTTTTTAAGATCATAATTCGGTAAACAGGGGACTTTGGTTTATCCGAAACTTTCGCCGAACTGGCCGCCGTCCCGATCGTTTCGGGAATTCCCTGTTACCATCCTTGTGGACCTTTAGACCCTCGTTTCCATTATTTCGTCAACTGTAAGAGATGTAGGGTAAGTTTGTTCTAGAGAAATGTTCGAATAGGGCATGAGGCGTACGAATTATATCCGAACCTTGAAAATCTGAACTTGGTAAAAAGTTGCTCGACGGACTGTCCGAACCGTAAAACTTACCGGGGTCGCCCTGGAACAAAAAATGATGACAAGTGTGAACGCATAGGTGGGGGGAGAAAAAATCCGAAATGGTGGAAAACAAGATGGCCGCCGTGCAAAGCTGAAATCGTCATTTGTGGATCAATTATGCTGAAATTTAGCAGAAGCCCGAAACACTCGCGTAGCTTTGAGAGGCCACCGCAGGGGGTCCCAAAAACCTAGTCAATTCGATTATGAAGCGGAATCGTTGTGTGTCCATTTGTGTCCTTTGTTTCGATTGTTGTTTTGCTTTTTGAATTCATATTAATCAAGTCTAAGGGTATGGTAGTATCTGTGGAAATATATACACGCTGATGTGAACGCAGCCTTAGCTCAGTTGGCAACGGAAGGTTAGGTGAGTGCGACCCCCCCCCCTGCAGCATGATCACGGGATTGGAGGGCGGATGCGCCTCTCCAGCTCGGCTGTAATCCGCCTATTGTGGGTGAAGGGTGGTATAAGTGTGTGGCGTGTCGTGCTAACCCCATATCGACGTCGTCGGCAGTTCGTGCCAGATGACCTGAAAGACGACAAGTACTGGGCGCGCCGGCGAAAGAACAACATGGCCGCGAAGCGTTCCCGCGACGCGCGACGCATGAAGGAGAATCAGATAGCGTTGCGCGCGGGCTACCTTGAGAAGGAGGTGAGTGCCGGCTTTAACATGTTCCCTTTAGTTTCCTTTATAATATGCAGTTTCCATTGACGATTAATTGCCTCAGTGGCGGGGTCTCCCGCCCATAGAGGCAATGGTAACTCGCAAAAGGTCCTTGCAAAGCCTTGTACATCCACGCTTGCAAGGATTGGCGGGCGGTGATTACATATATATATATATATATATATATATATATATATATATATATATATATATATATATATATATATATATATATATATTATTTTTTTTTTTCCTCGTTACAAGTAGAACTCGATAGGGGTCAATTCGCCACCGAGGTGGGGCAGAGGGCATCCACAGTGATTCTCCATTGCGATCGGTCTTGAGCCGAGCCAATAAGCCATATGAAATTTGTCAATTCGGCTTGAAGCCTGCGATCGACCATACCCGATATGGATACATAGAAATGAGAATAGGCAGATTAATGTAATAGAACATAAAAACATATAACGTACATGCTGATACTGACATTGTGTTCGAAAATGACGCGTTTCGTAGAAATTGTCTCGATTGGCATTTTTTTTTTAATTTGTAGAAATATCAATGGAATATATACATGTGAGTTCATTAACCCTTAACTTGGCAGACTTATTTTTTTGAATATCAAAATAATATTCATAGCACTTAACCCTTAATGACCCAAGGTGTCTAGAAAAAAAACTTTAAAAAATTCACGAGGGTAGTTTAAAAAAATCACACGTATCTTGTGGGATACATTGCCAAAAGCATTGAGAAATATATTACGTTTTTAATTCTGATGTATCTCTACAGATACATTATCAAGAAAAGGGTTGAATCTTATTGGTTTTTGCTGAATGATGGAGAATTAAAATGTAATGCAAAATGAAATAAATGAGAATTTTTTTTAACACATTGAAAAGTGTCTCAGCCTCAGTTCCCGCACATTTTTTATTACTGTCACTACAACTAAATGTAATAATAAATTATAATTTTAATGATATTATAATAATCTAGCTATGTATTTAGATTTGTAATAATTGTTTTAGTTATTTCTAATAGTGTGTCATTATTAATGAAATTTGTACGCCGTGAGTGGCAATGTGATGGAGCATTTATACGTCTCTTTTTTTCATCTTGTTATAACCTCACATTATACAAATAAAGAATTATTATTATTATTATTATTATTATTAACTATCATATTTTTAATGTCTTTATGTTGTCATTACTTGCAATTATACAATATTCCATTAGATTCTAAAAAACCACAATTACGTCCACCCATCTTAAACGTGTTAACCATTGTGTACTTGTATAATTCCAGAATATGGGGTTAAGACAAGAGGTTGAGCTGTTAAAGAAGGAGAACCACATCCTTCGCGAGAAGCTGTCCAAGTACGCGGATGTATAGGCTGGCAGCATCCCCTCACCCCGTATAGCACAAACACGCCACATTATAAGTGAGTGTCGGATTTATCAAATGTTAAATTTTATATATTATATACAGGATGTCCCAGAAGTCAACGTCAAGCTGAAACGGGGTGACGGGATTGATTGTAACAATCATGAGAAAAATCAGAAGAGGCGTCACTATCCGCCTCTCTCACTCGTGGCAAACATGTCCACTGTCCATCCATCCATCCCTCTCATCATTTTGCCGTAAAATTAAAAACCTACCAAGAGCTTGTGCGAATAAAAAACATTTTAACTGAGTAATATGGGTTAGCAAAAATCGGATTACTTGAGGTTTTTATTTTTTTACTCGTTTTTTTTACTATGAAACTAACAAGTATTGTACCATTTTACAACCCTGATTAAATTCGCCAACATTTAATGGCACTTGCGAAATTCTTTTTTAAAAGAGGGCCTTTCAAAGTCGACAAATTTTGAAAATTTTAAATTCATTGTCTTAATTCTAGGAAACTCGAGACAATTGTGTCATTATTTTTTAACTGTGATTCTAGATATGTTATTTAGGGTTACGGTTCCAAAGTTTAAATGAACAAAAATAATAAAAATTAACCACAATGACCGAAAAATTGTTACAGTTTGACCAAATTTCTAGATTTTCTTAAATGCCCATAATTTTCAAACTGCATGGGATAGATTGTTTTTCTGATTTTTCTCATGATGGTGACAATCAATCCTGTCACCCGTAGTTGACGTTGAGTTTTGGGACACCATGTATAAGCGATATTCGCATTTGCAATGTCTACAGTCTACACCCAAAACGTCTAAATCCAAAATTAAATTGCGATTTTCTCAGCCAACTTACATCAGTGACCTTGTGTTTTTATTTCATTTTCATAATCTTATATTATTATCAGTTATATTGTTTAATTGTGGTGGCGTATTTTACAATATAGTTCGATTAAGCTGTATAAGAGAAGTGATATGAAATGAATGCGTGTATTGTGACTTTTTAAGTTGACTGAAAAAGTCTATACAAGGCTTTAGTAGAATAGCCACCATTTTATCAAGACGTAACGTGATAAGTTAACTATCGTATTTTACTTGACACTGGCATAATAGTTATAACTAAGTGCCATCAAAGAAAAGAAAAAAAAATACACCAATTCATAATTAAAGGATCAAAGAATTCGTCACGTGGACTGTAAACATCTCCATTTTGAGCTTTGTCTATGGCGACACGTGTTCAAGTAAATAAAATTTATTTTTTTATTCACTCGGATCAATATTTTATGCTAAGACGATTTGGGCACATAGACAGAGTGGATGAAAGACGACTGGCAAAAGAAATTTATGTTACGGATGTGGATGGAAGGGTCGGTAATGGAAGACCAAGGAAAACATACCTTGACCAAATTACCGAAGTTTTTAAGACAGGCCACGTCAAGAGTACCCTTAACCGGCGAGCTTGTGTGAGGAGAGTGATGAATAAGTCGTAGTAGATGGAGATCTGTGGTCTCTATCTGGGGTAGTATGTATTTATGCAATATTAAATTTAATTTATATATATATAATCATATGGACTCTACGGAAGACAACTTTTCGGTTGTCTACTATACCTGAAGATGCCTCGTGTTGGGGCGAAACACGTGTCGTTTACAAGATGGAAAAGTGGTAGTGTGTGTTTGGTGTTGTGTATAGTGGTTGGTGGGTGGAGTGGATGAATCCACTTAATCCTACAAAAAAACTCACATTATTAATTTTCTGTTATCGTTTTGCTTGTCGCGGATCTTAGCTAAGTGAAACTTTTGACTGTCCATATAGTGATGGATTTCCGCAAAGTAACGCCTGACTCCATTAATAATCTTAATTGAAACAAATTAGGTTTCAGGTTAGTTTAAACAATAATATTATTCTTATTATTTCGCATTAAAACATCGGGAATGAGAGCAGAAACGAAGGCTATAACTATGCTGAGCTGAAATCTACCACTGAAGATCAAGTAGGTCTATTGTGCCAGTGTCAAGTAAAATATAATATAACAACAACAAGTATCTTGAAATGCCAGTACATTTCAAGATACTTGTTGTTGTTTAATGCTAATTAAATCACAGAATTGCTTTGTCTTCTGTCATATCTGTATCGTCCACTTATTCCGATGCGGGGATCGAACCGAAGACCATTGACTCCGCGGGCGGAGGGCCCCGCCACGGAGCCAGTCGGTCGCCATAATAAAATGACATACATAAATTGTTATTGTTTGTTTTGCAGGTAGCGGACGACGCCGCAGCCGGCTTGGACACAAGTTCATAATGACCATCTTTACGATGCTTTTTAATTACTCGGTTGTAATGTACTCTCACTGACGTATCGTACTGTTAGTTATACGTGACTTTGATCCACTTATTACTATTTATTATCCGTTAATTTTGTCTCTTCTCTCTTCAAAGTATATCGTGTCTCCGAGGAGCCATTTTGCTTATTACAAGCTCCCCAATTCGACTAACTGATCATAGTTTACGTTCAATAATATTATTAATTTTTACGTTTTAAGAGGTTGCAATCAGTGAATTGGTTCCAGTTTTTTGTTGTTTTTTTTTTTTTAAATATATACTGTACATTAACTATAATAGTAATTATCGATATCACAGTTACCTTAAGTTTTATTTATTAATAAATATATTAGGTGAATCTTAACCAAAGTTCCGTTCGAACTCTGATCTATCGTCGTCTCTAATTCCTTCATTCGGACCCGGTTCGACACTCTACAGGGTTAGTCAACGACGTACGGACCAAATTTTGTGGAGAAAAGTTGTTTTTTTTTTTTAAAAGAGTGTTTGTTGTGTCCCCGTCCCGAACGTGCGTCGCGCCGCTTCGACGCCGTGCCCCGGCCTCGTCCGACCCGGTCCGTTGTTGATCCGATCCGTTGCGATGCGATACGGTTGCGTCCGATTCTAATCCGACACGGGTCCGACGTCATCCGGCACGGATCCGTCCCGGTTCCGAACCGGTCCGGGGCGCGGGTCCTCGTTTAAGTTAACGTTGTTGAATATTTGTATTATGCCGGCACCGGTCGCGTGCGGCGTGCTAGTTTGCTCAAGTGGCTCGCGCATGCGTAAGTGTAGTGGCTGCGTCTGTATATAGGTAGTTTTAATATGCCCCGGGAGCCGCCCCGGTCGCTCCGGACCGCTCGTCGTGATCTGTTGTATACTTCACGTGAACAGTCACTATCGTAGCTCGTCATCATTATAACACAAATAACTTTTTTTTTTTTTATTAATTTTGTCCTTGTTTCCAGTTGATCGTATTGAAAATTAGATTAAGCATCACAACGTTAGTAGTATAGTTATGAAATATTAATTAGTATACGAAATAGTTACGTGCTTGTTTACTTCATTAAACTCACTTTAATGTCATCTGTTTGTGAATTCAATTTATATATGCGTTTTAAATTGAGAAATAAGACTTTTGTTTGCAACTTATACTGATCGTGGCGAAATGAAATAGCCCGAAGTGAGGAATTGCGATAGTGACATAAAATTCAAACAGTGTTGCCGTTTGTTGTTTTGTCCCTAGATCTGCAATGAAATCTGATAATTTTAAACGAAATGTTTTTGTTTTATTTATTTATTTTTTTTTTCTGTTAAAATATTATAAAATTGGCATCGTATATGCTAAATTAACGAGGTGCTAATATTATATGGAAACATAGTGCAATAAATGTTTTTATTCATAGTAATATTTTAAACGATGTTTTCTTTTTGGATTGTGTATATAATACACGGTGTTACTAAGTGACGCTGGATCTAGCGATGAATCCGTTGAAACGGCAACACTGCGGTTGTTGTTTTTGTGGTCACCGTTGTTCGTCAGCCAACCCCCCCGTCCGTCCGTCTCTCCGGAACGAGCGCGAGCACCGAAGTGTAGTCCGGCGCGCCGTCCGGGGCGGCGGGGCCCCGCAGGTCTCTCGCCCTAGCTCGCTTCGTAGGACCGCCCCGTATGAGATTAGCCCCGCGGGGCGCCCGGGGCCGCGCGTCCCGCACGCGCCCCCCCTCGGGCGTCCCGCTCGCGCCCGCTATCGTTTCCGTAGTGAGCGAACACTAGTTTCGTTTCAAACTTACATAGTAGATAGTTTAAGTAGTACGTAGTGTACGTAGGGTAGTCGTTATTAGTCTATTTTTGTTATGGCTGTAGTTGTTAACGTTTTTGAAAGTTTATATAATTTTTTTTTTTTAGTTTTTAAAGAGACTCGCGTTATCACGTTGGGTGAATGGGTAGGACCCGCGCACGTGTAGTTGTGGGTCAGCGCCCCACGCCCCACGCCGGCCCCGCGCGGCCTCGTCCCCACGCACTGACTGCATCCATCATCTGGACGTTCCCCCCGCACTTGACTCGTGCTGATGTTATAATATATATTTTTGTAGGTTTTTGTCGTTGATAAATGAGTCAATTGAATGTTTAATAAATTGAAATGAAATAATGAAAAATTTTAATGTTTATGTACTAAGACTAAGGAGTTGTTGCATTTGAAAGTATTTTATGGATACAAAAGCGAGAACAATAAAATGTTTTTTCTACAAAGGTTTACACGTGAGGGATACTATAAAGGTGTGACGGTTGGACTTTTGAAATGCACTGTTTCATATCAAATGATATTAAATATAATTAACTTAATGTTAATGGGCCGCGCAGTGCGGCATTTGATATTCCATCTTGTTTGTTAAAATATACATTGAATTATTCAGTATATATATATATATATATATATATATATATATATATATATATATATATACATATATATATATATATATATATATATATATATATATATATATATATATATATATATATATATGATACCTATACAGTATACAATATTGTTTCTCCGAAAAAATTGTAATGTGGGTATATAATGTAATTATAATAAGGTATCGTGATAAGGTGTTGTATGTAAAAGCATAGCGGTTGTATCTCCTGTCCGCGTCCCGCGCCCCTCCGACTGACTCCATTATTTATTTTCATTGATCCCTCCTCCCCCCCCCCGCTCCTCCCATCTCCTCCCCGTGTCACTTCACCGACCGCACCCCCACCACCTGACTCGGAAATTGCAACAACATAAAACCATATTGATTGATTTACATGTATGTACACAGTGTAGCGTTTCATTTGATTTTTAACTTATATGGTTCTATGGATTGAAATAAATGTTAATTGTTGTATTTATGTTTGTTTATTTTGCCGCGGCGGGTGGGCGAGGGCGGGCGGTTGCTTGGGGTGGGGGGAGGGGAGGGATGGGAGGGGGGGTCCGTCGACGCGCAGCCACCCCGCGCCGCCCGCGCGCCCCCGCCCCCGCGAGCCGCTGATACATTTCCTCGATCGCTACTGTTCTATGTAATAAATCGTGGTAAAAGTACCTTGCACAAACATGACTTTTCATTCCCCTCAACCCCACACACTGACATACACACGCCACAGTAGCACACTTTTTTTATGGCGTAGGAGGGCAGACGAGCACACGAGCGTGTATGCTCTCATTATATGTTATTTTCCATAAATAAAATGTAATTAAGTCAATTATTAAAAAAAAGCATTCACAAACTTTGTACACGTAATTGGGTATGTGTGATTTGCGTATGAATAATTTTTTCCCGTCGACCCTCAATCGACCCTGAGCGTCTATATAGACCACTTTGGCGACCCCTGACTTGTACAGTATCTTGAAAGCTTCAAATGAGAACTTGTGTCAATTAATAGAGGTCGATTTTTAGAGCTTGTCGACCCCAAAAAGCAGTTTTCATTTATGTCGACCGATTTCGACCCTAAGGGTTCGATATCGACCGACGATAAATAAAATCTGTAGACACTAGGAATAATACTCAGCCATTTGTGTACGTAGTGTCAGACTTAGAAAAAAAAACATTAGCCAAGAATTGCACTTACTTTATTATGAACGGATAATTACATTAATTCAGAATCCATACGTTATTAAATATACGATTCGTACACAAACATCTACATATACAAAATATCTTTATAAATACAATATATACGTCACTTATTGTGATTTCCGCGTCTTGCCGGGATCATACTAAATGAATAAATTAACTTTACTTCAATTGAAATTTACAATCGGTCTCAAAATAACCATATGGGTAATATAAACCGTGATCTAGGGGGCACTCATGAATTACGTCACGCGTTAAGGTGGATGAGTTTAACAAATTGTGGCATCGGGTTACAAGAGAGGGTGGATGAGTATAGTCCCATGGGCTGTTTCTACTTGTTCTACTGTTTCAAACTTGCCAATAAATCGGGATACTTTACTTTACTATGAAATCCAAATATTTCGATTTGTGAATTAGAACTGCCGTTTTGTTATTCTGATGTTATAAATCAGTCTCAGATTTTAAATGTCATCAAAAGAGAAAACTTGTTTTATCGTATTTTCGGATTGCGAGGAACCCACCGTCTACTGATAATATTGCTGCTTTAGAGATTCTGCCAACCGGAGGCAACTTGCCGTTGCCAGTCTGAAAGTCCCTCAACCCTGCTCACCCCGACTTGTCGCTGTATAGACAGCATGGCAAAATGGTGCTTCTCAACAAACCCCTAATGCCGTTACCTGCAGATGACCTTATGATGGCAACGGATGGTGCGCTGTCAGCGGCCAAAATCAAGGCTGGTAGCATCTGATGCCTGTTGAAGATGAATAAGAGTGTGACCGAGCCAACGAAGTCGATGCACCGCAGTTTTCTCTTAATAATAGATAAATAATTTAATTAAACAAATAATAAAAAACAAATAAATTAATAATAATATTAATTAGTATACTATTAATATATAAACTCCTGTAACATTAACCCGTCAACATATTTATTATAATAAAAAACAGTAATTTTAAATACTTGCCGTCTTACAAGAAAGTTCCTAAATATTAGTTATTAGAATCGCATTTGGCGAAGGCCCGTTCTTCTCTACCCCTCCCCCCACAGAGGGGAGAATACAAAATGTATGTATAAGATTAATAATAACATTAATATTAATGAATAATATTTTTAATATATCAATAATTTCAATATTTAAATATTATATACCTTAAGTATTAGCATGTTGCTGACGCGAACCCATAGATATTTCCCTGCGCAGAGTCGTGTAACGCGGCTATAGAAGTTTTGATTTCAAAAATTGTGTGAAGTAAAGATTATTATTTCTATCTTAGTTGTCCATGCTGAAATATAATATGTATGGACCAAACAAAAAAAATTGTCTGAAATAAAGATTATTATTATTCGTGATTAAGAATTTTAAAGTTTGTTGATATATAAATCCTGTTGTACACAATCGTTATCGAATTTCGATCAAAACTTTAAGATTACGTCACTAATAATATCTCTTTACTATTTATATATACACATACCCTTATTTAAATACTAAAACATATAATGGTTTGATGATGAAACCTAAATTGTTATCCTTGACATTAATTTATCAACGGGGACGAACGGCTTTTACTGCATGTGTTGTTTTGTGAGTTAGTCTAACCTATAAAATATAAATTATTAATTTTCTAACATCATTGAACTCACCTTTACCTGCAACTTGGGTTTTATTTTTTATGTAGTTCAAATTCTTTCAAGCGAAAATTATTTTTTTTTAATTCCATATACATTTATATTTTATTCATATTATTTCTCATTTTCTTGATTTTATAAAACAATTTTTTTTTTCATATATATATATTAAATTTAAAAATTACGAATTTAAAATGTAGTATAATGTAAAAGGTTTTAATATATTGAAATAAAAAAGTTACTACATTAGTGATACATTTATCAATGCATCACTGCAATTTGCATCTTGGATCGTATAAGTATTCAACAAATATACAAACAACAAAAATAGTTCGCAGTAAAAAAAAGTTTACAACCCTCTGTTGGCGGCGGCGAAAACTATTATTGCTAACCAAACGGTTTAAACAGACAGATATTTGTCTCGCTCTGTAGCCGTCATTATGCCTTGGCTAGAGAGGCAAGGCATAATATTTATATAGGCATAGTTCCAACGGTTGCGTATGCACCGTATCGCGACCCGGTGGAGGGGCTTAAAAATACAGACCTTCAGATAGTAAACGGCGATCAGTTAGCGTACATGCTCGCTACCACAAGCATGTCGCTGGTAGCGAGCATGTACGCTCTTTAATACACTATTTAAAAATATTTTAAGTTGAACAAGAACATATAACACTTTTACTGGATGGAGCTAAAAGCTTAAGGATTTGGATGTCAATAAATGTAAGATTAATTTACTATAACTTGTTCATAATATAATTTAATAATGATTTTAAATTTTTAATTTAAGTTAAATTATAGTTATTTTTTTGTTGTTTGTCTACGAACGAAACAAAAATATGGCGCTATCCTTCTTCATCTTGAAGAGTAACAAATGGATGTAAGCCTGCGTTCTCTGAGACTTTAGTCTGCTGGAAATGTGTAATTTTTGATTGTTCTTTAATTATTTCAATTTGTAAGATTTTCGACCGTAATTTTTTTATAATAGTAAATTTTTGATAATTGTGGTTACAATTACATTAATATTAGACTATAAATCAAAATAATAAAATAAATAAATACTTTTTATTTATTTTATTTATAATTTAATATTAATGTAATTATAAACACAATAATTAAATAATTGTGGGCAGAATTGGGTGGATTAATTTATTCTCATTATCAACAGCCTGCGGAGCACAGCAAGAAGCGTCACCGGGCTAGAATCCGATGCATGATTCCAGTTTCTGCCAACCGCCCTGCGCAAATCGTCGTACCATCTAGCGGGGGGAGGGGGGGGGGTCGTCTAGAAGCATATTTAGCGAGATATAAAAGTAGAAATTGACTTAATTTTTTTTATATACTGGTTTGTTTATATAAATGTTTATTCATTCAAAAAATGTGTATTTATTTAGTATCGCTCATTTTTCATGAATTTAATTATAGAGGTATATATTTTTCTGAGAACCTCAAATAGTTGACATTGTCTTATACAGGGTGTCCATACAGGTGTATTCCAAGTGGTGCCAAAAATATGAGGTTTTTTAAAAAAATATACGTTTTTATTGAACTTACTTACATTACTTGTTTTTTATACAAATGTTTATTCATTCAAAAAATGTGTATTTATTTAGTATAGCTTATTTTTCATGAATTTAATTATAGCGGTATATATTTTTCTGAGAACCTCAAATAGTTGACGATGTCTTATACAGGTTGTACAGTGAGGTTAATAGAAAACATATTTTTTTTTAAAAACCTCATATTTTTGGCACCACTTGGAATATTTGTTTTGTGTACTCTTATTAGAGCGCCTGATAGCCGTACTATTCGGCGTTCCAGGAGTATGTATAAAATTGAATATTACAAAATATTGCAGTGAAAAACTTTTAACCTTATCTACCTTTAAACCGATAATTTCTGATTAAGATATGAAGGCTAGGGAGTATCTTTGCCTAGTCGCCTGTGCGGTAGTTATGGTATGGTACACGGGTACGCGACCCCGGCCTCCCGAGCTACTATTATCTTATTACTCCTTATCTTCCTTTGGGGTATAGTATTATATCCCTATCATCCTGTCTAAATCCATCTTCTCTTTCCCCCCCCCCTTTCTTTCTTCTCTATCCTTTTCCCTTGCTCTCCACCACTCCACGGTCTGCCGTGCAAATGGACGCGTGGCTGGACGCGAGCTTAGTCGCAAGCGTGCCGACCGTCCCTGGGTCGATGAATGTGGGAGGAAAGATGGATGAGTGTGGAGGAAGCAAGGAAGGTGTGCTGGGATCGTGACGGATGGTAACAGGCGTGATAATACGTATGCATGTATGTATATGAATGTTAAGAAATACAAAACAAAACAATATTACCGGGCCACTATTACCATTAAAATGCTGTATTCAAGAACTTCGCTCGGTGTCTCGAAATATACGATTTAATTTCATTTCGAATTACGTGCAACGCTTTTTTCCTACACCCGAACAAAACTCAAAATGGAATAAGGACCCCTAAACTTTGTTGATTAAATCCATCGCCTCTGGTTGTAGAGGGGGATATGTTGATTTTTTTTTATATGGACCTCTATCTGTTAGACGATTACTTCAGTGAAATGACAACCGGGGTCCGTAAAATAGAAATAAAATGGTGTTTATATACGTGCTTCTATTTAGTGACATATACAACGTAAATAAGTTACGCTATAAGGATATTACGAATATCATAATGAAAAATACAATTAATTTGTTAATATATACATAAATATAGTCACGCCTTTCTCCTGTAGGATTAGGCAGAGACCACAGATCTATATCCGCTACGATCCCGACACACCTTTCTTGTTTCCTTCACACTCATCCATCCTTCCTCTCACATTCATCGTAGCGAAACGGCTCTCCGTTCGTCGCTTCTTGCCCTCGTGGGAATCAGGACGTGACGGGCGGCGAACCACGTCGCCGTCATTTTTTAACGAATTAGGTATATTAAGATTCGTCAAGTGAATCCCACGAGCCGCAAGGGAGGATGGAGGTCAGCTCCAGGAGAACCCCGCATGCTGAGGTAAGGCAATCAATCGGGGGACATCTAAACCCTGTTAGGGGTGTAGGAGCGAGCCTCGAGGTTGAACCCCACTGCTCGGACATCTGCTCGAGGAAGCGACCGCTTCCCGGTCTTTGCGGCGCCATTACAGGCGGCTTTAGGGGGTTCTTAAATTCGGCCACAAACTAAACCCGCTCTTCTCCACATTGGGTGAACAGGGTGAGGCCAAAGACGTTGCGCAACGCCGTCCTGTGGTTGACGCCGAAACCAACCGCAGCGATGACCTTCACGAAGCAGGCAATTAGCTGGCTCACAGTCATCAGCTCCTCAGAGTTTCGCTTCCTGGGTGATCTTGTTGAAGCGCAGGTATTTTCACTGTGTCGGATAGTGTCCCCTCTCTGGCCGGCACAGGGGTCGATGACCCTCGAGGCGCTGGGGGAGCGGGGGTGGTGGGATGGGGGCATGCTTCAGCGGCGTCCCGTGTTGTTTCGCTCGCTCGCTGGTGCCTACGCGCCGCTTGGGATTTCTTTTTCTTCGGTTTCTTCTTTATGGGGGCCTGCTGTAAGGCGGCGGCCCCCCTGTGAGATGGCTTGTTGGCTCGCGCCTCCGTTGTAGCCCACGAGGCCTTAAGAGCCTCTGCGGGTGCGGGGGGAGGGGCGCTGGAGCAGGACCGTGTGCCGCGGCACAGTTTGCGCCCTTCTGCACACGGTCCCGCTCCAGCGGGCAGTCAGCAGCAACGTGGTCACACGCGCAGCGCACGCACCGCGCAGGTTGATAGCAATTTTGAGAAACGTGGCCAAAGCGCTGGCACCGATGGCATTGCGCTGGGCTTACCCGCCCTCGCCACGCTTCGATGATGATTCCCGGCACGCACAGCAACTCATTCGTGCCGTACAGTCGGTCTAAGTCGTCTGGTCCCATACGGGACAATTCAGCTAGAAATAGGCACCCCGGGCGCTCCCTCCTTGATAGGATGTGTCGGACGTAGGTGGCTGGGAAACCCAAAGCCACCAGCTCTTCTTTAATCCCCTCCAGACTTGCGTTGAAGGGAAGGCCTGTGATGCCGACTTTGGTCGTCAGATCTCTACGGGGTGCGTAGCTGTGCCACGCTAGCTCCGAGGTGCGTTGCGTCTCGAGCTGTAGGGGTACCGCAGCACAGTACGGTACTCGGTCGCGTCCCGAGGCAGGAAGTGTATGCCCCCCCCCCCGAATGGACGTGCGTTGGCCGTATGGCCCAACAGCTTTTTGAGCGTGTGCGCGTGCGATGGCGTTAGCGGCGGTCTCAGCGAGCGCGGCGTGCCCGCCACAGATGCGTAGCTAGACGGGTCCGCAGGGGGGGAGGGTCGGGACTCCGGGGGAGAGGGGGGACCGTCTCCTCTATACTCGCGTAGGACGTAGCGGCGGTAGTATGCGACCACTCGCTCGACGTGGGTGACGATGACTGACAGCTGGGGCGGGGGGGGGGGGCGAGCGCCCCGCGCTTGAAGCGTCGGACGTACTCGGCCGACACTGGGTGCCCGGCGGCGACGGTGCGGCGTGCACCAAGTGCCGCCGTCTTCGTGCGCAGTTATTTCTTCCTCCGATGTGGGGGAGGGGGGGCTGCGTTTTGCTAGCCGACGTGGGAGGACGCGTCTCCTTGCACCGGCAGGCGTGTGGGCCACCTATGCCCAACAGTGGGCGTAAACCTAGTTGATTCACTATTGGGTTGGGTGCGTAGGAATTGGGGTAAGGTTGGCATGTCGTCCGCCGACGCGGACGGACGGACATTTTTAGGAAATGGCTGGCCTCCCTGAGCGGCAGGGCGGGCCGAACCTCGCGTTCGCAATCGCACGGCTTCGTACACCGGGTTGCATTGGCGGGGTACTTCGCCTCTACCGGTCATGACGGTACATTAATATTAATTTACCAGAAATGAACCGGCACTAGGGTTATACCCAACCATTTAATAATTTCGACACAACAACCCGTGTTTCACCAAACAAGGAAACACAAACAGAACATAAAACACAAAACTATTTTAGGAAAGGAGGGTGTATGTGAATTTAAATAAATATAAGGTTAGGAAGGTGGAACACAGGGTTTAGCAAAATTTTGGATAGGCGTGTGTGAAGGGAGGGTGCTTTCGTGGCGTCAATCGCGGTCGGCCCGACGAGGAACCGGCTTACAATCGAGGGATGAGGAGGGGAGTGGGATCACCAAATGGCGACTGCGCTGCTTTTCCTCACAAAGAAAAGAACGCAGTTTACTTTCGCGCCGACAGTCCATGAGGGCCGGTCATCGGTGTGATCGTTGGCAGTCGGACAAGTTACATTTGCAGATACCCGGTCGCGTCCGATGCCACATTTGAGCATCTCAAGTAACCCGATTTTTGCTAACCCATTTTACTCAGTTAAAATGTTTTTTATTCGCACAAGCTCTTGGTAGGTTATTAATTATAAGATATTCAGATAGATATTATTTCTGATTTTTCTCATGATGGTAACAATCAATCCTGTCACCCCGTTGCGGCTCGACGTTGAGTTCTGGGACACCCTGTATGTATATATCATTCCACTTTGCTCAATATCTTTTCTAGCTAGTTCATGATTTACTTTTTATACAAAGCGAACGAACAGTTCAATTTCCGCTACTCGTATCTCTTGCACAGTACATTGTAATGTTACGAATCGATTTAGTTACCCACTGTAAACGATTTCCGCGTGTTTCTATTACATTTTCTAGAGTAAACTCGAATGTATATGTGTTCAAATGGAACAAAGAAATGGTGGGAGATATTTATTTATTTAAAACGAAATCTGCACCAAATCTTATTGCTAATTTATTGGATAATATTTATATTTTTATTATTAAATTAGGTAAGATGACTAGAAAGTTCTCTTTTAGATTTTTTGACACTTAATACTATAATTGTTGTTATATTCGATGTAAAAAGAAATCCGTGTGAACATGGACGTTTTTATGAGTGGTTAGTGAAATTAAGGCTACGAGTATTTTTATGGTACTTTAATAAAAAAAAGTCGTATTATTTATAACGAGTATGACCTCCCCTTACGGGAATTATAGCATAATTGTCTTGGCATGTTTTCCACCAGGCTTTTGGAGGGAGACAGTAAACAATATTTACTGTTAGGCTAAATTACATTTTACACAACAGCACTTTGCGAATGCTAATATAACACTGGGCACTTTTAAAATTATAGGTTTCCTTTTCCTAGCAATGAAAGCGGCCGGATTGAAAGAAGAATAAGAGAAACAACAATAGGGAAAAAGATACGCGAAATAATCCAGAGTTTCCATTGTTCACGTCGAAACGAAAATCGTAGGAGCCGCTCCAGTGAATGTAAGCTGTAAGTGTTAGTTTTCAAAGTATTAATAGTACCTATGTAACGAATGACTTTAATACTGTTATTATAAAATATTTCTAGGAAAGTTTTAACATTTACATACATACATATCGTCACGCCTGTCTCCCGTAAGGGTAGGCAGAGACCACAGACCTCCATCTGCTACGATCTCGACATACGTCCCTTGCTCCCTCCACACTCATTATTCTCCTCATGCAAGCCCGCCGGTTGACACTCTTGACCTGGCTTTTAAAAAGTTCAGCAATCTGGTCAAGGTACGTTTTTCGTGGTCTTCCTCTTCCGGCTTTTTTAGTTTTAACGTTTTATTATTTGTGCTGCGGCGAAACACGTGTCGTGTTCAAAGTGGAAAAGTGGTGGTGTGTGCTTGGTGTTGTTGATAGTGGTTTGAGTTCACCGTAAATCCACTTCTTTCAGTAGAAGACACACGTTATCGTTTTTCTGTTTTTGTTTGCCTGTCGCGGATCTTGGCTAAGTAAAAGTTTTGACTGTTCACATAGTAATGGAATTCCGAAAAACGCCTGGCTCAATTAATAGTTCTGTTATTAAATTAGAAAAGTTTATTCGTGACACTTTTTTACAGAAACTTAATGCTAAAATAGATATTACAGGAAACAAAAAAAAATTAAAATTTTAAAAAGTGCCACAAAATGGTGTCTGGTCTCTCTTGCTCAGCGTAAGCCAGGCGCTGTATTGAAGCACCTGCTGCTTGTTTTCAGCAAGAACCAATATAGTCAGATTGCGAACTACAGTGGTGAAATTGGTTTACACACATACACATATATGTATGTATATACATTCATATACACATAGACAATTACGAACATAAATATACATATATACCCATATATATAAATACACATAAAAATTGATAAATTTAAAAAAAAAACATCTAAAATTTGCTATGTCCGTCCAACTAAGAGTCCAAGTTCCAAGTTTTTTTTAAACATATTTATAGTAGGTATGCAAGTCACAAAGAGTATACACAAGCTTTTGCCCGCGGCTTCGCTCGCGTGGAATTTGGTCTGCCACATTAATTTTCGTGACAGATCATTTTAAATAAATATATATATATTTTTTTTACTTAACAGTAAAAAAAATATAATTATTTAGTTACTCGTACATCCAAAATTTCAGATGTCTAACTTCAAAAAAGTAATTAATTAAATTATAATTTGCTAAAAATGCATAGAGAACACAACCATCAACGTAGTCTGCGCTCACGCGTCTGGCCGCGTTCGAGTCGAGCACACGGCGATGACGCGCCATTGCTTGGATTGCATCAATCCCTCACCCCTCCGCCCCCGCGTCGCCGCGCCGCGTCTCGGAGGCGCTCTATTGAAGTCGATCATATCGTTATAACTTTTAAACTATTCGGCCAAATTACTTAGTGTGAAAGACAAAGTTTATCTACATGAAATACTTAAAGCGACAAATGTATTAATTTTGATAAGAGTTTGATAAATATACTAAAATGTGCATTGTAAAATAGTATCTAATTATAATATAAATTTATGGTTCACAATTTTGGTCATAGTGACTTCCACGTAATAGATATATGCTGTCGCGAATTTTTATTTATAACTATTCAAGACAAACAATCCTACGGTACATCATCTTTGTGTAACTCCAATGGTTTAGGCAGATAGCTTTTAGAGGCCAGATTTTTTTCCGACTTAATTGGAATGCATTATATTGCCACCAAAATTAGATAAAATCATTACAAATTGTAGCCTATATGTTATTCCGATGTTATAACTTTTATTACTGTAAAGTTTCATCCAAATTCGTCCAGTAGTTTTTTCGTGTAAGAGTATTTAAAATTATATAAGAGTAGACAACAATGGTACTAAAAGGCGTGCTTATAAAACAATATTTTGGGGAAGCCTATATTAGCAGTTGTGGTCTGAATGTGAAATTTATTCTCGCCCTTAAAAATTCAGTCATAACGTAATGATGAGTGACTGTGTAAATTGAACGTATGTTAAGGAATTCATTTGTGAAAATAATTTGTTCTCTGTGTCACTGAAATAAAGCCGAGATGTGTGTTTCCCGTCCATGCATTAGAACATAAACGCCTACCTTCAGTTAAAAGTTTGTACGTATAATTTACGTCTTTGAATTTATCACGTTACCTTCATAAAATGTTTTTCTAACCGACGACAACTAACGAATTGGGAGTTTTGACAACTGGATTTACATTTCAAACAAATTATTATAAACTAGCAGAGCTTCCCATCCTAAGAATGGGATTCTTAGAATAATAAAAACTGTTCTCTAACATGTGGTTCTCCATTTTTAATTTTCACAGTAAAATAATAAATTACTTTTTTTAGCTGAAAATATATTTATTTTATGTTTAATGTATATCATTAATAACTATGATAAAAAAAATTTAAATGTATTTTTTGTCTATTTACGCACGCGATTATGTATTTTTTAACTTAAACTTTGATATTTATTGAACAATAAACATTTCTGAACTTTTTTAAAATTTAAAAAATAGGGGTAAAAAATAAATAAAATTGAAAATTCAAACTTTTTATATATATATTATAAATAATAAAATATTATTTTTTTATTTTTATTTTTTTCGCCCCTTGTGAACCAGCAGTAAAACACACATATATACATATGTGTGTTCTACTGCTGTTCCTACTGGTACAATACATATATGGCCTGTGAAAAGAAATTGTTGTATTATAATTACTCAATTATAATTATAATTACTATTATTATAATTATAATTACTATAATTATAATTACTCAAGAAAAAAAATTAATTAAATTTCGAAAAATTTCGATATAACTGTAAGCCTAAGTCTATATGATTTTCTTTCATAGTTAGAGAATTAGTATAATAGAGCGTACCACCAGTAGTACTGCTACGGCTACACATGGGATCTTTATGGGGTTTCTTCTTATTATTAAAACTAACTTTCTATAATATTAATTTATTCTTGCGTGCTCATATATCATTATTTTAACACACATAACTCATTTATGCACCGAAGGGCTAGATGTTTATCTTGTTCTTTATCTAATCAATAATCAATAATATTCTTAAATTAATCTAGTTCTATATATTCAATCGCAATTACTTATAACCGGAAGGTTGACATGTCTGTCTCCGAGACGTCAGACGAACTAATAATGATTTTGTTTTTATAAAACAATTTATTTCTTATTTTATTTTAAATTTAAAAGTAACGAATTTAAAAAGCCTAGTCTTAAGCGTGCCGATCGTCCCGGGGTCGGGCTCCCCCGGGGACTATGGTGCCTTACCTCAGCATGCAGGGCTCTGCTGGGGCTGACCTCCATCCTCCCTTGCGGCTCGTGGGATTCACTAAAGACGAATTTAATATACTTAATTTGTCGAAAATGACGGCGACGTGGTTCACCACCCGTCACGTCCTGATTCTCACGAGGGCGAAAGGCGACCAATGACGAGCCGTTGCGTTGCGATGAATGGCAGCGGATGGAGCTCGTGGTCTCTGCCAACCCCTGCGGGGAATAGGCGTGAATATATATAAAATAAAAATGAATTTAAAAAGTAATATAATGTAAAATGTTTTAATATATTCAAATAAAAAGTTTTATTATATTAGTGATAGGCGTACTTTGACAGTCGAAGTGCAGAAGATGGGCCTATCCTGGAGCGAAGTGAAGCGTATGGCCTTCGACACGTCGAGATGGAGAAACGCCGTGTCTGCCCTATGCCCCACCAGGGGGACTTAAGACTCAGAGACAGACATTAGTGATATATTTATCAATGTATCACTACAATTTCATCGCATACGCTTTAAAATTATCCATGACTTGGCATTAAAAGTGAGAGCAAATGATTTTTTTTTTCAGGTTACGAATTCTGATATATTTTCTGAGTCTATAGAAACGTGATGTTTCGATTAAATTTTTATATAAAATAAATGAGAATAAAGCATTTAATTCCTCACAGCTTTAATATAAAGTTTTGTTACATTTTATATTCAGCAACTCATGCTATTGTAATAAATAAATGTATTTAAGGACTTTTCCCGCCATCTTACACTAGTGATGTCGTGTTTTTATTTCATTTTCATAATCTTATATTATTATCGATTACATTATTTAATTGTGGTGGTGTATTATACAATATAGTTCGATTAGGGCGTATTAGTGAACTGATATGAAATAAACGCATGTATCGTGCCTTTTTTTATGGGATAGGTGGGCAAACGAGCAAGCGTGTCGCCTGATGAAAAGCAATTAACGCCGCCCATGGACAAACGCGACACCGTAGGAGTCGCAGAAGCGTTGCCAGCCTTTTAGGTATACATAGGCTTATTTTTTGAAGGTGACCGCCGAGGGTAGCTGGTTCCACAAACTGGTGGTGCGTGGAAAGAAGTTACGAGAGAAACGCACCGTAGTAGATCGCCACTCATCCAGATGGTGAGGATGAAATTTCTCTTTATGGCGAGTTGTGCGGTTGTGGAATTCGACGGCGGGAATTATTCCAAACAATTCCTCAGAGCACTCCCCATGATAGAAGCGGTAAAAAATGCTGAGAGATGAGACATCTCTCCGCAGCGCTAAAAAA
Organism: Baronia brevicornis; assembly: GCA_031353405.1. NCBI lineage: Eukaryota > Metazoa > Arthropoda > Insecta > Lepidoptera > Papilionidae > Baronia > Baronia brevicornis. The sequence goes on along the minus strand of JASFAT010003225.1, from coordinate 206,834 downwards.
TCAAGCAGATTGGTGAGATGTTGGTCATCGACGATTCGGATAGCACGACTTTGAATGCGATCAAATGGAAGAAGTTGATACTGGGGAGCCCCGGCCCAGAGGTGAGAACAGTATTCCATGTGTGGCCTGACTTGTGCCTTGTACAGTTGGAGGCAATGGATAGATGTGAAATACTGTCTCGCTCTACTGAGCACACCCAGCTTTTTCGAGGCCAGCTTGGCCTTTTCTTTCAGATGGCCGCGGAACTGGACGTCATGCGATATGTCAACGCCAAGGATTACGATATACGGCTTAAGATTAAGGGGAGTGTCTCCAAAGCGAGGAGATACGTCAAGGGGAATTTTTAAGTTCTCTGAAAAATAAACAATAATAGCAAAATAATAATGTGTGTTTTGACTGGAAGAAACGGATTTATGGGGAACTTAAACTAAATTTTAAAACCTAACTTAACTAAGTAAAACTTCACTGGATCTCAGCTAAGTAAATATTCTGACTGTCCACATAGTAACGGATTTCCGCAAAGTAACGCCTGACTCCATTAATCTTCTGGTGTACAATTTAATATTTCTACTCCAAGTTGTAGAAGACTCAACTGCCTATTTATTCTGTTTATACCTCTAGTCTATTTTATACTATTCGAATCTTTCAGTGCAGCGTCAAAGGATACAAGAGAGATTCATAAATAATGCGTTCTGCTCTGCTCTGTGAGGACCCCTTAAGTCTATTTGAAAACGGGTTTACCAATACGCCATGCATTTTATAACAGATTGCGCTTGTAAGCTTTTCAGGGATTTACGTACTATAATATAGACATAAAAATATTTCATCACGAACAGGAACGTACCATAGCTGTAGAAAGGCTTATCTAGCCCCTTTTATAAACTTCTATAGCCGCGTTACACGAATCTGGGTACGGAAAAATATGTGGGTTCGCGTCAGCAATACGCTAATGCTTAATATATATCTATAGCTATAAGTATAGCTATAGACACACTTTAAACACGGTTAATGCGCGCGCAGCTGACTACGCACACGTATCACGCCAACACATTGTATATAACCGCTTGTATGTGTGTGCGTTGGTATTTATATTTTGTACTGAGCTTACGAAACCATAATATATTTTAACTAATAAATAAACCATATATACATATATATTTATAATTGTTACTCGGGGTGCCGATAGATGTTTAAATCAGATTAATGTTAATAATTTTAATTAAACATTTATGACAATTTAATTTTTAATATTACATTTGGTTTGAAATTTCAAAATACAGTTTTAAATTTTCACTTCTATCGGCAGTCCTCGTGACTGCCTCCGAATTTTTTTCACAGCTTATGTATGTCCAACTGTTGAGCATGGGCCTACTCATGTATACAGAAGTTTACATTAACCTATCGAACTTATCTAAGGTGTATTGGCGGGCAGTCGGACTCTGAATAAATATGTGGAGGATGTATGGTTCCAATGTGGTATCTTTTGGGAAATACAGTAAAAGCTCTTCATTCGTGGGGTATATGTTCCATAAATATATGCCGCGAATACAGAAACCGTGAATATGGAATGGTAATTTATATGGGGTTATAGGGGATACGTTCCTGGGTGACAAAATAAAAAAAAATATATAAAAGAAAAATCAATTTTATTGAAGTGAAAATTTTTGAACATTGGAATCCTTTTATTATTATTTATGAACTATCCACTACGGTGCGTTTCTCTCGTAACTTCTTTCCACGCACCACCAGTTTGTGGAATCAGCTACCCTCGGCGGTCTTTCCGGACCATTACGACATTGGAACCTTCAAAAAACAAGCTTATACTTACCTAAAAGGCCGGCAACGCTTCCGCGACTCCTGCCGTGTCGCGGTTGCCCATGGGCGGCGCTGATTGCTTTCCATCAGGCGACACGCTTGCTCGTTCGCCCTCCTATCCCATAAAAAAAATTATAAGATCCGCGAATAAAGAAATTTTTAGCTGTGAATACAGGAATTGGGTCTGAATGAATGAAGAAACGCGAATGAGGAGCTTTTAATGTACTGCTGAAGGTAGCTGGATAAATAGGGTAGTGTGAGATTTTTAGTGTGACCTAATTTTTTTAACCCAAGCCGATATAACACGGATATAATATTATAGTTTATATGTAAAAATATTAGCGAATTACTCCGAAAAAATTCTCGGAGCACTCCCCGTGGTTAATACGATAAAATATGCTGAGAAATACGACATCTCTCCGTAATGCCAGCGAACCAAGCCGTTAGGTGAGATTTTGGTCATCGAAGATTCGAACCGTTATGGTTGGGGTTAATAGTCAGCCACCAACAGCAGTTTTTAAATTGGTAAATATTTTATACCAATAGGAAAAATTTAGAGGTAGGTCTTTTAAAGTAATTTGGCCATGTGGGTCTGAGGTATTAGTTCATTTTTGAAAAGGCGTCACTTGCACAACATTATAAATATTGATACAGCTATAAGTCTATATTATTATGCTTCTGTAGTGATACATTAATAAATGTATCACTAATGTATCAAAATATTTTATTATAATATAATAAAACCTGGGGCACCTCATGGGACGTCGTCCAGTTGGGCGACCCACATACTCCCTCTTGACTGCGCGATCCTCCCCCATCCTCTCAGCGTGGTCCAGTCAACAAAGTCGGTGAGCCTTAGTCACTCCTATTACATTATTCAAAGAATGGAAATTAAAAATAAAAGATGAAAATACTATCTTAACAGAACAATATATAAACAGAACGACAATTGTGACCATTAATTGCTTTTGCGTGACATCCACTGTTGTTTTCGGCCAGTTTTATATTAGTTTAAATTTTTAACTGCCATCAATACATCTAGATGCAGGACGGCCCCCTTTTACATATGCCGTACTTAACATCTTATATATATAAAAATCAATTGCTGTTCGTTTGTCTCGCTAAAACTCGAGAACGGCTGGACCGATTTGGCTAATTTTGGTTTTAAATTATTTTTGGAAATCCAGTGAAGGTTTAAAAAGTGAGTAAATATGATAAAAATATTAGGAATATAGTAAAATCAACAATTTCGTTTTCCCTTAGAAACTATTCCCACCTGTCAAATATTTGATCGTTGTGACGTGAGTATTTTTAAGTAACATCAAGTGTAATATATAATAATAATAAAACTTAATTAACTATATTTAATCTGTATTGTATTTAATGAGATAAAGATATTATATTAATTTGTATTGTAAGCAAGTTTCAAATTAGAACCACAAACTTTATTTTGTAAGCGTAACCTTTGAGACAACAATTTTTCAAGCAACATCATGAGTAATTAAAAATAATAATAAAATAGAGCATTTTTTTATTGATTACGATTTATTTTTGTTCCTGATAAGTTTTGACCACATTTTTTACTAAAGTTGAAACATACTGCAATTATCGTTCAGCTATTTAATTTATTGATTTTGAGGCGGTTCGAAGTTTACCGGGTCAGCTAGTGTAAAATATTTATAATATATTAGATATCTTCCATTAATAAATATGAATTTATTATGTTTATACGAGAGTTATTTCTATAAAGGAAACCGCATACCTAGACAAGGAAATGTAGTACTCTACGCCCCATTTGTCGAGACCAAACTACCCCATATATAAGAGAAAGTATCCTCGTTATGTAATTTGTGATATAAATGATATGGTTTTCTCTGATTTTATTTACAATTTCTACGTGTATTTGTCTTCAAAGAAAGGTGTGATAGGCAAATGTCATATTTCTTTTTTAATATGCTTATTATTATTTATATACATACATACGTACATACACATCGTTACGACTGTTTTTTATGGGATAGGAAGGCAAACGAGCAGGCGTGTCACCTGATGGAAAGCAATCAAAGCCGCCCATAGACATCCGCAGCGCCACAGGCAGAGCGAAAGCGTTGCCGACCTTTAAGAAAAGTGTCATTATGGGAGTGGGAGTACGATGGGGAGGGGAGGGGGAGGGTGTTGAACTCAGCCGCTCACCGTATGAAGCGCGGTAGCTAAGCTACCACTCAGACGCCGGTTTTCTGCGGGACTATGGTACTTTCCCGGGCGAGCCGGCCCATTCATGCTACAGACAAATATGATGCCATTCTTGACAAAGTATTCGTGTGCAGCGTGGCTCTACCATTATAAAGTTCCCCATAGGGTTAGGCAGAGACCACAAATCTACATCCGCCCCCATCCCGGCACACCTTCCTTGCTTCCTCCACACTCATCCATCAAAAAACTATGATGGAATCAAATCAAAAAGTTAAGTTTCGATTTTTCATAATTGTGACACACCAAGCTCAAAAGCAAATGGTGGGGATTGATAGCATTTTAAATAAGTAAGAATAACTTTTTAATTTACTGGGTGAATATTGGATTACTGTAAAACAGGGATTCCAAAAGTGGTCGGTAACGACTCATTTGGATCGAAATCGATATCCTTAGAGGTCGACATAAACGAAAACCTCATTTTGGTTGTTAACGAGGTCTAAAATTCGACTTTTATTAATTAACACAAGTTCTTATTTGAACCTTTCAAGGTACGGGAAACAAGAATCACTAAGCACACCCATCTCGTTGATTAAGAAGCAATAAATCTGTTGTACTTTACTTATTATTTAATTAATATTAAGGTTTTAATTTTCAACATTAATATCAATATGAATATCAGCCCGTGGCAGTCCACTGCTGGACATAGGCCTCACCCAAGGCGCGCCACCTAGCCCGATCTTCGGCTACACGCATCCAGTCTCTGCCAGCCGCCTTGCGCAGATCGTCGCTCCATCTAGCAGAAGGGCGTCCCACACTACGTTTGCCGAGTCGCGGTCTCCACTCCAGCACTCGTCTACTCCAACGATTGTCGGTTCTCCGACAAACGTGTAATTAATATATTTTTAATTAACTACATTAATATATTTTTTATAAAACTATTATGTAACAATATAAAATTACTTTAATAAATTTATTTATTTATTTATTAGGCGCAAAAGCAAGTTACAGTCTTAAAGAATACTACATAATATAAACTTAACAACGCCCGGAATATAACTCTTTAAATTTGCGTACAGCATGGTTACATTTTGACAATAGGGTAACTTTTACTTATATAATATTGAAATACCATAAAATTGAACAGATAAAATTAAATTTTAAAAAAAAATATAAAAAAGAAGGATAAGTTTTAATTTTGTGATGTATCGGCTGCCAAAGATATCACAAGCGATAGCTAAAAAAAATCATAAAATGTAAATGTTTGAAATCATAAAATAAATGTACAAACACAGTACCTAATTGATAGTTTTATTGTATTGTAATTAATTTAAACTATCTTCTTGGGGGGGGGGGGGGGTCAATGGAGTTGTCGAAAAATTACATAGGTGTCGAGAGTCAAACTATTATTTTTAATAAATAATATTTTAAATACGAAGAATAAACGAAGTCAAACTTACTTTAATTTGTTTCTTCAAAGAGCGGAATTTAAAAAGGTAAGGAAAGAGTCGGAACGCTCAATGCAAAGTCTCTTGACGTGTTATTTTTATTTTATAACACTGCAAAGGATATTTTTAAATGTCGTCTCTTTAGAGTCTTTGCATCTTGTGAAGATGCTTTTAAGAAAAAAAAATTGATATTACTGCTCCAACATTACAGTGTATTGCATTTTCAGTGTAAATTATCATTAGAGCTGTTTCACTGCCTTAACAATTTTGATTGTTCTTTTATGTGACTGGTCCCAGTAGTATATTTTTAAATGTCTCGTTAGAGTCTTTGTGTCTAGTAAAGATGCTTTGATGAAAAAAACAATTCAATATTAATACTCCAAGACTGCAGTGTATTGTATTTTCGTGTAAATTATCACTAGAGCTGAATCACTACCTTAACAATTTTGATTGTTCTTTTATGTGACTGGTCCCAGTAGTATATTTTTAAATGTCTCGTTAGAGTCTTTGTGTCTAGTAAAGATGCTTTGATAAAAAACAATTCAATATTAATACTCCAAGACTGCAGTGTATTGTATTTTCGTGTAAATTATCACAAGAGCTTTTACCTTAACAATTTTGATTGTTCTTTTATGTGACTGGTCTTAGTATTTTCCTGAGGTCTTCCCTCCTCACTGATACCTATTCTCTTCTAGCTGACCTCCATCCTCTCTTGCGGCTCGTGGAATTCACTAAGACGAAGTTTAATATACCTAATTTGTTGAAAAATGACGGCGACGTGGTTCGCCACCCGTCACGTCCTGATTCCCACAAAGCGACTAATGGAGAGCCGTTTCGCTGCGATGAATGTTAGAGGAAGAATGGATGAAAGGATTCGTGAGGAGGCGGGGCGGGTGTGCCGGTATCGTAGCGGATGGAGCTTTGTGGTAGTTATTATTTGGAACGCACTTACAAAATAACTAATTTAGTTTTGTCTAATTTAATCTAATCCTATTTAGTATCAAGAATTAAAGGTTATGATATTCTTATTTAATTAAGTTATTTTTATTAGTGCTTAATTAAGAAGTTAATTAATCTGCAAGAACCCCTCCGCAGGTGAAGGCCTCCTCCAAAGACGCCCATTGCTCTCTATTTTGAGCTATTTGCATCCAGTTCGGCCCAGCCGTTTTACTTATATCATCCGCCCATCACATGAGCGGTCTTCCCCTGTCTGGGTCTTTTTCCATTTGGACCCATCCATGGAGTCAGCTATTTCGTCCATCGCTCGTCTGTCAGTCTTGCTACATGCCCCGCTCATTTCCATTTAAGTTTTTTGAGAATATAGTAGCTCATCCAGTCGCTTTTCGGATGATGCCCCATGTTGAGGCGAAACACGTGTCGTGTGCAATGTGAAAAAGTGGTGGTGTGTGTTTGGTGTTGTTGATAGTCACGGAAAAGACAATTTTTGTCGGTATAAAAAAACTAAACTATACCAATAAATATTATTAATGGAGTCAGGCGTTACTTTGCGGAAATCCATCACTATGTGGACAATCAAAAGTTTTACTTAGCTAAGATCCGCGACAAGCAAAACAATAACAGAAAATTAATAATGTGTGTTTTTCTGCTGAATGAAGTGGATTTATTTGGAACTTAAACCAAAAACTTTCACCACAACAACCACTATACACATCTTGTAAACGACACGTGTTTCGCCCCAACACGAGGCATCTTCAGGTATAGTAGGCTCTACGGAAGACAACCGAAAAGTGATTTTTCGGTTGTCTTCCTTATTGCCGGAGAATTGATGGCCGATTTTCCGTAAGTTTTTGATTTAAGTTCCAAATAAATCCACTTAATCCAACGGAAAAACACACATTATTAATTTTCTGTTATTGTTTTGCTTGTCGCGGATCTTAGCTAAGTAAAACTTTTGACTGTCTACCAATAAATATGTTTACTTAGGTACAAATTCAAGTTTCAACTGGGAGAACAATTGTTCATACATCGAGAGGCGTATCCAACTTACATGGAACAAATACTGGAGCTTGAAGAAAATCCTAAAAAGCAGTATGCCTGTAAAAATAAAACCAACGTATGGCGAGACGCCTGTGGCCGTTCCTAATAAAGAATAAAGAAAAAAATATTCCGTTATAACTCTTTTAAAGCCGAGATGGATTTCTCTTAGAGGTTTAATATTCGAACCTTAATTAAAAAAAATCCAATTTCGTGCAACTGTGCCTCTAATTGAATTAATCTCCCTTTCATAATTATTTAACGGCGTATTTAGTCTGAATTTTTGTAATTTACTATTTTAGATTTCGTTTCACCTACAATTTATGCGATTATTACTTTCGATCGGCGATTATTAATCATAATTAATCTTCCAATTTCAATTCATCGAGATCAATCCGCCATCTTATTACACTTTAATCAAGACTTTTGTTTAAAATAACCCTTTCATTTTTTCATAAAAAACCAAATTTGTTTTTTTTGGATTTAGGATTTATGTTTTGCGTATATTTTATTACATAGCTTTTCCTGTATTAGAGTGAACAAAACAAATCATATCGGTCGAGCCGGTTTTTTGTTATATATAATATATATATATATATATATATATATATATATATATATATATATATATATATATTTCATATTGTTCTTTCTTATTACACAATATATGTACATTTAACAATAGGTTACTATTACAAATTATTAAACAAGTTTAACTATTATTTGAACCTTAACTAACATATTTTGTTGATAGTTTAACAAATTTTTGGTTATTATCGGTAAATGAACTAAAAAATTCGTCAAATCAACTAGTTTTTTAATTTCAAATATTCAGCACATCACTATTGTTGCACGAGAATGGTCGCCACAATTTAAGCATTATTCATACGATAGCGACTCAATTTACTCTGAACTGAGTAAACTAGTATCCAGCAAGGTCCTTTATTATTTTGTGTGTGAGCATTGGGGATTTGTACAATGGATATGTATTTGAGCAATTGAGTATAAGATCATCCCTGGGCAAGACATATTAAAATAAAAAAGCATAAGTAAAAAAAGTGAATAAATGTACTTGGTAAAAATCAAATCGACATGTTTTTTACAAGGCAGTAGCATCACTTGCTGACATTTATATTATGTTATTTTATTATGTGTATATATGTATATGTATGTATGTGTGTATAAATGTATATGTTATGTATGTATGTACTTATTTATGTGTATTTATATATTAGGTGTACAAATAAGTTTCCGCCGTTTGTCAAAAGATGGCCCCACCAGAAGGTTATGGAGAAATTGTCAGATGTAAAACGTAATATCCCAAGTTTAGTCATCTGGCAACACCATAACCTTAAAGTACTAGTGATTCCGTATCAGCATCACGTAATTTTTTTCGTGCAAAAATGTCAAGTTTTATTCCGAATAAGCATCATTTGCGGGAACTTTTGATTTACTTCTTTAATGTGAAAAAATCTGCAGCTGAGGCGCATCGATTGCTTCTAGAAGCATATGGTGAAGCTGCTTTAAGTGAGAGAAGTTGTCAGGAATGGTTTCAAAAGTTTAAGAACGGTGAGTTTGACGTTAAAGACAAAGAACGCAGTGGAAGGCCAAAAGTGTACGAAGACATGGAATTAGAAGTACTATTGGAGGAAGATTCGTCCCAAACGCAAAAAGAACTTGCACTTACTCTACAAGTGACTCAACAAGCAATTTCACATCGTTTAAAATCGTTAGGAATGATTCAAAAACAAGGAAATTGGGTTCCATGCATGAGTGAAATGCTGCTTGCCAGGAATAAAAAAAAGAGTTTTTTGCATCGTATAGTCACTGGTGACGAAAAATGGATTCACTACGATAATCCAAAGAAGAGAAAGTCATGGGTTAAGCCCGGCGAACCATCAACATCGACAGCTAAGCCGAATATTCATGGAAAAAAACTCATGCTGTGTATTTGGTGGGATCAGCTTGGTGTCGTGTATTATGAATTGCTGAAACCAAGCGAAACCATTACTGGAGCTCTCTACCGAACACAATTGATGAGATTGAGTCGGGCACTTAAGGAAAAACGCGCCCATTACTACTCCAGACACGACAAAATTATTCTTTTACACGATAATGCTCGTCCACATGTTGCGGCGCCGGTAAAAACATACTTGGAAACACTCAACTGGGAAGTTTTACCCCACCCGCCGTATTCACCAGACTTAGCCCCTTCTGATTATCACCTGTTCCGGTCGATGGCACATGGTCTGTCTGAGCAGCGCTTCACATCATATGAAGACACCAAAAATTGGGTAGATTTGTGGATAGCGTCAAAAGATGAAGAGTTTTTTCGACGGGGTATCCGAATGTTGCCAGAAAGATGGGGAAAAGTAGTGGCAAATGATGGAAAATACTTTGAATAAAACGTAATGTACTTTTCCTTTACAATAAATTCCTAATTTTTTATAAAAAACTGCGGAAACTTATTTGTACACCTAATATGTATACCAAATTTCAATAATTACCGAATTGGAAGGTCTCAGCAAGGGTCTTTGTCACAAATAAAATAAATAAATAATTACGGGTCGCATACACGGATGATTTAAGCTTAGTTACGCATTACACATGTCACAGGACTCGAAATCCCACACTAGGAATCCCCGTGTTGTGGGCAACTAGGCTCTCCTCTTAGTTAATAATACATTGTAAGAACACAAATATCAAAAATGTAAATAAAAAAAAAATTAAAAACACTAATGATATGAATAAAATATTAATTAAGTTAGAATAATTAAAGATAGAAACCGGTGTGTATGCAGGTGTGTGTGTGGTTTTGTGTGTCTGTCTGTGTGGGTGTGTGTGCGTGTAAGCATGTTTTGGTATGAAATTAATTTATCTTCTCGAAGAGCAGCCTCTCCGTACACATCTCGTTTCAATTCAGCAGCCAGCCAACGACCTTGTGCAGTTATTTCAATGTCATCAATAAAGATTTGTCATCAATAAAGATTCAATTCATCTTGGCACACGTAATGTGCGACGCCTGCCGGCAAAATGGAGCAACCTCCTACGCAGACTGCCAGAAGCAGGATGCGTATAGCCGGGCTACGCAGCTCGTCTTTGGGGAGGCTTATGTCTACTCTTTTACTGCCACAAGCTGCTGATGGTATAGGAGACGACGATGAATGAAGAAGTGACATTAAAGGTTTTCAATTTAAACAAGGATTTGAACTTGGTTAAGTCTAGAAGTTATCTGTGTGTGCGTACATTGTTGGCCCTGGGATTAATCGAAAGAATACGAAAGGAAGTTCCGCAAAGATAAAAATTACGAAGACGATGAAGACAACTATAATTCCGCAAAAGTTTCTTAGTGTGATTCCGCTGAAAGAGAAGACTTAGTGGAAGGAGAGAAGAGAAAAGACTAGAAGTATTATTAATCCAAGGTTGAAATCAAAACCTCAGCTTCAACATTGTCTAAATTTAATTATGTTTCACATAGCCATGTGTCTTTTGCTATCGGTGGTTACTGACCCAGCATCCTGCAATAATTCATATAGAAACACATCTCTAATCCATACTAAGCATTAGAATCTTGGGAACTCACGCCGCGTATTCGAGCCACGTACGAAAGTTGGATTATATACGAGAGACCAATTTCCCGCATCATATGCTGCCGAATGAAGTTCAAAAGTAGCTCATATCGTGACAAAAATAAAGATCACAATTACTTGTTTGAATGCATAAAATATTTTGCGGTATTTTTAAAGAAAATTACTTTTGAATGAAAACAATACATGTTGCATTGAAATAAACAAACAATGAGTAACAACCCAATTGGTTATGGTTAAAATGGTTATAGATAATTAATTAAAGTATCTTATCATCATTTGAATGATATAATAAGGAATATGTTATAAGAGAGCGATGGGGAGTAGAACGTGTCGTGACCAACAGTTCAGAAAGGGATGCTTAACGATTCTTTGCATGATTTTTTCTTTATTGGTGAAATAAATCAAGGTGATATAATTCATGTTCAAAATAAAGGAAAAATGGTTAAAAAAATCTTAGTATATATTTATAGTATAAATTTAGCAAAAAACAATATGATGGAAATTTCCATCATCATGCAAAGTTAGATCATTAGCTAAGTACTAAATAGAAATAAAAGAGGATATCATTGGATATGATAAGAAATGATATAATAAATAAATATATATAATAATAATAAATATGATATAATAAATAAATACAATAAAACAAAATTATACGTTTATTGCAAATACAACAAACAGCGGAATGACAACTTCAAGCTCGTTTTACTGACAGTGACACTTGCTTATTTTTGACAGCTATGTTTTTTTATGCAATGGACATTAAAACGGTATCCAGACACGATCAACTTAAACTGAACTTGTTATTTTATATAATTATTGGGCCATCAATGTGATGATGGAAATTTCCACCATTATGCAAAGAAGAGTTAAATGGATTGGGCACATAGAGAGGATGGATGATAGACGACTGGCAAAAGAGATTTACGTTGCGGATTTGAATGGAATGGTGGGTTTGTTTTTATGATATAGCAGGCAAACCAGCAGGCGTGTCAACTGATGGAAAGCACTTAACGCCGCCCACAGACATGTGCAGTTCCATAGTGTGCAATGTTGCCGGCCTTTAAGAAAAGTGTCATTATGGGAGGGGGGAGGGGGATGAGGAAAGGGAGCAGGGCTTCCGGAGTCCAATCACTCACCGGATGAATTGTGTATGGTATGTATGCATGCTTTCTTAAATATTTTTTGCCAATATTGAGAGAACATACTCCCTTCACTACACGCCTCACACTTCTAGAGATCGTGAAGCTCCTTCGGGATCTCTTCCCTAACAGATTAATAAACCGTTTCGACATTCGATATCCCCTGGTCACCCAGAAGGCCAGTTCTCACCCCTATAGTCTTTTTTGTGTGGATACCTTAAGAGTAAAGCCTATGAAACAAACCAGACGGGCATCTTTGCACTAAAAGAAAATATAGCCCGCAAGAATAACGTCACTACTTCAGCAAGTGTCACGGAATACTGTGGCTAGATTCCAAGAGTGTCCTCGACGCGGCGATCAACATTTAGACGAAATAACTTTTATAAAATAAAACCCACATTTCTCGTCTTCGTAAAACTTATTGAATTGTATCTATCTATAATGTATACTGCCTGTTATTCGTGTCCCATCCGTCCGACCGATGTAACATTGTACAAGCGTCTATTATTTGCAGTATTCCTATTTAAATTTTACTTTGTAGCAATAAAAAGACTAAAATGAAAATTTTTCGGATAACGCTTGAATCTTTAGAGACTTTTGTGTTATATGTATATATTTTTAAAATCATTAAATTAGGAAAGTATATATGTTCGTCATTGCAAAGTTATGTCGATCAGAAAAATTTACGTCTGTCAAAAAGATCAAGCTAACTTGTACAGGGTATAATAACAATGTAATATACAAATAAACAAACCGAAAGGAAAATAATTTAAATCTAACAAGTGTCATAAAATGGTTCTTGCTCAGCATATGCCTGGCGCTCTATTGGAGCACTTGGCGCTGGTCTTCAGAAAGAACCGACCTGGTCAGATCGGGGAGCACAGTGACGACATTGATACGGACACACACATACATCCATATATATACTACACTACTACTCAAACTCATATACAGATAAATACACATACAATACAATAAAATTAAAATTTACATGATTTAGTTAATCATGTAATAAATTCACCGCAACCAAAAGAAGTTGAAGAACAAACAGTGATGACCTAGGCGCCCTGGTATCACGAACGCTTATTTGTTTAAGGGACCATGTTAATTTATTATATAAATATGATGGAGATTCATTACGAATCGTAACAAATAGAAGGGAAACGAAATAAAGCTTCCTGCGGAATGTTATATTAGAATGTCAATATAACAGTATTCACATTCTAAAACCAAGAATTTACTAGTGGTAGAGCCACGCTGCAGACGAATGCTTTGTCAAGAATGGCATAATATTTGTCTGTAGCGTGAATGGGCCGGCTCGCCTGGGGAAGTACAACACTCCCGCAGAAAACCGACGTCTGAGTGGTAGCTTAGCTACCGCGATTCGCACGGTGAGCGGCTGTGTTCCGCAGGTCCAACACTCTCCCCCTACCCCTCTCTCTCCCACTCCCGTTCACATAATGACAATTTGATTACCATCAGGTGACACGCCTGCTTGTTTGCTCTTCCTACCCCATAAAAAATAATAATAATAAATAGTCTGATTTTGTAACCGTACATCAGAAGACATCACACTAAAACATTTATTTAGATTAAATATTAAATATTATAATAACATACGTCCGTTACTATTTATTATTCAATCTAGTTGTGTAAAAGATGGAAGGTACGCAAAGAACTCCTTTACGTAAGACCCCAGCTTACGGAGTAATTCTAGTTAAACTAAGAAACTTCGGTCCAATAAGCTAGGCAATAAATCGACGCTGGGAAGGTTTTAACAGCTCGAAGTTCCCTTAACACACTTAACTTGTGAAGAAACTTAATTATTGTTACTTCGGTTTACATTTATGAATGCTAAGCACCATTTTTTTGCAGATTATAAATGACATGCAAAACATTTATACACAAACTTTTGAGTGATACATATTAGATGACTCTCTGTTGCCAAAATTAGGGGAGTAAGGGGAGAATGGTTCTAACATCTTAACCGGCCCAAGTCAACCTCACCTGCACGCAACGCAAACCTTTTATACTCTTATTCGTATTACTTCTTTTTAAATTCGTAATTTTAATAAATAAATTATTTTATAAAAAACAAAAAAGTATTAGTTATTTACAAATATTAAAATTACTAATTTCCTTTTTAATTAAAACAATTTATTAGCTGAAGGTTATAAAGAGTAAAGATCGAAATAAGACAGAAGAGTAAGTATTGAATTGAAATTAATTATCTGACAAAGAATATAATATTACGTTGGAATAGATTTAGTTAGACGCGGTTAAAACAGACGTGCGTTCAATGCGGGAGATCGATCTGTCCTGTGGCGTGGCCGATCTGCGAGCGCGGCGATAAGCGAGCCGTCGTGCGCGGGCGCAGGGGGTACGGTAGCATATATAATGAAGAGAATTTGTTATGTTCGCGCGGTGTGTCTGTTTGTTGAAAGTATATTATAAATATATTTATTTATTATATGTATGTATGTTTATTAATAAATTATAAGTGTATTTGTATGAAATATATTGCAGGATGATTTCGGATTATCAAATTTGCCGGATTATATGTATTCCGAAATTTTTTGAATATATAAATAATTATGTAGTATGAGTTGAAATAGATTTTTTGATTTGTAATTTTGCGGATTACAAAGTACTTTTATTCAAAAAATTTCGGACTACATATAATCCGGCAAATTTGATAATCCGAAATCATCCTGCAATATATTTCATACAAATACACTTATAATTTATTAATAAACATACATACATATAATAAATAAATATATTTATAATATACTTTCAACAAACAGACACACCGCGCCGACATAACAAATTCTCTTTATTATATATGCTACCGTACCCCCTGCGCCCGCGCACGACGGCTCGCTCATCGCCGCGCTCGCAGATTGGCCACGCCACAGGACAGATCGATCTCCCGCATTGAATGCACGTCTGTTTTAACCGTGTCTAACTAAATGCATTCTAACGTAATATTATTATGTGTATGTTATGTATTCACGCCTATCTCCCGGGCTTGGCAGAGACCACAGAGCTCTATCCGCTACTATTCATCGCAGCGAAACGGCTCTCCAATGGTCGCTTTTCGCCCTCGTGAGAATCAGGACATGACGGGTGGCGGACCACGTCGCCGTCATTTTTCAACAAATTAGGTATCGTGAATATACCGCAAGGGAGGATGGAGGTCAGCTCCAGCAAAGCCCTGCATGCTGAAGTAAGGCACTATAGTACCCGGGGGAGCCCGATCCCGGGACAGTCAGCACGCTTGCGACTAAGCTCGCCCTTAGGCATGCATCCTTTGGCACGGCAGACCGTGGATTGGCGGAGAAGGGAAAGCATAGAGAAGAAAGGAAAGGGCAGGAACGGAAATGCGGATTGGGGAGGTTACCAGACTCGGAATAAATATTTATAAATCCGTATATATATTTATTTCGATGCGGGAATCGAACCCGCGACCATTGACTCCGTGGGCGGAGGGCCCCGCCACTGAGCCAATCGGTCGGTAATATTATTATATTCTTTGTAAGATAATTAATTTCAATTTAATACTTATTCTTTTCTATCTTATTTCGATTTTTACTCTTTTTAACCTTCAGCTAATAAATTGTGTTAATTAAAAAGGAAATTAGTTATTTTAAATCTTAGATATAAATAGTGGGTTAAAATATTCATTCAGCATTATACCTACAGTGGATTATTAATGGAGTCAGGCGTTACTTTGCGGAAATCCATCACTATATGGACAGTCAAAAGTTTTACTTAGCTAAGATCCGCGACAAGCAAAACAATAACAGAAAATTAATAATGTGTGTTTTTCCGTTGGGTTAAGTGGATTTATTTGGAACTTAAATCAAAAACTTACCGAAAATCGACCATCAATTCTCCACCCACCAACCACTATACACAACACCAAACACACATTATCACTTTTCCATCTTGTAAACGACACGTGTTTCGCCCCAACACGAGGCATCTTCAGGTATAGTAGACTCTACAGAAGACAACCGAAAAGTGGACACTCGATTTTCGGTAAGTTTTTGGTTTAAGTTCCAAATAAATCCACTTAACCCAACGGAAAAGCACACATTATTAATTTTCTGTTATTGTTTTGCTTGTTGCGGATCTTAGCTAAATAAAAACTTTTGACTGTCCATATACCTACAGTGGAATTTATTAAATTAAACATCACAATGGAGAGCTAATAATTTATTATAAAAATCACATCAGTGCTATAGAACTTACAAAAACAATAATGGTGTGCGTACATGTAGTGTTTAGTAGTGGGAGAACTACGCTGCAGACGAATGCTTTTTTAAGAATATTATATTGTGTTTTTTTTTATGTCGAAGGAAGGCAAACGAGCAGGCGTGTCACCTGATGGAAAGCAACCAACGCCGCCCATAGACATCCGCAACGCCATAGGCGGTGCGGAAGCGTTGCCGACCTTAAAGGAAAGTGAAATTATGGGAGTGGGAGGGGGAGTGGGAACCGGAGGGAGAGGGGGAAGTGTGTAGCATGAATGGGCCGGTTCGCTCGTAAAAGTATCAAACTCCCGCAGAAAACCGGCGTCTAAGTGATAGCTTAGCTATCGCGCTTCGGCCGGTGAGCACCTGAATTCCGGAGGTCCTCCCCCTCTGCCTGGTCTTCGGTATCACACATCCATTTTCTGCCAGCCGGGGGGCGTCCCACACTACGTTTGCCAAGACGCAAATTCCACTTCAGTACTCGTCTACTGCAGCGGTTGCCGGTTCTCGAATGAGATCCACTAATCTATTTTATGGGATAGGTGGGCAAACGAGCAAGCGTGTGACCTGATGGAAAGCAATCAACGCCGCCCAAAGACATGCGAAACACCACAGGAAATACGCAAGCGTTGTCGGCCTTTAAGGCTTTTTTTTTTGAATTACCATTTCATTTCGCTCAACGCAATATTTAAAAGATTAATTATTTCATATTTCAATAAAAATTCTCATCGAATTATTCAATATTTCGATAATTCAATATCTGTAAAAGCTATTAACTTTCATAGCTTTACGATTTCCATTTTACCGGTATCTAATTGGAATACTCGTCAAAAGGCAAAGTGGAAGGAAAAAAATGTCGGGAACAATTCCTTTTCTATATAACAAATTTAACTTTGCCAATTTATTCTTGTATTTCACTACTTTGTAAATCATTTTCAGGGATTTTTTTTATGGGATAGGAAGGCAGACGAGCGGGCGTGTCATCTGATGGAAAGCAATCAACGCCGCCCATAGACATCCGCTGTGCCATTGATACAACAGAATCGTTGCTGGCCTTTAAGGAAAGTGTCGTCATGGGAGGGAAGAGGGGAGGGGAGGGGAGAGGGGAGGGAAGAGGGGAGGAGGGAGGGGAGAAGGGAGAGGGGAGGGGAGGTGTTGGGCCCCCAGGCCTTGCCCGGGCGAGCCGGCCCGTTCATGCTACAGACAAATAATATGTCATTCTTGACAAATTATTCGTCTGCGGCGTGGCTCCACCACTACTGAATTCATGAAAACTTTATATTGAATGGTATAGGAACATGCATTTATATCGATCCATAGGCACACGGCAACAGGATAACCTGTAACAATAAAATATGTACATATTACAACACAGCTGGTTCAGAAAGTGAAGAATTCGCCACTGCGGTATTTGTACCTTTTCTTTATGAAAGAAATATCCAAACAAGCAAGTAACCGAGAGAAGATACATATTTTCACATATTACCACGTTTTTTGCAGTGAGTCTTTCCTCTTTTAATTTCCTTCTTCCTCCCCAATTTCCTCCTTTTCCTTTATACTTCGTTGAAGGTGCATTGCTTGTTTAAGTATAAGGATAAAAATAATAATCCGGATCTCTCCACTCATCTTACGAATCGCGAGGACATACAAAAATGGTGCAACTCAAAGGTATTCTTCATATATGGTCTCTAAAATATTAATAGAGCCTTCATTAGGTTTCCCATCAATAGATTTCATAAACTCATTAATGTTTCTAATACGATAATGACGAAAGATGAACGAGGTTCTCCGACAAGTCAAGCAAAAACGTGAACTTTTGCAGACCGTCAAAGGTAGAAATGTTGCTTACCTGGGTCATATCATGAGTCATGACAGGTAGAAATTGCTGTAACTGATCATGATGAGAGAAGTCGCGAGCAAAAGACAAGTTGGTTTGGTGAAGAAAGTTTTGGCTGCGTAATATTAGTGAGTGGACCGGGATAGCGAGCGCTCCAGAACTGCTGTACCTCGCGAAGGGGGAGAAGAGTTGTGCTGAATTGCCTGCTAACCTTCGTAAGTCGGCAAAGCACTCTTCGAAGAAGATTATTTTCCTCTCATCGGTGAACAACGTTATTTTTAATGTTTCCCTAAGCGATTTTGCAAAAAACAATTTCCTCCACTCACCGAGTGCCCGCCTCGAAAGCGTCGCTTTGTTATTCTTTTCTATTCTTTGCCGGAATGAAGCATTATGAAACTGAATTCAATTAGGTGCCTACGTTTATAATCCGATTATTAAATTTAAAATAATTTTCAAAAGCTTTTTCACTTTTAATATTATAATAATAACACTTTATATGCTTAAAAGATGTACATTATTATATGAAATAAGTAATGGCTCACACTACATCCAAATATATTAAAAAGAAATAATTAATTCTGTTATAGGCATATTTCTTTATATTCCAATAAAAAAGTGTACGTTGTTGAGCCATGGAAAAATTGTAAGTAAGCCAGGTCAAATTAATATACTTTCATATTTCCCTAGAGACTTGGAGCTGATGAAAAGAATTTATATTTGTGTGCAATTTGTGATTTTTCCTCGTTTCTCTGTCGCATACATATTACACAATGATTTTCTTGGAAATATCGATATTTTAAACTTTTTTTGTTTATTTAATTTAAATTTGTTTTGTCACAAAATGTACATCAGGCGTACTTAACGCCATTGGGCATTCTCCACCAGCCAATCTGCTGGCGAAATAGAAAAAAAGTGGTTTGTTGGTGGTGCAGCTTGTACAAAAGAACAAATTAAAAACTAATTTTATAAATTTAAATATATACAGCAAGTATACACATATATATAGACACACAGACATACATAGATATATACATACGTAGATATGTACATACACATAAATAGAACTAACTAGAAAATAAAATAATAAAAGAAAAAAAATTAAAATAGAACCTTCACCTTGCTTCAAGTACTCTCATCCTCATGAACAGGACTTCAAAAATTGTCGGACTTTGACTTTAAAAATGAATTTGTTTGAGACTTTTTTAATGTCAAGAGGAATGACGTTCCAGATCTTTATAGCCGTTAAGGTGAAATATTTAGAGATAAAGTCAGTGCGTTAAGAAAGAGTAAGAAGACACGTGTTGGGGCGAAACACGTGTCGTTTACAAGATGGAAAAGTGGTAGTGTGTGTTTGGTGTTGTGTATAGTGGTTGGTGGGTGGAGAATTGATGGCCGATTTTCGGTAAGTTTTTGGTTCCAAATAAATCCACTGAACCCAACGGAAAAACACAAATTATTAATGTTCTGTTATTGTTTTGCTTGTCGCGGATCTTAGCTAAGTAAAACTTTTGACTGTCCATATAAAGAGTAAGAAGTTTTAGTATATCCGGGGATAGATTTTATTAGAAATCCCCAGGTATTGGAACTTTCATTTCAGATACACTGGAGCACAAGGATCGTTTAAAATTGTGGAAAGGTTGCAGAGTATTGTAATATCTCTGCGTTGGCGAAATGGCAGCCAATCAAGCTGATGAGCAGTCAAATAGAAAGTTTGTTTTGTGTTCAAATTTTTTACATATTTTTTTAAGTATCTACACTTCACAAAATCACAATCGCACAAAAAATGTCAAAATATTTGATATTCAGTAATAACACGTCTATATATCTACGTAAATGGCAACACGAAATTATGTCACAAACGCTTTGATAGTTGGAATGAACATGCAATCAAAACCGAATGAATACTTGGCACCGGATTAGTACACTTATGCATGTGCGAGAACTTTCTACTGCCCCAAAGTTTTTGGCGTCCATTTAATAGAGGCGTGGTAGGTTTTTTTAAAAAAAATGTAATTTCACAATCATCATCAGTCCATGGCAGTCTACCGCTCGATACAGGCCCCCCTAAACATATATTACTATAAATAACATAAGATAATGTGGATACCTTACAATCATTGACTTTTCTATGGACAATATTAATATTTTTGCTTAGATATAATTAGCTTAGATGATAAGAAATTTCTATTTTTTAATTTCTCCAACACTTGAATTCTAGACTCAGTGTTTAACTCAATGTAAACAGAAATCTGTGTGAAAATGGAGATTTTTAGACCTCTTGCATATAAGCATCTACGTCGCCAGAACGGTTGACCCGAGCCTTATCAACTATATCGTCGAGATATGGCCGAACCTATTCCTACGTTGGGTCCATCGCTGGCCCTCCCCCCCTCGCAGGAGCCAGGTAACGACAGGAGGATTTCTCGTTTCTCTTTCTTCTCTGTAAAAAAACTTTGAACCGTTGTACCGGTGAATTAGGCAAGCAAGTATTATATTTAAAACATATTAAATACATTTAATTATACTTTTCCTTCTGTACAGGTCAAATTAAAAAGTAAATTGCAGCGATATATGTTTTTTCTTATAGGATAGGAAGGCCAACCAATCCAAACATCCGCAGTGTCATAGACAGTACAGAAGCGTTGCCAGCCTTTAACGAAAGGTCATTATGGGAGGAGATGGGGAGGGGGATTGGGCCTCCGGAACCCAACTACCCGCCGGGCGAAGCGCGTTAGCTAAGCAACCACTCAGACGCCGATTTCCTGCGGGAGTGTGCTACTTCCCCGGGCGAGCCGGCCCATTCATGCTACAGACAAATAATGTCATTCTTGACATAGTATTCGTCTGCAGTGTGGCTCTACCACTCTGATATGTATGTAAATAGGGATGAAATCGCTCATGTTTACAATAGAGTTCCACTTTATGACGTTTACAGAATGGAGTATTACAAGCGACTTTTCAATAACTTTCTCAACACAAAGAATACAGTTGACAAAGAGAGTGAATATCGCCGCCGCTCTATTGTAAACAGCTTTCATAAATCACGATTTATCTGAGCTTCGCGCCCTTACACGAATATTATATCTTATCGTTTTGTTGAGATCTTTATAGATTTTTATTTCACTTAAATCCGCCAGAGAACTAAAGTCACATAGTCTTTTGATTTAGAAAACTGACGGTCACGTTCACGTTTGTCAATAATTAAAAATTTTGTATTTCCATCCAAAATTTTTAATTATTAGAAATTATGGAAATCCAAAAAAATCCGAGACATGGATTGTTGCGACCGCGGTAGCCAGAAATCATCACATATACGCATATCAATGACAAAATAAAAACAGATTTTGGCAGGTCACAAATCCACCGCAATTAAATGACCAAGTCTCCGTCTGCGTACTGAAAAGTAGCGTTTTGTATTTTTAACATATTTATAAAGCAATTATTATATAATATTTAACATTAATAAGGCATCATCAAATCAATATTAAATAATAAAAATATTTTTAGATTTAATTCCTGCATTCTAGTAAGCTATTTATGTTTTACTGTATAATAAAATTAATTATGACTTACTATTAGGTAAAGCACGACTTTGTTTGCTTGGCCTTAGAATAAATTAACTGTTATATTTAAAAATTGTAAATTGCATGCCCCGTTAAAGGTGCATATTAGTATTGTTGCGGGCAAGCAAGCCATTACAACTTTTTAAAAATAAATTGACAAGACGCCCGTCAATACGCGACAAGAACAGTTAATAGAAAATAGCTGTAAGCGGGAAGGAGATAGGACGATGTCTAGAAAAGACTACACATTGCTGGAACATTCTCGAATTTTGGAATGCTAGAACTTTTGATCGTCTTACCTATATAAAGGGGTAACGGTGCGTCGAAAGGGGAGTTTAAAAAGAAGTATGAGATACTTTTAAAGTTTAATACGGAAGAAAATAATAGGAGAGAAGAAGTGGAAGTAGTTAAGAGAAGTGAAACTAGTCGCCGATTTCATTTTGTCGATCCCCGAACCCCAGCTTGTAACAGTATTACAACGGATGGCCTATAAACGGATGGAATATTACATGGAAGAGACCGTCAGAGACCGCAGGAACAAACTAGCTAGAAATAGAGAAAAATAGAAATCCTTGGAGGAGGCCTTCACCTGAAAGGGGTCCATGCAACCGAAATAAAACATTAATATTATATTTCTTTTTTGTGTTTTACTTTGTTTTTTCTTATTTATTTTATCGGTATTCATATAAAGGAAGTTAATCAGAACGAATGTCAAGATCAAATTTGCATTGTGGTTGAAACAGCGTCTCGCTAGCAGCAAGGGAAGTGTTGGCGTAAACAAAATTCATTTTTCCTGAGGGAGTTTGTTTAGTTTCCTTGTTGATATTAAACTTGGTGATCTGTACTTGATTTTTTGATCAGAGTTACACAGACGAGACTCTCGGATATATCTTAACAGGTATCTTGGGTTGAACGGAGATTTCCAATCTTCAATATTATATTACGTATTTATACTGAAAGTCCAGAAAAGTTGGGGCAAAATTATTATTACAACATTGTACTCAAGAATCAAAAAAGCTCAATGATCTGTGATCTATCACTGAGCGTTTTTAGCTCGTTATAAAGGATGTCCAGTGTTAGATTTAGATATCAAACATAGATAATAAAAAACTACAATGGATTATAGATAAAATACAATAACTCTTAAGAAGAAGGGACTTGCGGATTTTATTTTATTGAAATTTTTCGTTTAAATGTTGATCGCTTAAGTATTGACTTCGGAATGCCGTTAAGCCCACAGACGATATTTCCTTTTAGTGCTGAGACGATCTTGGGATTTGTTTCATAGCCTTTACTTTTGAGATACTCCCACAGGAAAAATGTCCATAGTTTATTAAGGAAGACATCACGAAAAAGCACCATGATCTCTGTAGTATTGTGAAACGTGGCACCATCGTGTTGAAACCATGTGCGTGAAGTGAAAGTCGGATGTTCTCTCAATATTGGCAGAAAATAATTTGTAAGTAAATTCTACCGTTGGACAGGGTGTCCATCTTCCTCAGTAACAAATTTAAAGAAAAGTCCATAAATGGAGCAGTTCAATCAGGGTAGTACTACAGTCTCACAGAATATCTGCGTTTAGCATCTTTCAAGTTACTACGCATCGTATGAGTGTCGTTACTTTGTTCTTTCATTCTCTTTATTCTCAATATGTAGTGTTGAAGGTGTTTATGGATGGCGATGATAACGATGATGATTTTAGGGGAAAGGGAGGCAAACGGGCAAGCGTGTTGCATGATGGAAACCAATTAACGCCGTCCCATGGGCATCTGCAATACCCTAAGTAATGCAAATGCGTTACCGGCCTTTGAGATAAGATTAAGATAAATAATATCCGGCTCGAAGGACCAAAAAATAATGTAAGATGCAAAAGATGACGCCAAAAAAATTAATGTAAGACTAATGTCAGAATATTGAGGGATGCACTGTTAATAATATATTAATATGTCAAATGGGGAGCCAGTAATTGTGAAGTAGTCTGCGAGAAAGCCAGGTCAATAACTCCTGTAGTGATACATTCATATATATATATATATATATATATATATATATATATATATATATATATATATATATATATATATATATATATATATATATATATATATATATATATATATATATATATATATATATAATGTAAAGTGAAAAGTGTGATAAAGTATAATATGAATAAGATATAAATGTACAATGAAACGCAAGAATAAATAAATATCACTTTGAAGAATTTTATTTGAAGATCTATATCCCCCTAAAGATCCCAATTGTCGCCGTAAGTAGAGCGGCTGGCACACCATAGTAACCAGCGAGCTTGCATGAAGAGCGTGACGAGTGTGGAGGAAGCAAGCAAAGCGTGCCGAGATTGTAGCAGATAGGGATCTACGATCTCTGTCTACGGGAAACAGGCGTGATGTGTGTATATAATATCTGTGTAATGTGTGTGACTTCATTATATAAAAACCCATCTACTTGATGAAACACTTCTGTATTGAAATAGCGCATGTTTTTTTTCCTTGCTACTACGCGTCCCCGATTAAGTACAAAAAAATGTTTTTGAAATACAACACGCCAGAGACACCGAGGAACGTTTACCAACGACAGCTTCACCTACATTGTTTGTCATGCAGAACTCTGAATAATTCGTGTTTGTGGGACGCGGCGAATGTTTGCAAATGGAATTTGAATTTCACTGGGATGTTGATTTTCCTTCGGTTTTAAAATTCCCTTTGTATGCCATGCTCTCATGTAACAAGGACTGGTTGCTGGGAAATTATTTGGATTCTTTTTAAGAATGAAAACAAATATTTTTTTTTAAAATTATTTAATACATATTTATTGGCTAAATAACATTTTAACATGAAATTTATTTATTCTATAATCTAGTCTATCATTGATTTATATTATTAAATGCTTTAATGATTATAAGTCAATGGTCGCGGGTTCGAACCCCGCATCAGAATAAATATATGTATGGATTACAAATATTAATTCCGAGTCTGGTAACCCCGACAATCCGCATTGGACACGCGGTGGTGGGTTAACGTCCGTTCCTACAGAAATGGAGAGGTTCGTGCTCAACAGTGGGACATATATGGGCTGTTATAAAAGAAAAATCTTTAAAATGTGGAACACCATACAATAATAAATTTAACTTAAGTATCATTCAAGTACAAATCAGTATTCAAAAAAAATAACCCAAAGGATTTGTATTCAAATAATTTCTCCCTATAGTTCTAACTTGTAGCATCGCTGACTTCCTGTAAACGCATACGTTTACACATTTGTTTTCAATACTGTTTTATAATAACTAAAAATGTAAATTATATCTGTACAATTATTTTACAATTACTTTATATAGTTCTTAAATAATTTGATGTAGCTAGATGTAATTGTAGAATATAAAGTTCATTTTAACTAAAACTTTTTATTGCGGGCTTGCATGAGGAGAATAATGAGTGTGGAGGAAGCAACTGAAGTATGCCGAGATCGTGGCAGATGGAGATCTGTGGTCTCTGCCTACGCCTACGGGAGACAGGCGTGACGATATGTATGTATGTATGTTAACTAAAACAAATATTCGGGATAATACGTCGCGGCGAGTCCGGACATACATTATATTTTTAGCTAAGTGATAAAAAGTGCGCGCCCCGATTGGTCCGCCTCGCGTCGTACCTGGGACGCGGTAGACTACCGTCCCTAGCCTGTTCCACAGGTTAGAGTGAAAATATAAGCTTCACAGTGCGATCCGTCTGATTACTCGCTTGTAGTTTTATCACGATATATATCGTAATTAGTTACTCTTCTCTGTGCTACATAAATATTTGTTAATTGATAATATTGTTCTATTATTTTTTTTTTATATATTCACGCCTATCCCCCGCAGGGGTTGGCAGAGACCACGAGCTCCATTCGCTGCCATTCATCGCAGCGAAACGGCTCGTCACTTTCGCTTGGTTGGTCGCTTTTCGCCCTCCTGAGAATCAGGACGTGACGGGTGGCGAACCACGTCGCCGTCATTTTCGACAAATTAGGTATATTAAATTCGTCTTTAGTGAATCCCACGAGCCGCAAGGGAGGATGGAGGTCAGCCCCTTCTATTATAAATATTGTATACATTATATACATTTATTAATAAATAAACTCAAACACTTACAAACTTATTAGTTTCCGCCGCTATGTGAACTGACGCGAACACGTTAAAAATAAATAATTGTAGTGTTTTATTTCGCGCGAAACTCATAGGAAAAGAGATACAGACAACTCGCAAAACACCATTGTCACTCGATGACAATGGGCAACGCCGACCCGAAGTCTGCCTTTGTTTGATACGACGAACAATGAGAACTGAAAGGGTTTTGAATTCGAAAGTGACATTGGATATTCCCAATCTCACATACTTATACTATGTGAATCGAACGGAATTTTAAATAATGCATATATACACGAGTATATAAAAATATATGTGAATTCAGATGAAAGCTATTTATTTACGCGCATACACAAATGTATATGGGGAGAGAGATGTCCAAATTTTTTTTTTATGAGATAGGAGGGCAAACGAGCAAGCGTGTCGCCTGATAGAAAGCAATCAACGCCGCCCACGGGCAACCGCGACACCGCAGCAGTCGCGGAAGCGTTGCCGGCCTTCAAGGTATGTATAGGCTTGTTTTTTGAAGGTTCCAATGTCGTAACGGTTCGGAAAGACCGCCGAGGGTAATTATATACTTAAATACGTATTTACGCAATTATATACGTAATAAATAAATTATTACGTATATAATTGCTTCTATAATCTGATACACCAAGCTATGAATATCTTGAGTATTCCGAGAAGAGAAACTTTGTTATTCTTATCTTGTGATTAAAATTATTCTCGTCTGGCCTGGAGGAAGAAAAGAAAAGCCAGGCGGGAGCACACATGTGCAAACCAGATGTTAGGCTATAAGGAAAAGAAAGGATAGAATGTTTCAGGCAGTATCCAGGAACATCGCCTTCTGCAATTTAGCTTAGAGCATTTCACAACAATGTCCTAACTGCTTCAGGCATAAAGGCTTATTGCGATTTACCAATCGCCAGATTCAACTACCGTACAACTTTGCAGTTTAAAGTAAGAAACATTTCGAATACCGAGCCCTCAAAAATGTCAAAAAGCGCACGCTACCGCATCACTGCGAACGCGGTACTTGTGTTTGAATATTTACGGCTTTGTAAGCTCTTTGTTTATGTTTTTATGAGTTCGAGATACAAATCTTGAAATCCAGTTATTTAGGTAGCCGATAAAAAGACAAAAATTATAACATTTGACGACATTAATTCATGTGCACCTAAATCATAACGTTTAGTTTGACATGATTGACTTTTTCATATGACATGTCCAACTAAATACACATTATGTTTGGTTGGACATGAATGACTTCTTCGTATGACATGTCCAACTATACATTATATTTAGTTGAATATGAATGACTTCTTCGTATGACATGTCCAACTATACATTATATTTAGTTAGATATGAATGACTTCTTCGTATGTCATGTCCAACTATACATTATATTTAGTTGGATATGAATGACTTCTTTGTATGACATGTCCAACTATACATTATATTTAGTTGGATATGAATGACTTTTTCGTATGACATGAATTCATGTCCGCAGTATTCGAAAAGTTAAAAGTAAAAAACGTTAATTTTTAGTTAATCTGATAAAAAAATATTAGAAAAACAATATTCGGAGTATTCACTACTGGTCGTTCAGTTATCGACATTTGACGGAAATGTATTATTTTATTTATTAGTAAACTTTAACTATATCAAATCTTGTTTGCCTCTGTACGGCCAATATGCTTAAAAAGGTGTACTATATAAACTTTTTTCTCGCGTATTGATATATAGATTATGCAAATATACAAATGACCTGATGAAAGACATCTATTTAGGCATCATTTCTTTTTTCACATACGGCCCATTGCTTAGCACGGGTCTCTCCATTTCTGGAGCAACTGATGTTAACCTACCACGCTTGTCCAGTGCGGATTGGCAGGGTTGCCAGACCCGAAATAAATATCTGTAGGCCATACATATATTTATTCCGATGCGGGGATCGAACTCGCTACCATTGACTCCGTGGACTGTGGGCCCCGCCGCTGCACCAATTGGTCGTCTACATATGTATTAGTCGTCGGCCCAATACATATGTTAGAACAGATATTTATTCCGAGTCTGGTA
The DNA here is from genome assembly GCA_031353405.1 of Baronia brevicornis. Lineage (NCBI taxonomy): Eukaryota > Metazoa > Arthropoda > Insecta > Lepidoptera > Papilionidae > Baronia > Baronia brevicornis. Next base: position 178,769 of record JASFAT010003225.1, on the reverse strand, counting down.
AACCCGCATTGGACAAGCGCGGTGGGTAAACGTCCGTTCCTCCAGATATAGGGAGGCCCGAGTTCAGCAGTGGGTCATATCTGCGCTATAAAAAAATATATGTCTATACTCATTCCGATGCGGATATCGAACCGGCGACCATTGACTCCGTGGGTGGTTGTTTTTAATGGGATAGAAACGCAAACGAGCAGACATATCACGTAATGGAAAGCAAACAACACCGCTCATAGATATATGCAATGCCATAGGTATCGCAGAAGCGTTACCGGCCTTTAAAAAAAGAATAGGCTTATTTTTTGTTTTTGATTATAAACTACTAATGAAAAAAAAAAACTTTTATTTTGTTTGGTAAACATGAATTCTGTGTTATCATTTTACAAAAGGAAGAATTTTCCGACGCGACTGGAAACCTCACAAATTACACCGCGGTAAAGGTACGCCGCGTTTATTTATGTATGTGTCAGTTTCTTTTAGACAAATGTGGCGTGCAGCGCAACATTCGCTTGTCTCGCTCTGTGGTTAACTTGAAATTATTTCAAGTTATGTTCCATCGTGAAACACGTTCCACGATGCTAACGTTTACATAACACTTGAAAACTGTACATTTTGTTCTAAACAACGACGTATGAGCAATGAATATTTAAATTTACATTTAAATAGACACTTTATTTACTTTTATATATATCGTTGCGGATGTAGACTTATCCCTAAGCAACATTCTCATATTTTAGTGTAAGTGTGCCGCTAAATTTTGAACATTTTAAAAGTGTACCGCAACAAAACATACATACATATCGTCACGCCTGTCTCCAGTAGGGGTACGTAGACACCACAGATCTCTATCCGCTTCGATCTCGGCATACTTTCCTTGCTTCCAGTACACTCATTACCCTCCTCATGCAAGCCCGGTGTTTAAGTGTACTCTTGACCTGGTCTTTCTTAAAAACATCAGCAATTTGGTCAAGTTATGCTTTTCGTGTTCTTCCCCTACCGACCATAAATTTCTTTTGCCCGTCGTTTTTCATCCATTCTCTCTCTATGTGCCCAAACTATCTAAGCATCCCTCTCTCACAATTCTTTTATTCCACACCACTTTCATTGAAATAGTAAATAATAAAAAGCACGTACCTATCATTTCAAATCCAATCGGAAAACTAATCGGTATATTCAAATGTTTGTTCCGAGGTAGGGTTAAAGGAGTTTTGCAAAAACCTAAGCATCCCTTTCTTAACTTTACACAACCGCATTAGAATAAGGTTTAGAAGCACTGAGTCGAGGCAGCATAATGCAATTACAGACCCGTACATCCTTCACGACGAGAAACGTCAAGATCCAATAATAAAAGGGCCAAGGGAAAGTAATTACGAAGCATTTCCTTCCTCCCAGACTGGTACTATCGTAAATTTCAAAGGGCGTATCTCCTTAGCGATGCGTACAACGTCCGATCGGGTATCGGCTATTTGGCCTTGCAATATTTTAATAACGAGGACTAGTTGTGTTTTTTTTTTAATACTACTACGATTATCGTTAACCATTCCAACGAAGCTATTAATGCTTGTGCTAGGAAATGCTCCAATAGAGTCCATTTTGGTATACGTACAGATTTATGTTACTTATAATTGGCTCAGTGGCGGGGCCCTCCGCCCACGGAGTCAATGGTCGCGGGTTCGATTCCCGCATCGGAATAAATATTTATATGGATTTATAAATGTTTATTCCGAGTCTGGTAACCCCCCAATCCTTATTTCCTTTCCTGCCCTTTCCTTTCTTCTCTGTCCTTCCTTTCCTTTCCGCCAATCCACGGTCTGCCCTGCCAATGGATGCATGGCTAGGGGCGAGCCTAGTCACAAGCGTGCCGATCGTCTCGGGATCGGGCTCCCCCGGGTACTATGGTGCCTTACCTCAGCATGCAGGGCTCTGCTGGGGCTGACCTCCATCCTCCCTCGCGGCTCGTGGGATTCACTAAGACGAATTTAATATACCTAATTTGTTGAAAATGACGGCGACGTGGTTCGCCACCCGTCACGTCCTGATTCTCACGAGGGCGAAAAGCGACCAATGACGAGCCGTTTCGCTGCGATGAATGGCAGCGGATGGAGCTCTGTGGTCTCTGCCAACCCCTACGGGGGATAGGCGTGAATATATAAAAAAAAAATATATATAATCATTATACGTATATATAAACATACGTACTGTGGTGTGCTCACCGTACTGCTACGATGACACACTGGATCTTTAGGGGGTTTTACCTTCTATGTAATGGAAATTCTTCCAAATGAAATTAATTTATTTTTCTATTCACTATACATTTATACCTTATTCATACTTTATTCACACTTTATCAATTTACATTTAATATTTTATATCGCATTTTCTTATGCCAGAAGGGTTGTTGAATGTTGAATGTATATTGAAAGACGTCAGACGAACTAATCTTTTTGTTTTTATATAAAATAATTTATTTGTTTTTTACCGCCAATCCACGGTCTGCAGTGCCAATGGATGTATGGCTAGGGGCGAGCCTAGTCGCAAGGGTGCCGATCGTCCCGGGGTCGTGCCTTACATGCAGCCATGCAGGGCTCTGCTGGGGCTGACCTCCATCCTCCCTTGCGGCTCGTGGGATTCACTAAGACGAATTTAATATACCTAATTTGTCGAAAATGACGGCGACGTGGTTGGCCACCCATCACGTCCTGATACTCACGAGGTCCTGAACTAACTAACTTTGTTGACGCAGCGATTCAAAATGGATCTTGGCCTCCGAACAGATTTTACTTCACTGTGCCCTGTCCTGCGCCACCTCCTGCCGGTTCAGTTCAGGTAAGTCTGCAACTTGAAAGTTGCGCAAGTCATCCTCGATCATGCCTCTCTAGTGGTACCTGGGGCGTATGTGGGTCATCCAGTTGGGCGACCCACATACGCTCTCTTGACTGCGCGATCCTCCCCCATCCTCTCAACGTGGATCAGCCGGAGAAGTTGTGAGCCTTAGTCACTCCTATTACATTGGGTTGGGCCACCAGATGCTCGATATGTACGTTAAAAGTTAAATTTTAATATTTTTGCTCATCAACTGCCATTATACCGTGAGAATTACTGTAGTAATCCGATTTAACAAAATGGATCTCAGGATTTGGGAGGATTTGCCCTGATTAAGCTAATGGTTTTGAGATGTCCCCATTACACGGACTACACGAAATGTTTTCGTGCACTAGGCTATTTATAAATGATTAAGCTAATATCCCATTTCGATTTCGATCCAATCGAACTAAGAGCTCCCTATAATCCCTATTGGTTTCTTCACTGTTTTGGTGTCACTTCTATCATTTCGGTAAAATTTACGGCGGAATAGCTCTATAGCGATCATTGACAACATACTTCATACATGTATATCATCACGACTGTTTCCCATAGGGGCAGGCAGAGACCACAGATCTCCATCTGCTACGAATTTAGCTTTGTATGGCGGCCATTTTGTTTTCTGCCATTTTGCATTTTTTCTCTTGTCACATTTTCTGTTCGAAAACGACCCCTGTACCTACCAACCTTTTTATCAAGTTCAAACTTTCAAGTTGTCAATATAATTCACGGACGACCGATTGGCTCAGTGGCGCGGCCCTCCGCCCGCGGAGTCAATGGTCGCGGGTTCGATTCCCGCGTCAAATAAATATTTATATGGATTTGTAAATGTTTATTCCGAGTCTGGTAACCCCCCCAATCCGCATTTCCTTTCCTGCCCCTTCCTTTCTTCTCTATCCTTTCCCTTCCTCTCCGCCAATCCACGGTCTGCCGTGCCAATGGATGCGTGGCTAGGGGCGAGCCTAGTCGCAAGCGTGCCGATCGTCCCGGGGTCGGGCTCCCCCGGGGACTATGGTGCCTTACCTCACGCAGGGCTCTGCTGGGGCTGACCTCCATCCTCCCTAGCGGGTCGTGGGATTCACTAAGACGAATTTACTATACCTAATTTGCCGAAAAATGACGGCGACGTTGTTCGCCACCCGTCACGTCCTGATTCTCACGAGGGCGAAAAGTTTCGCTGCGATGAATGGCAGCGGATGGAGCTCTGTGGTCTCTGCCAACCCTTGCGGGGGATAGGCGTGAATATATATATATAAAAAAAATATAATTCATTCAGATGGAAATGGACGATTGCTCAGTCAAAATCTACACTTATTGAGCAGAGAAAGTGGTTTTCTGCCACCATATCATACACTCATTCTTAACTAAATTTATAGAAACTAAACTAATTCTAACTAATAAATTAAATTTTCAGATTTGTTACCTGCCCGATACGCGATTAGAGCAAAATGGTGAAGCGAAGTTGAACTCAAACTAGTCCACTAGTTCGATCACAACTTTACTTCACGGTACGATGGGAACGGTATTTCAATTAAAAGTAGTTAGTTAGGTACTATGAAATTTTACATTTGTGACAACGCTTTTAGTGCATTTCGCAACTTTAGCTTTCATAGAACATTAACAAACGGGACAAAAAGAATATAGAATCATCCAACTCTCCAAAAACAACTGATGGAATTCGTAATGCTCGACTTAAAATCGATAAACCATAAAAATAAATGCCTTCGAACGAATGTACATAGATAGATCTCTTTCAACGTCAGACATTAAAAAAGTGTTATGTACGGGGACATTTGCACCCACAGGCGTGTGGGATCGAGCCTCTGGGATGAATCCCAATGCACGCACAGCAACTCAAATGGTCCTAGATGCCGCTGTTCCCAGCGGTTTTTTGGGCGCCCTTTAACGACTTCGCGTCGTCGAGGTACGCCATTGCAGTACAGCTCCGTAAGAAAGCCGCCATCATAAAGTCATAAAGGGAATTACTTGACAACCCTCCACGGCGGCGGCGAAAAAGACTATTGCTAATCGCAACGGTTTGAACAATAGATCTTTGTCTCACGTTGTAGCCGCTCTTTCGGCAAGGCACGATACCTTTTCCCACGGTTTGCGCAGGCACCGTATAAAGACCTGGTATACAACTGTTTTTGTATACAGAGAGGTATACAAAAACAGATAGTAAACAATAGTGGTACAACCATGCTGCAAACGAATAGTTGGTCACAGAATGGCATTATATTTGTCTGTAGCGTGAATGGACCGGCTCGCCCGGGGAAGTACCACACTCCCGTAGAAAACCGGCGTCTGAGTGGTAGCTTAGCTACCGCGCTTCGTACGGTGAGCGGCTGAGTTCTGGAGACCCAAAACCATCCCCCTCCCTCCCCCTCCCTCCCCCTCCCCCCCCTCCCATTCCCATTCCCATAATGACATTTTCCTTAAAGGTTGGCAACGCCACCGCACTGCTTATGGTGTTGCGAATGTCTATGGGCGGCGTTTATTGTTGTCCATCAGGTGACACGCCTGCTCGTTTGCCTTCCTATCCCATAAGATAAAAAAACGTAATAGAGTGTTGTAACAGCACGTTAGACGATAAAATGCGTCTGAAAGTCAGCGCACACGCTCGCTATAAATATCTGTGCATGTAGTTCCATATTATATATACACTCTGTATTTCGATCGATCGTTCGTTAGATCACAGGTAACCTCCACAAACGTATGTTAACACTCATTAAACGTATGCACTGGATCCGCCGTACACGGTATGTTCCCAATGGATTTCCAGTCATGTGTATGCGACACACGACCTAATTAATTCGGAGAAAACGTTTCACCGCCACTAGACTGCTGTGATCAAAGCAAATTCAGTTCGAGTCGATAGTCACTGTGGTGGCTTAACTTGGAACTACATCGGTTTGGACCGCTACGGACATGTGTATGTTCGTACTTCGACGAAATATTTCCAATCTAGTTAATCACACGAGTAATTGGTAGATAATAGTGGTTAAAATAATAATAATCCTGATAATGTGATAGTGGATCGAACTACACGCGAGGCAATGATAGTTGATATTAGTGTTCCGCATGACGAGAATCTCATTAAAGCGGAAAAGGATAAACAAATAAAATACATAGACCTCGCGCATGAGATTTCCGCCATGTGGCACGTTGATTCAACTGTCATTGTACCCATAGTGGTCTCTGTGAATGGACTTATCGGTACAAATTTGGACGCCCATCTGTCCAAGTTAGGTTTAGGTAAGTGGGTTAAATTCAAAATTCAAAAAGCAGCCATATTGTGCACGGCTAGGATCGTGAGAAGGTTCCTTTCCTTGGAAGCATAATCCTTCGTGTGCTTGGTTTATCCCGCCACGAAGAATTAATAACCCTAATGATAATATTATTTTTATAGATTTTTTTTTATATTAATAATATATTTATTAAGAGAAAATTATGTAAATAAAAGAGAATAATATTTATATGGACAGTCAAAATTTTTACTTAGCTAAGATCCGCGACAAGCAAAATAATAACAGAAAATTAATAATGTGTGTTTTTCTGCTGGATTAACTGGATTTATTTAGAACTTAAACCAGAGGTAAATCAGTCTTCCGAAGAGTCTACTATACCTGATGATGCCCGGTATTGAGGCGCAACGCGTGTCGTGTACTTTATGGAAGTGTGTTGACGTGCGTTTCGTGTTGTTGATAGTGGTTGGGAAGTTGGGTTTTAAGTTCAGATCAGAGAGTATCTTTGCCTAACCGCTTGTCCGATATTTATGGTATTGGTACACGGGTACGCGACCCTGGTCTCGCGAGCTACTACCGTAGCACTCCTCGTCTTCCGTTGCGGTAGCCTCATATCCCTATTATCCTGTCTAAATCCATCTTTTCTTTCCCCTGCCTTTTCCTTTCTTCTCTATCCTTTTTCCTTCTTCTCCGCTAATCCACGGTCTGCCGTGCTAAAGGATACGTGGCTAGGAGCGAGCTTAGTCGCAAGCGTGCCGACCGTCCCAGGATCGGGCGCCACAGTATACTATAGTGCCTCATCTCAGCATGCGGGGCTCCGCTGGGGCTGACCACCATTCTCCCTTGCGGCTCGTGGGATTCACTTTGACGAATCCAAATATAACTAATTCGTTTAAAAATGACGGCGATATGGTTCGCCATCCGTCACGTCCTGACTCCCACGAGGGCGAGAAGCGACGGAGAGCTGTTTCGCTACGATGAATATGAGAGGTAGGATGGATGAAAAGATGTATGAGTGTGAAGGAAGCAAGGAAGGTATGTCGGGATCGTAGGGGATGGAAATCTGTGGTGTCTGCCTAACCCTACAGGGAGACAGGCGTGACTATATATATGTATGTATTTTAAATTCTCAGTAAATCTATATATTTTTTATTATTTTTCTATTTTTGTTCTCTTGTCGCGGATCATCAGGTCTGGTTCAGTAAATTTTCCCAATCGGATCTTAGTTTATCTTTTTCCCTTCATCCCCTCACAGTTTCACTTTTAAGTCGTCCTCGACTCCATCTAGCCATCTGAGCTTAGGCCTTCCGCCGCTTCTACGACCATCTGGTTTGCGGTCGAGTAGACGTTTGGGTACTCTAGTCTTGTCCATCCGTACCACATGTCCAGCACAACGAAGGCGTCCAATCTTAATGGTTTCGATGACGTTCGGCTCATTGTACAGCTCATATAGCTCGTGGTTGTAAAGTGTACGCCATCGCTCATTTTCCAACACAGGAACAGAGGTACGCCTTAACCAACACAAGATCAAAGATACGCTTTAATGTAGCAAATCATAGCTAAGCAATAATTCTGACTAAAATATATGATCGTCTAAAAGATAGATTGTTCAATCTCTGACGTCTGAATAACGTAAACGCAATAATCAATGTTATTCCAAAGGGGACGAGCCTACACTCCTAGTTCAATTACACTCGGCCGGGAGTAAACTCTGTGGGCAATTACTTTGTTCGACGAGCCCCTGTACACATCAGTATAGGTTTAACACACAGGACTCAATTACTAACGTAACGGTAGATCTAGATTCAATCAGTCCGAGATATGATAACAGAGAGGATGTTAATCATCTTTGTCGATCGCATAGAACGGTATTGTAAAAATACAAAACAATAAGTGAAAACGTTTTTCACAATGGTAGTGTCACGCTGCAGACGAATACTTTGTCAAGGGTGGCATGATATTTGTCTGTGGCATTAATGGGTCGGCTCGCCCGGGGAAGTAACACACTCCCGCAGAAAACCGGCGTTTGAGTGGTAACTTGGCTACCGCACTTCGTACGGTGAGCGGCTGAGTTCCGGAGCTCTCCCCTCCCCTCCCCTCCTCTCCCCTCCCCTCCCCACCCTCCCCTACCCTCCCCTCCCCCTCCTCTCCCCCTATCCTTCCCGATCTCTTCCTCTCTCCCATTATGACACCGTCCTCAAAGGTCAGCAACGCTTCTGCACTGCCTTTAGCGCTGCGGATGTCTATAGGCGGCGTTGATTGCTTTCCATCAGATGACACACGTGCTCGTTTGCATTCCTATCTCATAAAAAAAACGTAATAGAGTGTTGTAATAGCACGTTAGACGTTAAAACGCGTCTGAAAGTTAATAATGAGGAGTATGTGTGAAGTTGTTAAAACTTTACTCGAGTCAATTTATGGCTTGCTCGCTGAGCAAGTCTCTACAATATAACAGGGCTTGTGTAAAATACCGTAACTACATACAGTAGTTAATGACTACGGGATATTATAGCATATAATGGTATATATAAGAATTATGCAAAGTAAAACTCTCCAAGTTGTCCAGGGGTATATGTACTACTAGCTTTTGCCTGCGGCTTCGCTCGCGTGGAATTTGGTCTGCCACATTAAGTTTCGTGACAGATCATTTTAAATAAACTCTTTTTACTTTTTTCCGACTTAATTGATATGTATCGTTCGTTATGTTACGACCAAAATTACATAAAATCATTACCAATTTTAGTCTATATGTTATTCCGATGTATGAAAAATTTATTATGCTGTAAAGTTTCATTCAAATCCGTCCAGTAGTTTTTTTGTGAAAGAGTAACAAACATCCATACTCACAAATTTTCGCATTTATAATATTAGTAGGATATTAGGAAGTAGGATAACGTGTCTGCCGTTCTGTTCACTGCGACACCCGGGATTTTTGGGGTGCTATAATAAAATTCTTCAAAACGATATTAATTTATTCTTGCGTTGCATTGTACATTTATATAATATCTTATCATAGCGGACCGGACTTAATGTATCGGACAGGTGGCTAGGCAAAGTTATTCCCTGACCTAACATTTTTCCACAATTAATATTATGGTACGACCCTTTTGTCCCGATGAATGAGACATCTTATTTTTAAAAAATTAAATATTTACAAAAATTTCTAAATACCTCTATTGTATGAAAATGTTGATATAAATAAATAACTTCAAATTTATCCAAAGTTTATAATTTCTAAACACATGAAAAAGTTGATATAAATAAATAACGTCAAATTTATCCAAAGTTTATAATTTCTGAACACATATGAAAAAGTTGATATAAATAAATAACTTCAAATTTATCCAAAGTTTATAATTTCTGAACACATATGAAAAAGTTGATATAAATAAATAACTTCAAATTTATCCAAAGTTTATAATTTCTGAACACATATGAAAAAGTTGATATAAATAAATAACTTCAAATTTATCCAAAGTTTATAATTTCTGAACACATATGAAAAAGTTGATATAAATAAATAACTTCAAATTTATCCAAAGTTTATAATTTCTGAACACATATGAAAAAGTTGATATAAATAAATAACTTCAAATTTATCCAAAGTTTATAATTTCTGAACACATATGAAAAAGTTGATATAAATAAATAACTTCAAATTTATCCAAAGTTTATAATTTCTGAACACATATGAAAAAGTTGATATAAATAAATAACGTCAAATTTATCCAACGTTTATAATTTTTAAACACATATGAAAAAGTTGATATAAATAAATAACTTCAAATTTATCCAAAGTTTATAATTTCTGAACACATGAAAAAGTTGATATAAATAAATAACTTCAAATTTATCCAAAATTTATAATTTCTGAACACATATGAAAAAGTTGATATAAATAAATAACTTCAAATTTATCCAAAGTTTATAATTTCTGAACACATATGAAAAAGTTGATATAAATAAATAACTTCAAATTTATCCAAAGTTTATAATTTCTGAACACATATGAAAAAGTTGATATAAAATAAATAACGTCAAATTTATCCAAAGTTTATAATTTCTGAACACATATGAAAAAGTTGATATAAATAAATAACTTCAAATTTATCCAAAGTTTATAATTTTTGAACACATATGAAAAAGTTGATATAAATAAATAACTTCAAATTTATCCAAAGTTTATAATTTTTGAACACATATGAAAAAGTTGATATAAATAAATAACTTCAAATTTATCCAAAGTTTATTACGACTATTATCTATATTAATATTTATATCGTTGTTTGTAATTCGGTGATCTTGAAAAGTTTCATCCTATCAGGATCCCACTGTATCATAGGCTTTATAAAGTTCAGCCGTTTAAGTTAAAGCGGAATATCAAACGAAAATAACCTTAATGTATATTGGAATATGGCTTACTCTGGCGTCTGCTTTGTTAACATACGGTACACTAAATTAGACGGACCGTCGAAGATAGCAGTCATATACGTGATTCGGTTAGAGACGGGTGATTATTTCGGCAGTTAAGCTAAGTGCACACGATAAAAGAGTGTTAAGGAATAAGACAACATATTTGATTTTTTTATGGGATATGAAGACAAACGAGCAGAAGTGTCACCTGATGGAAAACGAGTAACCCCATAAAGATACGCAGTGGCATTGGCAGTGCAGAAACGTTGCTGGCCTTTAAGGAAAGTGTCATTATGGGAGGGGTGGCGGGAGGGGGAGGGTATTGGGCCTCCGGTACTCAAAAGCTCACCGGATGGAGCGCGGTAGCTAAGGCACTGGTTTTCTGCAGGAGTGTGGTACTTCCCCGGGCGTGTATGTGTTAGTAGATACGATATCACTTCAGTAAACGTTGTTCATTCCGTAAGTTAAAATCCATTTATAGCGTCTAATCCAGTGTGGCAACTAAATAAATATCAATTTCAACCTCACTCATTCACTGAATCTAATAGATCTGTATGGAACAGATGCGGGTCTACGTCGAATAAAATGTTCAAGGAAAATTTCGTGTTAGTAAAATTCTGACTGTGGAAATTTTTAATACATTTTACTGCATTCGTTTATATCGTGGACTTTTATTCCAAATAATTTATAACAATTTTATAAACGTTCTAGTTGTTTTATTGTTTTTATATAACCCACATACATATGGTCCATAAAAAATGTATTTGAACTTTTTTTTTATGGCATAGGAAGGCAAACGAGCAGGCGTGTCACCTAATGAAAAGCAACCAACGCCGCCCATAGACATCCGCAATGCCATAGGCAATGCGGCAGCGTTGCCGACCTTAAAGGAAAGTGAAATTAGGGAGTGGGAGTAGGAGGGGGAGTGGGAATCGGAGAGGGAGTGGGATTGGGAATCGGAGTGGTAGTGGGAAGGGGAGGGTGTTAGGCCTCCGGAACTCAGACCGCTCACCGTACGAAGCGCGTTAGACAAGCTACCACTCAGACGCCGGTTTTCTGCGGGAGTGTTGTACTTCCCCGGGCGAGCCGGCCCATTCATGCTACAGACAAATAATATGCCATTCTTGACAAAGTATTCGTCTGCAGCGTGGCTCTACCACTAGAAAAACTTGAGCGGATAAATAAAAAAGTATCTTATTAAAGATTCAAAATTTGAACATGATATATAAATATGTATGGAGAGAGTGTGAACTGATAATAGGAATTGAAAAATAAAATTGCTAGTTTTCTTTTTAAATAAAAAAGAAATACCTAACACACATAACGATATATATATATATATATATATATATATATATATATATATATATATATATATATATATATATATATATATATATATATATATATATATATATATATATATATATATATAAAACGATTTATATAAATGTTCGCTGATTTTTCTATGTTCAAATATTTTCTTTGGGTCTCGGAAAATCAAACACGATGCCAGAGCAAACTCATTAGAGCGCACGTAAGCTACGGCGACAATGGTCGGCGATCGATTGTATCAAATATTTCTCTCGCAAGGGGCATCTGTGGACCGTGATAATAGAATTCGATGTACCGTGAAATGGGTATTCTATTTCTACCGCGAATAGTTACTCGATATTCGTGTTCATTTCAGCTTTTTTTTTTTAGTAAGGACATATTACATTCATATCAGCAGCCATTTTATACATAATAAAATTCAAAATGGCTCCTTTTTAAAAGAATACGGCGGCAATATATTTTAAAAATTATTCAGAAGCATGACGTGAAATATTTGAATTCTGAAAATTGTAGTCAAATTTTTTAATAAAGATTTTTAGCAATGTATTCAACATAATTAGAATTTTATTAAAGATTCTGGCACTGACCTCCATCCTCCCTTGCGGTTCGTGGGATTCACTAAGATGAATTGTAATAAACCTAATTTTTTGATAAAATGACGGCGACATGGTTCGCCACCCGTCACGTTCTGATACCCATGAGGGCGAGAAGCGACCGAGCGAGAGAGTAGAGAGCCGTTTCGCTGTGATGAATGTGAGTGGAAGAATGGATAAAAGGATGGATGAGTGTGGAGAAGGGTGTGTCTGGATCGTAGCGGATGGAGATCTGTGGTCTTTGCCTACACCTGCGGGGGATAGGCGTGAATATCAATATCAATATCAGCCCGTGGCAGTCCACTGCTGGACATAGGCCTCACCAAAGGCGCGCCACCTAGCCCGATCTTCGGCTACACGCATCCAGTCTCTGCCAGCCGCCTTGCGTAGATTGTCGCTCCATCTAGCAGGAGGGCGTCCCACACTACGTTTGTCGAGTCGCGGTCTCCACTCCAGCACTCGTCTACTCCAACGATTGTCGGTTCTCCGACAAACGTGTCCAGCCCATTGCCACTTCAGTCTGCTAACTTGAAGAGAAATGTCGGTGACTCTGGTTCTCCGGCGAATTTCTTCATTTCGAATTCTGTTCACCAGAGAAACCCCGAGCATAGCTCTCTCCATAGCCCTCTGAGCGACTTTGAGCTTGGCGAGGAGACGGACTGTCAGTGTCCACGTCTCGGCATCGTAAGAGAGTACGGGCAGGACGCACTGGTTGAAGACTTTTGTCTTCAGACTTTGTGGTATGGGCGACGAGAAGACTTGACGGAATTTCCTGAACGCTGCCCAGCCCAACTGTATCCTTCTGTCGGCTTCTTTCTCGAAGTTGTCTCCGTCTAATCGCACTATTTGGCCTAGGTAGACATATTCCTGGACAACTTCGAGAACTTCACCATCGATCGTGGTCGGTTCTGGCTCAATATGTTGGTTTTGCGTGAATATATAAAAAAAAAAATAAATGCTTATACGTAATAATAAATTATGATTGTTACTGCGATTTGTTGTTACACATATTACTTGGCATTACAAATCGCAGTAAATAAAGCATTACAATAACACGATACCGACCGACGTCCTGGCGTAGTTCCAAATAAGGACAATAGTGTTCGATACGTGAAAAGGGATTTCAAATTATTTATTGATATATATGTTTACAAGGATAACTTATTCTTCGAGACTAATATCTTAACAATTGCCACTTAGAGTATATCAAGTGGTAATATTTTTCTTTATAGAATAGGGAGGCAAACTAGTAAGCGTATCATCTGATGGATGGATTCGAAGGCAATCAACGCCGCCCATACACATCCGCAGTGTCATAGGCAGTGCAGGATTGTTGCTGGCCTTTAAGGAAAGTGTCATTTGGAAAGGTTTTTGGGTCTCCGGTACTCAACCGCTCACCGGACGAAGCGCGGTCACTAAGCCACCACTCAGGCGCCGGTTTTCTGCGGGAGTGTGGTACTTCCCCGGGCGAGCCGGCCCATTCATGCTACAGACAAATAATAAGCCATTCTTGACAAAATATTCGTCTGCAGCGTGGTTCTACCACTTTTCTTTGTAAATACAAAGAAAAGTGGTAGAACCACGCATTTAAACATCAAAATTTCTTCCAAGTAATATTTATTTTTTAACTTTCTCAATGTGCCTAGTATTTTTAGAAGATATTTGTTTGCCTAAATGTACATAGCTTTCGACATATTCCTAAGGTGAGTTATTTATTATTATTGATTTTTGATTGCTATTTGTAGCCACTTTCGTTTTTTGAGTGTTTATATATGGTTTTTTTTATGGGGTAGAAGGGCAAACGAGCAAGCGTGTCGCCTGATGGAAAGCAATCAACGCCGCCCACGGACAACCGCGACACCGCAGGAGTCGCGGAAGCGTTGCCGGCCTTAAGGTATGTATAGGCTTGTTTTTTGAAGGTTCCAATGTCGTAACGGTTCGGAAAGACCGCCGAGGGTAGCTGGTTCCACAAACTGGTGGTGCGTGGAAAGAAACGCACCGTAGTAGATCGCCACTCATCCAGATGGTGGGGATGAAATTTTGGAATACGGTCCGATATTTTAGCTTACTGTGCTCCTGTGTATCTGAACTCAAAGATCCAATACTTGAGGGTTTCTTATAATATCTATCTCCGTTACACGGATGATCTAAAACTTCTTACTCCTTCTTACCGCATTGGCTTTATCACTAAATCGCCTTAACGGCTATAAAGCTCTGAAACGACATTCCTCTTGACATTAAAAAAACCTCAAATTCAACTTTAAACTTGAAGTCCTACAATTTTTAACGTGAACGTCAAAAATGAAAACGTGGGCCCATAACAAACTTGGTGGCGTACTGTAACAGCCGAAGTGCAGAAGATGGGCCAATCCTGGAGCGAAGTGAAGCGTATGGCCTCCGATAGATCGAGAGGGAGAAGCGAGACTGCCCTATGCCCCACCAGGGGGACCTAGAACTCAGAGAGAAAAGTGTTTATATATGTATTGTATGTATTTAAAATTATATATAATTAGTTTTTAATTTTTTTTTAGTACATGCAGCCAATTAAATTTATTCAATTTTTTGAATAAATTTGATTGTCAGAGACTATCCAATAGCATTATGTCCGCCTGTTGTAACACTGTGTGCAAATATTTTGAATAGATAAATGCGATCCTCTTTATTTTTGGAAATAAAAAAACTAAAACATTTTTAATTGTTTCATTTCAATCACAATTAATTTTTCAATTGAAAATTGCACGCCTGTAATTATTTTGCAGAGCCGCAGTTCGCGTTATCGCGTGAAACTGGTTATATTGAAAATTACAAGAGGCGATTCGACGTGTTGTGATCAAGTGTAATTGACAGCCACTAGTTAAACAACGCGGCTAGATTGCTAATAATTAACTATTAAATAATTATTAACTATTTATTACTAGCTGACCCGGCAGACTTTATACCGCCTCAGAATTAATAAATAAACATTAGTAAAAAATGTATTCAAAACTTAACACGTACAAAAAGAAATCGTAATCAATAAAAAAATGAAAAAAAAAAACTTCACTTTTGAATTAAATTTAATTCCTGGACGACTTTTAAACAAAATTGATTTCTGAACGACGGGACGAACATCAATGGGATAATGGGAGGGGCAGAGGGGAGGGGAGGGGCGGGTAGGAGGGGAGTTTGTTGGGCTTCCGAAACGTAGCCGCTCACCGTACGGAGCGCGGTAGCTAAGCTACCACACAGATAAACAATATACCATTCTTGACAAAGTATTCGTTTGCAGCGAGGCTGTACCACTTCATTTACTAATTTATTCTTATATACGACTCTATGGTATAAGAGCCGCACTGTATAAAGTTATTTATGTCAGTTAATTAAGATTCAACGCAACAAGTGCGAATCAAATTCTGAATACTGAATACTCGATTGGAAATTGCTCGCATATTATTGAAGCCTACCTGCAGGCAAGCAAGCCTTACACTGCAATTCATCCAGAGAAAGTTTTAATGGAGTAAACTGAGCAAAGGATAGAGAGCTACGAGTATAAATTGAGAATGTAAACTGTGATATTGTAATATTTTCTTATATATAAATGTAAAATTGCAGAGCAATTTATGATTCATTAGTTACAGAAATTAGAAGAAAAATAAATTGTTTTTCCTGTGTTATTATTATGGAAAATCGAAAAATACGACGCGGACAACCTTAATATTAATATTAAGGGCGCATATTTTCAGAGACCTATTTTGGCATCTAAACGGAATTTTCGAGCCTGGTTACAAGAAAAAAAATTTTTTTTTCGCCCTAATATACACGCATATACATATCCCTTACCATCAGTCCCGTTTCAGGCTATATCTTCCATAAATAATATGGCAAGAATAGGTTAATAATTGCATGAACTAGCAGCACCTTTGTCACTGGGAAGGTTATAATTGAATCAATATAGCAGCAATACAGGTTACAGGAATATAGGTTAACTAAATACAGGAAGACCGCACTGTCGTCGAGTAATTGATTTATTATCCAACTACGACAAACTTGTAGATGTGTTATGGCGGGGGTTCCCAAAGTGTGCATCGCCGCACCCCCTGGTGAGACGTAGAGAGCTAGGGGGTGCCGTGAGTGCGATAGTTATTTGGACTTCGGCTTGCTATTTTTAACGTGGCGTGATTTTTTTTTAATAGGAAATTACATTATTTACATAAAACCAAAAAATGTGTTCACACAGTAAGCCTTAAATTATAAATGATGTTTGTGTATCGATATAAATATAAAACACAGCTTTATATCGTTGATGTTTTAATTGGTGTGTCTAGTCTACCTCCTTTTGCCTTGGCGATCCGGGATGTAACATCTAAGTTTGTTCCTCCAGTTGTTGACACGACACTCCCAAGGTAAGGGAATTCGGTTACTCTTTCCACATCTATTCCATCTACGTACAATGGGGTGTTATCCCGTCGTTCCAGATCTTAGGTCTTTGGTTTTCTCAACATTTATTTTAAGTCCCACACGTGCTGCCCGGTCTATCATTGTATATTTATCATTGTATATGTATGTTTATCATTGTAGTCTACCTAGTATCATTGTACCCTGTTTCGATTAGTTAGGGGGCCGAAACAAAATTCTAAGCTTATAAGTGCACCGCGGGCAGTCAAAGTTTGGGGACCCCTGTGTTGTGGAGTTATTGAATTACAACACTGGGTTTGTATTCGTTTGGAAACAATGCTTTTACATTATAATACTTTGGTAGTGTTAATTTTGTTCTGTTGTTGTTAGCATTCCCGGTAAGATTCCCGGCGTGACCTTTTGCGGGGTTGGGTTCAAAACTTTTGCTTATCCTGAATACATATTCATCTCTTACACGTAAAATTTACAACGAGGAATTATTTATTTACATATTCTGTTACGTATTATATGCTTTTTATAAGATGAATATTAATTGGTGGAAAATGAGGGCGACGTGGTTCACCACCTGTCACGTCCTGATTCCCACGAGGGTGAGAAGCGACGAACCGAGAGCTGTTTCGCTACGAGGAATGTGAGAGGAAGGATGGATGAGTGTGAAAGAAGCAAGGAAGGATCGTAGCGAATGGAGATCTGTGGTCTTTGCTTAACCCTACAGGGACACAGGCGTGACTATATGTATGTTTGTATCATAATACAATCAAAAACAGTGTGTCAGCTATCGTATAGATAGTGTAATGTCACGTAAGCGCTGAAACACTACGAATTTTCGGCTGTAGTATTAAAAATTTCAAATTAATCAGTATTGAGTTACACTCGAGGCAGTCCGCCCTTCAAGACCCTTCAAGGCCCTCATAGGCGTTTTTTAAACAATTTTAGTATAGTCCAGTGAAATTTGCGTGTATGTGAAGTTTGTATTTAATGAAGGGAAGTTGAGTGCAGTAAAAATGATTTGTAATTTGCGTAGAACGCGGGGCCGGGTTCCGGGGAACGCACTGAATCAGCCTTGCGCCGGCCCCGATTCGTGAATCAGTATATATATAAATATATATATATATATATATATATATATATATATATATATATATATATATATATATATATATATATATATATATATATATATATATATATATATATATATATATTCACGCCTATCGGAACCACGTCGCCGTCATTTTTAACAAATTAGGTATATTAAATTTGTCTTAGTGAATCCCACGAGCCGCAAGGGAGGACGGAGGTTAGCCCCAGCAGAGCCCTGCATGCTGAGGTAACATACAAAATTACTAATTTATTTATTTATTACATCGGATGTTAGTTTTCTCGTATGAATTAAAAAAAAAACAATACGCAGACGAAGTTTAACTTAAAAACGACAAAGTTTGTTCTATATATTTTTTTTTATTTCAAATTATTTCTTTCATTGGTTTTATCAAATTAAAAAATACTCTTTAAAAATGACTTTTCCCTGCAACTTATCAGTGACGTTGTGATTTATGTCATTTTTATAATCTTATGTTATTGTCAGTTTGCCAGTGTATTATTTAATTGTGGTGTCACATTGTACAATATAATTCAGTTATGGCGTATAAAAGAAGTGATTTTGAATAAACGCGTGTATCGTGACTTTTTAAGTTGACTTAAAACGTTAGAGAAATTTTGGTAGAATAGCCACCATTTTATTAAGACGTAACGTGACAAGCTGTGTAGTTACATTTAAAAAAAACTGATATTATTATTGTATTTTACTTGACACTGGCATAATAGTTATAACCGATTGCCAACAAAGGTATTAAAAAAAATAAACGTCAACCCGACGAACAACTCATGGATGACGTCATCATCATCCATTGATACGGGTCCACGTTGACATTGACAGATTGTCCAAACATTTGAAATTTTATTAAAGATTAATTTTTTGTATTAAAAACGAAAAAAAATACATGAAAAGATATTTTTTAAAATGAATACTCTACTATTGTAGATTTTCTCATCATATTATATTTGAAATCTAGCTATGGGCTAAAGAGTAGTTTGTTTTTAACTTAATTTGCTAAGTAGTGTAGTAAGTGATACATTGATAAATGTATCATTAATATATTAAAACTTTTTATTTAAATATATTAAAACCTAAAATCGTAATTTAAAAGTTAAAATAAAAAGAAATAAATTGTTTTATATTAAAACAAAAGCATTAGTTCGACTGAAGTTTTTAAATAGACATGTCACCCACCCTGTCGGACGGGTGACATGTCTATTGAAATTATAAACAAACATTGAAATTATATTATATATATATTGAGATATAAAATGTAAATTGAGAAGTCTGAATAAAGTATGAATAAAATGTAAATGTACAATGAATAAAAAAATAAATTAAATTAACCTGGAAAAATTTTAATTATATCGAAGATAAAACCCGCTAAAGATCCCGTGAGTCGCCATAATAGTACAGCTGGCACGCTACAATAGTATATCTAAGAATGTTAATAGAGACTAAATAAAGATTAAAAATCTTAATAGAGACTTTGAAAATTAACAATTTTCATATAGTCTCTATTAAGGGGAAGACACTACTTTATAGTAAACTAGCTTTTGCCCGCGGCTTCGCTCGCGTGGAATTTGGTCTGCCAAATTAAGTTTCGTGACAGATTTATGGTTCACAATTTTGGTCATAGTGGCTTCCACATAAAAGGTAGATACATGCTGTCGCGGACTTTTCTATTCAAGACAAACAATCCTACGGTACATCATCTTTGTGTAAATCCAATGGTTTAAGCAGCGTACGCCAAGATAGCTCTCAGAGGCCAGATTTTTTTCCAACTTAATTAACATGTATCGTTATATTACGGACAAAGTTAAATAAAATCATTACAAATTGTAGCCTATATGTTATTCCGATTATAACCTATATTACTGTAAAGTTTCATCCAAATCCGTTCAGTAGTTTTTTCGTGAAACAGTAACAAATATACATCCATATACTCACAAACTTTCGCATTTATAATATTAGTAGGATAGTAGTATATGATGTAAAGACACAAGAACGTTTATTCATTTTACTTTACTACACTAGAATTTCACTGAAAACAATATTTTGTACGACAAAAGTTATTGCATACAACTGGATAATTTTTTTACGCTAAAATAATACAAAAGTAAAACACAAATCTTAGTGAAGTTGTTGAGTGAGCATTCAAATACATCGATGTGTTCATTTATCATGTTAGGCATGCGTAAGGAGTGGGTTAGCGAACCACGCAGTGGGTACGTCCAAAGCAAAGGGTTCTTCGCACCCCGACGGGATGCGGGAGAGAACTAAAACTCAGGGGGGTAGCTTGATCCCCGCATACGGTATAACAAATGCGGCTGGTAATGCCGCTGCGCCATACTTCGGTTTGACACGCACAACCTCATCTCCTGCTACATACCTGTGTGTTTGGTGTCGTTGATTGGTTGGTTAAGAGGTGGAGAGGTGGAGAAGTGCTGACGATCGTTTTTCGGTAAGATTTAGTTTGAGTTCTCCGTTAATCCACTTCTTCCAGTAGAAAACTCACATTATTATTTTTCTGTTTTATTTACTTGTCGCGGATCTTAGCAAATTAAATTTGACTGGACCACCAAATTTTATTTAACGGTATGTCTTACTGACAATAATAAAACTGGTGTTTGCTGCCAAAGCAGTCTTGTCCTACCCAGGTAGCCCTATTTTACTACAATAAAGAATTCTATTCATACGTTTTAATATATTTTTTTGGACGACCAATCGGCTCAGTGGCGGGGTCCTCTGCCCGAGGAGTCTAAGTTCACCCGCGGAAATATACGCATGGATTTACAAATATTTATTCTAATTCTGGTAACCCCGCCAATCCGCATTGGACAAGCGTGGTGGATTTAACGTCCGTTCCCCCAAAAATCGAGAGGCCCGTGCTCAACAGTAGAACGTATATGGGCTGTTAAAAAAATATATATTTTTTTTTATATATTCACGTCTATCCCTTGGCAGCTGACCATAAAGCTCCATTAGCTACGATCCCGGCACACTCTCCTCGCCTCCTCCACACTCATCCATCCTTTAATCCACTCTTCCTCTCACATTCATCGCAGCGTGATGGCTCTCCATTAGTCGCTTCTCACCCTCGTGGGAATCAGGACGTGATGGGTGGCGAACCACGTCGCAATATAGATTTTTTAAAAAAAGAATTAAAAAATAATAATTATATAATATTATAGTTTCGTATATTCGGTTTGAATTCCCGCCCAAAGCGTTCTGTGCAAAAGTAAATGGGTTCAGACCACAACAGTATCAAGCGGCGCATTCATTCCACTTAGCTCGCTCACCCGAGTGTCGCCTCACACCCACACTTTCATGGATTAAACCAAGTTAAACGTTTCAAATGAGTACCACTTGCCTGTGTTGAAATTGTCGTGCGGAACATGAGATATTTCATTCATATATGTAATGTAGCCGTTGTAACGTGGACGCTGACAGTCCGTCTGCTTCACAAGCTCAGAGTCGCTCAGAGAGCTATGCTCGGTGTTTCTTTGGTTGATATGATTTGGAATGAACAAATCCGCCAGAGAACTAAAGTCACCGACGTTTGTCGGAGATCCAACAATCGTTGGAGTAAACGAGTGCTGGAGTGGAGACCGCGTCTTGGTAAACGTAGTGTGGAATGCCCTCCGGCTAGATGGTGCGATGATCTGCGCAGGGCGGCTGGCAAAAACTGGATGTGAGAAGCCGAAGATCGGGCTAGGTGGCGTTTCATGAGGCCTATGTCCAGCAGTGGGCTACCGCAGGCTGTTGATGATGTAGCTGGTTCCACAGGATTGTAATACATGGTGGCGGTAGTGGAGTTCAGTAGCCGGAATTATCCCGAACAATTATAGTTATCCATCAGAGCACTCCCATGGTAAAATCGATAGTAGATGCTGAGTGATGAGATATCCCTCCGCACTTCCAAAGAATCTAGTCGTTCGGTGAAATCTTGGACATCGAGTATGTGAGTGTGTATGTATTTTTTTCGCTTGTCCATTGCCATTTAGATCTGGTGATTCGTAGAGCTACGTCGGTGATGGTTGTTTGTACGGCGGATTTCTTCATTCCGAATCCTATCGAACGGAGAATTTCCGAATATAGTCTCTCTCCATAGTTTCCTGAGTGAATATGAGCTTGGGAAGCAGATAAGTTGTTAGTGGTCACGTTTCCGAAGTGACGCACAGTGCATCGCGACGTGACGTGACGTACATGACGACGTGACGACGTGACGATGGGACGACGTAACGACGTGACAACGTGTAGTAATGAAAAAACTTGCTGCACCCTATTTTTCGCACACGGATATGTGTGAAGTTTGGCGTATTTATTTAGAAAAGGCATGCCGAAAGCTTAATGAATAAATTCACATTTCATTCGTCAGTTTATTCATTCATTAAAAAGTCATTAATTCAGACAGTTATGGTCGGCTCACGAACACGGGTGACAACTACTACATAAATAAATACATATCGTCACGCTTCTTCTCGTAGGGGAAGGGAAGAAACCACAGATCTCCATCTGCTGCGATCTCGGCACACTTTCCACGCTTCCTCCAGACTAATCACTCTCTTCACGCAAGCACGCCAGTTAATGGACTCTTGATCTCGCCTCTCTTGAGTTCGGCAATTTGGTCAAGGTTTGTTTTCCCTGGTCTTCTCCTACCGACTTTTCCATCCTCATCCGAAACGTAAATGTCTTTTACCAGTTGTCTTTCATCCATCCCCTCTATGTGCCCAAACCATCTGAGCATTTATGGACTTTTACGCATTATCATGGAGTGAATAAAGAGTGCTGCCAAATTATTTAGTCTCGCTAAAAACGAAGCTTATTGCACTGTTGTATTTAGCAAGTCGAAGAGGCATTATGAAAACAAAATTAATAACATTATCGTTTATGTTATGTCATTTGTAGCTAAACATAATCTACACAATAATACAATCTACCACGCACAAAACGAGGAAGATAAGCGAGATGGGTAATTTTCGTCGTGAAACAATCATGCTTACCAGTTGCGTGCTATCTTAACGGGCAAATTCAAATGAACACCAACAAATGACGCTATAAATAAAAAAGAACAAGCCACGCTGCAGACGAATACTTTGTCAACTGACTAGTTATATTTTAAGGGGATTGATGATGTCATAATGTCATGAATAATAAAATAAAAAGTGTCAAAACATTTTTAGTTATACTCCACTTAGAAAATTAAGTTAAAAACAAATTACTCACTAGCTCGCTAGATTGTAACTACAATACATTAATTTTGGTCCCTTCTCACTTGTTCTCTCACGGCTAACAACCATGAAGTCAGCAAGCGCAAACGGTTCAAAACTTCTGCTGCATGTGTCACCGGAAACACTTTGGAGGCATTAATTAGAACGACTAAAGTTTCCATTGGTCTCAAGTTTATATCAAAATTTACTTAGAGGAGTTTGTCTTGGCTATTACTACGTCGAAGTTTCAATTGCGTTTCGACATTACAGAGGTATATAGTGTAATGGCTATTCTATGGGAACGATAGTCAAAGGAACAAGAGAGTCACCTGACGGTAAGCATCCACCAACACCCATGAATATCTGCAAGACTTAGGGGCCAATGCAGATACATCGCCTAGCTTAGAGTCAGGGTGTGAATAATAAAAGAAGTGAAGAGAAGAGAGAACTTTGAAGAAACTCATAAGATAGAAGCGTCTTTCAGTGATAGAGCCACGCTGCAGACGAATACTTTGTAAAGAATCGCATATTGTTTGACTGTAGCATGAATGGGCCGGCTCGCCCGGGGAAGTACAACACTCCCGCAGAAAACCGGTGTCTGAGTGCTAGCTTAGCTACCGCGCTTCGTCCGGTTAGTGGTTGAGTTCCGCAGGCCCAACGAACCAACCAATAAATATTCCAAGTCTGGATGTCCCGCAAATCCGCCTTGGACAAGCATAGTGGTTTAATGCTTCTAAGTCTCGGGCTCGATAGTGAGACATTGTGATGAGCTGTAAAAAAGCTGTATTTTGCAAATTCATTGGCATTCGTTAGTTTCAAATTCATTTCTCTTCCGCCATAATTATTATCATAACTAACTTCTCCAACCGACAGGAAAAAGGAAACGATTATGTCGTCTGATGAAGAGCAAGCGATGCCGGCTAATAGATATACGCGACACCATAAATATTACGGAATACTTTAGCGATATAAAAGTAAAATTTAAAAGCTAGTAGTAGCTAGACTAGTAGTAGTATTGACCATTTGGTTAAGTGGCGCGACTCCCGCATACGGAGTCAATAGTTGCGGGTTCGATCCCCGCATCGGAATAAATATATGTATGGCCAACAGATATTTATTCCGAATCTGGTAACCCCCGCCAATCCACAATGGACAAGCATAGTGGGTTAAAGTCCATTCCTCCAGAAATGGAGAGTCCCGTCCTCAACAGTGGGACATATATGGGCTGTGGAAAAAAAAACAGACGTAGTCCTTCTCGTAATCCAGCTACCTAGGCGGATCGTCAGTTATATGCACCCAGTTTTCCTCGCTTCACCTAGCCAGAGGGATTGCCACACTACGAGTGTTAAGGTGCGGTCTCTTCTCCAGCGACTGTCTACTCTAACCCTTATCAATTCTCCAAGAAAAATGGGCTACATTTGCCTAGGTATACGTGGCTGTGATTTCTTCATTTTTAACCATATCCACCGAAAGAACAAAATTTATTAGTCAATAACAAAATTCATTTTTAATCTATCAAACAGCACAGTTAACAATGTGACGTAAAAAAACTAGTCCAGAAAATATTTCGGGCCAAACCAGAATTTTATCGGTGAATTAATTTCTACATTGGGAAATTTCCTAGAAATATTTCATGAAACAAAAGAGCATATCGTTTTACATTTACAGTTAGCATAAAGGCCAAAACAGAATGTATTAAAAAATATTTGAAAACAACGAAATACGCGCTGTTTTCCACTTAAAGTATATTATTCAACAGCGTCGAGTAGTACTATTTGAGCCCAGAATTTTCCACTCGTAGATTTTCCATTTTGTAATTCAGTGATCTTAATAATTTTAATTACAATCCGTGACTGCAGAGAATGTATAAACATTTTTAACGCGACCAAAATACATACCAATGTGAAGGTGATATTAAAAGGCGAGTGAAATCTGGTAATCAGGTTAATGGAGCCCTACACTCCTTTATCAAAAGTCAGAATATGTCTTCAAAAGCCTGGCTGGCAGTACATCGGGGAGTGCTTGTTGTTGTTGGAGAGATGACTTTGATGTACGCTTGTGAAAGTTGGGTTAGGCAAAAGAGTCATGAAAGTAGACTGAATGCGGTGGAAATGAAAGCATTAATAAGCACGTGTGGGGTAACTTTGAATGATAGAATAAGGAATGAAGATATAAGAGAGCAATGTGGAGTAAAAGAAGGTGTCGTGACGAAAGTTGAGAAAGGTATGCTTAGATGGTTTGGGCACATAGAGAGGATGGACATAAGACGACTGATAAAATAAATTTGCGTTGTGGATGTAGATGGAAGGGTCGGTAGGTGAATACCATGGAGAATATCAATATCAGCCCGCGGCAGTCCAATGCTGGACATAGGCCTCACCCAAGGTGCGCCACTTAGCCCGATCTTCGGCTACACGTATCCAGTCTCTGCCAGCCGCCTTGCTCAGATCATCGCTCCATCTAGCAGAAAGGCGTCCCACACTACGTTTGCCGAATCACACAAACGTGTCCAGCCCATTGCCACTTCAGTCTGCTAACTTGAAGAGCTATGTCGGTGACTCTGGTTCTCCGGCGAATTTCTTCATTTCGAATTCTGTCCACCAGAGAAACCCCAAGCATAGCTCTCTCCATAGCTCCCTGAGCGACTTTGAGCTTGTCGAGGAGACGGACTATCAGTGTCCACGTCTCGGCACCGTAAGAGAGTACGGGCAGGACGCACTGGTTGAAGACTTTTGTTTTCAGACTTTGTGGACTTGTCTAAATGGAGAATATATCTTGACCAAATTGCCGAAGTTCTTAAGGAAGGGCAGGTCAAAAGTACCCTTAGCCGGCGAGATTGTATAGGGAGAGTGATGATCGAGATTTAGCAGATAGAGATCTGTGGACTCTGACTACCCCTACCAGGCGTGATGATATGTACATATGTATGTATGACATGTTTATGCACCGCGTCAGACTGTTAGTGGAAAATTAATAATCAGTGAAATTGTTAAAACTAAAGTCTATATGGACAGTCAAAAGTTTTACTTAGCTAAGATCCGTGACAAGCAAAACAATAACAGAAAATTAATAATGTGTTTTTCTGTTGGATTAAGTGGATTTATTTGGAACTTAAACCAAAAAACTTACCGAAAATTGGCCATCAACTCTCCACCCACCAACCACTATACACAACACCAAATACACACTACCCCTTTTCCACCTTGTAAACGACACGTGTTTTGCCTCAACACGAGGCATCTTCAGTTATAGTAGACTCTACGGAAGACAACCGAAAAGGCTTTTTGGTGGAGAATTGATGGCCGATTATCGGTAAGATTTTAAGTTCCAAATAAATCCACTTAATCCAACAGAAAAACACACATTATTAATTTTCTGTTATTGTTTTGCTTGTCGCGGATCTTAGCTAAGTAAAACTTTTGACTGTCCATATAGTGATGGATTTCCGCAAAGTAACGCCTGACTCCATTAATAAAACTAAAGTCACCGAAATAGCCATTCGAATTAGAGAATTAAAGTGGCAATGGTTCTTGAAGGAGGCCTATGTCCAGCAGTGGGCTACCGCAGGCTGTTGATTGATTGAACTTGTTAACTTCTCACTCTCCCATTACTTATTCTTCCTTTACTGATCACAGCTTATCTTAAGATTTCATTTGCGTATTGTATATTTGGGTGTTTTGGATAACAAGGTTGCCGACCACTGTCCTATGTGGATTGGAACGGCAGTTGGGAAATTTAGCCAAACATAATGATGCGGGCATTCGAACACGCGGCCATTGACGTCGACATTGGTAATTTCGCAACTGAGCCAATTGGACATCTTGTAATTTATATTGTAGTTTCGATTTTCCATTTCGTGTGAGACGGTCAAAATTAATTATCTGAACATACGTAGATCTATTTCCTTAGGATTACATATAGAAAAGGCTAGCGTTGCTATTGATCATGACAGTATCTGCCATGTCAAAGACAATCTATCAATGTCAGAAGCTGTGGGAACAATTACATTAATTAAAAGTCGTAGTACCTAAAGATAATTGTTTTAGGTCAGTAATGTACTGTTGAACGTCGTTTTATCATTTTAATTAGCCCACTTACAATTTCCCCTGCTATTATTCATATCTTACCCTAAGGTAAAAATGTAGACGATGAAGTGAGAATGCGGCAGCCGTAGTGATGTTGCAGATGTCAATAGGCGGCTGTGCATTACTCACCACCTGGTGACGAGTTCTTACCCTAAGTTAAACAACGCATCAGCTGTTCTTTGATGATGCAGATGACAATAGGCAGATGTGCATTACACGTCATTTGTTACGAGCTTCTTACCCTAAGGTAGGCAACACATCTGATGTGCCCTTGATGTTGCAGATGTCAATAGGCAGCTATGAATTACATATCATTTGGGGAGGAAGTCTTACCTTAAGGTAGGCAACGTATCTGCTGTTCCCTTGATGCTGCAGATGTCAATAGACAACTGCTAATTACATATCAACTGGTGACGAACTATGAACAAAATACGTACTTCAATCTCTCTCTCCCTCTGGGTCCTTAATCCTTCTGGTGCGACACAGGACACACGTTACTTCCCCATCTCGATCTTTCGCAGACCATACACTTGACTTCGCTCCAGGGTAGGTCCATCTTCTGTGCTTCGGACGTCACAGTACGCCGACGAGTTTATTTTTGGCTCCTCGTTGTATTTTCCCCTACGGATTCCATTGGAGGGCTCGTCTGGGGATATGACTGGCGTGGCGCTGGAGAGTACGCCCTATCCATCTCCATGTTTCGTCGACGCATCAAGACATCGATTGGGTCCTCCTTGCTGATTCTTCACAGCTCTTATACTGGCTAACTTGGTCTCGAACCAAGTTATTCAGCTAATACATTTTTAAGATTCGCAGTAAGTTTTATTAATTTTACTTCAATAAAATAACTAATATTTTCTTTAAAAAAATATTATCTCATGATTACACTACTACACCTATTAACAGAAAATTATACATATGTATGTATACCATTCTACCAATTTTCATCGTATAATAGTTGAAAAAAGATCACAAACAGAGCACGCTGTATACAAAAACATACACGCGCACATCCACACCGCTTCTACAGTAGATAAATAACGATTGAAGCGAAAGGCGGTAGTTGACACAAAACACTAACATGGACAGTCAAAAGTTTTACTTAGCTAAGATCCGCGACAAGCAAAACAATAACAGAAAACTAGTAATGTGTGTTTTTTCTGCTGGATGAAGTGGATTTATTTGGAACTTAAACCAAAAACTTACCGAAAATCGGCCATCAATTCTCCACCCACCAACCACTATACACAACACCGAACACACATTATCACTTTTCCATCTTGTAAACGACACGTGTTTCGCCCCAACACGGGGCATCTTCAGGTATAGTAGACTACGGAAGATAATCAAAATGCCGATTTTCGGTAAGTTTTTGGTTTAAATAAATCCACTTAACCCAACAGAAAAACACACATTATTAATTTTCTGTTTTGTTTTGCTTGTCGCGGATCTTAGCTAAGTAAAACTTTTGACTGTCCATATAGTAATGGATTTCCGAAAAGTAACGCCTGACTCCATTAATAACAAAACACGGTTAGTGTTTTGTTATTAATGGAGTCAGGCGTTACTTTGCGGACTATCTCTACACTACCCACAGTTCACACACAATTTGAGCCCACGCACCCACTATACACACACCCACACCATATCACGACGGTATACGGAAAAACTTAAGTTTGTGTATGCTGTATAATAATATATAAAAAAATATTAATGTACTATTTGTATTTAAAAATATTAATGTATTATTTTATATTAAAATATTCATGTAAACCGCCGAATCTTAAAAGATTATTGGCCGGATAACATGGTCTTGGAGACCATGTTATCCGGCCAATAAACCGAAGAGCTGTGGAGAATCAGCAAAGAGGCCCCAATAGATATCCTACGTCGTCCAGATACGTCGACAAAAATGTAGAGGGATAGGGCATACTCTCCGGCGCCACGCCAGTCATATCCCCAAACAAGCCCTCCAATGGAATTCGCAGGGGAAAATAAAACGTGGGCGCCCAAAACAAACTTGGTGGCGTACTGTAACAGCCGAAGTGCAGAAGATAGGCCAATCCTGGAGCGAAGTGAAACGTATGGCCTCCGACAGATCGAGATGGAGAAGCGTGACTGCCCTATGCCCCACCAGGGGGACTTAGGACTCAGAGAGAGAGAGAGAGATAATAATAAAATAAACAATGTAACATCTACAAACACTACTATACTAATCTTCGATGATAAAACAGTTTTAGACATGTAGCGCTTACAGAAAATGGGGTGTACAAAAGATAAACTGAAACAAGCCGTCATTAGCTCGACCCGCGCTCTTGAAAAGTGTATTTGAACGAGGTCAGTGGGTTCGTTAGTACGACGATAGTATCACAAAGTGAACGAGACTCGTTTCAAACACTAGCTATGGTTCACATAACAGGCTAACACGTTTGCAGCCTGTGGGGAATTCGATGTAATTTTTAAAACTAAGCACATACACCGTTCAACTTACCATGTACATATAATATATAAATCGACGCAAAGAAAAGCAAAAATATAAATAGTAAACCTCCATCAACCTCTTTCTATGTAAGTGCGTATTATACGGTGTACACGATTACGAGTGGGATCTAGACACATTTTATTTATATCAAACTGTGTGATTGTTTGGTGCGATTTTAGTTTTAAGTTATTTTTTTGGGAAAAACAAAGACAACCGATTGACTCAGTGACGAGCCCCTCCGTCCGCGGAGTCAGTGGTCGCGGGTTCGATTCCCGCATCGGAATAAATATTTATATGGATTTTTAAATGTTTATTCCGAGCCTGGTAACCCCCCCCCCCAATCCGCATTTCCTTTCCCGCCCCTTCCTTTCTTCTCTGTCCTTCCTTTCCTCGCCGCCAATCCACGGTCTGCCGTGCCAATGGATGCGTGGCTAGGGGCGAGCCTAGTCGCAAGCGTGCCGATCGTCCCGGGATCGGGCTCCCCCGGGTACTATGGTGCTTTACCTCAGCATGCAGGGCTCTGCTGGGGCTGACCTCCATCCTCTCTTGCGGCTCGTGGGATTCACTAAGACGAATTTAATATACCTAATTTGACGAAAATGACGGCGACGTGGTTCGCCACCCGTCACGTCCTGATTCTCACGAGGGCGAAAAGCGACCAATGACGAGCCGTTTCGCTGCGATGAATGGCAGCGGATGGAGCTCTGTGGTCTCTGCCAACCCCTGCGGGGGATAGGCGTGAATATGTAAAAAAAAACAGTTTTATTTTAAGTGAAATCTTGATTAAAGTGAATTAAGAAAGCGGATTGATCTCGATGAATTGACAAGTTTACCGGGTCATCTAGTAAGAAGTGAAAAATAAAAGATAACCTCGGACTTTTCCCGCCAACTTACATCAGTGCTGTAGTGTGTGTTTATTTTATTTTTATAATCTTATATTAGCATCAGTTATACTGTTAAATTGTGGTGGCGTATTATACAATATAGTTCGATTAAGGCGTATAAGTGAAGTGATATGAAATGTACGCGTGTATTGTGACTTTTTAAGTTGACTGAAAAATATGGTCAGTCAAAAGTTTTACTTAGCTAAGATCCGCGACAAGCAAAACAATAAAAGAAAATTAATAATGTGTGTTTTTCCGTTGTGTAAAGACTCTACGGAAGACAACCGAAAAGTTTTCGGTTGTCTTCCGTAGAGTCTACTATACCTGAAGATGTCTCGTGTTGGCGAAACACGTGTCGTTTACAAGATGGAAAAGTGATAATGTGTGTTTGGTGTTGTGTATAGTGGTTGGTGGATGGATAATTGATGGCCGATTTTCGGTAAGTTTTTGGTTTAAGTTCCAAATAAATCCACTAAACCCAACGGAAAAACACACATTATTAATTTTCTGTTATTGTTTTGCTTGTCGCGGATCTTAGCTAAGTAAAACTTTTGACTGTCCATATAGTGATGGATTTCCGCAAAGTAACGCCTGACTCCATTAATAATCTTGACTGAAAAAGTTCATAGAATGTTTTGGTGGAATAGCATACCATTCTATCAAAACGTAACGTAACAAGATGCTTGATATTGTTGTATTTTACTTGACACTGATATAATAGTTGAAACTAACTGCCATCAAAGAAAACAAACAAAAGATACCCTCATTACATAAATTATTACATAAACAAATTGTAATTAAAAACAACTTAATCCTATATGTATATAATCCTAAAATAATTCACTGCTGTCACAATAATATCAAAGTTAATTAGCAAAATCAGCCTTTAGGTACATTGAAAATATCATTTCACACTTAATTGAAAACTGAAGCCGTAACGAGAAGCCAAAAACAAACGAAGAGAATTGTATTAATTTTGTTTCATACTTCAAACAAGCTGCCAATGAAGTCGAATAAATAACTCGACTCAATATATAATAGCTCTTAAAGCTTATATTAATAATAATATTTCAATTACGCTAAGCTGAGCGTTGAAGTGTTAACTTACATAATTAATTAATTAATTGATATTACGGCATCAGCTTCGTCCTTAATACTTTACACATTATAGCATTTCTTTTTATAGGATAGGTAGGCGGCGTTGATTTTTCTCCATCAGGTGACATGCCTGCTCGGCATGCAGGAGCAGGAGCAAAATCAACGCTTCCCATAGACATCAGGGGTGGCATAGGCAGTGCGGAAGCGTTATCGGGCCTCAAGGAAAGTTTCATTTCGAGAGGGGGCAGAGGGAGGGGGGCATGGGGAGAGGGGGCAGGGGGAGGGGGAAGGGGGCATGGGGAGGGGGCAGGGGGAGGGGGGAGGGGGAGAAGGGGCAGGGGGAGATGGGGTCGGGCCTCCGAACTTAACCGCTCACCGGACGAAGCGCGGTAGCTAAGCTACCACTCAGACGCCGGTTTTCCGCGGGAGTGTGACACTTCCCCGGGCGAGCCGGCCCGTCCATGCCACAGGCAAATATGCAATATGCAATATGCCATTCTTGATAAAGTATTCTCCTGCAGCGTGTCGCGTTTTTACCATTGGACTATACATCATATTACAGCAGAATTGTTGTTAGAAACTGGATGCGTGAAGCCTGAAATGATTAACAAGAATTTTAGTAACACCAAAACATACTCAGTTTCTTTTTTTTCAAATATGTAAGAGGTATATATGTAGTATATATGTAGTATCTGAGCTGAGAAGCGATGCAACTGGAGTCTGGATCAATATTCTGTTTTGTTTACAATAGCGGACCTATTAAGTGTGTAGCTACAAGATGATCAAAGAAATCTTGAACGAATACATTTATTTTCAATTATTACGTTTGTTTTATTTTGCGATTATTAGAGTCATACGAGGTGTGACGTTTCTGTCTAGATTAACCACATTTGCTTCCAGTCGTAAACATATCTTTATTAACCCTTTTGTTGTTTTGTTTTTTACTCATATACACTTAAAAATACCATCGTATATAATTATTGTAATGAGAACTTATTATCCTTCACGTAAATAATATATTTCTCACGGATCTTTTAGTAATATTTCATAACCTAAAAATATATTTAAAATTACAATCGTCAAATTTAAAAAAAAAACATGAAGGATCAATAAAATGTGATTATTTCTCTTTATTTATCATTGACACTAAATAACTAACTTTAATGGCGCAGCGACCCAAAATGGATCCATTTTGTGCCACCTGGCAGGAGGTGGCGTAGGACAGGGCAAGGTGGCTTGTCAATCTGTCAAATATTTACACGTCAATTATATTATAATATTGTAATTGTTTTTTAAATTTAAGCCTATTTTTGGAGATATAGTGTAATTTCATGTATATATATATATATATATATATATACATATATATATATATATATATATATATATATATATATATATATATATATATATATATATATATATATATATATATATATATATATATATATATATATATATATATATATATATATATATATATATATATACATGAAATTACACTATATCTCCAAAAATAGGCTTAAATTTAAAAAACAATTACAATATTATAATATAATTGACGTGTAAATATTTGACAGATTGACAAGCCACCTTGCCCTGTCCTACGCCACCTCCTGCCAGGTGGCACAAAATGGATCCATTTTGGGTCGCTGCGCCATTAAAGTTAGTTATTTAGTGTCAATGATAAATAAAGAGAAATAATCACATTTTATTGATCCTTCATGTTTTTTTTTTAAATTTGACGATTGTAATTTTAAATATATTTTTAGGTTATGAAATATTACTAAAAGATCCGTGAGAAATATATTATTTACGTGAAGGATAATAAGTTCTCATTACAATAATTATATACGATGGTATTTTTAAGTGTATATGAGTAAAAAACAAAACAACAAAAGGGTTAATAAAGATATGTTTACGACTGGAAGCAAATGTGGTTAATCTAGACAGAAACGTCACACCTCGTATGACTCTAATAATCGCAAAATAAAACAAACGTAATAATTGAAAATAAATGTATTCGTTCAAGATTTCTTTGATCATCTTGTAGCTACACACTTAATAGGTCCGCTATTGTAAACAAAACAGAATATTGATCCAGACTCCAGTTGCATCGCTTCTCAGCTCAGATACTACATATATACTACATATATACCTCTTACATATTTGAAAAAAAAGAAACTGAGTATGTTTTGGTGTTACTAAAATTCTTGTTAATCATTTCAGGCTTCACGCATCCAGTTTCTAACAACAATTCTGCTGTAATATGATGTATAGTCCAATGGTAAAAACGCGACACGCTGCAGGAGAATACTTTATCAAGAATGGCATATTGCATATTGCATATTTGCCTGTGGCATGGACGGGCCGGCTCGCCCGGGGAAGTGTCACACTCCCGCGGAAAACCGGCGTCTGAGTGGTAGCTTAGCTACCGCGCTTCGTCCGGTGAGCGGTTAAGTTCGGAGGCCCGACCCCATCTCCCCCTGCCCCTTCTCCCCCTCCCCCCTCCCCCTGCCCCCTCCCCCTGCCCCCTTCCCCCTCCCCCTGCCCCCTCTCCCCATGCCCCCCTCCCTCTGCCCCCTCTCGAAATGAAACTTTCCTTGAGGCCCGATAACGCTTCCGCACTGCCTATGCCACCCCTGATGTCTATGGGAAGCGTTGATTTTGCTCCTGCTCCTGCATGCCGAGCAGGCATGTCACCTGATGGAGAAAAATCAACGCCGCCTACCTATCCTATAAAAAGAAATGCTATAATGTGTAAAGTATTAAGGACGAAGCTGATGCCGTAATATCAATTAATTAATTAATTATGTAAGTTAACACTTCAACGCTCAGCTTAGCGTAATTGAAATATTATTATTAATATAAGCTTTAAGAGCTATTATATATTGAGTCGAGTTATTTATTCGACTTCATTGGCAGCTTGTTTGAAGTATGAAACAAAATTAATACAATTCTCTTCGTTTGTTTTTGGCTTCTCGTTACGGCTTCAGTTTTCAATTAAGTGTGAAATGATATTTTCAATGTACCTAAAGGCTGATTTTGCTAATTAACTTTGATATTATTGTGACAGCAGTGAATTATTTTAGGATTATATACATATAGGATTAAGTTGTTTTTAATTACAATTTGTTTATGTAATAATTTATGTAATGAGGGTATCTTTTGTTTGTTTTCTTTGATGGCAGTTAGTTTCAACTATTATATCAGTGTCAAGTAAAATACAACAATATCAAGCATCTTGTTACGTTACGTTTTGATAGAATGGTATGCTATTCCACCAAAACATTCTATGAACTTTTTCAGTCAAGATTATTAATGGAGTCAGGCGTTACTTTGCGGAAATCCATCACTATATGGACAGTCAAAAGTTTTACTTAGCTAAGATCCGCGACAAGCAAAACAATAACAGAAAATTAATAATGTGTGTTTTTCCGTTGGGTTTAGTGGATTTATTTGGAACTTAAACCAAAAACTTACCGAAAATCGGCCATCAATTATCCATCCACCAACCACTATACACAACACCAAACACACATTATCACTTTTCCATCTTGTAAACGACACGTGTTTCGCCAACACGAGACATCTTCAGGTATAGTAGACTCTACGGAAGACAACCGAAAACTTTTCGGTTGTCTTCCGTAGAGTCTTTACACAACGGAAAAACACACATTATTAATTTTCTTTTATTGTTTTGCTTGTCGCGGATCTTAGCTAAGTAAAACTTTTGACTGACCATATTTTTCAGTCAACTTAAAAAGTCACAATACACGCGTACATTTCATATCACTTCACTTATACGCCTTAATCGAACTATATTGTATAATACGCCACCACAATTTAACAGTATAACTGATGCTAATATAAGATTATAAAAATAAAATAAACACACACTACAGCACTGATGTAAGTTGGCGGGAAAAGTCCGAGGTTATCTTTTATTTTTCACTTCTTACTAGATGACCCGGTAAACTTGTCAATTCATCGAGATCAATCCGCTTTCTTAATTCACTTTAATCAAGATTTCACTTAAAATAAAACTGTTTTTTTTTACATATTCACGCCTATCCCCCGCA
Source organism: Baronia brevicornis (assembly GCA_031353405.1). Classification (NCBI taxonomy): domain Eukaryota; kingdom Metazoa; phylum Arthropoda; class Insecta; order Lepidoptera; family Papilionidae; genus Baronia; species Baronia brevicornis. The sequence goes on along the minus strand of JASFAT010003225.1, from coordinate 142,989 downwards.
GGGGTTGGCAGAGACCACAGAGCTCCATCCGCTGCCATTCATCGCAGCGAAACGGCTCGTCATTGGTCGCTTTTCGCCCTCGTGAGAATCAGGACGTGACGGGTGGCGAACCACGTCGCCGTCATTTTCGTCAAATTAGGTATATTAAATTCGTCTTAGTGAATCCCACGAGCCGCAAGAGAGGATGGAGGTCAGCCCCAGCAGAGCCCTGCATGCTGAGGTAAAGCACCATAGTACCCGGGGGAGCCCGATCCCGGGACGATCGGCACGCTTGCGACTAGGCTCGCCCCTAGCCACGCATCCATTGGCACGGCAGACCGTGGATTGGCGGCGAGGAAAGGAAGGACAGAGAAGAAAGGAAGGGGCGGGAAAGGAAATGCGGATTGGGGGGGGGGGTTACCAGGCTCGGAATAAACATTTAAAAATCCATATAAATATTTATTCCGATGCGGGAATCGAACCCGCGACCACTGACTCCGCGGACGGAGGGGCTCGTCACTGAGTCAATCGGTTGTCTTTGTTTTTCCCAAAAAAATAACTTAAAACTAAAATCGCACCAAACAATCACACAGTTTGATATAAATAAAATGTGTCTAGATCCCACTCGTAATCGTGTACACCGTATAATACGCACTTACATAGAAAGAGGTTGATGGAGGTTTACTATTTATATTTTTGCTTTTCTTTGCGTCGATTTATATATTATATGTACATGGTAAGTTGAACGGTGTATGTGCTTAGTTTTAAAAATTACATCGAATTCCCCACAGGCTGCAAACGTGTTAGCCTGTTATGTGAACCATAGCTAGTGTTTGAAACGAGTCTCGTTCACTTTGTGATACTATCGTCGTACTAACGAACCCACTGACCTCGTTCAAATACACTTTTCAAGAGCGCGGGTCGAGCTAATGACGGCTTGTTTCAGTTTATCTTTTGTACACCCCATTTTCTGTAAGCGCTACATGTCTAAAACTGTTTTATCATCGAAGATTAGTATAGTAGTGTTTGTAGATGTTACATTGTTTATTTTATTATTATCTCTCTCTCTCTCTCTGAGTCCTAAGTCCCCCTGGTGGGGCATAGGGCAGTCACGCTTCTCCATCTCGATCTGTCGGAGGCCATACGTTTCACTTCGCTCCAGGATTGGCCTATCTTCTGCACTTCGGCTGTTACAGTACGCCACCAAGTTTGTTTTGGGCGCCCACGTTTTATTTTCCCCTGCGAATTCCATTGGAGGGCTTGTTTGGGGATATGACTGGCGTGGCGCCGGAGAGTATGCCCTATCCCTCTACATTTTTGTCGACGTATCTGGACGACGTAGGATATCTATTGGGGCCTCTTTGCTGATTCTCCACAGCTCTTCGGTTTATTGGCCGGATAACATGGTCTCCAAGACCATGTTATCCGGCCAATAATCTTTTAAGATTCGGCGGTTTACATGAATATTTTAATATAAAATAATACATTAATATTTTTAAATACAAATAGTACATTAATATTTTTTTATATATTATTATACAGCATACACAAACTTAAGTTTTTCCGTATACCGTCGTGATATGGTGTGGGTGTGTGTATAGTGGGTGCGTGGGCTCAAATTGTGTGTGAACTGTGGGTAGTGTAGAGATAGTCCGCAAAGTAACGCCTGACTCCATTAATAACAAAACACTAACCGTGTTTTGTTATTAATGGAGTCAGGCGTTACTTTTCGGAAATCCATTACTATATGGACAGTCAAAAGTTTTACTTAGCTAAGATCCGCGACAAGCAAAACAAAACAGAAAATTAATAATGTGTGTTTTTCTGTTGGGTTAAGTGGATTTATTTAAACCAAAAACTTACCGAAAATCGGCATTTTGATTATCTTCCGTAGTCTACTATACCTGAAGATGCCCCGTGTTGGGGCGAAACACGTGTCGTTTACAAGATGGAAAAGTGATAATGTGTGTTCGGTGTTGTGTATAGTGGTTGGTGGGTGGAGAATTGATGGCCGATTTTCGGTAAGTTTTTGGTTTAAGTTCCAAATAAATCCACTTCATCCAGCAGAAAAAACACACATTACTAGTTTTCTGTTATTGTTTTGCTTGTCGCGGATCTTAGCTAAGTAAAACTTTTGACTGTCCATGTTAGTGTTTTGTGTCAACTACCGCCTTTCGCTTCAATCGTTATTTATCTACTGTAGAAGCGGTGTGGATGTGCGCGTGTATGTTTTTGTATACAGCGTGCTCTGTTTGTGATCTTTTTTCAACTATTATACGATGAAAATTGGTAGAATGGTATACATACATATGTATAATTTTCTGTTAATAGGTGTAGTAGTGTAATCATGAGATAATATTTTTTTAAAGAAAATATTAGTTATTTTATTGAAGTAAAATTAATAAAACTTACTGCGAATCTTAAAAATGTATTAGCTGAATAACTTGGTTCGAGACCAAGTTAGCCAGTATAAGAGCTGTGAAGAATCAGCAAGGAGGACCCAATCGATGTCTTGATGCGTCGACGAAACATGGAGATGGATAGGGCGTACTCTCCAGCGCCACGCCAGTCATATCCCCAGACGAGCCCTCCAATGGAATCCGTAGGGGAAAATACAACGAGGAGCCAAAAATAAACTCGTCGGCGTACTGTGACGTCCGAAGCACAGAAGATGGACCTACCCTGGAGCGAAGTCAAGTGTATGGTCTGCGAAAGATCGAGATGGGGAAGTAACGTGTGTCCTGTGTCGCACCAGAAGGATTAAGGACCCAGAGGGAGAGAGAGATTGAAGTACGTATTTTGTTCATAGTTCGTCACCAGTTGATATGTAATTAGCAGTTGTCTATTGACATCTGCAGCATCAAGGGAACAGCAGATACGTTGCCTACCTTAAGGTAAGACTTCCTCCCCAAATGATATGTAATTCATAGCTGCCTATTGACATCTGCAACATCAAGGGCACATCAGATGTGTTGCCTACCTTAGGGTACGAAGCTCGTAACAAATGACGTGTAATGCACATCTGCCTATTGTCTTGTCTATTTTTGGAGATATAGTGTAATTTCATGTATATATATATATATATATATATATATATATATATATATATATATATACATATATATATATATATATATATATATATATATATATATATATATATATATATATATATATATATATATATATATATATATATATATATATATATATATATATATATATATATATATATATATATATATATATATATATATATATATATATATATATATATATATATATATATATATTATTGACACACATAAAATATTTGCCTTCACCATCAAAAGGAATTTCTTATATATCCTCGAACTTTTTACGTAAAAAAGCCATTTCCAAATGCTCATAATATAACCAAAGTATTAAGCTAAAAGCTTTTTACTGTCAGATACAAAACATTTCCGAGCCTTAATAGTCTTGAATAGTGTGCAAAAGGTCATGTTGAAATATACTGAGTATAAGGAATTTGAAATATGCATACCTTCCTATAAAAAAACAAATTACGATACCTGGTAAACTGTACTTGAAAAACGCTTAAAAAGAAAGAAGACTAAAATTAGCTATGTTTGTAATATTACAAGAATTCTTGTAAACCATTTTAACTAAGCTAATAATGCTTTTTTATGAGATAGGAAGGCAAACGAGCAGGCGTGTCACCTGACGGAAAGCAATCAACGCCGCCCATAGACTTCCGCAGCGCTATAGGCAGTGCGGAAGCGTTACCAACCTTTAAGGAAAGTGTCATTATAGGAGTAGGAATGGGAGGGAGAGGGTTAGAGGGAGGGGGAGGATATTAGGCTTCCGAAACTCGGCCGCTCACCGTATGAAGCACTGCATCTACAGCGTGGCTCTACCACTATTAATCACACAATCACACATCAGTAATTTAATGCAGGATACGAACTCACGACCTCAGATTGCCAACACGAAGCATACCAATTTTACGTAATAAAGTTAATTATAACGTACAATTATAAGATATTACTTTTGCATATAAATATTCAAGTTAATTTGAGTGGCTGGGGGAAACTGAATGCGTGAAGTAGAAGATTGAGATAGGTGGGGGATCTGAGAAGAGGTGTGTGTCCAGCAGTGAATTGCTGCAGTTATTGTTGATGATGAAAAAGATCTTGACTGTCAACCGCACCGCACCGAGATGGCAATATAACAAAGCTAGTTAATTTGACCATAAGTTGACAGAGGCTAGTGACGATTGATCTAATCAACGCTAGTCATAAATTGACGGAGGCAGTGACGAGTGATCTAATCAACGCTAGTCGTAAATTGACAGAGGCCAGTAACGAGTGATCTACTCAACGCTAGTAATAAACTGACGGAGGCAGTGACGAGTGATCTAAATCAACGCTAGTCATAAATTGACGAAGACAGTGACGAGTGATCTAATCAACGCTAGTCATAAATTGAAAGAGGCAGTGACGAGTGATCTAATCAACGTTAGTCATAAATTGACGCAGGCAGTGATGAGACGAAGCGTCGCTGGCCTTTAAGGTATGTGTAGGCTTGTTTTTTAAAGGTGCCAATGTCGTATCGGTTCAGAAAAGATAAAAAAGTAGCCGATTCAACAGAGTGGTGGTACGTGAAAAGAAGTTTCGAGAGAAGTGCACCCTACTCGCCACTCATCCAGATGGTGGGGATGAAACTTTTATTTTATTAAAGGAGAATAAAACATTAACCTAATAAAAATTAAATAAAAGAGATATTGTTTTTATTTCACTTTGTTATAAAAAGAAGTTTTAATACAAAAAGTTTCCTAATGGAGGTTACTTACAAAGTATGCAGCATTCCCGCAAACAAAATTAAATTATATAACCCGAAGAAATATCACCAAGTTCGTACTTCAATTATGTAAGTGAAATATGAAAGACTTTTAAATGATACTACTTTAAGTTGGATCTGGAATATGTTAATTTATGCCATAAATTATGCTTTCATAACGGTGTTTAAGTTTACATCTTAAAACAAAACGATAATAAATAAACGGTATAGCCACGCTGCAGACGAATACTTCGTCAAGAGCGGCATATTATTAGGTTGTTCGGAAAATAATTTCGTTTTTTGCCGACAGAGGATTTAATTGTATTTTTTTGCACCCAACTTCACATTTAAGCCGTATAATTTTTATATGCTTTGAGAGCTCATATAGCAAGGTTTGTGTGTGAAAAATTCCAATTAATTCTACGCAGTAGTTTTTGCTTGGTGCCCTTTTAAATAGCGATTTTAAAAAGCGATAAGCAGCATTTCGACATAAATCTTACTGTTTTACTACAGAAAGGGTAAAAATGCCTTTGAAGCCAGAAAGAAATTGACCTATGTGTATGGAGGTGTGTTGACAGTACGCCAGTGCCAGAACTGGTTCGCTAAATTTCGATCCGGCAATTTTGATGTCGAAGATGCACCACGTTCGGGAAGGCCGGTTGAAGCTGATAAAGACGCGATAAAGGCATTAGTTGATGCGAACCGGCGAATAACAACGCGTGAGATTTTTGAATCACTTGAAAGGCCTGGGATTATGCTCGAAGCTCGATGTATGGGTTCCCCATGTTCTCACAGAGAGAAATCTGTGTCGCCGCATTGACATCTGCGATTTGCTTCTCAAACGTCACGAAAATGATCCGTTTTTGAAGCGCATCATAACTGGGGACTAAAAATGGGTTGTATACAACAACGTCCAATGCAAGAGGTCATGGAGCAAAAAGATGTACCGGCTCAAACCATTTCCAAAGCCGATATTCACCAAAAAAAGGTGATGTTGTCTGTTTGGTGGGATTTTAAAGGAATCGTTTTTTTGAGCTTTTACCGGATAACACAACCATTAATTCGGAAGTCTACTGTCATCAGCTGGACAAACTGAATGATGCACTTCAATTTCAACTTCAAAGAAAAGATCAAAACAATACAACAAGAAAGGTGTAGTGTTTCACCAAGACAACGCGAGACCTCACATAAGTTTGGTCACTCGCCAAAAGCTTTTACAGCTTGAAGACTCTCTTTAGTGTGTGATTATGTGTCTGTGCATATGTGCGTGTCTCTCTCTTTCTCTCTCCCTCAGTGTGTATGTGTGTGTGAGCTCGTGAATATGCCACCTATACACTTTTATGTGAGTATGCTCTAAGTTTCTTCGTGGGAAAGGGACACTATATTGCCTGTTTCTTGCATTCGTATTAGGTGAGATGTATGATATAAAAGTAACTTGACATTTCTTTCATTCCATGCGCAGAAATATAATTAAGATAAAAAAAAATACATCTGGGTTAATATTATAGTTATTACCTTGTTATACTTTTAATATTAAAAATTATATAAAAATAATAAAAAATATATCCGTCTCCTCGCCAAGCTCAAATTCGCTCAGAAGGCTATGCCCGAAGTTTCTCAAGTGGATAGAATTCGAAATGAAGAAATTCGCCGGAGAACCAGAGTAACCGACATAGCTCTTCAAGTTAGCAGACTGAAGTGGCAATGGGCTGGACACGTTTGTCGGAGAACCGGCAATCGTTAGAGTAGACAAGTGCTGGAGTGGAGACCGTGACTCGGCAAACGCAGTGTGGGACGCCCCCCTGCTAGATGGAGCGGCTATCTGCGCAAGGCGGCTGATAGAGACTGGGTGCGTGTAGCCGAAGATTGGGCTAGGTGGCGCGCCTTGAGCCTATGGCTGATATTGATATTGAATAAAGAATGTAAAGTCGCAGGGGACAAATATTTCGTAATACATAAATATTTTTCATTAGTGGGATTATAATATACGAGTATAAGCCGAAATGAATGAGATATGTTATACAACTTCGAATAATCCGTTTATATAAAGTAAAAGACGTAAGGAAAGCCGGCATAGAGGCACTAAACCGTGGCGGTAAAATGTCTATAAAAGGGAGACGCACAGCCCCGAGTGATTTTGTTTTTTTATGTTTGCCTCATAAATTAAAAAGGCCGAAGCAAAAAAAAATGACAATTTGCGAAAAATGTAATCTGTTTTATTGATGTTGGAATTCTTGGACGTAATGCTTCTGCATTCCCTATGGCGGTGTGGATGTCTATGGGCGGCGTTGATCGCTTTCCATCATGTGGCACGCCTGCTCATTAGCCTTCCTATCTAATGAAAGGCTCATGAGCAGCATCTAATAAAAACAAGAAAACTAACCATTTCAACTAAAGTAGTTGGACAGTCAGAATTCTTACTTAGCTAAGACCCGCGACAAGACCGCGACTTGTCGCGGATCTTAGCTAAGTAAGTAATTCTGACTGTCTACATGGTAATGGATCTCCGCAAAGTAACGCCTGACTCCATTAATCATAACGCAAAATAGTACTTGTGTTATGATATCTTAGCCGACACAAATACGACGATCTCTTCTGGAAATGCCAATAGGGTCTAAATGTGCGGGGATATATTGTAGATTATAGTGCAAACAACTCCATCTATAGATGGCAATCATATGACATCGATATATATGACAAGAGGGGCCTATTTGCTCCATTGCATTCTCCTCATAGCGTCGGCCATTTTTTAATGTGACATCCTGAGTAGTAGTAAGTAAACTGAGTACTTTTTCTTTTTTTGAAAATTATGTTGCTTGATTTGCTGGGGGGGACGTGAACTGAGGTGGGGGAGGGGAGGTGAATAGGTTGACGTTTGGGGTGGCAATATATTTTCAATTATTTTGCATATTTTGTGTATATAAGCATACAAAAGTAAAAGAATTATAATGTGTGTTTCATACTGGAGAAGTGGATTTACAGAAAACTTAATGTGGTGGAAAAGTGGTGGTGTGTGTTTGGTACACACACCACCGTTTTTCCTCGTATTTCGCCTCAACACAAGGCATCATCAGGTATATGTTTTTTCTTTTTATGGGATTGGAAGGCAAACGAGCTGGCATGTCACCTCATGGAAAACCATCAACGCCGCCCATAAATATCCACAGTGCCATAGGCAGTGCAGAAGGTTTAGAAAATGTGTCATTATGGGGGGGGGGTAGGGGGAAGAGGATTAGGCTTCCAGGACTCAACTGCTAAGCGAACGAAGCGCGGTAGCTAAGCTACCACTTATACGCCGGTTTTCTGCAGGAGTGTGGTACTGCCCGGGCGAGCCGGCCCATTCATGCTACAGACAAATAATACGCCACTCTTAACGAATACTTTGTCTGCAGCGTGGCTCTACCACTACTAAAACTTCTGTCGATTAAGCGGATTTCTTATACGAACCCAATATTTCTATTAAAGCTTATTCCATTTCTGATTGCCAAAATGTATTCATTTTATGGCAAACAAACTCATAAATAACTATATAAATGTATTTATTATTACTATAAATAAATTACAAAATTCATAAAAATTTAAAAAAAGCAATATATAAAATGTTACCGTCTGTTTTATCTTTCTATTCGTTACACTCGTGTTCCAAAGCAACACACGGGGACGTAGTATTATCGAATTTGACAAATGTAACTGGATGAAACATTTCTAAAGCTAACGCTTGCTGGAATAAGATATGGGATTTAACTGGAAATTTCTACTCTGTGGAAAAATGTTTTTTATCTAAATATAATATTATATTTCTTTATTAATGGAGTCAGGCGTTACTTTGCGGAAATCCATCACTATATGGACAGTCAAAAGTTTTACTTAGCTAAGTTTTACTTAGCTTGTCGCGGATCTTAGCTAAGTGAAACTTTTGACTGTCCATATAATATTTCTTTATTAAATATTGATTATTTATTTCATTATTATAACTTGATTAAGGCGTTTTTACATTTTGGCGACCAATTGGCTCAGTGGCGGGGCCCACCACCCGTTAAGTTAATGGGCGCGGGTTCGATCCCCGCATCGGAATAAATATGTGTATGGATTACAAATATTTATTCCGACTCTGGTAACCCCGCCAATCCGCATTGGACAAACGTGGTGGGTTAACGTCCGTTCCTCCAGAAATGGAGAAGCCCATGCTCAGCAGTGGGACATACATAGACTGTTACCATTATTATATGGACAGTCAAAAATTTTACTTGTCTAAGATCCTCGACAAGCAAACAAAAACAGAAAAATAATAATGTAAATTTGGAGTTTTCGCGCCAACTTATATCAGTGACGTTGTGTTTTTATTTTATTTTCATAATCTTATATTATTATCAGTTATATTGTTTACTTTTTATTACGCAATATACTTCGATTAAGGTGTATAAGTGAAGTGATATGAAATAAATGCGTATATCGTATTTTTTTTAATCGACTGAAAAAGTCGATAGGTTTTAATAGAATAGCCACCATTTTATCAAACGTAACGTGATAAGCTGACTTATTACATTTCAAAAGATTGAATATTATTGTATTTTATTTAACACTGGCATAATAGTTTTAACTAATTGCCATCAAAGCAAACTTAATGTGTGTTTTTTACTATAGGAAGTGGATTAACAGGGTTTTCATATAAATCCAATTTCCTCTAGTAAAAAACACACGTTATTGTTTTTCTGCTTTGAGCAAGCACTTTGCCTGATGACATGCAATGAACGCCGCCCACAGACATGCAACGCCGTAATCCTTGCATAAGCGTTTCAGACCTATTTTACTCGAATAATTTATATAATTCCATATTACTTGAATTGATGCTTGTTTCTTGAACAAATGTATTTTGAATCAGATTAGGCTCATTTGTATTCTTATAGAAAAAAATGATATTAATTTTTACTTTAAATTACTTGCTTTTATAATCACCATCTTTAATTTTTTTTATGGGATAGGACGAACGAGCAGTCGTGTCACCTGATGGAAAGCGATCAACGCCGCCCATAGACTTCCGCAGCGCCATAAGCAATGCGGAAGCGTTGCCGACCTTTAAGGAAAATGTCATTATTGGAATGGGAGAGGCCGTCCTCTCCCCGTCCCTCTACCCCGTGGTAGAGGGAGGGGGAGGGTGTTGGGCCTCCGGAACTCGGCCGCTCACCGTACGAAGCGCGGTAGGTAAGCTACCACTCAGACGCCGGTTTTCTGCGAGCCGGACCATTCATGCTACACACAAATAATATGCTATTCTTGACAAAGTATTCGTCTGCTCTACCACTTCAATAATATTGTTATTAAGAGAGAATTATGTAGAGGAGATAATATAATAAAAATTAAATTTTAAATTAAATCCTAATTACTGTATTCATATACATTATCATTTATTTTAATTAACAACAAGTTATATCTGTAATCAAATAAACAATTATATTTATCGATTACATTGGACACTTGACTGAGCTTTAGTAATATTTTCCTCAAACTTAATGATATTGGAATAAGATGAAATCTCATTAGGGTGATAATATTGTAAAAATGTTTTGTTTCAAACAATAAGAGTAATATTATACAATATTTTCCTCTATATTTATTACAAAGGTCAATGGTCACAGGGTTCGACCCACACATTGGAATAAATAGATATATGTATGGCCTTACAGATATTTATTCCGAGTCTGGTAACCCCACCAATCCGCATTGGACAAGCGTGGTGGGTTAACGTCCGTTCCTGCAGAAATGGGGAGGCCCGCGCTCAGCAATGGGACATATACTGGGCAATGTAAAAGAAAATTCATTACAATTTTTGATGAATTTATGATATATACTATACTAAAAAAATCGAAGGTGAGGACTGCCGACAGAAATGAAAACGTAAAATTGTATTTTGAAATTTCAAACTGATTGTAATATTATATAAATAATGAATAATAAATAAATTAATAATAATATTTTAATAAAAATAATATATAAATAATTTTAATATTTTAATAATGTATACCTTACGCATTTAGCATGTTGCTGATGCGAACCGATAGCTTTTCTCCCTACCCAGAGTCGTGTAACGCGCCTATAGAAGTTTTTACTTCAAAAAAATAATCACATAACCATATTTAAGCTGCGGCTATCACTTCTTTCATGGGATAGAAACACAAGCGCGTCGCTTGAATAAAAGCAATCAATGCCGCTCATATACTCATGTTACACCAGAGGCATTGCAGAAGCATATTCTGCTTGTGTTATGTATTATGTTATATAGTTACACACGAACACTCATATCCTGTGACTCGGAATCCTGTGGGATCCCGCGTCTTTGAAATTATATCATAAAATCAAGTTTAAACTACAGATTTTTGTGTAAAAATCAACTTTTATTAAACATTTCTTATACCAAGCTACAAAAATTATTTCTTTTCTATTATTTAGGTATAAGTAATTAGTAATCTGTTTTCTTACATTCATCTTTAAATTTGTTTAATTTTGTCCTTACTCCGAACAACAGTTTTATATTTTTAATTCAGTTTTATTCATATAATGTCTAATAATCAAAACAAACATTCTCTTAGATAGAGGTACTCGCGATTTACGCGAAAATTTTAATGCCAGCTTTTTAATACGCGGGGTCGCTTTGAAGGTGCGGGTTCCAGCAGATTAATAAAAGTAGCGGGATCCCGCGGGAATGCGTCACCCGTTTTGCAGGATTGCAATCCCTAATCAGGCGACACGCTTGCCCGTCTGCCCTCCTGGCCCTTAGATAAATAAAAGTTAATTACTATTATATAATAAACTTTATCCAGGGGGTGCACTGTTACTGAAACCAACAGTCGAGAGGATAAAATCGACATCCGCATCCAAAACACCTTGCGGTACAGCGCAGCTCTTCACAAGGTATTGGCGTCCAAGCTTCTCAGTTTAAAGATGAAACTCCGAATCTATAATATGATTATTCAGCCCATTCTAACGTATGTCTGCGAGAGTTGGACACTAACGCTCAAGGAAGAGAAGAAACTTCTAGTTGCAGAACGAAAAGTCTTCCGAAAGATCCTAGGCCAAATCAAAAGTGATGATGGCGGTTGGCGAAATCGAAAGAAACCCTGAAATCGAGCATCTGGTGGCCAAACCCAATGTAATAGGAGTGACTAAGGCTCACCCACTTCGTTGGCTGGGCCACGTTGAGAGGATGGAGGAGGATCGTGCAGTCAAGAGAGCGTATGTGGGTCGCTCAACTGGACGACGTCCTGGTACCGCACCCCAGGTACCGCTGAAGAGACGTGATCGAGGATGACTTGCGCAACCTTCAACTCTGCAACTGGCAGGAAGTGGCGCTGGACAGGGCACGGTGGCAGGGCATCTGGTCGGAGGCCAAGATATATTTTGGGTGGCTGCGCCAACAAAGTTAGTTTAGTTACCATAACCTGCCCGCTCACAGAAGACATTGTGATGTATACTGCATAAACGTGATCTCACAAGTTTTGACGTGACCTTAATAGCTAGTGTAATATTTAAGCGTGCTTGAAAATTAGTACCGACTGCCATAGATTACTGAGAGCGTCATAAATATTACGACGTCATTAATGTAACTTCGGTTGTGTGATGGGGATAAAACATTGGACCGTTCCCAAGATAGATCTTAAACAAAATATATAATATTGAACATAATGTTACGAGCCGTGGGTTCGGGGTACGGAAAAAATTAAACCGGCCACTAATTTCACTTCTCTATGTAAATGTGTAAACCCACTAAACGTATTCAAGGCGGGCAGTTAAACTTGAAATAAATAATAAATCTATAGATCATATTTATTTACCGACGCAATGTAAGTGAAAATATAGTACAACAAAAAAAACTATTAAGATATCGGAAAAAATTATATCTGATCACTCAAAACCAGTCAGTTTCAACGCTGTACAAAATTTTCTATTGGTCGTATAGCTGTGTGACTCGGACCATTCGACGCAATATTTTTTTTTTATCCGAATTATGCAATATTTTTTTTTTTGCGATTTGTATCATTTACAGCGTTTTCGCTTTTCTGCGTCGGTACACACATGCAAGAATCAAATCCGTGACTATCGAATTTAGCGATAGTCTCGCCACTAAGTCAATTGGGTGTCAAATAATGGTAAAAGGTACCCATGAAGGAGAAGTTTAAAAACAAAAAATCCAGTTTGTTTACTGAAATCGTAAGCTGTGAGTCGCGCGTTCCGATTCCTTTCTCAAAACAAATGACGCGCTCTTACCAAGTGCCCAGATAAAAGCGGCCAGCGTCAGTGGAGCCGCATTTTTTTCCACAACACACCCGCTGGAGTGGATGTTTCAAAGGAAATGAGGGGGGACGGGAAGGTCCTCAGTGTTTGGGGATACGTTACTTAAGGCCACGTGCCGACTGAGTTAACCTGCGCACAACTTGGTGAATCAATCAACGGTAAGTCCACCCGGCAAGCGTTTAGGGACTTTGTACGCATGCGCCGAGCTTAGGGATGATTCTATCGATGATACGCAACACCAAAATTCCTAAGCCGAAATATTTACGTAAGGATACTACTTAATGATTATGGTGTTTGTTGATTTGCAATCCTCTTAGTTGCGCTGCGCTAGTATTGTGTTTATATAATATTATATATATATAATAAATATAATAATATATTATAATAATAAAATATATTATATTATTATATTTGACTCATGCGGTGTCGCAGTTGTCTATGGGTGGCGTTGATTGCTTTCCATCAGGCGATACGCTTGCTCGTTTGCCCTCCTATCCCATAAAAAAAAAATATAATTTTTTAATTAAAATTAAGTATGAAAATTAATTTAAATGTGAACAAGATAAAATAAATCTATAATTCTTAAACAGATGTCGGATAGATGTGGTATTTAATCATACAAAGAGTGACTGGGATAAATAAATAGTTATCGATAAAGCGGGTCACATGTCACATTTTTATCGATATCACAACACTGCTCGTGTGGACAGAATCCCGCCGAAAGTATCAGTTGAGTTGTCAGTACGCGCGCTGTACACGTGTTTTGTGGACGTCATCTAGATGCCTCCCGCGTCTCCCGACGACCACGTGAATGAACAAGGTACGTCGAAACTTAATCTAAAAAAAAAAATTATATATACATATATATTAAAAAACCCATATTATTTAATATTAAATTAATCATAGAACAATACAAATATAAATTCAAGATAGTTCAAGTGAAACTTCTACGGGAAATAAAATCGTGTGCCTGGTGCCAAGGAGCATTGATTTTATATTTACGAATTACTAAGTCACAAATTGTGTATCACAAATAATAATTTAATTTTAAATATATTTTCTATCGTGACGATAATTCTTGATAAACTTTTAAAGTTCTTTTATCGTTTTCGTAAACAAATACATTTTAAATAACTTCGCTAGCAGTTAATTGTACTAAACATCGATATATCAATTATTAACAAGTTTTAACAACATCGACAATATATTTAAATTAAGAAAGAAACAATTAAGGTAAAATATTGTTGTGACATTTACTAATATATTTATAATTCAATTTTCAATATATAATATTGAATATTGAATATTTTTAATATATTACTCAATATAATATTATATATGTACGTAGAAAATGTAATATTTTTATTTTTGTAGTTACTATAAAATTAACTAAAACTTTCAATTTACTCTCAAATATTTTTGTTATTGATAATGTAATTAATAATATTTCTTAATTCAAAATTTGATTTATGCATTCCTCATATCATTATTATTATTGAATTTTCATATTATTATTATGATTGAAAACACTTATTATTGTAATTTAAGGTATTTATTACGTTACGATGGGTTAAAGTGAAATTATCGGTACAATGGGAAATGTCTTTTGAATATTTTGTCAAGAATGGCATATTATTTGTCGAAGTACCACACTCGCGCAGAAAACCGGCGTCTGAGTGGTAGCTTAGCTACCGCGCTTCATCCGATGGATTGATCCGGTTGAGTTCCGGAGGCCCAACTCCTCTCCCCCATCCCATAATGACACTATCTTTAAAGGTCGGCAATACTTCTGCACTGCCTATGGCACTGCGGATGTTTGTGGGCGTGTTGTTAGATCGTAAAGCGCTGATTTTCAGTGAATCCCATTGACTCATTAGTACGGAGGCGCTATAGCATCCCATGTCACGACACCTGCTTTAACTCCACATCGCTCTCTTATATCTTCATTTCTTATTCTATCATTCAAAGTTGGGGTAACTTTGAAACTCTTATAACTTCATTCCTTATTCTATTAATCAAATCACGCCACACATACTTCTTAACTACTTCTCTTATTTCCACCGCATTCAGTCTGCTTTCATGATTCTTCTGCCAAACCCAACTTTCACTATCGTACATCTCTTTTGCTCCACACCACTTTCATTGAAATTGTAAATAATAAAAAGCACGTACCCACCATCCCAAATCCAATCGGAAACCCAATCGGTTTATTCAAATGTTTGTTCCGAGGTAGGGTTAAAACAGTTTTGCAAAAAATCCCCGCTAAATTGAGGGCATCGCGACGAGTAAAAAGTAAATTTGAATAATCCTATTTCACATCACTCCACTAAACTTTACGTGAAATTGTTTTGTTGCAATATTTGGATTGAGTTTCCATGACTGGGGGGGACAAACACCACTACAAGGGCACCAGAATTCACCTGATAATAAAAACGATCAACTATGCCCAATTCACCACCAAAGATAGTAGGGCAGACGAGCAAGCGTGTCGCCTGATGGAAAGCAATCAACGTCACCCATACGTATCCATCGGGCGACGTGGTTCCTCAGAGTAATGGTAGGTGGAATGAAATTTTGAAGTTATTATTTCTGTATTCAAAAAAGGTTAGTAAATCAATTCTGTAAAGGCTGAAGTAAAGAGAGGAAAGATTTCGGAGTGGTAGCGCCACGCTGCAGACGAATACTTTGTCAAGTATATTTGTCTGTAGCATAAATGGGCCGGCTCGCCCGGGTAAGTAGCACACTCCTGCAGAAAACCGGCGTCTGAGTGGTGGTTCAGCTACCGCGCTTAGTGCGATGAGCTGCTGAGTTCCGGAGGCCCAACACCCTGCCCTGCACTGCCTGTGGCGGTGCGGATGTCTATGGGCGGCGTTGATTGCTTTCCATCAGAGGTCACGCCTACTCATTTGCGTTCGCCTGCCTTCTTATTCCACAAAAAAACTACAACAATCTAGTCTACGGACACAACGTGGGCTATTCTAAAAATTGTTAGTGAAAAATCTTTATTTATAGCTTAATATAAAATTATATATAGCATAATATTCTCCTCCAATCTCTATGCCCTTATGGCTTTGGATGAATTAGCTTTCAAAACATTTAAAAAATATCTCTTGCGGGAGGTCGAAACGTAACCGCCGAAATTCTTCGACGGCTTCGTCTGCGGTGTTAAATTTTCGCCCACGAAACATTTTATTTTTCTCTGTTTCAAATAAAAATAAATCACATGGAGCTAAATCTGTGCTGTACGGAGAATAGGGTAACACTTGTACCCCCGAAGATATCAAATAGCCGATGGTACTAACAACTGTGTGAGTGGACGCGTTATCTTAGTGGAAGAAAATGCTTCGGCGGGTACCGGCGACCCTTGAAAATATTTACAAAAGAACTACACATAAAGTGGCCAATGATTTTCACCACGGAGTTTTGTAATGAAATCAGCTGTTAATTCAAAATAGTTTCAGGAAAAAAAAAAGATTATAGTTACGTCGTGGCTAAAAATTATCGGAACAACCTAGGTATCTCTAATCATTATATCTAAAACGTGGAACAGCGCACAACGCTTGCCTGATTTAATTGGCTGCCGGCGTGAAATTACTATCGGCCCATTGCCACTTAAATTTGCTAACACGTAAAGCTACCTAGGCGAACTAAGTTCTCTATTTTGACTTCGCCATTTTGAATCATTCCACCTAACAGATTCCAAGAAAACTTTACAAATCAACATTTTTATATCGCTCTCTAAGATAGATGGATAGATAGATAGATAAATAGATAGCTAGATAGATAGATAGACAGACAGACAGATAGATAGATAAATTTATTTCCTTCGTGAGTAACACACATGAGTTCATATTACATATATGCATATTTTTTTACATATAACATACATATCACAGCTATGTATACATAAGCTATAAAAACATTATTTCTTTTTTTGCAGACAATTATGTAGTTAGATCATTTATTTTAACTTTATGATATTACACGACCGATTGGCTCAGTGGCGGGGCCCTCCGCCCGCGGAGTCAATGGTCGCGGGTTCGATTCCCGCATCGGAATAAATATTTATATGGATTTTTAAATGTTTATTCCGTGTCTGGTAACCTCCCAATCCGAATTTCCTTTCCTGCCCCTTCCTTTCTTCTCTATCCTTTCCCTTCCTCTCCGCCAATCCACGGTCTGCCGTGCCAATGGATACTTGGCTAGGGGCGAGCCTAGTCGTAAACGTGCCAATCGTCCCGGGGTCGGGCTCCCCCGGGGACTCTGGTGCCTTACCTCAGCATGCAGGGCTCTGCTGGGGCTGACCTCCATCCTCCCTTGCGGCTCGTGGGATTCACTAAAGACGAATTAAATGTACCTAATTTGTCGAAAATGACGGCGACGTGGTTCGCCACCCGTCACGTCCTGATTCTCACGAGGGCGAAAAGCGACCAATGACGAGCCGTTTCGCTGCGATGAATGGCAGCGGATGGAGCTCTGTGGTCTCTGCCAACCCCTGCGGGGGATAGGCGTGAATATATATATATATATATATATGATATTACAGCTCTTTTTCTTCTCTTTGAAATTTGAATGTTTCTTCATGTCAATCTGTGACGATAAAATTTGATCAATACACATTGCAATGTAAAAAATAAAACAAAAATTAAAAAAGAGGTTACCTGTGGAGTTTCATCATTTCTACTCCGTAACGAGGAACCTCATAACAAAATGGTGAAAAAGTTTTCAATATCAAAATACGTCAATTAAAGCGATCGCTCCGTGATATATTTGACAGCCGAATCGATTACAAAATTATTGTTATTCTTCTTTTATTTATATATTTCTTATTATTTTTTTTTAATTTAATTTTATCCGTTAAATTTTAAAATATTTCATTATTAAATAAGTAACCCCCATTGTTAAAATGTAGCCATGCTGTGCGCAAATTTAAAGAGTTATAGTCCGTACGTTGTTAAGTTTATATTATATTGTATTCTTTAAGACTGTTACTTGTTTTTGTGCCTAATAAATAAAATAAAATAAAGCTTGATTGATAACAGACTGACGTCAGGAAACTTACTTACCCGTTTACCTATATTTTTTTGTGGCATATATATGTAAATGATTTTTTTTATATATTTTTATACATTTTTTTTTATATATTTTTATAATAGACAGAGACCACAGATCTCCATCTGCTACGAACTCGTCACACTTTCTTTGCTTCATCCACAATCTTCACTCTCTTCATACAAGCACGCCGGTGAGAGGTACTTTTGACCTGACCTGTCTTCACTTCGGCAATTTGATAAAGATATGTTGTCCTTGATCGCTCTATCGACACTTCCGTCCACATCCGCAACGTAAATTTCGTTTAACAGTCGCCTTTCATCCATCCTCTTGGCGCCAAACCATATAAGCATCCCTTTCTCAACGTTTGTCACGACACCTACTTTTTATCCAGCATCTCTCACATTTTCTTTTCACAGTTCATATATGGCACTACACATAGGGCACGCGCTTCCCCATTTCCGGAGGAACGGACGTTATCTTACTGCGCTTGTCCAATGCGGATTGGCAGAACCAGACTCGGAATAAATATACGGAGTCCATCATATTTATTCCGATGTGAAGATCGAAACTGCGACCTCACTCCGTACGCGTCAGCCTCTGAGCCACAGGGCTAATTTGTCGTCCTTAATACAAAAAAAATTTCAAACATATTACCTAATCCTCTTCGGACCTCACGTGTACTATTATGCACATAATGTTTAAAGCCTTATAATATTTTTATTTCACTTAATTCACTCGTCCGCCATTTTTGTAAATAATTGCGCACATGCCGGAAAATTCGCAAACTTAATAAATATGTATGTATGATTTTTCACACATTTGTTTTTATGATGTCCTTCTTACTAGAATAATTATTTTATTATCCATTATATCCAATAAAATCATTGAAGGGGTCTAGTATAACAAGAATACTCGCAGAAATTTGATACATTTAAAGTCTTTAATAAAACTATTCCCTCATAAATACCAGCGTTATAATTACATTTTCCAATTATCAAAATATGCAGTATTTGTGTCTGACGTTCCACACAGGTTTCAGTAATGCGAAATCAATTGAACTGTAAATACTTTGAATAATATTTCGATGTACGCGAGCGGTATCAATTATTAAAATCACATCGAAATATTATTCAAATTGGTACTAATTATTTTTTCCCCAGCCCATTTTAATGTCTCAGTGCTGGGCACGAACCTCCCCGTTTCTGAAGGTACGACATTGTGCTTGTTCAATGCAGAATGGGTACACAGTAGTCTACAGTAGTAGAGCCACGCTGCAGACGAATACGTCGTCAAGAACAGCATGGTGGCATGAATAAGCCGGCTCGCCCGGGAAAGCACCACGCTCCCGCAGAAAACCGGCGTCTGAGGGGTAGCTTAGCTTCCGCGCTTCGTCCGGTGAGCGGTTTAATTCCAGAGGCTCAACCTCCCCCTCTCATAATGACACTTTCCCTAAAGGTATGCAACGCTTCTGACGCACTGCCCATGGCGCTGCGGATGTCTATGGGCGGCGTTGATTGCTTTCCATCAGGTGACACGCCTGCTCGTTTGCCTTCCTATCCCATAAAAATATATTTTTTTGTAAGCCAAACCATAACATATGTATATATGTATAACCCGATGCGACAATCCAACTGACGACCAGAGCAGAGACGACTAAAGAGATCAGACGAGTCATTCTCCGTAAGTGGCAGCTCTACGACTGAGTCAATTAGATCGTACATCTTAAAAAATTACTTAACGACAATTTACAACTGCCGGTCGCGAATGTGGATGGAAGGGTCGGTAGAGAAAGACCAAGGAGAATATACTTTGACCAATTTGCCTAAGTTCTTAAGAACGGCCAGGTCAAAAGTACTATCAACCGGCGAGCTTCTATAAAGAGATTGATGATTGTAGATGAAGCAAAGAAAGTGTACTGAGATCGTAGCAGATGGAGGTCTGCTAAGGGAAACAGGCGTGAAGATATGTATGTATGCACATGTGTTATAGTTTGATTATAACTAATGAATATACGTAAATATAAATGGTGCCTGATGGATCTATTGTATATATTGTGGATATAATATGTGTATATATTGTGGATAAAAAAATCGAAAAAAGATTCTTGCTCAGCGTATATCAGGCACTCTATAGGAGAACCTGGCGCTGGTTTTCAGTAAGAACCACTTATTTTTTTTTAATTTAATAATTGTTGTTTTAATTTAATAGCTCCTAAATTTATTATTGAAAAATGTGTAACGTCAAAAGATCGCCTCTTATGGAAATAAAATATTTGTTTGCACTAGGAAAGGACTCTTTCGCGCAAAACGCATACCTACTGTACGTTTTGGAAAAAAAATATTACACAGCTAACTCCGGAAGGCACGATAGCCTATCACCTGTGTCTATTTTTTTCCGTTCCTCTTATCGAGTTCACATCATAAATATTGTGTGGTGAGCTAATTTATCTTTTGTTCGTTTTCGATAACCCCACGCTACGGTTTTGGATATTTATAATCGGTTTTGTTTTTATTAAACATTGTCGAAAAAATAATAGTTTTAAAAAAAAAATGTTATATATCCCTTGTCAGATATTAAATTATACTTTAAAATGTTGGTATCCTACTTTTATTTGTCGTGGTTTTCGACAGAGAATAGGGCCAGCCCATTACCTCATATAGCTATCATACTACCATAAAATGAACACCTGTGTTTACAGGTTGATTTTTAGTACACTTTGTTTACTAAAAACCAACCTGCGATCCCCTATTCGGCTGTCAAGTGTGTGGATTTCGACAACATCCCTCAATTTTAAAACTTTACTAGAAATTCAAACCGTTCAAACCGTTTCTCGATGTCCTTACCTCAGAGTCTGAAGACATGTCTTCGACCACTTCGACTTGTGTCCTACACTCTCTTACGGTACCGAAACGTGGACGCTGACAGTCCGTCTGCTTCGCAAGCTCACAGTCGCTCAGAGAGCTATAGAGTTATGTTCAGGGATTCTCTGGTAGATATGATCGTAATGAAGAAATCCGCCAGAGAACCAAAGTCATCGACTAACTCTAACTAATTCGAGAAACTATTTCTCGAATTAACAAACTAAGGCAAAGCAATGGGCTGGTCACGTTTTTCGGAAATTCGACAATCGCTGGAGTAGAGACTATGTATTGGCGAACGTAGTGTGGGGCGCCCCCTGGCTAGATGGCAGAAACTGGATGCATGAAGTTGAAGATTGGACTAGGTGGCGCTTCGAAGGGGAGGCCTATGGTCCAGCAGTGGACTGCCGCAGGCTATTGATGATGTTGATGATTCCAACTAAGCTTTAAACGCTTGTGGTAAGATATCAATATCAGCCTACGACAGTCCGCTACTTGACGTAGGCCAATGAAGAAATTCACTAGAGAACCGGAGTCACCGACAAAGCTCTTCAAGTTAACAGAGTAGGAGTGGAGATCGCGTCTCGGCAAACGTAGTGTATTAGAATATGGCACACATCAATAGTCCAAACTTCTTTCCACGCACCACCACTCACCTACCTTCGACGGTCTTTCGATATTGGCACCTTCAAAATAAAGCCTACACGTACCTAAAAGGCCAGCAACGCTTCCGCGACTCCTACGGTGTCGCGGTTGTCTATGGGCGGCGTTGATTGCTTTCCATCAAGCGGTACGCCTGCTCGTTTGCCCTCCTATCCCATAAAAAAAGTCCAGAGGAAGATTCGAACTCATGGCGTTCAGATCGTAAGGCCGAGGGTTACCGACTGACCAATGCTGCCTTTTTTAAAAAAATCTTAATTTTTTTTAAAAATAATATATATGGGGCCCGTTGTGTTGGCCCATTTAAATTTTTCTTTTGTCGTCATTATCGTGAAACGTTGAACGAGGATTATTGGCATGCATCACGAGTCAAAAGGGATTTGCGCAACGATTTGTAAAACCTTTATGGGTTTTTGAGCAATTATATGCGAATATACGCCACTTCCTGATAATTATTAAAGTAGGTAACAGCCTGTCGTTGTGAGATATACTAGATACTTATTAACTCCCGAGCTATCTTTCTTCTTTACGAACCTATGTCCGCGAGAGCGTCCACAGTGCTTCTCCATTGCGGTCGGTCTTGAGCGACGCGCTTCAATTCCGGCCACGTCAACCCAATGGATTTCATCTCGGTCGCTACGGAGCGCTTCCAGGTGTGTTTGGGTCGGCCTCGCTTCCCTTGAGGAGTCCATTCCAGCGCCTGTCTAGAAACGCCACTTCCTGATAATTATTAAAAATTAACAGCTTAGCGTTGTGAGATACTGTATACTTTCTGACTTCCGAACAATGAGGTCTATTTAATTCCTTTATATACGGGGAAATCCACACGGGTGTGGGATCGAGCCTTAAGGTTGAACCCCACAGCTCGCGTAGTAATTCAAAGGGGCGACCGCCCCGCGGTCCTAGATGACGCTGTTCCCAGCGGTTTTTGGGCGTCCTTTAACGACTTCGCTTCGTTGAGATGTGGCTGAACCTGTTCCTACGTTGGGTCTGTCGCTGGCCCTCAGGAGGATTTCGCGTGGGAGTGGGCGTGTGTGGGAGGGTACAGGATTAAATGAAAATAAAGGTATTTCACAACGCCCCCCATTTGCTGGTGGGCCCGCTACCCCATGAAAAGCTCCAGCGCCCACTAGGAGGTGGTACAGCTCCTGTTTGGATTTAGGTAAAAGGTAAGATTGTGTGCGTGCATGTATTTGTGTGTATGTGTGTGTGAGTTCATCTCGATTTATTAGTTCAGTGACGATGTACATCTCTAACCAACGTCGGTTGACAGACAAACGTGTGTGATTTGCAAATCGCCGCAAGAGGAAATTGCTAGAGTGCAATCTCGATCGAGTGATTCACCAGATCGTTACGTTGTTATTTCATTTCCTTTCATGTCGTCTTTGGTGTGTTCATGCGTTCATATTGTTTCCATCTGACAGAGATTACTAAACCAATTGGGTCACTGGCGAGGCCTATAAATATTTATATAGAGTCTTGGTATCCAAACAATGATACGTGCGATGAACGAGCGTGCTGGGTTTAAAGTATATTCCTCTAAAAGATTCTTATTGCGGTAGCGCCACGCTGCAGACGAATACTTCATCAAGAATGTCATATTATTTGTCTGTAGCATGAACGGGCTGGCTCGCCCGGGGGAGTACCACACTCCCGCGGAAAACCGGCGTCTGAGTGGTAGCTTAGCTACCGCGCTTCGTACGGTGAGCGACCGAGTTCCGGAGGCCCAACACACTCCCCCCTCCCATTTCCCACTTCCGCACTGCCTATGGCGCTGCGGATGTCTATTGGCGGCATTGACTGCTCTTCATCAGGTGACACGTCTGTTCGTTTACCTTCCTATCAATCACACCAACCATACCATATCAGCTCATTGCCACTCCAATTTACCAATTCGCAAGACTATGTCGGTTTCGGTTGGAATGTTTAACAAGAATTTTATATATAATAAAAAAATTCCGTCAAGTCTTCTCGTCGCCCATACCACAAAGTCTGAAGACAAAAGTCTTCAACCAGTGCGTCCTGCCCGTACTCTCTTACGGTGCCGAGACGTGGACACTGACAGTCCGTCTCCTCGCCAAGCTCAAAGTCGCTCAGAGAGCTATGGAGAGAGCTATGCTCGGGGTTTCTCTGGTGGACAGAATTCGAAATGAAGAAATTCGCCGGAGAACCAGAGTCACCGACATTGCTCTTCAAGTTAACATACTGAAGTGGCAATGGGCTGGACACGTTTGTCGGAGAACCGACAATCGTTGGAGTAGACGAGTGCTGGAGTGGAGACCGCGACTCGGCAAACGTAGTGTGGGACGCCCTCCTGCTAGATGGAGCGACGATCTGCGCAAGGCGGCTGGCAGAGACTGGATGCGTGTAGCCGAAGATCGGGCTAGGTGGCGCGCCTTGGGTGAGGCCTATGTCCAGCAGTGGACTGCCGCGGGATAATATATATATATATAATAAAAAATATGTTAGTCTTCTACTTTGTTATAAATTGGGGTAAAACGTAAAATACGACGGATTTCACCCACCCGCTCCGCTGCTACTATGTCCATACCCGAAGGGACTAAATTTAAAACACCCACTTGCGGATTTCGCTCCCCGCACCACTCCCACTCACTGTATTTGTACACTTAGCAATATTAATTACAATGGCCGAGTGCACAAAAACACAGATATAACAAAACCTAGGTTTTAGGAAAATTGTTAGCGACAAAGAATAAATATAATCTCTTTTCTCCTGGAACTATCTGATACTATTTTAATTGATTATTTATTAATCAGCTAATTGAATTATAAAACTCCTTGGTGAAAATCATTGGCCACTTATGTGTAGTTCTTTTTTTAAATATTTTTATGTATACCGCCGTCCGCGGCATTTTTTTGCACCAAGATAACACTGCTGTTAGAACCATCGGCTATTTGACATTTTCCGGGATACAAATTCTACGCCATCCTCTTCACAGCCCGGATTTAGCTCTATGCGATTTCTTTTAAATTCCCACGGTGAAAAATATGCTTTGTGGGCGAAAATTTAATACCGCAGAGGCGTACGAGGGCGTCGATGAATTTCGGCGGTTATTTTGTTCGACCTGAGACGTATTTTGAATGTTTTGAAAGCTGATTCAATCGAATGTAAGTGCAGATTGGAGAGTATTATATGGACAGTCAAAAGTTTTACTTAGCTAAGATCCGCGACAAGCAAAACATTAACAGAAAATTAATAATGTGTATTTTTCCGCTGGGTTAAGTGGATTTATTTGGAACTTAAACCAAAAACTTACCGAAAATCGGCCATCAACTCTCCACCCACCAACCACTATACACAACACCAAACACACATTATCACTTTTCCATCTTGTAAAGGACACGTGTTTCGCCCCAACACGAGGCATCTTCAGTTATAGTAGACTCTACGGAAGACAACCGAAAAGTTTTTGGTTTAAGTTCCAAATAAATCCACTTAACCCAGCGGAAAAACACACATTATTAATTTTCTGTTATTGTTTTGCTTGTCGCAGATCTTAGCTAAGTAAAACTTTTGACTGTCCATATAGTGTTGGATTTCCGCAAAGTAACGCCTGACTCCATTAATAATCTTAAAAATGGAGAGTATTATTTTGAAAAATTATAAATAAAAATAAAAAGTAGTACTATCTTTATAAAAAAGCTAAACGAAGATCCGACTGGAATAATTTACTGAATCTGGAATAAATAAAGATTTTTCATATTTTTATATATTACAACAATTTTTGGAACTGCCCACGTATGACTTATGTTTAAATTGAGAATCATAACCCATATCATATATATATATATATATATATATATATATATATATATATATATATATATATATATATGACGATAGGTTAATATGGACATGCTTCCGGAACTCCAAATAAATCTCAGAAAGTATAAAATTCATACGTTCGTATTATATTTAACTCAATTGGAATTTATAAGAAAAATTCAGTTTAGTATAGACGTATATAAATTAACTTAGCTAAGATTCGCGACGAGCAAACAAAAATAGAACTATAATAATGTATTTTTACTGAAAGAAGTGGATTTACGGAGAACTCAAACAAAATCTTACAGAAAAAACGGCCGTCAGCAACTAACCACCTCCCAAGCACTATCAACAACACGAAACACACACCACCACTTTTCCACATTGCACACAACACGAGGCATCATCAGGTATAGTAGACTCTACGGAAGACTTATCGGTTGTCTTCCGTAAAGTAACGCCTGACTCCATTAATCGACTCAAATGAAACTCAATGTTACAAGAATTTACCTAAAAATTAAGCTTTGCTGAGTTTTCTATAGTTTCATTTAAATGATAAATCTGCAGCTAAATAAATGTCTTTTTGTTTTTACTCTGTAGTACGTGAGCAGCTATAGCTCTAACGTGAAATATTCATTTATTTATAACGAGCACGAGTTATGTCCACACCAAGCTGTCAAGAAATTTCACCGGGACGCACATTCTTGTCATGTCAAGGCAAAGCTACAATCCGCAAAGTACACACACGGGATGTATACATCGTTTACCTTTATGCTAAGTCCAAATACGGGTTACGCTCTTCGAAAATTCCTTGATAATATATGACAGCGTCCTCTGTTCTACTACGCCAACGATAAGACAGCCGATTGAATGTGTCTTTGTCGATTAATGAACTGCTTTTATATAATATCATAATATCACAGTCTATATATATGTATATCCCACTGCTGGGCACGGGCCCCATCAATACTGCAGGAATGAACATGAACTCGGAGTAAATATCTGTATGACATACATCCATTCATTTTGATGCGGGGATCGAACCCCTTGACTCCGTAGATCGTCAGCACAGCCATTAATTCAATTTTCGGTCGTCACTGTACAATACTTTGTTTTTTTTTTATGGGATAGGAAGGCAAACGAGCAGGCGTGTCACCCGATGGAAAGCAATCAACTCCGCCCATAGACATGAGCAGTGCAGAAACGTTGCCAGCCTTTAAGGAAAGTGTCATTATGGGAGGGTGAGTGGTGAGGGGGTTGGGTCTCTGGAACTCTCAACTCAGACCGGTAGCTAAGCTACGCCAGTTTTCTGCGGGAGTGTGGCACTTCCCCGGGCGAGCCGGCCCATCCATGCTACAGACAAATAATATGCCATTCTTCACAAAGTATTCGTCTGCAGCGTGGCTCTACCACTTTGAAGTATTGTTGAATATATTAATATAAATAGAGCTAAGGATTGGTTTTCAATAAGGTCGCGACCTTTTTTTAATATTATTAAAAACAACTTAGAACTAGCAAGAAGGGCTAACTTGCTTTATATTGAACACAATCTTCGATTTAAATTAGAAACGGAGTGGCCCCTTGCATCTAAATCTTTGAGGATAATTGCTTCTAGTCAAGTTATTGCTCTCGTTCAACAAATCAGCTGCCATTAAGCGCATCTGAAATACGATTTTTATACCCCTCAATCTAGTAAACGGTAAATACAGTCCATTTTCAATCTACGAAGCATGTCGGGCAATATTAAAATGATACCAATAGTATATTGTGAAATAACATTCTAATCTTTGTGGACAGTTATTAAACCATTAAGTTTAATTAAGACTTAACGGTTGTCATCCGTAGACTCTACTATACCTGATGATGCCTCGTGTTGAGGCGAAACACGTGTCGTGTACATTGTGGAAGAGTGGTGGTGTGTGTCAACAACACCAGTTGATAGTGGTTGGGAAGTGGAGAATTTCTGACCGTTGTTTTTCGATAAGATCGTTTGAGTTCCCCGTAAATCCACTTCTTTCAGTAAGAACACACATTATTGTTTTTCTATTTTCGTTTGCTTGTCGCGTATCTTAGCTAAGTAAAAAAGAAACATATTCAGACTATCCACATAGTAATGGATTTCCGCAAAGTAACGCCTTGATATTCTAAAATCTAAATAATCTTTAAATTTATCTGTTTACAATGCCAAAATCGCTGGGAACAGCGGCATCTTGGACCGGGGGATGGTTAGCTCTTTGAGTTGCTGCGCGAGTAGTAGGGTTCATCCCCGACGCTCGATTCCATATCCCTGTGGGTAGCACGTCACAAAATGATTCAAAAAACGAATCTTGAAAGTTGTGGTAGACAATCAACGTCTAGTTGGAGTGATGCCAAGAAGCCTGCCTGCGTTTTGTCAAATGACTATATTTTATCTTTGTGCTAAGAACAATCCAGTTCTATTGTCAACTGCAGCCGACTGAGGCGAAGATTTTTCTGTCTCTATACTCATAATGTCAAGTCCATAAATAAGTCAGTAAAACAAGCCTTTACACATACAATTTATACATAAAAAATGTTATATAGTTTGTAACTACATAACATTAACTTTGAATGATAGTGGACAGTCAAAACCTTTACTTAGCTAAGATTCGCGACCAGCAAACAATAACAGAAAAATAATACTGTTTTCCTGCTGGATGAAGTGGATTTACATTGAAGTTAAACTAAAACTTACCAAAAAGCGGCGGCAACTCTCCACCCACCGACTTTACACAACAACAAAAACACGCACTACCACTTTTCCGCCTTGCAAACAACACGTGTTTTGCCTCAACACGAGGCATCATCAGGTATAGTAGACTCTACGGAAGACAACCGAAAAGTGAAAACGTAAGTTTTAGTTTAAGTTCCAGGTAAATCCACTTCATCCAGCAGGAAAACACACATCATTAATTTTCTGTTATTGTTTGCTTGTCGCGGATCTTAGCTAAAAGTTTCGACTGTCCAAATAGTAATGGTTTCCACAAAGTAACGTCTGACTCCATTAATGATTTGAATGATAGAATAAGGAATGAAGGTATAAGAGAGCGATGTGGAAAAGAAGCTACCTTGACAAAAGTTGAGAACGGGACGCTTTTTGTTTGGGCACATAGAGAAAATAGATGTAAAATGTTTAAATCACTTTTATTTCTCACGTATGTGCGTTTACTCTTCTTGCTTGCGTTGCGGAAGTTAATCGGATCAGTTTATTACGGCGGATGCTCTGAGGAGTTGCTTAATCTTCTCCCTGCCACTCAGTTGCACTGTCGCACTAAGCACCACAAAAATCGTTTCCGTCCCTATGGCCTGGACGATCTGGCGGTCTACCACCGTGCGATTTAATCGCGGTTTTTTGCAACGAACTGTGCAAATGTGGACACATTTTACCACCTGCGGTGCTCCCACGTAATTAACACAGGCGCATTCAAAAAGAGCGTATGTAAGGTCGGCAACGCATCTGCAGCTCCAAAGCCCTCCGAGAAACTGAGCTTTCGAAGCAGACGCAACGTCACTATTCTGGTTTTAGCACCGGTATATAAGCAGACCGGAATACAAGCAGAAAGCACTGTTCGAAGACACTCGTCTACAGGGTATAGACGAAATTGATCTTCGTGTAAAAGCGATGTTATAAGCGATTTCTTTTTGAATGACGTCCAACGTCAATTATTAACAGCGACGGAGAATTAATATTTGATGAGACCGTCTCTCCTCTCGACATAATGGCATTTGTAATTAGGACACGTCATTTACTCCCCCTGTCTTTTATCAATTTTACAGCGACTTGTTGAACAGCACCATACGTACAGACTCTACTACAATTATATATAATAGTTTCCGCCCCCATCACCTGGATGGCTGGCCTTCAACCACCGTGCGATTTAGTTGCACGTGGAACAACTCACCACTTGTGGTGTTCCCACGTGATTACGACATGGGAGCGTTCAAGAGAAGAGCGTTTGTGTTTATTAGAGTCAGGGGCGTTGTGGACGTCTAAGGGTAGCTTTGATCGCTTACCACCAGGTGATCCGCATGCTCGTTGCCGTTTGCCCGCTTTGCTATAAAAAAAATAATAGTTATATATAACATACATACATACATATCCTTACGCCTGTCTCCCGTAGGGGTAGGCAGAGACCACATATCTCTGCCTACCCCTATCCGCTACCGTCCCGGCACACCTTCCTTGCTCCACACTCAAGGACGTGACTGAACTACGTCGCCGTCATCTTTAACAAATTAGGTTTATTAAAATTTGACATAATGAATCCCACGAGCCACAAGGGAGGATGGAAATCAGCCCCAGCAGAGCCCGGCATGCTGAGGTAAGGCACTATAGCACCGGTGACGTGGTTGGCCACCCGTCACGTCCTGACTTCCACGAGGGCGAGAAGCGACTAATAAAGAGTCGTTCCGCTGCGATGAATATGAGAGGAAGAATGGATGAAAGGATGGATGAGTATAGAGGAGGCAGGGAGGGATATATATATATATATATATATATATATATATATATATATATATATATATATATATATATATATATATATATATATATATATATATATATATATATATATATATATATATATATAATTAAAAACTATAAAATATGGTAAATATTAGGAGAAGAGTTACACTTGCGCACACAATACGTTTTATGAGTTAATTATAAATGCAAGGGTGAATTCTACAGCGTTCGCTTCATATTTTTCACCCTAGTACTCATTGTTTTCTCACATTCTTTGTTATATTCTCTAGAGCAACGTTATGGAAGTGGGTTAAACACGCGAATGAAATTATTTCATGTAAGTACTGTACATTATAATTAATATAACCTCTCATCTGTGGCTTCACAAGTCGAGTACCACACTTCCGAAGAAAATCGGCGTCTGAGTGGTAGCTTAGTTACCGCGCTTCGTCTGGTTGCGGTTGAGTTCCGGAGGCCCAGCCCCCATCCCCCCTCCCCCCAACCATAATGATACTTTCCTAAAAGGCCGGCAACGCTTCTGCACTGCCTATGATACTGCGGATGTCTACGGGCGGCGTTGATTGCTTTCCATCAGGTGACAAGCCTGCTCGTTCGCCTTCCTATCCCATAAAAAAGGGTCGGCAATGCGTCCGCAATATATATGGCAATGCGGATGTCTATAGGCGTTGATTGCTTTCCATCAAGTGAGATGCCTGCTCATGTCGTTTCCTATGCCATAAAAACATCCAGAATGAGGTAGACTCGTGTCTAGCTAAGACATATGTATAAACAACATAAACAATGCTGTGAGATAAAACAAATATGCCATAACATTATATCTGGAGCCTGACTATTATAGTAAGTCAAATCTTCTGATGATTTCTACGCTATTGAGTGAGAATGTTCCGCCAAATTGGCACTAATTACATTTAGGAACGTCGCCGCTACTACAAACATTCAGCAGACATTTCCAGCAGTAATCTTGCTTAATAACCAAGCTTGTTAAATACTTACTTATGTTTCTATTGATAACGTGTTTCTCATACGTTTTCATGCATGGATGAAAGACAACTGGGAAAAGAAATTTACGTTGCGGATGTGGGTGAAACGATTGCTAGGGGAAGTCCATGGAAAATATATTTTAACCAAATTGTCGAAGTTTTTAAGAGTACCCTTAACCGACGGACTTGCATGAAGAGATGAGAGGGCTGTTAGTGGTAGAGCCACGTTGCAAACAAATACTTTGTCAAGAATGACATATTTGTGTGTAGCGTGAATCCGGCTCGCCCGGGGAAGTACCACACTCCCGCAGAAAACCGGCGTCTGACAGACATAGAGCGAGTGACTTGTTGATATTCAATATCGTGAACCACACAGCAATTTTCCGCTTCGTTTTTATTCCCGTGAGTTTCGTTTGAGGCAATTATGGAAGCAAATACGATTAGAGAGCACTATATTCGCTAAATACATATCCGCCATTCATAGCATAAGTGCGCGGCACTTTTCGACATAGCAATTTCCATTTGAAAAAATGAAAAAGTCAAAAATAGAGAGGATGATGAAAGACGACTGATAAAATAAATCGGTCGGTAGGGAAAGACCAAGGAGAAAATACCTTGACCAAATCGCCGAAGTTCTTAAAAAAGGCCAGCTCAATAATACATACAATAAACTGCTGGACATAGATATAGACATAGCTATATAAATAGATATATATTCTCTTTTATAAACCAAAAACAAAGTTATACAATTATCGATTGTAATATTTATATACAAATGGCGGTCTTGTCGCTAATAGCGATTTCTTCCAGACAACAGTAGGTGAGTACATTATCGTTATAATGATAGAGAAGAAAAAAAAAAAAAAAATATATATATATATATATATATATATATATATACCATGTGTTACCAACCCACACCGAATTTGTCTACTTTTACACCGTATCCTGATACACGGCTGATCGGACAATATCATAACTAATATATAATATTATAAATATTAGCTTCTCACGGTGACTTCTGTGAATTGAGTACGGGGATATACTGATAAATATTTTATTCCCCCGTTTCTGCTGTCTAAGTAATTGTATTTGTAATTTCGACATTTTATGTCCTATATTGATTGAATTATTATTCATTTTTGAATTATATAAAAGTTATAATAGTAATTTTATAAATAATGCGAAAACATACACCAACTACTATTTAATGTAAATAAATTTTAATTTATATATATATAAAATAATTTTTTATATATATATAAATTAAAAATAATACTTTTTGTTTGATTGTCCTTTATGCATTCCTAAAACAATTATTCGATTGCGATACATATGAGCGACGTTGATTGCTTTGCAATTGTACTCTTGACCTGCCCTTTCTTAACACTAGATATACCAGACCAGTCAAAATGACTGTTTTCGGTATTTCAATTTAAAATTCCTACTACGTGTAATATTTTTTTTTCGTAATGATATCATAACTTTTCTAGTTATAACTAAAGAATTAATTTTATAAAGTTTATATTACTAATAAATAGGTATACTTCAATCGCTGGTATATCTAGTGTTAAAAACTTCAGCAATTTGGTCTAGGTATGTTTTTCTGTAGTCTTCCCCTACAGATCCTTCCATCCACAATCGCGACGTATATTTCTATTGCCAGTCATCTTTCAACCATCCTCTCTATGTGTCCAAACCATCTAAGCATCCCTTTCTCAATTTTTGTCACAACAACTTCTTTTACTCCACATCGCTCTCTTATATCTTATTCTATCATTCAAAGTTACACCACACATACTTCTTTATTCTCTCATTTCCACCGCATTCAGTCTGCTGTTGTGTCCCGCCAAACCCAATTTTCACTACCGTACATGAGAGTCGGAACAAAAACCCCCTGATGAACCGTCAGTCGAGCTGTTTTAGACACATTCTGACTTTTGATAAAGGAGTGCAGGGCGCCATTAACCTGATTACCGCACCTCACACTGCGTCATAGTGTCCTCCCTTTCAAATATCATCAGTTTCGTCACACACTCGTTATTTTTAATGCTCGAAAAGTTCTTTATCGGTTTCCATATACGTTAATACAATTATAAGTTTACTGAAAATGGCATAAGCAAAGATATGACAGACTTGAGTTGCAATACTTTTATTTTGATAATTATTTATTAACATAACATTAGAATATATGATACATTATTAACCCTTTCGGCCCGAGCGGTGACTATAGTCACCCAACGCCCGACGCTCGCTCTGTCCGAGCGGTGACTATAGTCATCCAACGCCTGACGCTCGCTCTGTACGAGCGGTGACTATGGTCACCCAACATTTGATGCTCGTTATGTACGAACGGTGACTTAGGTCACTCGCGACTCTTCATGAGCAGAATATATATGTTATCTCCATGGTAATCCATCGCAAGTATTTTGCACTTGTTTTACGCTGCCTAATAATAAACTGACGAAATGAGCAAATATTTTCTATTGCATTATGTTATAATTTTTTAAGCATTTTTTTTACGAGCGACTGCACTCGCCCTGCGTAAGATAGCGTGGTATTGTGCGTCTGACGGGCGCTTGCAGTTGTTCCGCAAGTACGGACGCTTGCCGCGACTGCTCGGTCGGCGGGGACGGCGCGACGTAGAATCCGTTCCATTACAATCAGGATATCATTTCATCCCCGAGCTTATTATCAACACTTTATGAAAATTTTAATGAACTAGCTTTACCGCGAGAGATTCAGGACCAAATACAATATTATAACCGACAGACCAATATAAACACTATAATATTTTGTATAACATATAAAATTATTAAATCACAGATGGGTTTGTTAATTTTCATAGTTGAGGAGGACTGATACATGCATATTGCACTCCTGTTTCCCGCAGGCATACGTAGAGACCACAGATCTCCATCCGTACCGAAAGGGTTAATAACAGCCTGCCCCTGGATGTATTTGCTTTCAATATAAAATATTTATATATGTATATATTTATGTATATATATATATATATATATATATATATATATATATATATATATATCCTCTTATTTATATAGTATTATATTTTGTTATTGTACACTTATTTCTCTCCTCACAACTTATCCCTCTTTCACTTCTGGGTTTGCTGGAAGAAAACTCAATTTTGAGTTAAGCTCGCCCTTGTACATCTTCTTTCCTTTTAATTCTTGTATGTCGTGTTTTATGTGTACGATGAAGTATTAAACAAATAATAATAATAACAGCAGACGAGCAAGCCGTTAATTTGCCTGATGAAAAGTAATACACCCACCCCTAGACATCTGCAACACAAAACGCGCTCAAAATGCGTTTCCTGCCCTCCAAAATATGTTGGTTGATTTGCTGGGGGGACGGGAACTGAGGTGGGGGTGGGGTGGTGAATAGGTTGACGTTTGGGGTGGCAATATATTTTCAATTATTTTGCATATTTTGTGTATATAAGCATACAATAGTAAAAAAATAATAATGTGTGTTTCATACTGGTGAAGTGGATTTACAGAAAACTTAATATGGTGGAAAAGTGGTGGTGGCTCAACACGAGGCATCATCAGTTATATATTTTTTCTTTTTATGGGATAGGAAGGCAAACGAGCTGGCATATCACCTCATGGAAAGCAATCAACGCTGCACATAAACATCTGCTGTGCCATAAGCATTGCCGGACTTTAACGGAAGTGTCATTATGGAACTCCAGAACACAACCGCTCACCGGACAAAGCGCGGTAGCTGAGCTACTACTCAGACGACGATTTTCTGCGAGAGCGTGGTACTTCCCCGGGCGAGTAACTCTTGACAAAGTATTGGTTTGCAGCGTGCCTCTACCACTTCAAATACACACCATACTGTTATTTATTTTATTTTATTTTATTTATGACATTTAACAGGTAAGAGATTTATAATATGTAACGTTGTGTTATAATATGTAACGCTGTGTTATTATATGTAACGTTGTATTATAATATGTAACGTTGCGTTATGGATTTAAGTTGTGCCTATTTTTGATTAAACTCAAAAATCTAATTAACCCGTTCCATTACAATCAGGATATCATTTCATCCCCGAGCTTATTATCAACACTTTATGAAAATTTTAATGAACTAGCTTTACCGCGAGAGACTCAGGACCAAATACAATATTATACCCGACAGACCAATATAAACACTATAATATTTTGTATAACATATAAAATTATTAAATCACAGATGGGTTTGTTAATTTTCATAGTTGAGGAGGAGTGATACATGCATATTGCACTCCTGTTTCCCGCAGGCATACGTAGAGACCACAGATCTCCATCCAAAGAGTTTAGACAGAGAGAGAGAGAGAGAGAGAGAAAGAGAATTTACCAATATAAAATAGTGAAAAAACTTAAAACCTAAATAGTGCGACAAAATGTTTCTTGCTTAGCGTAAGCCAGTCGCTCTATTTAAGCGCTAGCTGCTCAAATAGAGCTGGTTTTTATACATACATATTATCACACCTGTTTCCCGTAGGGATGGGTAGAGATCACAGATCTCCATCTGCTACAATCTCGGCACGACTCCTTTGCTACGTCCATACTCATCATCTTCATACCAGCTCGCCGGTTAAGGGTACTATTGACCTGGCCTTTTTCAAGAACTTCGGCAATTTGGTCGAGAGATCCTTGGTCTTCCCCTACCGACCCGCCCATCCACATCCGCAACATATCCCATCATTATTTAAGCATCCCATTCTCAACTTTTGTCATATCTTTTCTTGCTCCACAACGCTCTCTTGCAACTCCACTTCTTAATCAATCATTATAAAGTTACCCCACACATACTTCTTAATCGTCTCATTTCCACCGCATTCAGTGTGCTTTCATGACTCTTCTGCCAACCCAGCTACCCTACATCAGTGTCGGAACAAGCACTCCCCGATGATCCGTCAGTCGGGCCGTTTTAGACACATTCTGAATTTTCATAAAGGAGTGCAGGGCTCCATTGACCTGATTACCAGGTTTGATGATATGTGTGTATGTTGGATGTACATATGTTTGTATGTTTATAAACTCCCGTGAGACAAATATCCAGTATAATTAATAAGTGAAACCATACATTTATTTATGATCTTCACATACATTCTGCTTTAACACGATGTATAAATTTCAGGCTTCAAGTTTACGTATTTTCCATTCAAATTTTTATGCCTTTTTTATGGCTGTTTTAGAATCATTTTACGCAACATCTGCGCAAAACATGTTTTCTTTGGGATAAAATTTGAATTGAATTTGAATGATATTGAACATTTTATTTATTCTATACACATAAATAAATGTTTGTGTTGTTTGTAATTGTACACACTCGCATTTATAAAAATAACTAATGAAAGAAATATTTTTTTAATTCAATTTTTTTTATGAGATAGAAAGGCAAACGAGCAGGCGTGTCACCTGATGGAAACCAATCAACGTCACCCATAGAATTCTGTTACATGTTATGGGGGATGGGCCTCCGGAACTCAACCGTTCACCGGACGAAGCGCGGTAGGTAAGCTACCACTCTGACGCCGGTTTTCTGCCGGTACTTCCTCGAGCGAGCTGGCCCATTCATGCTACAGACAAATATTATGCCATTCTCGACAAAGTGTTCGTCTGCAGCGTAGCTCTACTACATATAACTTTTTTTGGGTGTACAATAGAAAATATATCTATCTATCCACAATAATGTTACAACATTTTTTTGACATTTCGTCGGCTTACTTATCACAATTAAGAGGGAAGAGTAAATTTTTCAGGAACAGCAAAAAGCTTTTTTATATAGTTTTTATAAAAACTAGTAGAAGTTTTATAACAAATTTTTATAAAAATTTCATCCCCACTATTTGGATGAGTGGCGATCTACTACAGTGCGTTTCTCTCGTAACTTCTTTCCACGCACCACCAGTTTGTGGAACCAGCTACCCTTGGCGGTCTTTCCGAACCGTTACGACATTGGAACCTTCAAAAAACAAGTCTATACACACCTAAAAGGCCGGCAACGCTTCCGCGACTGCTGCGGTGTCGCGATTGTCCATGGGCGGCGTTGATTGCTTTCCATCAGGCGACACGCTTGCTCGTTTGCCCTCCTATCATAAAAAAATCATACTAACTTTACATATAAAGAGATATTTTTTAGGTAAATACAAAGTGTTGTATTAGCTCCGCTTTAAGATTATCCATTTTGATTGTATTAAAAGTGAGAAAGAATGTTTTTCGGTTCTTTTACTAATATTCACAAACTGACAATCAATCCGATGGTATACCATACATATATGTATTGTGACAACACTGACAATGAGTTATTAAATATTGGAACAATACGATTTCACTGCAGTACCGCGGCTGTTTCAAAACAATCATTATGTGATTTGTGGGACGTGTTACAGTGACGGCGTTCTCATTTGTGGCTATTAGCACATCCAGAATTGAAATGAAGCTGTAATTAAAAATTGTCTCTCTTTCAATATTTTTATTATTTTAGATAATCAAGAGTAGCACAATCACAAGTAATTTAAAATATAACAATCTAAACAGTACTAAGTGTGCTAGCAATCACATTATCCTATAAATATAATATAGCTTATAGTTATAAATATATATGCATATATATATATATATATATATATATATATATATATATATATATATATATATATATATATATATATATTTTATTTAGAGACTATATATATATATATATATATATATATATATATATATATATATATATATATATATATATATATATATATATATATATATATATATATATATATATATATCACTCATCTATATTATCTTTATTGTAGTGCGTATGAGACCTAATCAATCTCTTTTTAAAACAAACGCATATTTAACGAAAATAGTTTAAACAAAGAATATCTCTAAAATAACGCGAATTTAGCAAAAACTTTTTAAAATAACGCATATCTATAAAAATAACACATTTTTAACGTTGTGCGTTTTTTTTAAAAATATCGCATATTTTGCGAAAACTTTTTAAAATAAAGAATACCTTTTTGAATCCTTTTAAAATAAAATTATGTATATTTAAAACGAACACTTTTTGAAATAACGAATATCTTAATAAAAAAAAACATGATATACCTACTGATAATTCACGGCTTTAACTGATGAGATGTTGTATTTGATTTGGTACTTTCGATTTCCGCGCCGAAGGATTTGCGGTTATAAATTTTATGATTATATATTAGTACAAACGAAATATTTGTAAATCCCCCAATGCCTTTGTATTGATTTATTTGTATTACCGCTTTACGGTTCTCGGCATTTGCCACAGACGTGCATAATAGATGATACGGAGAAGAACGAGCATGTAGGTGTACGGCACACATTAAAATTGATACAGACTTGCTGAAGAGACCACTCCTGTGGTCTATTCAGCAACTATGTTAATCTATACATTATTCACGCCTCGTACACCTCCCCGGTTAGAAGGATTTAAGTGTAGTCCACACGTTGAACAAGTGTATTGATGATCTTAGAGGAATGCATATCGTACCAGTATTTCCGTGAATAGTGTGAAATAGTTTATACCTTTGATTTTAGAATAATTATATTATATTATATACTTCCTTCATCTGATTTTCAGGGATCGTGACTTTAATATTTTGAATCTCTTTCTCCATTTCATACATATGTAAATAGCCCAGTGGTGAAGTTACCCCATGAGTCAAAACAGATTTGATTCCTTCATCAGGTATGTGGACGGTCCGAACGTTTACTTAACAAAGATCCACGACAAGCAAACAAAAACAGAAAAATAATTATGTATGTTTTTTACAAAAAGTGAATTTACTGGGAACTACAACTAAATCTTACCGAAAAACGGTCGTCAGAAACTCTCCACTTCATATCACATCACATATATATATATATATATATATATATATATATATATATATATATATATATATATATATATATATATATATATATATATATATATATATATATATATATATATATATATATATATATATATATATATATATATATATATATATATATATATATATATATATATATATATATATAAATTATTTGTTATTTTATATCTTGTACTGTGTTTACGAAACCATAATATGTTTTAACTAATAAATAAATCATATATACATATATACAGGGGTGCCGATAAATGTGGTAATGAGTTTAATGCTAATAACTTTAATTAAAAAAATATTAAACTTTATTTTTTTATATTTTCAGTTTTAAATTTTCACCTCTGTCGGTAATCCTTATCTATATATATATATATATATATATATATATATATATATATATATATATATATATATATATATATATATATATATATATATAAATTATTTGTTATTTTATATCTTGTACTGTGTTTACGAAACCATAATATGTTTTAACTAATAAATAAATCATATATACATATATACAGGGGTGCCGATAAATGTGGTAATGAGTTTAATGCTAATAACTTTAATTAAAAAAATATTAAACTTTATTTTTTTATATTTTCAGTTTTAAATTTTCACCTCTGTCGGTAATCCTTATCTATATATATATATATATATATATATATATATATATATATATATATATATATATATATATATATATAAATTATTTGTTATTTTATATCTTGTACTGTGTTTACGAAACCATAATATGTTTTAACTAATAAATAAATCATATATACATATATACAGGGGTGCCGATAAATGTGGTAATGAGTTTAATGCTAATAACTTTAATTAAAAAAATATTAAACTTTATTTTTTTATATTTTCAGTTTTAAATTTTCACCTCTGTCGGTAATCCTTATCTATATATATATATATATATATATATATATATATATATATATATATATATATATATATATATATATATATATATAAATTATTTGTTATTTTATATCTTGTACTGTGTTTACGAAACCATAATATGTTTTAACTAATAAATAAATCATATATACATATATACAGGGGTGCCGATAAATGTGGTAATGAGTTTAATGCTAATAACTTTAATTAAAAAAATATTAAACTTTATTTTTTTATATTTTCAGTTTTAAATTTTCACCTCTGTCGGTAATCCTTATCTGATCTACACGGTCTCCAAATTTTTTCTTACATTAATTATATTATAGAATACATTATATAATTGTCTATTGTACTTTGTCAGCGAGATAGAGAACAATCTTTTATTCCATTCTGTGTTAATTTGTTTATAATGGTGTCCGTGACACGGAATATAATGGGGATATGAGTGTAAAGATCCATTTTTCTCCAGGTATTTTTCAGTTGTTCAGTGTTATTAATGTGGCCTGTACAATGCGCCGAGAAGGAACTTAAGAGCGAGTGTTTCCATTCCTTTTTAAAAATGCATAAGCTCTTTGAGCCACGGTTTCTTCGTTTCTTTGTAACCTACGCCCTTTCTCTAGCAAAATGTAAATGTAGACGTGAACTCACAAAAAATATTTAAACAACATGAAATGGCTATCTGAAATCAATTGGTAAATTTATATTCGTTATCTTGAAACGAAAATAAATGTACGACCTCGTCGGCCTAGTCACCAAAATTTGTAATAAAATTTTGTGAAGTGATAGAGCCACGCTGCAGACGAATACTTTGACAAAAATAGCATATTATTTGTTTTTAGAATGAATGGGCCGGCTCGCCCGGGGAAGTACCACACTCCCGCGGAAAACCGGCGTCTGAGTGCTAGCTTAGCTACCGCGCTTCGTCCGGTTAACGGTTGAGTTCTGAAGGCCCATCCCCCGCCATCCGGAGGTCCACACTCTCCCCCTCCCTGCGTCTCCCATAATGACACTTCTCACTCAGTCTCCTGGCCGGCAACGCTTCCGCACTGCCTATGGCACTACGGATATCTATGGGCGGCGTTAATTGCTTTCCATTAGGTCTGCCCCTTTACCTTCCTATCCCATAAAAAAAAAACATTTTCTCACTTGACAATTTTGATGACATGTAACGGATATCCAAGAAAATAATTCGCATTGAACTCAAAATATCTCTTTTTGTACCTAATTTAAAAATGGTTATATAAAACATTTCAACAAAAAAGAAGATTAGTTTTATTTGCTCTTGTTAAGTTTATTAATGGAGTCAGGCGTTACTTTGCGGAAATCCATCACTATGTGGACAGTCAAAAGTTTTACTTAGCTAAGATCCGCGACAAGCACAACAATTCTCCACCCACTAACCACTCATGGTGGTTGGTAGGTGGAGAATTGTTGTGCTTGTCGCAGATATCGATATTTCGATAAGTTTTTGGTTTAAGTTCCAAATAAATCCACTTCATCCAGCAGAAAAACACATATTATTAATTTTCTGTTATTGTTTTGCTTGTCGCGGATCTTAGCCAAGTAAAACTTTTGACTATCCACTTGTTAAGTTTACTCATATGTATTTACAAATTTAAGAAATTTGTTTCATGAAAGTTTTTTAATATAACGGATAGTTTTTAACATAAAAGGATGCGCAGATGGTTGGACAAATAGAGAGGATGAATGAAAGGTGACTGGTAGAAGAGATTTACGTTGCGGATGTAGACGGAAGGGTCGATAGGGGAAAACCAAAGAGAACATACCTTGGCAAAAATACCCAAGTTCTTAAGAAAGGCCAGGTCAACAGTACCCTTAACCGGCGAGCTTGTATGAAGAGTGTGATGAGTGTGGGTGAAGCAAGGAAAGTGTGGCGGGATCTCTGGTCTCTGGACCCCTACTCTCTACATATGTAAAATTACATATGATACAAATAAGTGTGAATGCAGATTTTCTGTCCATCTGGCCCAAGGGCGTATCACTACGCTTACCAAGATAAGATTTCTCTCCAGAACTTGTCTACTCCAAGCCAGCCTATTACCAACACAGTTTGCTAAACAGAATAACTACAAAAGCGGCTTTTATATGTTTTACTTCTTGTTTCAGATTCAATGCCTCTCAGGCGTATATCGATCAAGTTACCCAAGTTTCTAACTGCAGGTATGTACTTGTATTTCACTGTATAGAATTGTCGGCTAGTGAAATTGTGGGAGTAAGAATTATTTCGAACATTTCCTCGGTATTTTTTTATGGGATAGGAAGGCAAACGA
This sequence comes from Baronia brevicornis, assembly GCA_031353405.1. Lineage (NCBI taxonomy): Eukaryota > Metazoa > Arthropoda > Insecta > Lepidoptera > Papilionidae > Baronia > Baronia brevicornis. The sequence goes on along the minus strand of JASFAT010003225.1, from coordinate 100,918 downwards.
GCAGGCGTGTCTGTCACCTGATGAAAATCAAACAACGCCGCCCATAGATATCCGCAACGCCATAGGCAATGGGGAAGCGTTGCCGACCGAAGGAAAGTGTCATTTTGGGAGTGGGAATTAGAGGGGGAGGGGGGAGGTTGTTAGAAACTCCGCCGCTCACCGTATTAAGCGCAGTAGCTAAGCTACAACTTAGACGCCGGATTTCCGCGGGAGTACGGTATTTGCCTGGGCGAGCCGGCCCATTCATGCTACAGACAAATATTATGTCTTTCTTGTTAAAGTATTCGTCTGCACGTGTCTCTACTCCTATTGATATATAAGCAGCATAGTAAAAACTATAAAAAATGTTTCTTCTTCCTTTGGATAATTTTCCACACCAGGTTGTAGCGAATGTGAAAGCGAGGGGTGTGGGGTCGTGGCCTTCTCCACAATATGTTTCCAGCCATCTCTGGCAAGGGCAACGCGTTTCCAATCCGTTTTTTCTTTAGTCGTTCTGCAGTCCTTCTAACGCTTCCTGGGTCTACCGCGTGGTATTTTCTGCTGGGGTGTCCATGGTCCATTTTAGATGGAATTTCGATGGATGATTGATGATTTTATCACCCATTCTCTCGACACGTCCTGCCCATCGCAGCCTTTGCGCCTTGCAAAATAGAACATATAACATACAACATATGATATATCCCTCTGCAATGGCAAATGATCTAGCCTTTAGGTGGAATCTAACTAAGTAATTGTGCGTAATGCAATTGAGGAAGATGAAATGACGAGCAATTGGCGCGGTGGCGGGACCCCTACAACGGGTTCGATCCCCGCATCGGAATATATATATATATATATATATATATATATATATATATATATATATATATATATATATCGCAGCGAAACGGCTCGTCATTGGTCGCTTTTCGCCCTCGTGAGAATCAGGACGTGACGGGTGGCGAACCACGTCGCCGTCATATTTGACAAATTAGGTATATTAAATTCGTCTTAGTGAATCCCACGAGCCGCAAGGGGGGATGGAGGTCAGCCCCAGCAGAGCCCTGCATGCTGAGGTAAGGCACCATAGTCCCCGGGGGAGCCCGACACCGGGACGATCGGCACGCTTTCGACTAGGCTCGCCCCTAGCCACGCATCCATTGGCACGGCAGACCGTGGATTGGCGGCGGCGGCGTGGATTGGTGGTGATATGGCAGCGGATGTAGCTGTGTGGTCTCTGCCAACCCCTGCGGGGGATAGGCGTGAATATATAATAATAATAATAATAATATATATATATAGCCTACAGATATTTATTCCGAGTCTGACAACCCCGCTAATCCGTATTGGACAAGTGTGGATTAGACTGTGAAAAAAGATAGATATTTGTAATGCATTGAGTTCCATGAGAGTTGAAGCCACGTATGCTCATTTGCCCTCCTATTACGTAACAAAGATACACCAAAATGGCGGCTTTTATTATCAAAATGGCTACGTGTATTCTGAAAGTTCATTTAGAATTACGCCATTCTAAATGTATCTTATTGTTTTAATTTATTTATTTGCGTCGGATGCCTCGAGGGCAACTACGTTTTAAACAAATAGAGAAATATCGTTTTAAAATGTCTTTGAAAGCTATTCAAGGTATAGTCCCGTGCCAAACGGTTAGTATAAAATACTAATCTAGGATATTACATACATACATACTATAGTCACGACTGTCTCCTTGCATCCGCTTCGATCCCGACACACCTTCCCTGCTTCCTTCACACTTTCTCTGCGAATTCTTCTCCATCCTTTCTCTCACATTCATCTTAGCGAAACGGCTCTCGTCTAACGTCGCATCTCTCACCCTCGTGAGAATCAGGACGTGACGGGTGGCGAACCACGTCACTATAATTTATTAGCGAATTAGATGAATTAAGATTCGTCATAGTGAATCCCACGAGCCACAAGGGAGGATGGAGGTCAGCCCCAGCAGAGCCCCGCTAGCTGAGGTAAGGCACTATAGTACCCAGTGGAGCGTGATCCCAGGACTGTAGGCAGCTTGCGACTAAGCTCGCCCCTAGCCACGCATCCTTATATAATATATATATATATATATATATATATATATATATATATATATATATATATATATATATATATATATATATATATATATATATATATATAATATGTTTTGTTAGGGCGATTTCTTATAATAAATTAAATATTTCTGTGACTTCGGAACTACTTTTATTTTGTGGCACAAATATTACATTACAGGAACGCTTAATAAGATCTATGTGCGTAGTAATGGCAGACCGGCCTCTGTCCCCCGATTGTGCCGTCTCCCCCCGCGCGCCCTTCTCCTTTCGCCTCGGTCATCGATGAATTATTAACATCTTCTCCAAACCGTTAGGGTTTCAAGCAGCAGAAGTTTGTTCCGATGAAGGCAATAAGGGATATCTCCTGTTTGTGGAACGACGCACAATGCCTTTGGCGGTTGCGAAGTCGGCCACTCTAGTGACTTCGACCGGGCCAGAAATAAAGCTTATGGATACGGCCCATATACCATTTCAAAGGAGGCAGATTTAGTATCACTTAATATCACTTAGTATCCTTTAGCATCTCTAAATCTCCTTCGTGAATTCTTCCTTGACTTGCGTCAAGTGCGTGTGAATTGATTAAAACCTTTAACATAATTAATTTTAAATTTCAACTCTCTCCGACGATAACATTCGAAAACACGATATCGACGGTCCCGTAGAAGAAACAAACGTAATCGTGAAATTCAAATTTTAACAGGAATAATAAAATACATTATTTTGCAAATAAAGTCGCCAATAATATATAGTAAATAAGAGATAACAATTTATATTAATTTAATTGCCTTATAATTATAAATTAAAATGTTATTAAAGAAAAAACATAATGCTCTTATTATGATAAAACATTTTTATCGACGTCTTACCATTTAGCAACTTCGTCGGAAGTTATGTATTAAGGACGTGGGAATTAAGGTAGGTTTTGCTTGAGGTAATATTGCAGTACCATATTATTCGTCTCATTACTGCATAAAACATTAAACAATAACATAATCTCACGTCATTATTGACTGATATACTCCACGAGACACTATCTGAATCGACATTATTAGTTACTTCGTATATAACTAAACCGGTGCTGTTTTTGTAATAGTATATATAAATATTTGAAGAGTGCATCGTTACAATCAAAAATAATATCACAGTCACTTGTCACTGTTAAAGATTTTGTTTATTATTTCAGTTAGAAAACATAACAGTATATATATATATATATATATATATATATATATATATATATATATATATATATATATATATATATATATATATATATATATATATATATATATATATATATATATATATATATATATATATATATATATATATATATATATATATATATATATTCAATATCAATATTCAATATCAGCCCGCGGCAGTCCACTGCTGGACATAGGCCTCACCCAAGGCGCGCCACCTAGCCCGATCTTCGGCTACACGCATCCAGTCTCTGCCAGCCGCCTTGCGCAGATCGTCGCTCCATCTAGCAGGAGGGCGTCCCACACTACGTTTGCCGAGTCGCGGTCTCCACTCCAGCACTCGTCTACTCCAACGATTGTCGGTTCTCCGACAAACGTGTCCAGCCCATTGCCACTTCAGTCTGCTAACTTGAAGAGCAATGTCGGTGACTCTGGTTCTCCGGCGAATTTCTTCATTTCGAATTCTGTCCACCAGAGAAACCCCGAGCATAGCTCTTTCCATAGTCCCCTGAACGACTTTGAGCTTGGCGAGGAGACGGACTGTCAGTGTCCACGTCTCGGCACCGTAAGAGAGTACGGGCAGGACGCACTGGTTGAAGACTTTTGTCTTCAGACTTTGTGGTATGGGCGACGAGAAGACTTGACGGAATTTCCTGAACGCTGCCCAGCCCAGCTATATCCTTCTGTCGGCTTCTTTCTCGAAGTTGTCTCCGTCTAATCGCACTATTTGGCCTAGGTAGACATATTCCTGGACAACTTCGAGAACTTCACCATCGATCGTGGTCGGTTCTGGCCTATATGGTGGTAGGCCAGAACCGACCACGTCCGACCGCGTGGTAGGTTCTGGTTCTATATATATAAAACCGACAACCGTTGGAGTAGACTAGTGGAGTGGAGTGGAGTGGAGACCGCGTCCCGGCAAACATACGTATCACGGCCCCCTCTGCTAAATGGTGGGACGATCTGCGCAAGACGGCTGGCAGAGACTGGAGACTGGAGCCACAGATCAGGCTAGCTGACGCGCCTTGGTACCTATGTCTAACAGTGGACTGCTGTGGGCTGATGATGGAACTAACTACCCACAACCATATATCCGAACGGAAATGACAATGTAGGGTACATGATATACAAAAACATGGCGGTCTTAAAGATTGACAATGCTTCTACAATGGCTCTGGTATTGCTGACGTTTATAGGCGGTGTTGATTTTCTTACACCAGGCAATACGCTAGTCCGTTTGCGCTCTTATCCCTTGATTAATCCGTTAATCATCGCGTGTGTTTTTCTGCTGCATGAAGTGGATTTACACACTTGTACACTTAACGGTTGTCTTCCGTAGAGTCTACTATTCCTGAAGATGCCTCGTGTTGAGGCGAAACACGTGTCGTTTACAAGGTGGAAAAGTGGTAGTGTGTGTTTGGTGTTGTATATAGTGGTTAGTAGGTGGAGAGTTGCTGACGGCCGTTTTTCGATAAGATTTATTTTAAGTTCCATGTAAACCCACTTTGGCCAGCAGGAAAACACACATTATTAATTTTCTATTGTTGTTCGCTTGTCGCGGATCTTAGCTAAGTAAAAGTTTTGACTGTCCACATATTAAATAAACTTATAACTTAAAAAATAAAACTACACTTTCAAAAATGAATCGGTGAAATAATAACCATTTTCTTTGCAGTAAGGATGATCAACCGCTGTGAAACTCGCGCAGTTGCCTGCGTTCTCCTGGCTATAATGGCCGTCGTAGCGGCGGCATCCTACGACCGAGAAAGACTCGAGATCGCCAAGCAAATACTTGAAGAAGTACCCTTAACTGACGGGTAAGCATACTTTGAGAATAACGTTTGTATATGTTAACAAAGTATGAAGTGTTTTATAACACATTTACTAACCCCCTTTTATTTATATATTAAATTTTTAAGTAAGTTATCAGAAATATAAATAAAAAGTTATTTTTATCAAAATATATAATAAATAAATCAAAAGTATATAATAAATAAATGTTACAATATTTTTAGATGCCATAATATGCAAAAGGAATTATATATATCATCGACCGGTTGGCTCAGTGACAGGGTCTCCTGCCCACGGAATCGATGGTCGCGGGTTCGATCCCCGCATCGGAATAAATATATGTACGGCCTACATATATTTATTCCGAGTCTGGTTACCCCGCCAATCCGCTCTGGACAAGCGTGGCCGTCCGTGTACTAATACCATAACTAGGCGGCTAGGCAAAGATACTCCCTGATCCACGATAAGCAAACAAAAGCAGCATAAATGTATTAGAAGCATAATAAGTGTATTATTTACTGGAGGAAATGGATTTACAGCAACAATAGCAACTATATTCTTATCGGTAATCTTTCGTAGAGTCGTCTACTCTACCTAATGATACCTCGTGTTGAGGCGAAACACGTAAAAAGGTAGTAGTGTGTGCTTCATGTTGTTAGTATTGGTGACAGTGGTTGGAAAGTGGAGAGTTGCTGACGGCCGTTTTTCGGTAAGATTTAGGTCAAGTTCCCTGTAAATACACTTCCTCCAGTAAAAAACACGCTTATGTTTGCATATCGCGTATCTCAGCCAAGTAAAAATTCCGACTGTCCACACATGTATTTACTATAAAGTAAAAAACAATCATGAAACAAAACTGAATTATAAACAAAAATTATGTGGACAGTCAAAAGTTTTACTTAGCTAAGATCCGTGACAAGCAAAACAATAACAGAAAATTAATAATGTGCGTTTTCTTGCTGGATGAAGTGGATTTATTTGGAACTTAAATCAAAAACTTACCGAAAATCGGCCATCAACTCTCCAAATAGTGATGGATTTCCGCAAAGTAACGCCTGATTCCATTAATAAAACAAAAATTAATCAGGTGGCAGAATGATTGGAGCTTCATTTATTTATTTATTACTTAGTGTACACCAGAACTAGAGAAAAATGAGAACGAATTAATCAGTGGGTACGACGGGCAATCTAATCGCTGCACAATGCGCTCGCTTCCACACAACCTTTGCGTAAATGAAAGAGAAAGAAATAAAATTACTGTGGACATAGATCGATAGATAGTATCATTTATCAGTGCTAACTACACCACTCGTGTGCCGCGCTTTTGGCAACTACATTTGCCAAATTTTCGCGCCTATTTTGATTATGTGGACAATAAGAAGTGGCAAGATCTTTTAGTTAGCTAAGATCCGCAACAATCATACAAAAAGAGAAATATAACAAAACTGTACGGAAAGAAGTGGAATTACGGCCGTCAGCAATCTCTACCTTCCAAAGTTCCGACATCCGTATCGAGATATATGTACATCACGTATTGCCTACAGGTTACTATTTATTCAGAATCCAATCTGTTTTCCATATCATTTATTTGATGTAATGGCATGCATGATATAGAGAAACTTATTGTGGGACTCGAAGAGAAAGGCTTTTATTTAATATCTTTCACTTCTTGCTATAAAATAAGATAATTGATAACCATTAATAAATATAAGAAATATTTTTAATAGATCAATGTCATCATTATTATTATGGAATAATAGAAATGCCTGTATTAAGAACATCATTAAGATGTATTACTGTGCTGTCGACTGGTATTCACATGTTTTGGCATTGTTTACGCTTGTATCGATACAAACGCACTATATACGCACGGTCCAGTGGCGACCATTATTCGGACGTGGACAGACAGACGACAGGTATAGACTACAACACGCAACAAGCGTGCGTCAGCAGTGCGCCCCATTTGCGTTAGTATCGATACAAACGCCAGACTGTTTTTTATAGATATGCAAAAATACTCATATATAAGTTGCATATCTATCAAGTTTATATAGAAGCAATTACAAGTTGAAAGCTCTAGAAAAACAGGTCATGAGAATTGTGCGCGTGCCCTTTATAAAGATTTAAACTAGGTCTTCGGGGCCCACCTGCGGAGACCTCTCATAGCTACGCGAGCGTTTCAGGCTTCTGTTCTATTACAGCGAAATCGGTCCATAAATGACGATATTAGAATGTATGGTGGCCATCTTGTTTTCCGCCATTTTGCATTATTTTTCTCCCCCCTCCTCCTCTCATGTGTTCGCACTTATCTGTCCGTCAGTTTCCCAAATAACATGTCAGTGAGACAGTCATTCACTGGTAATGCGGCTTTATATAGTGTATTAATACGAGTACATAAGTAACTTTGTATAAAATTCGAAGCTTTAAAGAGTAATATTGTAGAATAAAAATAATTTTATTATATTATGAACGTGTATTTCTAATATTACTAATAAAGATTAATTTTCCTTCGTCTAGGCATAACGACCTGCCGTGGAACATCCGCAAATTTCTCCGCAACCAAATTAATGAGTTTGACCTTGATACTGACCTCACTAGAGTGGAACCATGGTCTATCTCTAAATATTCTCATACTGACCTCCCAAGACTTAGACAAGGAATGGTTGGAGCACAAGTAAGTTTATAGTTTACTTTTTAAATTTTTGATTATCTCTATAATTATTTATAAGCCTTTAGCAGCCCAATGTTTAAAAAGGGCTGTCGCTTACATTATGAATCATTGATTATCTCTATAATTATAAATTAGCCTTTAGCATTCCAATGGTAAATAGGGCTGTCGTTTACTTTATCAATCATTGATTATCTCTTTAATTATAAATTAGCCTTTAGCATTCCAATGGTAAACAGGGCTGTCGTTTACTTTATCAATCATTGATTATCTCTACAATTATAAATTAGCCTTTAGCAGTCCAACGTTAAAAAGAGCTGTCGTTTACTATATTAGTCATTGATTATCACTATTATTATATTATAAATAAGTTTTTAGCAATCCAATGATAAAAAGGGTATGTATTTATTAGAGAAAACCTGCAGAGGCAGACCGGAAGGGATCATTTTTCATTAATGCTCATAAACAATTTTTACACAACTCTATCTACTATTCTGATATTTTATATAACTTTTACAGTACCTAAATTATAAGCTTGTATTATTTTAATTTATTAGCGTACTATATACATGTAATTTTAGACTATTTATGTTAATTAAAAAAATCTATGTCCGGTTCCAATACTCCGTTTTATTATTTAATAAAGTGGAGTATATTACAAGAAAATAACAAATTACCTATTTATTACGCTGAAATAACGCAATACAGAAAAAAAAATACTAATTAATATACGTTTTATATGTGTATCCTTAGTTTTTATATTTCACCATCTTTACTTGCTAATGTTTCTCGTGAAAGTTGTGTCTATCTTCAACTAGGATTTCACGTGACTGTGACCTATTGATGGTCCTTTAATAAATTCGAAAAAAAGTCATGAATTTGAAAGTAAGACACTTTCGTACAAAATAAACACAACGGTGTGAAGAAAATATAAGACACAAAGGCGGCGGAAAAAAGCCAGCTTTCAGCCAGTCATGACTACATTCAACGTAGTCTTAAGTATTTCGACAGCCTACCGTATCTTTTTGGCGTTTCTCTTAAAAAGACACTGTATGTGTGTCACCCGTTTTGTTCACATTTTTCGTAGTTTTTGAAATTTAAAATAACGTTTCATATTTAAGAATTTCTTACCAACCCATATATACGCTGGTATTTTAGTGATACATTAATCATTCCGTAATATATTTAAACTTTTTTTTAAATATATTTAATACATTTTATATAATATTACTTCTTTTTAATTCGTAATTGAAACTTTAAATTAAAAATTAAATTATTTTTTTATAAAAATAAAAAACAATAGTTCGACTGACGTGTTTCAATAAACATATCACCCGTCCGGCATAAGAAATTGAAACTATATACTAACTATATTATATATATATAATAACTATATTGAGATATAAAATGTAAAGTGAAAAATGTTAATAAAGTATGAATAAGATATTATATAAATTTACAATGAATAGAAAATTAAATTAATTTGACTTGGAATAATTTCAACTACATCGAAGGTAAACCCCCCGATCCCGTGTGTCGCCGTAAGCAGTACGACGGGCACGCTACAGTATATATGGGTTGAGGTATATACGAGGGTACGGGGCTTACCCATTTCAAGTCATTCAGGCCATTCATTAACATAAAGTCCTTTTTTATGTTATATATTATTTAATGGGTTTGTCGAATACACATCAGACGATCGCTACAATTGCGTTTCGTCTTCGACTAGTTTGAAGATAAGAATTTTTCTAGTTCATTATTCCTTTCCCTTTGACTACAGACTACTAAAATAATCAATCAACAAGATTTAATATATAATAATGTTAAAAAAATAATTAGAGCGTCATTTTGTTTCCGAATAGGTAGGTGACAGTTTATTAGTTTTAATATTGACGTAAAATAGAATTCTTTGTGAATTTTTTTTTAGAATTATTTTTTTTCATCCACATATTAAAGTGGACAGTGCATCGCCCTAAATCAACCATTGCTTTTCTCTATTATTATAAATAAGATTTTTAGTACGTGGAAAGAAGTTACGAGAGAAACGCACCGTAGTCGATCTCCACTCATCCAGATGGTGGGGATGAAATTTTTCTTTACGGCGAGTTGTGCGGTTGTAGAATTCGGCGGCGGGAATTATTCCAAACAATTCCTCGGAGCACTCCCCATGATAGAAGCGGTAAAAAATGCTGAGAGATGAGACATCTCTCCGCTGCGCTAGAGAATCAAGCCGATTTGGGCAAAGTAAAATAAATATATTACACACACATTCGAACCCGGACACTGACGGTCCGTCTCCTTGACAGAGAAAGAGCTATGCTCGGAGTTTCTCAGGTGGATAAAGTTCGAAATGAAAAAATTTGCCTGAGACCCAGAGTCACCAACATAGCTCTTCAAGTTAGCAGACTGAAGTGGCAATGGGCTAGACAGTGCTGGAGTGGAGACCGCGACTCGGCAAACGTATTGTGAGACGCCCCTGCTAGATGTAGCAACTATCTGCGCAAGGCGGCTGGCAGAGACTGGATGCGTGTAGCCAAAGATCGGGCTAGATGGCGCGCCATGAGTGTGGCCTATGTCCAGAAGTGAACTGCCGCGAACTGATATATATATATATATATATATATATATATATATATATATATATATATATATATATATATATATATATATATATATATATATATATATATATATATATATATATATAAATATATTAAAATCGTATATTAATTTCCGAGTTAATATTATTTCAGGTAAGTTCGTAGTTCACTATTTAATTGTAGATAAGTGGAGGTACAATAGCAGAGTTAAATAATAAATTGTAAAGTAAATACCAGAAGGCAAGATTGCAAAGGAAAAATCTTGTTCTTAATAGTACGCCATTATTAGATCCCACTTTTATTCTTTGCTCTCGCATTTCCAGAAGTCTGTTATTTACCTTTTCCTTTGCATTGTATATTTCTTATTTTTATTAGCTTGTTATATAATTTGTTTTATTTACTTAATGGTCGAGTGCAGTTCTGGAAATAATAAATATACAGAGTACAATAAATTATTATAACACCTAGATTTTTTTTTGTTAAATTTAACTCTTCTATTTTATTGTATATCATTATTATATAAATATAAGTATATTGTTAAAATTCATGCTGTGCACAAATTTAAAGACTTATATTCCGGGCGTATGTATAGCGTTGCTCTACCACTAAAATGATAGAATACAAGAGAGAACATCTCACCCTTCCGTGCACAAATGATTTAATTATTATATAATATATAAGTAATGATATATGCACATATGTGATATATGTATATAAGAGAATAAAATAACATAATTGGAAGAGAGTTTTATTACTTGATGAAGCCCCGTAAGATCCCAGCTGACCATATTAGTAGGGGTTTTTTGCTTTTTGTGTAACGATAATAAACTATTTATATTATTGTTAATATCGTGTAAAATAAATAATAAATATTTTGACCAGTGAGTTGTTACGGCTTTATTTCTTGAAAGCTTTACACAGGCGAAAGAGTGAAAAGAAATGTGCATTTTTCTCTCAATTTTATTATCGTATGATGATATTATTAATATTTTACATACAAATATCCTACTAACATTATAAATGCAAAAGTTTGTGAGTATGAATGTATGTTAGTTACTATTTCACGAAAAAACTACTGGACGGATTTGGATGAAACTTTACAGTAATATAGGTAATACATCGGAATAACATATAGGCTACAATTTATAATGATTTTATGCAATTTTGGTCGTAATATATATATATATATATATATATATATATATATATATATATATATATATATATATATATATATATATATATATATATATATATATATATATATATGTGTGTGTGTGTGTACATCTGTCCTCTGAGAGCTATCTTGGCGTACGCTGCCTAAACCATTGGAGTTACACAAAGTTAATGTACCGCAGGATTGTTTGTCTTGAATAGTTCTAAATAAAAGTCCGCGACAGCATGTATCTACCTTTTATGTGGAAGTTACTATGACAATAAATTGTGAACCATAAATTAAGTAAATTAAAAATATATTTATTTAAAATGATCTGTCACGAAACTTAATGTGGCAGATCAAATACCACGCGGGCGAAGCCACGGGCAAAAGCTAGTTATTATAAATATAATAATACCTAAAATATTTTTCAGTTTTGGTCTGCATTCGTGCCGTGCGCTACGCAAAATAAAGACGCCGTTCAACTGACGTTGGAGCAAATAGATGTCATTAAACGTCTCGTTGATAAATATCCCCAATATTTCCAGCTTGCGACTTCGGTCACAGGTAATGGATTATTCTTTTTTCTTAGATGTCTTTTGATTTGATTTTGGCGGGCGCAATGACTTAGCGATATAGTGATTTCTTACAGACAACCGTAGGATGGGCACAGTGTTAAAATAGATTGAAGTAGATGGGTGATACATTATCGTTATGATGATAGAATAGAAAGAAAATGAAATATTTATAAACAAAGACAATAGCCATAAGCAAATATATAAGTATACATATACATACATACCTAAACACACACAGGTTAACCATAAATAATAAACGAATAAATAAAAAGTTAGAAATATATTTATAAAGATAGATTTTTGACAAGCTTTTTGAAAATTGGGAGAGACTTCGCTTGTGAGACAAGCGAATTCTCTCCCAATGCCGCCTCCACCGGCAAGAAATTCCATAATCGAACAGTCTATACACCTATCTAGATCTAGACGTTCTCAAACACCTCGAATATGAGTCATTAAGAAATACAAAGCGAGGGTTGACATGGGTTAAATAAAATAGAGTAAATAAGAGAGAGTATGTGAGCAATTTTAACGACTTTTTGGCCCTTAAGTGTACAAAGTTACCCAACCATAATAGTTACAGCCTTATAAAGTATTAATGGAGAGCCACTGCCGGCTATGTATCTTTCAAAATATCGGTGTTATATGCTAGCATTTTTCCATTTCTACTGTGTTCCGTACGGCAAATGCAGGGACTGGAGGCCCGGGTTTCATATCCCCTCACTTTACTTCCGCTCTTTTTAATTCCTTGTTTCCCTTCCATGAGTTTCATCTTACCCTACGTCAGGCAGTCTACACTGCCTTTCGCGCTGCTGATATTGGTGTTTCTAGATGTTGAAAGGATTAGACATCCGACTTTCAACGATAAGCTAACAAAGCGCGCTAAAGATTTCTGTCACAAGTCGATTTCCTGCGTGAGTGTGGTACTTATCATTAACTGTATAGGTATTCATTTCACGAAAAAAAGATTGCAACACTTTATTCCTAAAATCCAACGATGGGACGGAAAAATTAAGAAAAAAAATAATCAATCATGGATATACGTATATTTATTTATATTTTATTTTTATAGTCCAAAGTATTAATTATATTGTTCATATCTTTCGTGTAAATAAAATAAATTTTTCACCACCTTTCATACTAAGATGTATGCCAACTTCCAATCGATTTTCGCGATTTTCACCGCTCTCGCATCTCGTGCAACCTTGGGGGTGTTATTGTACGTATAAAATCTTTGGATTACGATCACCTGGGGTATTCCCCGAGCTGATCACGATAATACCAATTTATGTCCCTTCCACGTACGAATATAGTGTTGCGTAACATACGTGAAAAATATTATATTTTTTTGAAACGATTAAAACCTCGTTTTGATATCTCAAAATCCTGGTCAAGCAAGCCACATTACAACTTTTTAAAAATAAATTGACAAGATGTCCGTCAATGCGTGACAAGAACAGTTAACAGATAATAGCTGCGTGGAAAGAGACAAGACGGTGTCTAGAAAAGACTTTTTGCACAACTTCCCATCGTTTTACCTATATAAAGGGGTGACGGTGCGTAGAAGGGGTTTAAAGTTTCATGCGGAAGAAAATACCAGAAGAGAAGAAGTGGAAGTAAAGTGAAGAGAAGTGTTACTAGGGGCCGATTTTTATTTTTCCGATCCCCGAAAGCCCAGCTCGTAACAGTATGTATGTACACATCTCATTTTCAATTAAGAGTATATCAGGAAAATCAGTAATTGTCCAATAGATTTACAACAATAGAGTATTGTTTGTTTGTATTAGCTAATGAGCTAGTAGGTTAACCTATATCAACTGATGGTGGACAATGAAATTACTATGCATTCGAACAAAATGTCGAACAGACTACATAGTTCATTGTCTGCGCTGTTCTTTGTTATCTGTAGTCGGTTGGAAACGATGGGATGATCAAACGATCGATGGGAGCAATGACGAAGCGGTGTGTCACCCGATGGAAAGCAATCAACGCCGCCCACAGGCATCCGCAGTGCCATAGGCAGTGCGGAGGCGACAGCCGGCCTTTAAGGAAAGTGTCATTACGGAAGGGTGAGGGGGGGGGGGGTGAGCCTCCAGAACTCAACCGCACACTGGACAAAGCGCGGTGGCTAAGATGACACTCGGACGCCGGTTTTCTGCGGGAGTGTGGTACTTCCCCGGGCGAGCCGGCCCATTCATGCTACAGACAAATAATATGCCGTTCTTGACAAAGTATTCGTCTACAGCGTAGCTCTACCACCTCAAATAATATGAATGAAATACATTTTTTTTTTCACGCCTGTTTCCCGTAGGGAAAGGCGGAAACCACAGATCTCCATATGCTAGGATCTCAGCATACATTCCATACTTCCTGCACACTCATCACTCGCCTCATACAAGCCCGCTGGTTAAGTATACTCTTGACCTGGCCTTACCCAAAAACTCTCCTTTACACAGTTACTTGGTAATTGTATCGTATATCTCAAAGATAAGCTCTTTTTTTACCTTCGAATAAACTTTAACATTTTTTTTTCTCCAACAGATATCTTGGAGGCACACAGCGCGAGACCTCGTAAAGTCGCTTCGTTAATTGGAATAGAGGGAGGGCACTCCATCGCCAACTCCCTCGGGGTTTTACGGAGCTACTACCTCCTTGGGGTCAGATACATGACTTTGACACACACTTGCAATACGCCTTGGTGAGTGACTAACAAACCAACATATAAATATACATACTCTGATCTATATATTTATTTTTATTATATCACTGACAAAAATATTACTTTGGTACTTAATTTTTTTTTTTCTATTTATTAGTTTATGACACTGTAGGTATAATGCTGAATGACTATTTTAACCCACTGATTTATATTTGAGATTTAAAAAAAAACTAATTTCCTTTTCAATTAACACAACTTAAAGGTTCTAAAGAGTACAAATCGAAATAAGACAGAAAAGAACAAGTATTGATATGAAATTAATTATCTGACAAAGAATATAATATTACGTTAGAATAGACTTAGTTAGACGCGAGTTAAAACAGACGTGCATTCAATGCGGGAGATCGATCTGACCTGTGGCGTGGCCGACCTCCGAGCGCGGCGATGAGCGAGCCCTCGTGCGCAAGCGCAGGGGGTACGGTAGCATATATAATAAAGAGAATTTGTTATGTTCGCGCGGTGTGCCTGTTTGTTGAAAGTATATTATAAGTATATTTATTTATTATATATATGTATGTTATTAATAAATGATATGTATATATATATATATATATATATATATATATATATATATATATATATATATATATATATATATATATATATATATATATATATATATATATATATATATATATATATATATATGTGTGTATGCTGGCATAGCGAATTCTGCTCATTAGCGAACAAAGGAGAGCGGGTCGATACCATTATAGCATATTTGTCTCCATCATTTATTTATTTTTTGTATTTCCTAGGGCTGACTCTTCGAACGAACAGCCCCTGGCTAACGGCCTTACGGAATTTGGAGAGGTGAGCAAAAACGTTATATTTTATCTAAGGTACATTGACATTTTTCTCAAATACAAGCCAAATTCGTAATATTTAGTAATTGCGGCGTAGCATTATTTTATGATATACTAAATGATTAAGCTACATACATGAACATCGTCACGCCTGTTTCCCGTAGGGGTAGGCAGAGACCACAGACAGATCTACATCAGTAATGATCTCGGCACACTTTCTTTGCTACATCCACACTCATCGCTATCTTCATACAAGCTCGCCGGTTGATGGTACTGTAGTGACAGATACATTCATAAATGTATCACTAATGCATTAAAACCTTTTAAATTATATTACATATTTTTTTTTACATTCGTAATATTCAAATTTAAAATGAAAAAGAAATAAATTGATATAAAACAAAATGCTGTTGTTCGACTGATTTCTTTTGAATAGACATGTCACCCTTCCGGTGTGGCCTTTTTACCTGGCCGTGCTTAAGAAATTCGGTAATTTGGTCGAGGTATGTCCGCCTTGGTCTTCCCTAACCGACCCTTCCATCCACATCCGCAACGTTTTGTTTATCAATCGTCTGGATAAATTGCACAGGACACGTTTGTACTTTTTTGATTTAAATGTTTCCATTTTAGAAGAAGGCACACGAGCAAGCCGTTCACCTGGTGGTAAATGATCACCGCCGCCCGTACACTAAAGATAGAATCGTCAGAATCCTCCATTATACGATGGGACCAAAAAATATATATATATATATATATATATGTATATATATATGTATATATATATATATATATATATATATATATATATATATGTATATATATATATATATATATATATATATATATATATATATATATATATATATATATATATACAATTGGGATAAAATCGGAATGCATTTTCGAGACACTTTACATGTACTTTACTTAAAAGTACACAAACAGACATCTAGAGAAACGGGAAGTAATTATTGTGTTCAAAAAAAGCATTTCAGCATTCGAATGGGGGATTCCCTGATTTGAACCAGGCCCCGTTGATTCAAAAACCATGTATTATACTAACTACTCTGCTAAACGGTCACGTGTATTTTTAATTGTGCTTGCAAACAGAAAAAATCTTCTCCATCCAAGTCAACGTTATTCCGAAAAATATGTTTATCGATACGATTAAAATATATTTTGTATGCAGTATTTTAATGCATTGCGGCATTAAACAATCATACATAACATTCTGCAAGCGAAAACAATTTTTTTTTTCAATTCAAAATGTCGCCTGGGCTTGCCTTTCTAATACTAATGACTAAGTCAAACTTACATGCGTCTATTGAAGAACAAATAAATAGCTGTTTATTAATGGAGTCAGGCGTTACTGTGCGGAAATCCATCACTATGTGAACAGTCAAAGGTTTTACTTAGCTAAGATCCGCGACAAGCAAAACAATAACGGAAGACAACCGAAAAGTCTTCACTTTTCGGTTGTCTTCCGTAGAGTCTACTATACCTGAATATGCCTCGTGTTGGGGCGAAACACGTGTCGTTTACAAGATGGAAAAGTGGTAATGTGCGTTTGGTGTTGTGTATAGTGGTTGGTGGGTGGAGAATTGATGGCCGATTTTCGGTAAGTTTTTGGTTTAAGTTCCAAATAAATCGACTTAATCCCACAGAAAAATACACATTATTAATTTTCTGTTATTGTTTTGCTTGTCGCGGATCTTAGCTAAGTAAAAACTTTTGACTATCAACATAAATAGCTGTTTGTTAATATTTATTAATAATACAATGTACCCGCGCTGATCCGGTCCCTGTCCAAACCGACGCCCCTTGTAATCCTACACGCCCATCACCGTTAATTTTACATAAAATTTTCGGCAAATCTTTACTAATATAATACATGATTGGACAATTTGTAACTTGTATGCACCACCATAATAGTTTTTGGCAGTTCTATAGCTCAAAGTCGCTCAGAGGGCTATGGTGAGATCTATGCTCGAAGGTTCTCTGGTAGTTATGATTCGAAATGAACAAATCCGCCAAAGAACTAAAGTCACCGACATAGTCTTTCGAATTTAACTACGTTTCATGCTGAGCGAGTCAGTCAATGCGAAGGAAAAATTGCGAAGTTATCATATTTTAAAATTAATTCGATATATTTTTTATAGATTAGAAATGTTTTGAAATAACTAGAATTCTTCTTAACTATTCCAACGGAGTAACTTAAACTACGTTTTATATAAATAGTCTAATGGTGCTATAGCATGTCCGCCATACTGCTAAGGAGACACACGGGATCTTTTATACGAGGTATCTTCAGGTATAGTAGACTCTACGGAAGACAACCGAAAAGTTCCGTAGAGTCTACTATACCTAAAGATGCCTCGTGTTGGGGCGAAACACGTGTCGTTTACAATATGGAAAAGTGGTAATGTGTGTTTGGTGTTGTGTATAGTGGTTGGTGGGTGGAGAATTGATGGCCGAGTTTCGGTAAGTTTTTGGTTTAAGTTCCAAATGAATCCACTTAATCCAACAGAAAAACACACATTATTAATTTTCTGTTATTGTTTTGCTTGTCGCGGATCTTAGCTAAGTAAAACTTTTGACTGTCCATATAGTTTATTAATGGAGTCAGGCGTTACTTTGCGGAAATCCATCACTATATGGACAGTCAAAAGTTTTACTTAGCTAAGATCCGCGACAAGCAAAACAATAACAGAAAATTAATAATGTGTGTTTTTCCGTTGGGTTTAGTGGATTATTTGGAACTTTAAACCAAAAACTTACCGAAAACCGGCCATCAACTCTCCACCCACCAACCACTATACACAACGCCAAACACACACTATCACTTTTCCATCTTGTACACGACACGTGTTTCGCCCCAACACGAGGCATCCTCAGGTATAGTAGACTCTACGGAAGACAACCGAAAAGATTTTTCGGTTGTCTTCCGTAGAGTCTACTATACCTGAGGATGCCTCGTGTTTTGCTTGTCGCGGATCTTAGCTAAGTAAAAACTTTTGACTGTCCATATGTCCATATAGTGTTGGATTTCCGCAAAGTAAAGCCTGACTGCTTTAATAAGTTTATTGTAGTAATAATCATGTTTATTCGTCAACAGAAAGTTGTAAAGGAGATGAACCGCCTCGGAATGCTGGTGGACCTGTCCCACGTCGGTGAGAACACTACAAGGGCAGCTATCCGCGTGTCCAAAGCCCCAGTTATCTTCAGCCACTCATCCGTGTACAGCCTCTGCGCACACAAGCGCAACGTACCTGACGACATAATACAGTCTCTTGTGAGTAAATTGTTATTTTAACAAAATATTGTTACGTCGCGGGTCTCCTTTTTGGTGTGATTAAAATGCTGATCTTTCGGCGCTTTCGACGGTTACAATTAGAATGAATATCGCCCAAAATCAATCAAAACGGGTCATCCACACCCTACGCGTTGGTGGTTGTGAGAACGAGCCTCGGGGGTAAACCCCACAACTCGTGCGGTGTCTCGAAGGTGCGACAGCCCCTCTCATTGGTGCCGCTGTGCCCAGCGGCTTTTTAGGCGTCCTGTGTTTTGACGTCGCGTCAACTCTCTGGTGTAGGCAGAATCATCCTAATCGGGCCCATTACTCATGTGCCCTCCAACCCTTGGGGGCCGGGCAGCGACTGGAAGAGCTCACGTGGGAGTGGGCGTCCTTCGGGTAGACGCGCATGCAAGGGCGCAAATTTACGTAAGGGAGTCTGTGGTCCATTGTCAGCTCGATCAAACATCTTCCGAGCCAACCGGACCACAAACTTGTGGATTCTAATCTCGCTCCGACTGAATTTTGTCTTTTATATACAAAATCGAGAAGGCGGACACAGGCAATAAACAATTAAAACAATTCATAAATAGATTTATATACATAGTAAACAATATCTTTTTTAACGTACAAATTAAATTACTGCAAAATAATTCTTAAATGTAAAAAATAATTCTAAAAATGCAGCTCAATATTCATATTACATATTTATATAAATTTTACATAATTCCAAATTATTTATTCTATATAAATTACAATTATTATAATTATTTATAGGTCTCCCCAATGACCGCCAACTCACCGAATTTCAGCTGCAGATTGGAACCATTAAAAAACTAGTACCACATATTTCTCAAATATTTTCTGTGTCACTGAAGAAATCCGTCAGAAGACCAAAGTCACCGACATAGTGTTTCGAATTGGCACACTAAAGTGGCAATGGGTTGGTCACGTTTGTCGGAGATCCGACAATCGTTGGAGCAGACGAGTGCTGGAGTGGAGACCGCGTCTCGGCGAACGTAGTGTGGAACGCCCCCCGGCTAGATGGTGCGACGATCTGCACACGGCGGCTGGCAGAAACTGGATGCGTGAAGTCGAAGACGGTGCTAGGTGACACTTTTAGGGGGAGACCTATGATTTTCTGTGTGTATGTTCTGAAGAGTATGCCCTACTACTGAAGGGCATACTCTCCAGCGCCACGCCAGTCATATCCCCAAACAAGCCCTCGAATGGAATCCGCCGGGGAAAAGAAAATGTGGGCGCCCAAAATAAACTTGGCGGCGTACTGTGACAGCTGAAGTGCAGAGGATGGGTCTATCTTGGAGTGAAGTGAAGCGTATGGCCTCCGACAGGTCGAAATGGAGAAACGTCGTGTTTGTCCTATGCCTCCACAGGGGGACTTAGGACTCATAGAGATGTTCTGAAGAACTGTGGAGAATCAGCAAAGAGGACCCAATAGATTTCCAGATACATCGACAAAAATGGAGGTAGATAGGGCATACTCCCTGCCAGTCATATCCCCAAACAAGCCCTCGAATGGAATCCGCCGGGGAAAAGAAAATGTGGGCGCCCAAAATAAACTTGGCGGCGTACTGTGACAGCTGAAGTGCAGAGGATGGGCCTATCTTGGAGTGAAGTGAAGCGTATGGCCTCCGACAGGTCGAAATGGAGAAACGTCGTGTCTGCCCTATGCCCCACCAGGCTTAGGATGTTCTGAAAAAATACATAAATGTTAGAATGATAATTCTATATATCTATATAATAAATATTTGTTACAGGTAGAAAATGGTGGTATCATAATGGTCAACTTTTTCCCGGATTTCGTGAAGTGTGCACCGAATGCAACTATTTCTGATGTGGCCGGTAAGAGAACTTCATACTCATACTATATTCTTGTAAAATTTGACTTCACCGTCATCACTAACTGCCTGCGGCAAACTACGGCTGAAAACTGGTCTATCCCAAGATGCGCCACCTGGCTAAATAAAGAACCATAGAGCAATACAGTAAAAACAAAGAATATAAAACTAAAACTAACCCAAAATGGATCTTGGCTTCCGAACAGATCTTAAGCCAACGTACCCTGTCCAGCACCACCTCCTGTCAGTTAAAGATTTGAAGGATGCACAAGTCATCCTCCACCACGTCTCTCCAGCGGTACCTGGGGCGCCCCACAGGACGTCGTCCAGTTGGGCGAACCCAATACGCTCTCTTGACTGCGCGATCCTGCGATGGGGGACATCCTCTAAACGTAGCCCAGCCAATGAAATCGGTGAGCCTTAGTCTCTCCGATTACATTTGGTTAAGCCACCAGATGCTCGAATATAGATATAAAATATAAATAAAAAAATAAAATTATGACTGTAACTGGCTACTAAATATATAAAAGAAAACAGACAAAAATTAAAAAAGACTATAATTATGACAAATGAATAAAAATATAAAAAAAATACATAAATCATAATAATAATAGACACGCAGACAATTATGTTACCTATACTGCAGTATGGATTACGATTTTTTTGTAGCAAGAATGGGCCAGCTCGCTCGGGGAAGTACCACACACCCGCAGAAAGCCAGCGTCTGAATGGTAGCTCAGCTACCGCGCTTCATCTGGTGTACGGTTGAATTCCGGAGGCCCTACCCCTCTCCCCATCCCATAATGACACTTCCCTTAAAGGCCGGCAATGCTTCTACACTGCCTATGGGACTGCAGATGTCTATGAGCAGCGTTGATTGCTTTCCATCAGGTGACACACCTGCCCGTTTGCCTTAGTATCCAATAAAAAAAAATCCGCTGATTTTCAGTATAGCATACTTGTTTCCTGATTGTGCGCAGATATAACTTTATAATTTATATGTATATTATTATTATTATTTATATGTATATTATAGATAATTATAGATAATTTCCGAACAAGGTAAGTTTTGATTAGTTATTGTATTTTTCCGAATCGGATTTCCGAGTGTATATACACATATATATGTATATATACTGTCCTCATTGAGCGACTGTTCAATTTTTGATTGAACGAATTTTATTCTTCATTTGACACCTTTTGAAAATTTAACATTATCAATTCTTTAATTTTAACAGAGCACTTTCATTATATAAAAAAGTTGGTCGGAGCGAACTACATCGGTATTGGGGGCGATTTTGACGGAGTCAATAGGTATGTAGCTAAATTAATTTTCATTGACTTTAATTATCTTTTCCCGGTATGATTTACTAAGCAATCTTTGCTGTCGTTAATTGCTAGATGGTTGTCTTCCATAGAGCCTACGATAGCCGATGAAGCCTCGTGTTGAGGCGAAACACGTGTCGTGTACACTGTGGGAAAGTAGTGGTGTGTGTTTCATGTTGTTTATATTGAGATCAATGCTTGGGAAATAGAGAGTTGCTGACGGTCGTTTTTTATTAAGATTTAGATTTAAATTAAGCTACTTTTTCAATATCTTATTATAATTGATGTTATATCATGTTATAGATCATTAGTTTCCATAAGCTATAATTTAAGCGAAGAGGTTACATATATATATATATATATATATATATATATATATATATATATATATATATATATATATATATATATATATATATATATATATATTAGGTGTACAAATAAGTTTCCGCAGTTTTTTATAAAAAATTAGGAATTTATTGTAAAGGAAAAGTACATTACGTTTTATTCAAAGTATTTTCCATCATTTGCCACTACTTTTCCCCATCTTTCTGGCAACATTCGGATACCCCGTCGAAAAAACTCTTCATCTTTTGACGCTATCCACAAATCTACCCAATTTTTGGTGTCTTCATATGATGTGAAGCGCTGCTCAGACAGACCATGTGCCATCGACCGGAACAGGTGATAATCAGAAGGGGCTAAGTCTGGTGAATACGGCGGGTGGGGTAAAACTTCCCAGTTGAGTGTTTCCAAGTATGTTTTTACCGGCGCCGCAACATGTGGACGAGCATTATCGTGTAAAAGAATAATTTTGTCGTGTCTGGAGTAGTAATGGGCGCGTTTTTCCTTAAGTGCCCGACTCAATCTCATCAATTGTGTTCGGTAGAGAGCTCCAGTAATGGTTTCGCTTGGTTTCAGCAATTCATAATACACGACACCAAGCTGATCCCACCAAATACACAGCATGAGTTTTTTTCCATGAATATTCGGCTTAGCTGTCGATGTTGATGGTTCGCCGGGCTTAACCCATGACTTTCTCTTCTTTGGATTATCGTAGTGAATCCATTTTTCGTCACCAGTGACTATACGATGCAAAAAACTCTTTTTTTATTCCTGGCAAGCAGCATTTCACTCATGTATAATCGGCGTTCAACGTCTCTCGGCTTTAGTTCATATGGAACCCAATTTCCTTGTTTTTGAATCATTCCTAACGATTTTAAACGATGTGAAATTGCTTGTTGAGTCACTTGTAGAGTAAGTGCAAATTCTTTTTGCGTTTGGGACGAATCTTCCTCCAATAGTACTTCTAATTCCATGTCTTCGTACACTTTCGGCCTTCCACTGCGTTCTTTGTCTTTAACGTCAAACTCACCGTTCTTAAACTTTTGAAACCATTCCTGACAACTTCTCTCACTTAAAGCAGCTTCACCATATGCTTCTAGAAGCAATCGATGCGCCTCAGCTGCAGATTTTTTCACATTAAAGAAGTAAATCAAAAGTTCCCGCAAATGATGCTTATTCGGAATAAAACTTGACATTTTTGCACGAAAAAAATTACGTGATGCTGATACGGAATCACTAGTACTTTAAGGTTATGGTGTTGCCAGATGACTAAACTTGGGATATTACGTTTTACATCTGACAATTTCTCCATAACCTTCTGGTGGGGCCATCTTTTGACAAACCGCGGAAACTTATTTGTACACCTAATATATATATATATATATTAGCCTCGCTAAAACCCAAAAAGGACTCGATCGATTTGAATATTTTTTTTTATTTTGTTCGCTGTATTACAGGGAAGATTTATGAATAAAAAACACAGGGAAAACATAAAAGAACAGCTTGTAAACGTTCTTTTTCTGCCTTTTACTTTCAATTACTTTCAATAGATGGCGTTCGTGACGGCTTTATCGTCTAGCGGACGTGTTGTTATACAACACTGTCGTTTCTTTTGTGCGATTTTGAAAAGTATTGGATACCTAAGTACTATGGCGTGCCAACCGTATACATACTACGGCGCATACTACGGCGACGCACGAGGTCTTTAGGGGGTTTTATCTTCGATGTAATTGAAATTCTTCTGTGAAATTAATTTATTTTTCTGTTCACTTTACATTTATATCTTACTATCTATCCGAAAAGTGTCCGAAAACCGAAAAGTCACTTTTCGATTGTCTTCCGTAGAGTCTACTATACCTGAAGATGCTTCGTGTTGGGGCGAAACACGTGTCGTTTACAAGATGGAAAAGTGATAATGTGTGTTTGGTGTTGTGTATAGTGGTTGGTGGGTGGAGAATTGATGGCCGATTTTCGGTGAGGTTTTGGTTTAAGTTCCAAACAAATCCACTTAACCCAACGGAAAAACACACATTATTAATTTTTTGTTATTGTTTCGCTTTTCGCGGATCTTAGCTAAGTAAAACTTTTGACTGTCCATATTATATTTTATATTCAATCTCGATTATGTCGGACGGGCGACATGTCTATCGAAAGCCGTCAATTGAACTTATTTTACTTTTTGTTTTTATAAAAGAATCTATTTCTTTTATGTTTTAAAATTTTAAAATTACGAATATAAAAAGAAGTAATATAATATAAAAGGTTTTAATACAATCAAGTAAAAAGTTTTATTACATTAGTGATACATTTATCAATGTTTCACTACGGTACTAACACACCAGGAGAAGTTAAGCCTACCGGGACATATCACTTTTGTTTAATTTGAATTAAATGAATTGCAGGTGAAACGAAGTTCACAGGGTCATCTAGTTTAACAATTGTTAACTGTGCAGGGTTCCCCGTGGACTGGAGGATGTTTCTAAATATCCGGAACTTTTCGCGGAGCTACTCAGAAGCGGTCAATGGAGTGTGCAGGAGCTAAAAAATCTTGCCGGTCTGAACATGTTGCGCGTAATGAGGCAGGTCGAGAAGGTATGATGTACCGTCGAAAATAATTTTGATGATACAAATTAATATGAGTGATATTTTTAAAATATAAACATTTGTAGTAACCCAATGAATGTAACACTTACATGATTTCTTCACATAATAGATTTTACCACGAGCTTCCGTGTGGACTTGTTCTGTAAACAACGTCGAATGTTTATTTCATTTCTATATTCTTATGATATTATATACATATATAATATCATAAGACCGATTGGTTCAGTGGCGGGGCCCACCGCCCACGGAGTCAATGGTCGCGGGTTCGATCCCCGCATCGGAATAAATATATGTATGGATTTATTAATATTTATTCTGGTACTATGGTGCCTGCGGATTGGGGAGGATTACCAGACTCCTCCATACATATATTTTTTCCGATGCGGGGATCGAACCCGCGACCATTGACTCCGCGGGCGGAGGGCCCCGCCACTGAGCCAAAGGTCGTCATGGGGATTATAAATTATATTTATATAAGTATTATTAATATTTGATAAATTTGATAGGTCCGAGACGAAATGCGCACAAATGGCGTGGAACCGGAGGAGCACCCAGACTCGCCTAACGACAACGGCAGCTGCACCAGTAACGCTTTTTACATCGAATACGTCTAAATTATAAATACACGACTTTTCCCGTATCTGCCAATACATGAACTTATGATGATTAATGGAGTCACGCGTTTCTTTGCGCAAATCCATCACTATGTGGACAGTCAAAAGTTTCACTTAGCTAAGATCCGCGACAAGCAAACAATAACAGAAAATTAATAATGTGTGTTGCCCTGCTGGATGAAGTGGATTTACCTGGAACTTAAACTAAAACTTACCGAAAAACGACCGCCAGCAACTCTCCACCCACCAACCACTATACACAACACCAAACACACACTACCCACTTTTGCACCTTGCAAACGACACGTGTTTCGCCCCAACACGAGGCATCTTCAGATATAGTAGACTCTACGGAAAACAACCGAAAGTTTTAGTTTAAGTTCCAGGTAAATCCACTTCATCCAGTAGCAAAACACACATTATTAATGTTCTGTTATTGTTTGCTTGTCGCGGACCTTGGCTAAGTAAAAGTTTTAACTGACCACATACATGAATTTATTACAATTCCTAAAGGAAATAAATATTTTTTTTTGAATATATTAATGATTCGAGGTCGAGATTCCGATTTAGGAGGTCGACAAATAACCGCCGAAGTTCTTGGAAATGGGAGTGGGTAGAGGGAGGGGGACGGTGTTGGGCCTCCGGAACTCGGCCGCTCACCGTACGAAGCGCGGTAGCTAAGCTACCACTCAGACGCCGGTTGTCTGCGGGAGTGTGGTATACCCCGGGCGAGCCGGCCCATTCATGCTACAGACAAATAATATGCCATTATTGACAAAGTATTCGTCTGCAGCGTGACTCTACCACTTTAAAACTAATAATATCAGAATAAAATGGCAAAATAATACTTTTTGCTTCAATTTCATATATCTGGCGGATATGAGAAAGGAATTTAGATAACATATACTTAACGAGAAGGCATGTGTTACAGGTAAAATATAAAAAACAGTTTAATTATAATTGATGTAAACGATATACATGTATGTATGTGTAAAACCAACCGTACACTATTGTGACGGGTGCGAATAGTTAGTGATATTTATAAGCTGTATTATCTTTAATTGTATATTTATATTTTTCTACCTTTTCCAAGTTCTTATGTTTAGTGTATTATATTCTATTCTATTTTGGTACAATGTCTATGTACAAATATTCTTAGTACGTGAACATTTGTACGAGAAAAGCGGTACACCCATCCATGAAGTTAACCCCAAAAATGTGTATTTGATATAAAACAACGGTATTATGGTATATACGTACCTAAAATTATGGGGTATTAAAGGAAACAAGCCAGGAAACGTATTAAACACTCCATTCTCGTCACAACTACAACTATAAAAAATTAAAAAAATATATCACCTTCATGTATAGTTTTAAACTTGATCTGTAAATTTGAGAAAGAAATTTTACACAGCAAAAAAATATATTTTAATTTTCTACACTTTGTGTGTAGAAAATTAAAATTTATTTTTCGTTTCGTTTAGTTTCGACAACATGTCAACGTTTATTCACAATTTATAGTTTTAAGTTTTATTTTATTATTTTTTAATACACTATTGTCTAATGTTATAACAAAACAAAATATTTATAGCAATAACATTTTAAAAGATTTCTATTATGCATGTACTAAGCAGAGATATATGGTTGTCCTTGTCTTGAGCACATGTGTCATGTGCACGGAAAGACAATGATCAGTTGATCGCGGACCGCTGTCCGAATGGTATGTCTCGACAGTGCCTTGGAGAGCCAAATCAATATATGTTTATTTAAAAGTGATCAACGCAGTGTTAGTTGCATATAAAAGGACACTAAACTTTTTGCCGATTTGAGGAAAATGTTAACTGTCACTTAAATTGCAATTACAACTTTTCTTGATAAATTTCTATTATTATGAAGTTTAATTTAATGGATAATTTAATTATAATGGATAACAATTGTATGTAGGTTAACCTTACAAAATAGAAGTACCATAAATTTAAATCACCGTTGAGTATAGACTATCCTCTTTTACGATATTGTCAATACGCTACACTCTGTATGAAAGTTTTGCCGTTGAATCAATTGAGTGATTTTTTTTTATACTCTCAAACTTTGTTTCCGGTCCATTATTTTCCTTAGCTCTACCAAGTTTTTTGGTTATATAACTTCATATTATTTAGAGGTATTACAGCTTAGAAATCATTTAGTCACATTTACCGGTGACGTTAAAATATTATATTCAGTGTTGTAGTTGTATGATAGATCTTCTGTATGGGCTAAGCACTTTCCACTTCAACTTATTACGCGCTGGCTAAAGTTCGGCCTAGCATTTGATACACTTAACATCCTAGCATACTGTCTTTAATAACGCGACACCGCTATAAAAATCATTGTAACTTTACTCCGAAACATTTTATATGTAACTTGTGTAAAAATGTTTTTAATACAATATATAATTTAATATAATAAGGCAAGTCGGGTGATCCTTTGTTCATGTTTACATTAGGTATTTTTATGTATTGACATTAGATACATTTTGTTCGTTTTATACACTGTACATTATTTATTTTAGAAAATCAAAAGAAAAATACTTAGCAAAATTTAATTGGAATATAACAGAACAGATAATATAACATTTAAAACATTTAAATTATAAGCAATTATAATAATAATAATTAATTTTTTAAACCTTTGATTATAATCGACGCAAAACCGCGATAACATAGTAAACCGCAAAATGACAAGTCACCACCATATCAAAAAAAATTGTATCTGATCGCACAACAATAGTCATTTTCAACGCTGTACAAAACTTTCTATCCTATTGGTCGTAAAACTGCGAGACTCGTTGATGCAATATTTTTTTCTGGTCCGAATGTGCACTAAAACTTTTTGTCATGTCTCGTGTCGTTTTGCTTTTGTGTGTCGATATGTAAGTAGAAAAGAAAAAAAAAATTAATATAGAACACGTGATACAAAAAAATGATTTTGATTGAACACGTTAAAAAAATAGTGTAATACAAAATAATATTGCTATTGGACTTTTCCCGCCAACTTACGTCGGTGACGTTGTGTTTTTATTTCATTTTCACATTCTTATATTCAATATCAATATCAGCCCGCGGCAGTCCACTGCTGGACATAGGCCTCACCCAAGGCGCGCCACCTAGCCCGATCTTCGGCTACACGCATCCAGTCTCTGCCAGCCGCCCTGCGCAGATCGTCGCTCCATCTAGCAGGAGGGCGTCCCACACTACGTTTGCCGAGTCGCGGTCTCCACTCCAGCACTCCACGTGTCCAGCCCATTGCCACTTCAGTCTGCTAACTTGAAGAGCAATGTCGGTGACTCTGGTTCTCCGGCGAATTTCTTCATTTCGAATTTTGTCCACCAGAGAAATCCCGAGCATAGCTCTCTCCATAGCCCTCTGAGCGACTTTGAGCTTGGCGAGGAGACGGACTGTCAGTGTCCACGTCTCGGCACCGTAAGAGAGTACGGGCAGGACGCACTGGTTGAAAGCTTTTGTCCTCAGACTTTGTGGTATGGGCGACGAGAGATTCATATATTACTATCAGTTATATTGTTCAATTGTGTTGGCGTATTATACAATATAGTTCGATTAAGGTGTATAAGTGAAGTGATATGATTCAAATGCGTGTATCGTCTCTTTTTAAGTTGACTGCAAAAGTCCACAGAAGGTTTTGGTAGAATAATCACCATTTTATCAAGACGTAATGTTGGCAAGCTGACGAGTTACATTTCAAAAGATTTCATATTATTGTATTTTACTTGACACCGGCATAATAGTTGTAACTAATTGCCATCAGAGAAAAAATGAAAGTATTTCTATTTAAAAATAGCAAACCTGTCATAAAAAATAACTATTTAGATATTATTTTAGCGTTATAATTAAAAAAAATACAAAATATACGAGTAGGTATCCTTTAAAACACTGACAGTAAACGAATGTATCGAAAGATCACGGTATAAAGATGTATGTGTAACAGTGTTATCTATTTTTTAAAAATAATATCGGAGAAATGAATATTTCTTAGATGGTGCGACTGACAAAGTTTTTGAACCTTTATAATCTAGCATAACTAACTATCTCGTCTGAAATCTGGCTGTCATTTTGTGAATGGTTTTGAACGGTGTTTTTTGTAAATATCTTATTCACGAGCAAGTGCATATTGTTAAAACTGCCTATAGATAATTTACGGACTGTCTAAATATGTGTTTTTATGTAACAAATAGATATATGTATGTATTATATCTTTACACTAATACATATATTTACTGTAATTAATCACTGGGGACTTTCCCCGCAATTTTACACCTATGAAGTTGTGTTTTTATTTTCATAATCTTATATTATTATCAGTTACAATATCTAGAAAAGACTACACATTGCTGCAACATTCTCGAATTTTGGAATGCTACAACATTCGATCGTTTTACTTATATAAAGGGGCGACGAGAGATAAAGGGGCGAGAATGTAGAGTTTCAAGTTGAATACGGAAGAAAATCCGAAGGGAATAGTAGAAGAGAAGTGGAATTAAAGTGAAGAGAAGTGAAACTAGTGGCCGATTCCATTTTTCCGATCCCCGAACCTCGGCTCGTAACAATACCATTTGATATACAAACGATATTCCGCGAGGATGTTGTATTTTACCTCTTCAATCGTGCGGGTCCATTCCTTACCATCTGGATTGCTTTCTGCTCGATGAAACGCTTAGGAAGGCAGACGAGCAGATTTCCTTCATAACCCATAAAAAATCATTACTGCCCTTCGACTGATTGCGTAATTTTACTGTAATCTGCTTTTAACATATATATACATATTTATTTCTTGAATTTTGGTTTTACTAGAATCAATATGCACTTGCTCTGGGACTTGTAGGGCGAATTGTGATTAGCTGGCAGAATATACAATCTTCTTAATCAGTTCTCCTGCATAACAACGCGCCTTACAACTGATGTGTATTTCTGAAGTGTTTTATATTTCATACACGATTTGAAAATAAATAAACACGATTGATGTATAATGTAATCTTTGTTTCATTTTTTCTTCTGAGTTAGGAAGGCAAACGAGCAGGCGCGCCTCCTGATGGAAAGCAATCAACGCCACCCATAGACATCCGCAGTGCCATAGACAGTGCAGAAGCGTTGCCTGTCTTTAAGGAAAGGGTCATTATGTGAGCGAAGAGGAAGGTTGGGCCTCCGCAACTCAACCACTCACCGGACAAAGGGCGCTAGCTAAGCTACCACTCAGACGCTGGTTTTCTGCGGGAGTGTGGTACTTCCCGTACGAGCCGGCCCATTCATGCTACAGACAAATAATACGCCATTCTTGACAAAGTATTCATATGCAGCGGGACCCTACCACTTTGTAATATATATATCATTTAGAAAAATTCCTTAATTACTCAATTCGCCGACACAATCAAAGAAAGTGACCAGTTGAAAACCATCGCTTAGGAAAATTATAACACATAATTTTCCACCTGCAGATGATTAAGTAGAAATGACTTTATATCTTTAACAATTGAAAACCAGGAATATACTGACTGGTAATAGAAATATGAAAAACGTCATAGGACGCTTGGTAGATGTGAAACATTGACGATGGCTCGGTCTCCTGTAAGTGACCCTGAACAGAGTCGAGTGGAGGGGAGCGCAGCCTGAATCGAGACGACGGCTCGGTCTCTACCGTATGCTCACCGCCACGTGTAAGTGACCCTGTATAGAGTCGAGTGGAGGGGAGCGTAGCTAGAATCGAGCCAACGGCTCGGTCTCTACCGTATGCTCACCGCCACGTGTAAGTGACCCTGTATAGAGTCGAGTGGAGGGGAGCGCAGCCTGAATCGAGACGACGGCTCGGTCTCTACCGTATGCTCACCGCCACGTGTAAGTGACCCTGAATAGAGTTGAGTGGAGGGGAGCGCAGCCTGAATCGAGACGACGACTCGGTCTCTACCGTATGCTCACCGCCACGTGTAAGTGACCGTGTATAGAGTCGAGTGGAGGGGAGCGCAGCCTGAATCGAGACAACGGCTCGGTCTCTACCGTATGCTCACCGCCACGTGTAAGTGACCGTGTATAGAGTCGAGTGGAGGGGAGCGCAGCCTGAATCGAGACGACGGCTCGGTCTCTACCGTATGCTCACCGCCACGTGTAAGTGACCCTGTATAGAGTCGAGTGGAGGGGAGCGCAGCCTGAATCGAGACGACGGCTCGGTCTCTACCGCATGCTCACGGCCACATGTAAGTGACCCTGTATAGAGTCGAGTGGAGGGGAGCGCAGCCTGAATCGAGACAACGGCTCGGTCTCTACCGTATGCTCACCGCCACGTGTAAGTGACCGTGTATAGAGTCGAGTGGAGGGGAGCGCAGCCTGAATCGAGACGACGGCTCGGTCTCTACCGCATGCTCACGGCCACATGTAAGTGACCCTGTATAGAGTCGAGTGGAGGGGAGCGCAGCCTGAATCGAGACAACGGCTCGGTCTCTACCGTATGCTCACCGCCACGTGTAAGTGACCGTGTATAGAGTCGAGTGGAGGGGAGCGCAGCCTGAATCGAGACAACGGCTCGGTCTGCGATCTCACCCCCATTCCCCTCGCTAAGATGTTGTACGTCAATAATATTTTTGTTCGTATATGTAATGCGTTTTTTTGGGTCTCAGTGAAGGGTCTACCACCTACACAGTCAATGGTCGCGAGTTCGTTCCCCGCATCAGGATGAATAAATGTCAGGCCTACAGATATTTATTCTGAGTCTCATCACCCCGCCAATACGCATTAAACAAGCGAGATGGTTTAATTTATGATCTTCCAGATTGTCCTGTGCCCAGCTGTGGTTATCATGGGTTGTGAAAAAGAAATTATATTAGTGTTTATTGGCGAATGGATGAAACGAGGGTAAAATCCTTTCATCTTTCTTAATTTCCTACTCATTCATCATTTCATTACTTGTTTTCTCCTTAACATCCTAACATTACGGAAGACAACGCATTTGTGCCGTGCCTATAACACCACAGATGTCTATGGAGGGTTCTAGTTGCTTATCATCACTTGAGTTGCTTATTCCTTTAAGTATTTATTCTATATTCATACATACATACATACATACATATTTTCACGCCTTTTTCCCGTAGGGGTAGGCAGGGACAACAGATCTCCATCCGCTGCGATCTCGGCACACTTTCCTTGCTTCCTCTACACTCTTCTCATGCAAGCGCGCCGGTTAAGGATACTCTTGACCTGGCCTTTCTTAAAAACTTCATCAATTTTAGTCGAAGTTAGTTTTCCGTGGCGTTTTTCTGTTGGATAGAAATAGAAATGAAGAAATTCGCCGGAGAACCAGAGTCACCGACATACCTCTTCATGTTAGCAGACTGAAGTGGCAACGGGCTGGACACGTTTGTTGGAGAACCGTCAATCGTTGGAGTAGACGAGGGCTGGAGTGGAGACCGCGACTCGGTAAACGTAGTGTGGGACGCCACCCTGATAGATGGGGCGACGATCTGCGCAAGGCGGCTGGCAGAGACTGAATGCATTAGCCGAAGATCGGGCTAGGTGGCGCGCCTTGAGAAAGGCCTATATACAGCAGTGGACTATAGCGGACTGATATTGACGTTTTCCTTGGTCTTCCCCCACCGACCCATTCATCCACATTCGCAATTCTATTTCCAAAATAAAAATTGAAACATCTTGAAGTTTTTGACCACTACGTTGGCATGCGAAATGTGTAAATAAATTTTCATGATATTGAAAATGTTAATAAAAGATAAGTATCTTACCGGTAACTCTGTCTGCGTAACTAGCTTGCAGTAATTAAATGAGAGAGGAATACGAAACTTCGCTCTTTGCTTCATGTACACAAACTTGTAAAACTTACCTAGCACACACCGTTTACCCCTTGGGAGCATTAAAGGCATCCGCTAGAAGCCGTTTTGTATATTGAACTTTAAGAAGTTTCGTGTTTGTGAAACTAACTATTCAAATATCGTGAAAGTAATTATCTTTGGTCGAATTTTCTCGGACGGGCCGGCGTATTGAATAATAGGTTAGGGAAAAAGATTCTTCGCATTTTATATGAGAACTCAAGCCATTTTTTTACTAATAGTTATTTATATTTAATTATAATGTGTATGTCTAATCCAGCGCGCTGGATTAGATTCCTCAAGGGAACAGGAAGCGACACCGACCCAAATACACCTGGAAGCGCTCCGTAGCGGCCGAGATGAAATCCATCGGGTTGACGCGGCCTCAAGTGAGGCGCTTCGCTCAAGACCGATGGAGAAGCACTATGGACGCTCTCTGCCCCACCTCGGGGACATAGGACCATAAGAATAATGTATATGTACCATTTTATTCGATGAATTTGTGCCATCTTGTAGATATTGACATGACGCCGTTGCTGTAAACATTTTGGGATTTCTGTTCAAAAGAACGCGACAA
Source organism: Baronia brevicornis (assembly GCA_031353405.1). Classification (NCBI taxonomy): domain Eukaryota; kingdom Metazoa; phylum Arthropoda; class Insecta; order Lepidoptera; family Papilionidae; genus Baronia; species Baronia brevicornis. The sequence goes on along the minus strand of JASFAT010003225.1, from coordinate 66,851 downwards.
GTAGATTTGGCAGTCTTCTCGTCGTCCGATGGAAAACAAACAATCAGCGCAATAATGGATTTCTGCAAAGTAACGCTAATTTTAAATATGTTTACAATATTATTTATTTTATGATATTAATAGTTCATTTAAAAATATTGTTATTAAAGTGGTTAAAAAAATGTCAATTATTAAAAATCACAAAATAAAATATATATTTACCTCGCTCCAATCTAGTCTACAAATCGAGACGATCAAATATTGTATAAACACTTCGTAGGCGTTTCGAATAAGCATTTTCCAGATTTGCAAGCAAGACGCCGGGTATAGCGAAAGTTTGATAAAGCTCAAATACGTGATGTCGCAAACGTGACCTTCGGAAAGATCCCCATGTTTGGTATCAAGTAAACATATACTCCCTAAATATTATATTGTAATTCAATTTATTGCACTCACCGTTACATCGGTACAGATTATATCGACGACCCCGCAGAAGAAACAAGTAATCGTGAAATACACAATTACATTAATAAATACTCTGGAAATAAAAATACAACACTAGAAAAATGTGTATAAATTTCACAATAAATATTTCGACCTGTAGATGTCGAAAATGAGATGGCATCGTCGTGAGCCTTAATAGCATATTGCGGGTTTCTTCTGCGAGGACGTAAGATTTTATTCCGTTTTTTTTATATAAGAAATTAGATTTAATTTGTCAAACGCCGGCCTGTTACCAATTAAGCGTCCATTGAAATCGTAATGAGATCCACCTTCGAGAAAAAGAAACGAACGAAATTACGCACTCATCCTGTTGTTTGTCCCCCTTCAAGGTCACGTTAAATTATTAACAACCAACGCCCCACTGAAAAGAAAAAATCAAAATATTCAATGTCGCTTAATAAACTAATTTGTCCCTTGTTCTCTTGATTAACCTCACATTAGCATAATACATGTTAACGTACATTAACGTATATTAACGTGCATTAACCGTTCATTGCATTACAGTGAAACCGTTCAATTACTATTGGTCATAATTTAATTTAACTAGGAGAGAAAGAGACAAAGAAACGAACGAAACAACGCACTTATCCTCTATCTGTCTCTCTCCTTCCATTACATTGCAGTTTTTAATACGGAAATTCATTTAGTATTTAGCTTTATAAATAACCAGGAAAACTACAATTTATTTAATTCAAATCAAAGATAATATATACAATATATACGAAATAGACACGATAGGCTTATCTTCTCTTGGTGTGCTATGGTCACGAACGCCATCTATTGAAAGCAATATGAAGTCAAAGGAAGAAAAAGAATTATTGATTTGTCAATTTTTTTATGTTATCCTTAATTGTTTTTATTCGTAAACCTTCCCAGTATTAGAACGAACAAAATAAAAAAAAATTATACAAATTGGTCGAGCCATTTGGAGTTTTAGCGAGTCTAACCAAAGAAGCTCTCCATTTATATAAATATGAAAATGTGAACGAGATATATAAATACATATATAGGGAGAGTGTGAAATAATAGTAAGAACAGACAAAGCATTAAACCTTGTTATCAAAATAAATAGTCTGTGGGCGTCAAATAATTGAGTTTTTACTTAAAATAGACGTCATATTTCGTTAGCTAATTGGGATGAACAAAGAAAATCTATCTTTATAATTTCCCAGCTTGTCTGTGTGCGGTGTCGTCTCGTCTCTATCTTCATTTTAAAAACATTGATTTATTGGCTACGAAAATATTTTCAGAGTTCAATTAAAATTTTTCTTAAGACATTTTTAATGTCAGTAACTTTTCGTTTTTGATTTATTCATTATGTTCAATAAAAATACATTTGCATAATGTGAGGTATAACAAGATGAAAAAATACGTTTAAAAGCTCCATCACATCGCCACTTATGGTGTACAAATATCATTAATTATTAACATACATTGAGATCTAAATACATCGCTTCTGGCTACGGTTACAAAGCATTAAATTATTAATAAACTTTAAATAATAAACATTGTCATTAAAATTATAATTTATTTATCTATAACATACATTCGATCGATCTATTAAAGCAAAAAAGTCCTTAGTATTATAAATATTGCCATCTATTAGCCATTCATATAGTATTTCGGCCCGAGCGGTGACTATAGTCACCCAACGCCCGACGCTCGCTCTGTCCGAGCGGTAACTAACTATAGTCACCCAACGCCCGACGCTCGCTCTGTCCGAGCGGTAACTAACTATAGTTACCCAACGCCCGACGCTCGCTCTGTCCGAGCGGTAACTAACTATAGTCACCCAACGCCTGACGCTCGCTCTGTACGAGCGGTGACTATGGTCACCCAACATTTGACGCTCGTTATGTACGAACGGTGACTTAGGTCACTCGCGACTCTTCATGAGTAGAATATATATGTTATCTCCATGGTAATCCATCGCAAGTATTTTGCACTTGTTTTACGCTGCCTAATAATAAACTGACGAAATGAGCAAATATTTTCTATTGCATTATGTTATAATTTTTTAAGCACTTTTTTTACGAGCGACTGCACTCGCTCTGCGTAAGATAGCGTGGTATTGTGCGTCTGACGGGCGCTTGCAGTTGTTCCGCAAGTACGGACGCTTGCCGCGACTGCTCGGTCAGCGGGGACGGCGCGACGTAGAATGCGTCCGTACCGAAAGGGTTAAAATAATCTTGTGTTCAATTGTTTTAATTCATAAGTTATATTTTTTATGAGATAAGAAAGCAAACGAGCAAGCGTATCACCCGATGGAAAGCAATAAATGCCGCCAACAGACATCCGCAACACCAGAGGCATCACAGATGCGAAAAGCAAACATACTCGTATATAAAGGGCCGGCAGGCCTTTTATATACGAGTATGTTTGTTTTTTGAAAGTTTCAATTTCGTATTGCCTCGTAAATAACGCCAAAGGCAGCTAGGTGGTTCAAAATAGTGGTGGTGCGTGGAATGAAGTTTCGGGAAAATCGCACCGTACTGGATCATCATCACTCATCCAGATGGTGGGGATGGAATTTCATTTCGGCGAATTGTATGGCAGTAGAATTCAGCGACGAGAATTGTTCGGAACAATTCCTCGAATTACTCTCCATGGTGAAAACGATAAAAGATGTCGAGAGGAGACATCCCTCCGCGATGCCAAAGAATCTGGGCTGAGATCCCGATCATCGATGATTCGAACGGCACGCTTAGGGAGCTATGATAATAATTTTGATTTTATTATATTATGATTTTTTTATATATATATTCACGCCTATCCCCCGCAGGTGTTGGCAGAGACCACGAGCTCCATCCGCTGCCATTCATCGCAGCGCAACGGCTCGTCATTGGTCGCTTTTCGCCCGCTTTTCGAGAATCAGGACGTGACGGGTGGCGAACCACGTCGCCGTCATTTTCGACAAATTAAGTATATTAAATTCGTCTTTAGTGAATCCCACGAGCCGCAAGGGAAGATGGAGGTCAGCCCCAGCAGAGCCCAGCATGCTGAGGTAAGGCACCGTAGTCCCCGGGGGAGCCCGACCCCGGGACGATCGGCACGCTTAAGACTGGGCTCACCCCTAGCCACGCATCCATTGGCACGGCAGACCGTAGATTGGTGGAGAGGAAGGGAAAGGATAGAGAAGAAAGGAAGGGGCAGGAAAGGAAATGTGGATTGGGGGGGTTACCAGACTCGGAATAAACATTTAAAAATCCATATAAATATTTATTCCGATGCGGGAATCGAACCCGCGACCATTGACTCCGCGGGCGGAGGACCCCGCCACTGAGCCAATCGGTCGTAATATATATATATATATATATATATATATATATATATATATATATATATATATATATATATATATATATATAACATTAATAATGAAACAAATATATATCCACTTCGGTATTTGTTACATAATACACTTTATCTTTGTTGTTTTAGCCTTGAACTAAACCAGAATAGATAGGCTTTGTTCATAATTAATTGGAGGGTAAGCTCGGTCATAGGAAAATATATCTAATCCGGTGCTACCTTGGTGTATTATTAGATGTAAGATACTTTAATACGATTGTATATAACAAACGTATTATATATACATATTACACACATAATGATCTAAACTTAAAAGTAATAATTACGTATTGTGAGCCCACCGGATAGATGGAGTGACGCTCTACGCAGGGCGGCTGAGACTGGATGCATGTTGCTGAAACTCGGGCTAGGTAGCGCGTCTTGGAAAATGTTAATGTCCAGCTATGTTATATTTATACACTATTCAAATATTGAGACATCACTACATATTCCACTAACGCATATTTCGCCACAAAGCAAAGATCATTTATACACACATACATATACTTAAATATGTATGTACATATATTTATCCAGATCCGGGAATCGATCTTGCACCATCTCATCTTGAAACGCAGTTTTTACGTGTTAATTTGGAGAAAAAAACTTAAAATAAAAGTAATAATACTTTTATTTTAATACTTTTTTATATTCCAGAATTTAAAACACGAGAATTTAAAACAACTTAAAAGAACATTAGGGTCGCAACTTATTAAACGAAGTGCAAAAGTATAAAAAACCAAAGGAAGACGAGTAATATAATAAATAAATAATAAATAAAGGAATAATTAAATAAATCCGTGTGTTGCAGATTTCGTTAATTTTTTATAAGTTTCCTACTACATTGTAGAAGGTAGACGCAGAAACTATGAAAATTTTAAGAAAATATAATGACTATTGAAACTTTGCGCGTTTGACAGTTCGCTTTGAACTTCGCGCGTTCACAGGACAACGTCTGTCGGGTCAGCTAGTAATTCTATAAATTTCTCAAACGGTTACTAACTGTATTAATAGAATTTTCTTTAAAGCTTTTCTTCGAGATTTTGAATACAAGTTAAAATAAATTTCATCTTACTTTTTTTTTGTAAGACTAAGTAAGTTAAGATAATATTAAATCTGTAGTATATTTTGTGTTAGTAATTTAAAATAATGTTTTGTTTATATATATACCGTCGGTAACCGATTGGCTCAGCGACGGGGAATTAATAGTCCACGGAATCAATGGTCGCGGATTCGATCCCCGCATCGGAATAAATATATGTATGTATGGCCTACAGATATTAATTCCGTGTCCATTGGACAAGCGTGGTGGGTGTTTTGTGTTGGCTTTATGTTATAGAATGCAGCCATTCCATTTCTTACCGTGGAGGTCCTAGAGGTGATTATGGCATTAAATCCAAGTAGAGAACCGGCAGCGACTAACAGAGCAATAAAAAATAATTTGCGATACCCGATCCGCCCGCCGAGCGTAGAAATAAAGGAAACACCCCTGGTGTTGAAAATGTTGTTCAACAATGGATCGTTACGGCTGATGATGATGATGACATTTTATCAAGGGTAATAACGCTCTCTCTACTAGGTGTACTCTAACCTGTACTAGTGAAAGGTAAATTTTTTATTGTTTAATACTGGAGCAGAGCCCGTAATAATACGGCGACCCGGTATCTTAAAAGGGTTCTTCCTCGAATAAATCTCTTCCAATATTATTAACTAATTCTTGCGCACACATACATATGTACATGGCTCAGTGGCGGAGCCCTCCGCCCATGGTGTCAATGGTCGCGGGTTCGATTCCCGCATGGGAATAAATAAATAAATTTATATATATATATGTATATATATATATATATATATATATACATATACATATATATATATATATATATATATATATATATATATATATATATATATATATATATATATATATGGATTTATAAATATTTCTACGAGTCTATTAACGAGTCTGGTAACCCCCCCAATCCGCATTTCCGCTCCTGCCCTTTCCTTTCTGGCAATCCACGGTCTGCCGTGCCAAAGGATGCATGGCTAAGGGCGAGCTTAGTCGCAAGCGTGCCGACCGTCCCGGGATTGGGCTCCCCAGGGTACTATGGTGCCTTACCTCAGCATGCAGGGCTCTGCTGGGGCTGACCTCCATCCTCCCTTGTGACTCGTGGGATTCACTAAGACGAATTTAATACACCTAATTTGTTGAAAAATGATGGTGACGTGGTTCGCCACCCGTCACGTCCTGATTGTCACGAGGGCGAGAAGCGACCAAAGGAGAGTCGTTTCGCTGCAATTAAGGTAACGGTTGGAGCTCTGTGGTCTATGCCAACCCTGCGGTGGAAAGGCGTGTGAATATATAAAAAAATATTTATTTAATGGCAATTATTATACTTTAACTATTATGCCAATGTCAAGTAAAATACAATAAAATCAAGTCTTTTGAAATTTAACTATTTAGCTTGTTACGTTACTTTTAGATAAAATGGTGGTAATTTTACCATAAACTTCTATGGAAATTTTCAGTCAACTTAAAAAGTCACGATACATTTATTTCATATCGCTTCACTTGTACACCTTAATCAAATTGTATTATATAATACACCACCACAATAAAACAATATAAATGATAATAATATAAGATTATGAAACTGAAACCAAAACACAACGTCACTGATGTAAGTTGGCGGGAAAACTCCATATGTACATATATTATTAATTTAACAATACATATTACTCATTTGTGCACAGAAGTTCTATATCAAATCAATAATCATATTATTATGAAATTATTCTAGTTATATATCTTCAACTAGCTTAAAGCTACGCGAGCCTATCGACTTCTGTCAAATTTCAGTGAAATCGGCCCATAAATTACGATTCTAGCTTTGTATGGCGGCCATCTTGTTTCCTGCCATTTTAGATTTTGTTTCTCAATGTGTTTGCACTTATCACCATTTTTTTGTTCGAGGGCGACCAAGATAGGTGTTGCGCTTGGGGCGGACCGTCGAGTATCTTTTTTTTTATGGAATAGGAGGGCAAACGAGCAAGCGTGTCACCTGATGGAAGGCAATCAACACCGCCCATGTACAACCGCGACACCGCAGGAGTCGCGGAAGCGTTGCCGGCCTTTTAGGTATGTATAGGCTTGTTTTTTGCTTTTTTTTTTCTTTTTACCAGGTTCAGATTTTCAAGGTTTGGATAATATTCCTCTGCCTCAAGCCCTATCCAAACTTACCCTCCATCTCTTACAGTTTCCCAAATAACATGTCAGTCAGTCAGTGAGTAGTAATGCAGTTTTATATTATATTAATTTATTGATATCAATCGATCAAATCAACCATAAGATTGCAGGAAATTCCGTTAAGTCTTCTCATCGCCCATACCACAATGTCTGAAGACAAAAGTATTCAACCAGTGCGTCCTGCCCGTACTCTCTTACGGTGCCGAGACGTGGACATTGACAGTCCGTCTTCTCGCAAAGCTCAAAGTCGCTCAGAGGGCTATGGAGAGAGCTATGCTCGGGGTTTCTCTGGTGGACAGAATTCGAAATGAAGAAATTCGCCGGAGAACCAGAGTCACCAACATTGCTCTTCAAGTTAGCAGACTGAAGTGGCAATGGGCTGGACACGTTTGTCGGAGAACCGACAATCGTTGGAGTAGACGAGTGCTGGAGTGGAGACCGCGACTCGGCAAACGTAGTGTGGGACGCCCTTCTGCTAGATGGAGCGACGATTTGCGCAAGGCGGCTGGCAGAGACTGGATGCGTGTAGCCGAAGATCGGGCTAGGTGGCGCGCCTTGGGTGAGGCCTATGTCCAGCAGTGGACTGCCGCGGGCTGATATTGATATATTGAACCATAAGATATCTTTTTTTCTTCAAATTTTAAAATTTCGAATGTTCAAAAAGTAAAATAATAAAAGAGGTTTTATATATTCAAATAAAGAGTTTTTTTAAATTAGCGATACATTAGTCCATGTATCACTACAGTACACTAACTAGTAGGTCGATTTCTGTAGGGTACTTTATTTAGTTTGCAGAAAGAGCCGGAAGCTTGACCTACTTTCATTTTGGACGTTCCTCTCTATCCTTTACATACCGTTCTATCCACCTTCCTTCATTATTATACGCTTCCACGGTCAACTATTTGTATTATTATAACGATATGTAATTGTCCCAATTCTCAGTAGTAGATTTATTTTTACGGGATAGAAAGGCAAACAAGCAGGCGTGACAACTTACGGAAAGCAATCAACGCCGCATATGGACATCCGCAGTGCAACTTTGCTTTTTGTAGGAAATTGTTGTATTAGTTCGGACACACAGCTGGAGGTAGCTGGTTCCATAGAAAAGTAGTGCATAACAAAAAGTAAGACAGATGGAGAATAACCGACGCTCCTATCCTGTTCTGAAAGGACTCGCTAACTAAACATCTGGCAGTTGCAAAGAGAGGTTATCGACGAGGGTGATTTATTTTAAAACCACACAGTTCCAGCACCGTTTCTCAGTTCTCCACCTACCAACCACTATACACAACACCAAACACACATTACCACTTTTCCATCTTGTAAACGACACGTGTTTCGCCCCAACACGAGGCATCTTCAGGTATAACAGACTCTACGGAAAACAACCGAAAACTCAAAGTCACAAGATGGAAAAGTGGTAATGTGTGTTTGGTGTTGTGTATAGTGGTTGGTGGGTGGAGAATTGATAGCCGATTTTCGGTAAATTTTTGGTTTAAGTTCGAAATAAATCCACTTCATCCAGCAGAAAAAACACACATTACTAGTTTTCTGTTCTTGTTTTGCTTGTCGTGGATCTTAGCTAAGTAAAACTTTTGACTGTCCATATAACGAAAACATAGATGTATTAAAGTGAATATGAACATAAAAAAATAACACACAACACATCGTATAACTAATTTTTGTGCGAATACGAAAGTTAAATATAGTTAGTAAATAACGCAAATTTGTTTCTCTAGCCCGTCTTGTAAATGGCTACAGTAAGGCAGACGAAAAGGGATTTGTTATTTATTCACATAATACTTTGGAGGCCAATTTCCCGCCTAACATATAAAAGCGGGCTTTCCGAACGATAGATCTCTTGATTCGAAGAATATATTTTGAAAGATTTTCAAACCAAATTGTTAGAATCGTTTTGAGGAAACATATTTTTCCACAGCTCATATATCTCATCATGGGCCTCTCCATTTCTAGAAAAAAGGACGTTAACCCCACACGTTTGTCTAATGCGGATTGGCGGGATTATCGGACTCGGAATAAATATTTGTAGGTCATACATATATTTATTCCGATAAAGGAATCGAACCCGCAACCGTTGACTCCGTTGGCGGGGTGCCCCGCAACTGAACCAAACGCTCACACCAAGACTTGAACAGTAACAATTAAAGTAAATTTAAAAATATAAAATTAATTAATGATGATAATTTTTAGTTGCGGATGTGGATGGAAGAGTTGATAGGAGAAGATCAAGGAGAACGTATATCCAATATCAGCACGCGGCAGTCCACTGCTGGACATAGGCCTCACTCAAAGCGCCTAGCCCGATCTTCGGCTACACGCATTCAGTCTCTGCCAGCCGCCTTGCGCAGATCGTCGCTCCATCTAGCAGGAGAGCGACCCACACTACGTTTGCCGAGTCGCGGTTTATATAGAACGTATATACCTTAATCAAATTGCCGAAGGTCTTAAGAAAGGCCAGATCAAAAGTATCCCTAACCGGCGAGCTTGTATGAAGAAAGTGATGAGTGTGCATGAAGCAAAGAAAGTGTAACGAGATCGTAGCAGATGGGGATCTGTGGTCTCTGCCTACCCCTACGGAAAACAGGCGTGATGATATGTATGACTTTTTATTAAGGTCTCCACCTCAACTTTTCAGTAGTCTCTGTTTGACGCCTGTCATATATATATATATATATATATATATATATATATATATATATATATATATATATATATATATATATATATATATATATATATATATATATATATATATATATATATATATATATATATATTAAATTCCAAAGGAATGGGCGATACTTGAAGTTGTACTATGAATAGAAATTTGCAGTACAGTGGCCTTTATCTTATCTATGCGGAAAACGGCACTTTGGTTTGTTAGATTGTGTATTGTATTTCTCTGGCGACGCTCCAACTTTCCAATGTAATGAATCTTTGCTCACATGACCGTGACGTCACATAAAACTAGACAATATCATACTAACGGAATAAATGTTGTATTTCAACCCAAATAGAAGACGTTACCCATCTTTCATTATTCGCCTAGAAATCCCGACGATACAGACAAGTCACGAATTGACTTTACTGTATTTACATAGTTGTATATGTATTTAAAATTCAATATCAATGGACTTTAAGAATTCCAAAGACAGGAAATTTCCAAAAATCATCTTGGGTCAGGGGAAAACTTTTTATAAATATTATAGTTTAGTAAATGTTATATAAGAGCTTGCCTAAGTTTTGAAGGACTTGGCGTGCCAAACAAAATATTGACTCTCAAGTAAATTTCATGTATAAATAAGTTAGCGCGACATTACAAACAGTAACTTCAGTTTTTATCATTTGAACTTGTAAATATCATTCATTTATTCAAAAAAGTATTTTACTGCCAAGGAAAGAAGACAGAGAATGGACAGAAGCACGTAGATTTAGTCCTTGAACAACCTCTGGTTATTCCAAAAACAAAAAAGCAAACACCCATGGCACTTGGATATAACCTGATGAGCGATATCAAAACGAAATCGTCTACAATCTCACTAATCAGAGTACATACATACATACATACATATCGTCACGCCTGTCTCCCGTAGGAGTAGGCAGAGACCACAGATCTCCATCTGCTACGATCTCGGCATACTTTTCAATCATTTGTAAACACTAATTTAAATGCTTTAATATTTTTTCATCAAGTTTATCAACATATATATATATATATATATATATATATATATATATATATATATATATATATATATATATATAAGAGACTGAGTTTTACCACTTACCATCGAATGGTCTTTGCTCAAGTAAAGAAAACACCACCAAAACCCATCAGGAAAATTGAATATCGGCTCCGTGCAACCGACACGAAGGACCCACAGTTAATCGCCAATCAATTAAAACAAGAACTGAAAAACATTAAAAAACACAAAATATTTTTGTAGTAGCAAATCCACGCCGCAGACGAATACTTTGCCAAGAATAGCATATTGTTTGTCTGTAGCATGAATAGGCCGGCTCGCCTGGGGAAGTACCACACTCCCGCGGAAAACCGGCGTCTGAGTGGTAGCTTAGCTACCGCGCTTCGCCCGGTGAGCGGTTGAGTTCCGGTGTCTCAACCGTGAATTACAAACGTGAATATTCAAACGAGATTGCGAGAGAGATTCACAACTATGGAAAAAATAATGGTGTGTGTGGGTCCCCAACTGGACGACATCCTGTGGGGCGCACCAGATACCGCTGAAGAGATATAGTAGAGGATGAGTTGCGCAACCTTCAAATCTACAACTGGCAGGAGGTGGCGCAGGACAGGACACGGTAGCGTAAGATCTATTCGGAAGCCAAGATATATTTTGGGTCGCTGCGACAACAAAGTTAGTTAAAAAACTCATTTTTTTTTTCTTTGATTCTTATGCATTTCGTTATTATTTTAGTGTTCTAATGAAACCTTTTAAATTAAATTGTTTTGTTTACCTATTTTATTTATCTAGTTTTAAGTATTTTAGTTTTATTTTTTTCACGAAGTATAATGTAAAGAACTCAGAACCACATCCAATCAGAAGAACTCGAATTTGAGGAATTATACTAGTAACGATAAAATAATTGCACAGGTAGACTCCTGATAGATTATCGCTACCAAGATAAATTATAATTATGTTACATTGTTGCGGGAGTTCACACACACACACACACAATGTAACCGATTGTGTGCAAAGTTTCATAAGAATCGGTTCAGTAAAAGTTGTTGTGAAAGCCGTCGACATATTTAAAACAAAGAAATACGGGGGGGGGGGTCAACCTGAATAAAACGGTTTAAAAATGTATAACTTTTGTTGATTTTGTAAAGACCATATAATTCACTACGTACACCGTAGCAAATCCGTAGCGTACCCCTTAAAGTTAAGGAGATTGCGGTGGAATGGGTTAAACGAGGGCGTTGGATTGTGGGTTGGCTTTATATTAATTTCAGCAACTGTTTTCCGACGATCGCTACGCTCCTGTTATATGTAATATTGATATTTAGCTGTATATACACGGCAAGAATAATTGATTTGAAATAGATTTCAAATCAATTATTCTTGCCGTAGATATATATCAATATATCAATTATTTGCCGTATAACTAATATATTTCAAAATAAATATAATTCAAAATAAAGTTTTCACTTCTGTTGGCAATCCTCATGACTGCCTCAGATTTCTTTTTATATTAATAAAATTGTTATTAAGAGAGAAATATGTAAATAAAGGTGACAATAATAAAAAATATGGTTTATTTAAAATTATCTAACTTGTATACTCCATCGCTGCGGATTGTTCCCGCACACATAAAAAATATTGCTTACAAGCTATGTTAAACGATTAATATAATCCAGTTAAATCTGATGAAAGGTTACCATTTGAAGGCTGAGTTGACTCTTGGCACAGTATTAATAGATGCGGCGGTGCCTATGAATTATTCAATGACAAATTTGGCAAAGTTTCATCGAAATGATGCCAGCTCTCCAATTAACCTCTAATTGTGACTATTTCATTAAACTTAACTCTACTTATTAGTATAAATAGAGATATTTGTGAATTAATATGACGCATTAGTAGCTGTTACAGCTGTATCGATAATGATAATACTTTACTTATTAACTGTCTGTTATTTTATTTATGGCAATTAATTATAACTATAATATTATGCCAGTGTCAAGTAAAATACAATAATATCAAATCTTTCGAAATATAACTAGTCAACTTGTCACGTCACGTCTCGATAAAATCGTGGCTATTCTACCAAAACCTACTATGGACTTTTTCAGTACAACTTAAAAAGTTACGATACACGCATTTATTTCATATCACTTCACTTATATGACTTATTGACACCAGTTTACTGCTGGAGTGTGGTACTTCCCCGGGCGAGCCGGCCCATTCATGCTACAGACAAATATTATGCCATTCTTGACAAAGTATTCGTCTGCAACGTGGCTCTACCACTATAAATAATAATAACACAACGTTACATTATTAATAAATTGAAAAAAAAAGAGCAACTGAACCTCGCTCAAGAAATCGATCTACTGTGCATCAAGTTTTGATGAGATTCTTTTCATAAACTTAGTTCAACTTTTTCATCATAACTTTCAAAGTAGATGAAAACTTATGCATTTCATCTAGAATTTCAAAGTTTGTCGATTTTTTGTTCCTTTCTATAAAGAGAAAGTACTTTGAACGCGATCTCTTTTTTTTAACCACAGTAATTTCGAAGATTTTAGATAAGAAATGTAACAATAAAATATTAATAATCAAAAATTAAAACCTGGTAATAATACTATTTTATAGATATTTTATTTTATTAATAATATAGAGATTTTATTTTATTGAAAATATTTAAATATAGGACTTAATAATAATAATAAAATAAACGCAACCGTAAAAAATTTCCGTTGCTTGGGTGAATTATAAAAAGGCTTTCGACTCTGTTCCACACTCCTGGGTCAAAAAAGTAATACATCTATATAAAATTGATTCTAAGATCTGCTTACTTTACCAGGACAGCAGGCTAATGATGCGGTAAACTGTATTGATGCTAAGCGAAGTATTTTCCAGCATGACAATTTGAGTCCAACATGGTTTTGCTTGGCCCTGAATTCTCTTAGCACTGCTGTTGAGCATTTGGGGCTGGGATTCAAACTTCATAAAGCAAGCTTACCTCTTTCACACTTGCTACATATGGATGACCTGGAGTTGTTAGCCCCGAATAAAGCCGACCTTGTGTCTTTACTAAATTTAACATATCGATTTAGTACTGATATAGGAATGCAGTTCGGTGTTGATAAATGTGCAGTCATCCATGTATACAGAGGTAAGATACATCAATACATATTATACATATATTCACGCCTATCCCCCACAGGGGTTGGCAGAGACCACAGAGCTCCATCCGCTGCCATTCATCGCAGCGAAACGGCTCATCATTGGTCGCTTTTCGCCCTCGTGAGAATCAGGACTTGACGGGTGGCGAACCACGTCGCCGTCATTTTCGACAAATTAGGTATATTAAATTCGTCTTTAGTGAATCCCACGAGCCGCAAGGGAGGATGGAGGTCAGCCCAAGCAGAGCCCTGCATGCTGAGGTAAGGCACCATAGTCCCCGGGGGAGCCCGACCCCGGGATACATCAATCGGAATTGTTCGAAATTATTATAGAGACACAGTTTAGGACCATTTCGGAATCTGAAACATACAAACACCTGGGTATAGCGGAAGGATTGTGTATCAACATTAAAATTATAAAAGAATAAACAACCGATCGTTTTTTAATGAGACTAAAAAAGGTTTTACAGTAAATTATTTAATAGTCAATAATCAGGAGGTAATAAAATTAGAGCATGCAATGCATGGATGATACCAATCCTTACGTATGGCATACCTTTGGTATTTTAAATTGGACTCAAACTGAATTAGAAACCTTGGACAGACGTATGAGTACGCTGATAACTAGGAATAGATTACACCATCCACGTTTACCTATATGAGATTGTATCTTTCATGAAAACAAGGGGGCCGAGGCCTCCTCAGCATTAAATGTCTTCATAATCGTGAAGTATGCAATCTCAGGTGCTACTTTATAAATAAGCAAAAACCTGCTGGCTTCACCACAGAGAATTGACAAGTACTTCCTCTGATAAGCAACGCAGTCGCGTCGGTGTATGGAGTGGCAAGCTGCATGGCAGTTTTCGCCGAGTTCTAGCTAGTGCTGATGTAGACAAACCAGCTTCGGTATATTGGTTACAAGTCGGTGATCTCTTCGGTGATCTCTTCGGTGAGATCGAAGGTTTTGTCTGTGCAATACCAGACGAAGTTATAAAAACTAACAACTACCGGAAATACATCCTGAAAGACGACACGGCTTATATATGCCGAGCCTGCCACCATCCGGGAGAGTCACTTAGCTATGTTATTTCTTTTATATTAGAGTATTTGAACACACATAACCAAGTAGCCAGAATTGTGCATCAGCAGCTTGCCTATAATAATAATAATACGACCTATGCGAGCAGGAGGTAAATACGATACAAAGTCAATGCTCGTAAACAGTCGTGCAACAACAATGTTGGTACAAACCTACTGGAATCAATCCACATCACGGACCGGCACATTGTTGCCAATAACCCTGATATTGTGATAGTGGATCGAACTACACGCGAGGCAATGATAGTTGACATTAGAGTTCCGCAAGACGAGAATCTCATTAAAGCGGTAAAAGATAAACAAATAACATATACAAACCTCGCGTATGAGATTTCCGCCATGTGGCACGTCGATTCAACTCTCATTGTACCCACAGTGGTATCTGTGAATGGACTAATTGATAAAAATTTGGACGCCCATCTGTTTAAGTTAGGTTTAGGTAAGTGGGTTAAATTCAAAATTCAAAAAGCAGCCATATTGTGCACGGCTAGGATAGTGAGAAGGTTCCTTTCCTTGGATGCGTAATCCTCCTTGTGCTTGGTTTATCCCGCCACGAAGGATTATTAATTCTATTATTTAAATAGGATTAATAATACTTCGTAGATTTTTAAAATATAGTATTTATATAGATAGGAATATTAAAATAAGTGATGTGACTAAAGTGATTCGTATCTAACGTGAAATGTACTCTAGAAAATTATAATCCATTGTCTACGAAGTTCGATTCCCATCGCTACGCCCACGATTCTCAGGATGAATACTGATGAAGACCCTCTGGAGCTTTCATGTATATTCTATTATGTATTTAAATTACATATGTATTACATACATACCAAAATTTTTATCTCGGTCCGTCTGATTTTCCGGACTAATCGAGATATGCTGAACCAATTTTATTTTAAATTTGACAAAAAGATAGTGGTCTCGGATATGTTTAATGAAAAATCTTATAACGGACTATATTACTAGCAGTCCGCACCGGCTTCGCACGGGTGGTGGATGTGTAATGAAAAAAATAAGACATAATCTTTCACTTTCTTATCACGATAAATCGCGTTGACGAAAACGAAAACACGCCAAACCTCAGCGGAAAGCACAACACGATGCACGGAAACAAGGTTTTGCTTTTGTTTTGCAAAAGAAACGGTAATTGAATATGAATGAAAGACAATCTATCAATAATGACATTTAAAATGAATGCGACATTTATATTGCGATTTAAAATGACGGAAAAAATTGTTTTTTCACGAAAATTAATATGTATAAAGCTCGATTACCACTGACTGACTCGCTGACTTATTGACATCAAAATTGGGAAAACGGTAACAGATGGGGGTAAGTTTGTTCGGAACAAGTGTTGGGATGGGGCTCGAGGCAGAGAAATTGTATCCAAACCCTGAAAATCTAAACCTGGTAAAAAGTAACTCGACAGCCCGTACGAACCGTAATGGGGACAAGTGCGAACACATCGGTGGCGGGACGAAAAAAATCCAAAATGGCGGACAACTAGATGGCCGACATACAAAGCTAAAATCGTCGTAAAAGCTAATTATATAAAAACTTTGTCCTGATAATAATAAACTAATTTTGTGCAGTCCTTTTGAAGTTATGCACGCACATACATACATACATGTCGGCGATTAATTGTGCTTTACATAGATGTTATAATCTACTTTTCATTTAGATTAAAATAAAATTTTATTTGAATCTAAATGAGAGACTATATTCAAGATTGAATACCTACGCTTGAGTGCCGCTAGTTGTCTATGTCCGAGCACAAAAGGCTACTTCACAGACCCGTTGAATACTCTGCGTGATAGTTATCTGAATTTCAGATTCCACTGGATACTCCCCTTTGAAAGTTTGTGGAGTTACTAGTAAATTCTATTCTAGAATCCTCATTTTGAAACAAATTAATTACATTGTTTTCTCTCTTTCGTATATTTGTAATGATACATAAAGCGTTAGTTACAATGAAGATCATATAATGTCCCTCATGTATATGCTCAATGGCAGGGCCCTCCGCCCGCAGAGCTTCGATTCCAGCATCTGAATAAATATATGTATGGATTACAAATATTTATTCCGAGTCTGGTAACCCCGCCAATCCGCATTGGAAAAGCGTGGTGGGTTAACGTCCGTTCCTCAAGAAATGGAGAGGCCCGTGCTCAACAGGTGGAACATATATATGGTCTGTTAAAAAAAATGGTTTGTACATTCTAAAATAACTTGTTCATCACCCTCATCGTGAATAAATATCAATATCAGCCCGCGGCAGTCCACTGCTGGACATAAGCCTCACTCAAGGCGCGCCACATGGCCCGATCTTCGGCTACACGCATCCAGTCTCTGCCAGCCGCCTTGCGCAGATCATTGCTCCATATAGCAGGGGGGGGTGTCCCACACTACGATTGCCGAGTCGCGGTCTCCATACCAGCACTCGTCTACTCCAACGATTGTCGGTTCTCCGACAAACGAGTCCAGCCCATTGCCACTTCAGTCATATGTCCCATATGAGCTGTTAAAAAAAAATAACACAATAAATACATTATTTCACTATTCTGCATAAAGGTTGGTCGTAATTGTTCAAATAAGATACTACCCCTTACATGTTCTCCAATTTAGCTATTATTAAATGCAATGCAAAAACAGTTGTAATAATAGGAACGTACATCTCTCTCTGAGACCTAAGTCCCCCTTGTTGGGGAATAAGGCAGACACGACATAATAGGTACATAATAATTAATAATTGACCATTACTTTGCATTGTATAGTATCACATTTTCTATTTGAACAAAATCGCCCAATGTATAAAATATGTTTTGTACCAACCAATTGTGCTCTGTTGCCTTGTGATATTTAATTACTTTTAAGCAGTCTTTCTCAAAGTGGATGTTAACGCCCCCTTGTGGGTGCTGTAGATATACAGGGTAAAGGGTCTAAAGAAAATTGAAGTATTTCAATGGAGTGATAGCTGTTTTTAAAATAATATATAAACTGAAATCTAAAGCAAGCGTGCCGACCGTCCCGGGATCGGGCCCCCGGGTACTATGGTGCCTTACCTCAGCATGCAGGGCTCTGCTGGGGCTGACCTCCATTCTCCCTTGCAGCTCGTGGGATTCATTATTACGAATTTTAATATACCTTATTTTTTAAAAAATGACGGCGACATGTTTCGCCACTCGTCTCATTCTGATTCACGAGGGTGAGAAGCCATTAACGGAGAGCCGTTTCGCTACGATGAATGTGAGAGGAAGGATGGATGAGTGTGGAGGAATCAGGGAATGTGCCGGGATCGTAGCGGATGGAATTCTGTGGTTTCTGCCAACCCCTACGGGAGATAGGCGTGATGATATGTATGTATATATGAAATCTAAACCTATTTAAAATCTACCTATAAAACTCTGAAATAGTTTAAGATTGATATGGCGTGATGAAATTAAGTTAAACATATTAATTTAAAATGTTTGGGGGACGCTAAAAATTAATTGATTCCCAAAGTGGGCGGTGGACAAAATAAGTTTCAGAATCTATATTTTATAGATTTGGTATTGAATAAAGAACAACAATGCTTCAATATAACCGCTAATGCGTATTATGTATATTAACCGTTCAATTTTACATACATACATATCGTCACGCCCGTCTCCCGTAAGGGTAGGCAGAGACCACAGATCTCCATCTGCTACGATCTCGGCATACTTCCCTTGCTTCCTCCACACTCATTATTCTCCTCATGCAAGCCCGCCGGTTGAGGGTACTCTTGACCTGGCCTTTCTTAAAAAGTTCAGCAATCTGGTCAAGGTATGTTTTTCGTGGTCTTCCTCTTCCGGCCCTTCCATCAATCCGTAATAATACGTAATAGTAATAAACCGTTCAATTTTAACGACAGGATATTGGCAAGCGATGATTATCCGGGAATAGCTTTATTTGGCACATTATATCCGGGTAGTGAGCTTAAGCGGTTCGGTCTTCCGATTGTCATCTGATTAAATCACAAGCTTCATATGATCTATATATATTCACGTTCACTTACATTATCACTCACTATAACGACCCCTTTATAATAGTAGAATATTTAAGATTGACGTACTTTTGTCATAGTATACGAGCGTTATTAAGATAGACGTACTTTTGTCATATTATACGAGCGTTATTAAGATAGACGTACTTTTGTCATAGTACACGAGCGTTATAAGATTCACGTACTTTTGTCATAGTATACGAGCGTTATTAAGATAGGCGTACTTTTGTCATAGAAGACGAGCGTTATTAAAATAGACGTGCTTTTTACATAGTAGACGATCGATAATAAGATTCACGTACTTTTGTCATAGTATACGAGCGTTATTAAAATAAACGTGCTTTTGTTACAGTAGACGAGCGTTATTAAGATAGACGTACTAATCTATATATCCATCGCTGACAACAAAAAACACCTCTATTTATACCTAAGTAAAAATATTTTCAAAAAAAAATCCAAACTGTACAACTCGCAAAAGAAACAATTGCTTTTTCGGTTAGGCTTCATCGTAGAAGATAATTGATGGAGTCAAGCATTACTTAGCGGAAATTCATTACGAAGATGGACAATCAAAGTTACTTCGCTAAGTATTCGTAAAACCCAGTTTTCAAGATCCATTAAACTCTACATATGTTCACAGAATACAGTCAAAGAATTTTTACTTGAGAAAGGGTTGATTTTATTGCTGAAGAGATAAGAAAACATACCGTGAGTTAGGGTTTTCACTAAGAAAGGCACACGTAAAAAAAGAGATTACGATAGCGGTAGTCAAACCAAACTTATGAACAAATTAGCAAACTGAAATGGCAATGAGCTGGCCACGTTTGTCGGAGAACTGACGTACCGCTGAGTTAGACGAGTGCTGGAGTGGAGACCGCGTGTTGGCAAACGTAGTGTGGGACAGCCCCCGGCTAGACGATCTGCGCAGAGTGACTGGCTGGTGGATGCATGTAGTCGAAGATGGTAGCGTACCTTGGGAGACGCCTATGTCCAGCAATAGACTGCTAACCTGATGACATTGATGATAATTCTATATTTGTGAGAAACATAATTTGGAATATAGCAAGTACATTTATACATACATCAAATATATCGGATTTAAACTCGAACGGATTTCAAAAAACGTTCACCGAATTTAGGAATAAATCACAGGTTTTCATGATTTCATTCTCGCAAATTGTCGAAAGCTACCCATGGTAAAATGATATATATTGGTTCTCCGTTTGCATGTTGGATCAATTTATACAACGATAAATACTATTTAAAGAAATATATTGTGAAAAAAGGGAAATGTATTGTACAAACTTACATATAACACACACACACACATACATCCCCTCCCATAAACATTTGTAAACATAAGCGACTTATGTATTTAGATCTCTATGTCTATATAGGTATATATATAGTTTATTGTAGAGTTGACATTATAAAACAAATAAATAAATAATTAATGAAATTTGTAAAAATTGGCAATGTGATGTAGCTTTTAGACATCTCTCTTCATCTTGTTACACCTCACATTATGCAAATAAAGAATTACTATTATTATCACAACTGAATGAAATGTAATATATTTTTTGTACGAGTTAGTAATTATAAATACAATGTAATCCAATTATAATCTCTAAAGGATACGTTGTAAAATCCCAGTTTCCCGTTCCCGTTTTATAAACAAACGGGAAAAATCAAAGGCTAATTAAAATCTCCACGGTGGGATATAAGCTCGAGCGGACTAGCGGGATTCTCTCTCACCGCAAAATGTTGGGCTGAATATCGATCGCTGTGTAACGCCTTTTGTTCGCAAGTCATTCCAGTGTCGGGGTGAAGTAAACACCCATTGATTTTAATTGGCGGACTTTTTTTGAAGACCCTACACGATCGGATACCATTGATTTTGTTAACGACTAAATCAATGCTATCCGATCGTGTAAGGTTTATTGTATTGTAACTTATAGATGTACTGGTTATATTTTAGTGGTAGTGCCACGCTGCAACGAATATTTTGTCAAGAATGGCATATTATTTGTCTGTAGCATGAACGAATGAGTGGGTCGGCCCGCCCGGGGAAGTACCACACTCCCGCTGAAAACCGGCATTTGAGCGGTAACTTAGCTACTGCGCTTCGTCCAATTAGCGGTTGAGTTCCGGAGGCCCAATCCCCCCTCCCCCTCCCCTCCCATAATGACCTTTCCTTAAAGGCCGGCAACGCTTCTGCACTGCCTGTAGCGCTTTGGATGTTTGTGGGCGGCGTTGATTGCTTTCCATCAGATGTGTCCGCTCGTTTGTCTTCCTATCCCATTAAACATTATATATATAATTGATTCATCTATTACAAACATTCAACAAAAGTAAAGCAACAAAAGTATTTAGTATTATGAACATTGCTATATAATCACCGTTCGTATAGTCTTTTATTTTTAAATAATCTTGTGTTCAATTGTTTTAATTCATGAGGTATTTATATAGTAGATGCGATGTACATAACATGAACAGGCAGCTTTTGGTATATTTACTCTCAGCGTTATCATAGCACACACACCTCATATATATAGAATATGGTAGTAGGCCAAACTTCCTGAACGAAATAGCCAGTGGCATGCACGACTCCTGTAGTTGGAGACCGTAAATTGCCCTAATACATTTTTTATGTGCTAAAAACGCTCTATTTTGGTCAGTGCTATTTCCCCACATTTTATTTTACCTTATTATCCAAGTTATTTTTATAGTATAGTTAATGTTCATCCCTCCAAAAACGAGGCCGGCCCTCAAAACTTACATATGTATGAGATGCGGGAAAAAATACAAACATTTATTATGTTGCGAGATTCGAACCTACTAATACCCCGATTCACAAAGCGAACACTTCGTTACTACGCCATACGGCTCGACAAATATGTTAAATAAAAGACCGTCCATTGATTGGCAAAACAACGAACACATTTCCCAGGAGTCAGACATGTATATTAAAAATAGCAACAGTTAAAAATAGCAGGGTTTAAAAAATAACAAAATGCCACTGTTATATCTTAACTTTCTAAAACAGCTCCTGTTCCACGTTCACACCCAACTAAACACGAAGAGAGTAGAGAATTTATCTTTATTGAAAAGAGATAGCAGCTGTTAACAGTTGTGATTTTTTTTATGGGATAAGAAGGCAAACGGGCAGGCGCGTCATCTGATGGAAAGCAATCAACGCCGCGCATAAACATACACAGTGTTATAGGCAGTGCAGAAGCGTTACCGGCCTTTAAGGAAAATGTCAATTTTAGGAGGGGGACGGCAGGTTAGGTCTCCCAAACTCAACTACTCACCGGACGAAGCGCGGTAGCTAAGCTACCTCTCAGACGCTAGTTTTCTGCGAGAGTTTGGTGCTACTCCGGGCGAGCCGGCGTGTTCATGCTGCAGACAAGTAATGTGCCATTAATGACAAAGTTGTCATCAGCAGCGTGGCTCTACCACTGAATGATAATAATACTCTTTTCTATTCTGGAACCACGGGATCTACCTTTGGAGCGGTTAATTCTGCCTAAACTATATTGCAACATAAGAGACTGTTATTTTGAAAGATGTCAACGAAACTGTTATTTTATTGGAACTGAAATATTTGTAACAGGTTTTTTATTTCACTGTTATAGACCACCCCTAATTCTGACGAACTTTTTGTGAAAACTAACGTGTTTGCAATAGCCGTTTTTGTTTGTTTTCATTGTTGGTTACAATATTATGTGAAACCTATCGTAAAATAATGCCCGTTCACACGAAACGTATTGCTGAATCGTTGACCTACAGAATGAAGACAATGTTACCACACTTCCAAATTATAAATATATTTATTATGTAAACATATGATGACTTTTTCCGCCAACTTACATCAGTGTTTTTATTTCATTATCAGTTATATTGGCTATTATACAATATACATAATACAATAGTTCGATTAAAGCATATAAGTGGGTTGATATGAAATAAATGCGTGTATCGTGAAATTTTAAGTTGACTGAAAAAGTCCATAGAAGGTTTTGGTAGAATAGCCACCATTTTATCGAAGACATAATGCGGCAAATTGACTAGTACATGTCCAAGAGTTATAGTTATAAGGCCCGACACTACATAATAAACATGTACTTCTTAGCAATACAAATTTTACATTCTTTACTAACATAAATGTTTACACCTATGTACATATTATAAACACGCCTATTTCCCAGTAAAAATAGGCAGAGACCACAGATCTCCATCTGCTGCGATCCCGGTTAAGTGTACTTTTGATCTGGCCTTTCTTGAGAACTTCAGCAACCTCAGCCCTGCTTGCATGTTCCATAACTTGCTATCCGTTTCTTTAATAACACGTAAATCTTTTGCATACAATTTTCCGACGACACTGAGTAGGTTAATGCCTGGTATATATATATATATATATATATATATATATATATATATATATATATATATATATATATATATATATATATATATATTAGTAAAAAATGTGGTCAAAACTTAACAAGAACAAAAAAAATCATAATCAATAAAAAAATTAATTGATTTCTGAATGACAGGACGAACATCAAATATTTGACAGGTAGGAATAGTTTCTAAGGGAAAACGAAATTGTTGCTTTTTCTATATTCCTAATATTTGTATCATATTTACTCACCTTTTAAACCTTCCCTGGACTTCCAAAAATAATTCAAAATCAAAAATAGCCAAATCGGTCCAGCCTGTCTCAAGTTTTAGCGAGACTAACGAACAGCAATTGATTTTTATAAATATACAATAGATATATAGTGGAGCGCTAAAATATTAATAATTTGAACAGCAAAACTAAGCAAAGTTACCTTCTGTATCGTACAAAGTTCACATCTACTTCAAAGTTGTGATTAATTATAAGTCGAGAATCGATTGTTCACGTTTCGATACGGAACTAGAATTGTGTAATATTGTGTAAGTTTGTAAAATAGTTTATGGCAGAAATCTATGGAAATATAAAACGAATGCATTCCAAGTGATTGATGCATTTATTTGTCATGTAAATGTTTGCATGAGGAGGACGTCAGTGTATGAAGAACGGCGACAGAGCCTCAAGCAAGCCACCACCGGAAGTGATAATGACCACACTGATAAGAGCTCAAACGAGTGAGGGGCCAACGGCTGTTTTGATGATGAATTCGATATAAAGCATCTCTTATGGTCCTATGTCCCCGAGGTGGGGCAGAGGACGTCCACAGTGCTTCTCCATTGGGATCGGTCTTAAGCGACGCGCTTCACTTCAGGCCACGTCAACCCAATGGATTTCATCTCGGCCGCTATGTAGCGCTTCCAGGTGTATTTGGGTCGGCCTCGCTTCATTTTCCCTTTCGGAGTCCATTCCAGCGCCTGTCTGCGAATGTGATCAGGGTTCCTTCGGAAATCCTATCCAAGTCCACTTGCGGCGCAAGATTTGAAGTGCAAACGGCGGTTCCAGTAGGCATTCGTTGCATATTTTCTCGGGCCAGAAGATTCCGAGAATTTGTCGACAACATCGGTTAACGAAGACCTGAAGCCGCTGCGTGATGTTCTTTGTTACCCTCCTCGTTTCACACCCATACAGCAGTACGGTTTTGACATACTAGAACGCCATATGGGTCGGAGATGTGCGAATCGATTCGGATATAAAGCATAAGACAAAGAAAAAAATTAATTTCGATTTTTTTTTTCATAAAACTTTGAACCATTCTCAGCGCTAACACTCGGGCACTTTACACTCTACAGTTAGAACAAAAGTTTAAACCGTTTTCACCTTTAGATTCTGAAGTCTAGTACCCTTTAGTTAAGAGGCTGGTTTGCTGAGTTTTACCCGTTGAAGGTGAATTTTAAAATCTTTTTTACTAAAGTATTTATTATGTAGGTAGAAAATATTTGTGGCAGCTAGGTGTTTGAAACTTTTAACTCTTGCTGTACGGTTACATGAAATAATATTTTAATATAAACATCCATAGAGTAATATTATAATCGTTAGTGCATCTATTGGTGATGTAACTGTGAAATATTAGAGTGATTGAGCTCATATTTGCATTCCAAATGACTATATGAGCTGTACAATGAGCCGAACGTCATCGAAACCATTAAGATTGGATGCCTTCGTTGGGCTGGGCACATAATACGCATGGACGACGCTAGAGTGCCCAAACGCCTACTCGACGGCAAACCAGATGGTCGTAGAAGCCGCGGAAGGCCTAAGCTCAGATGGCTAGATGGAGTCAAGGATGACTTAAGGGCAATCGGTGTGAGGAGCTAGAGGGAAAAAGCTAAACGAAGATCCGACTGGAAAATTTTACTGAACCAGACTAAGGCCCACCCGCGGCTGTAATGCCTTGATAAAATTGGATAGATTTTATTATAGTTAAATTATTAACAAATTATCGGCCTAATTTTCGGAATTCGTAAATTCATACAAACATTTTCTTTTCACTTCTCACATTCTGTGGTATCTATCTAACGGATAAAATTTTTTTATTTATTTATTTATGGATCATCAACAGGAGTTACATAAATAATACATTATTTTAAATAGTTAAAAGTTAATAATACATTATTTTAAGTAGTAACACTTAAATGTAATCCTAATTAAAAATGGACACAACATTAACATAAAGTGAATACAGACAAATCAAATAATTATACAGAGACTTAAATGTTAGATTTAATACGGTGCGTGAATTGTACCACACTGTCGTAGAGAATGTCTAAAGCGTTGTTTCTTTTCATTTATTGGTGCTACAGTTCAAACAACGATTGAAGTGGGGCATTGCATCCAAAAACGCTCCTTTTCATTCCTTGTGAAATAAACTAAAATTTTTCACGCGTGCATGTACTCTGGGTACAGTAAAATTAATACCACTTAGAATATGAGGACTGTCAATGTTACTATATAAGATAAATAAATAAATATATATATATATATATATATATATATATATATATATATATATATATATATATATATATACATATGCGCCATCTATTGGCAGATTATGAAAGAATATTTTTGGTTTATATAAAATAATTATAATAATTGTAATTTGTTGCCGAAGTTTTTAAGAAAGGCCAGGTCAAGAGTGCCCTTAACCGGCGGGCTTGCATGAGGAGAGTAATGAGTGTGGAGGTCTCTGCCTACAGGAAACAGGCGTAAAGATATGTATATATATATAATAGTAATTTGCATAGAATTATCTAAAACTCATATAAATAGGATTGTAAAATGTAATTTGAATATTGAACTATATTTTAAAAATTACTTCCCATTCATTTTGTTTGCTAAAACAAATTTAGCAAACAAAATTTTTTTTTAAGTTAAGATCGAGGGGGATTCATTCTAGTTCGAACTACCGTCGACGCCGACCCGTACATATTTGAACCAAAATACTTATATATGTATGTTTAAGTAGACTCATAAAATCTATATTTAGCGCAAAAAAGTCAATCAATAATTTATTCATCAATTATGTATGTATGTATGTATGTCCCACTGCTGGGTATGGGTTTCGCATTTTCTAGACCTACGAAATCCACGAAGCTCTTGGTATACGGACTTGCGGTGTAACCAGATCGAAATCGCAGCCATTGATTCTGTAGGCGATAACCATACTTACAAATAGTTGCTACAAATAGTCGACACTATAATATATTACAAAAAAAAAGTTATGAAATTTAATATTAAGAGAGACATGCTACATAGATTGTAGTCATTCAAAGTCATAAAAAAAATGATGTGAATTTTCTGTATTCACATGATTATTTTACATCATTTACCAATGAATAACATGTTTTTACTTCATAAACAATACCATGACAGTCGACTTTCTTAGGAAGTATCTACGCTAAAAGTTCTTTGTAAGGCAGGACACGTTTCACAGTAAATTGGGCTCCATTACACTGAATTGGTATAGATGAACCTTCACTCGGGAAAGAAAACAGATTGATATGGCGGTTATAGGAAAATTATGACGTATTTTGGTTTTATACACCATTCGAATTAGAAAACAAAAAATACGTCGACTGACCTCGGTGGTGTTTTAAAAGAATAAAAAAATTTAAAAACGACCGCGACAATTCAACGTAGTTTTTTTTATGATTTCAATGGTGTATAAAACAGAAAATACGTGACTCTCTGCTTACAGCAAATACGTTATTAATGGAGTCAGGCGTTACTTTGCGGAAATCCATCACTATATGGACAGTCAAAAGTTTTACTTAGCCAAGATCCGCGACAAGCAAAACAATAACAGAAAATTAATAATGTGTGTTTTTCCGTTGGGTTTAGTGGATTTATTTGGAACTTAAACTTGGGGCGAAACACGTGTCGTGTACAAGATGGAAAAGTGATAGTGTGTGTTTGGCGTTGTGTATAGTGGTTGGTGGGTGGAGAGTTGATGGCCGATTTTCGGTAAGTTTTTGGTTTAAGTTCCAAATAAATCCACTAAACCCAACGGAAGAACACACATTGTTAATTTTCTGTTATTGTTTTGCTTGTCGCGGATCTTAGCTAAGTAAAAACTTTTGACTGTCCATATAGTGATGGATTTCCGCAAAGTAACGCCTGACTCCATTAAAAATCCTTATACATATATTTATTCCGATGCGAGGATCGAACCCGCGTCCATTGACTCCGAGGGCGAAGGGCCCCGCGACTGAGCCAATTGGTCGTCATGTATATGTATAACTATATATATATATATATATATATATATATATATATATATATATATATATATATATATATATATATATAAGAAAAAGTTTATTTTAGACTAGCGTCAGTAATTACATAAAAAACAACTCATATTTGATCGCTATTGAATATATTCTGTTATTTTTGTCTGACGTGTTTTGCTGCACCAGTATTTTTGTTGTATTTTTTTAATTTTTTTATTCATATCTTGCGATATTGAGGCATCTTGGTGATAAAGAAAGTACTTTTCCAATAATTTAGCTGCTTTGAGAGCTTCTTTAATGCTCGGCGGATCGAGGATATTAAAGCGACAAAAGAACGTACACAGCTGCGCAGGTTTTACTAATTTTGGCAACTTAAAAAGTACTTTATATTATTAAATTGCCGTCGTTATTGAGAGTGGGTGTAATGCTGTATAGAGTGTATCATTGTATGGGAAACAAGCTAAACCAACCAAAGTCGAGTGATATCGCGCTTTAGGGAGTTTGTCGGTTAATCGAGTGACGTTACACGGAGGTTCTTGTACTATTTTTGGAGTTCTTGTACTTATTTTTATCTTTGCCAACAAAGCTCGACTGGAAGAGAATGCCCTCCAGCATTAAGTCTGCCTTTGTACCAGACTTGAACATTAATAATAAATAAATGAATGGCCTACGGGTAGATATTCCGTATTAGTCTGAGCATCCCACAATCGTTTAACAAATATTTTTTGCGATGTTTTTGATTATAACTTTGGTTATTATTTTTCAAATTTAGGGACAGTTTCGAATTAGTGCCGTTTCCGCGTAGAGTAACATATTTTGGGTTTTATATACTGATTAGTAAACATACATTATTAATATAATAATAATAATCATCCAACACAGATTTCATCCCCAAAATTCTCCGAAATAATCTAAGCTCATTAAACACATTTATTATTACAAACAACATAAATTTTAAATACTTGCCGTCTTACAAGAAATTTCCTAAATAATAGTTGTTAGCATCGCACTTGGCTTCGACCCGCAGAGGGGAGAATACAAAATGTATAAATATAAAATAATTATAATACTCGAATGGAAATAAAATCATTTATTTCGATACCACAATTTACATATATATATGTTACAAAATAGAGAGATAATAATACGTTTGTGGCGGGTTAATGCCTGAACTAGGGGTGAGCCTGTATCTCAGGTCAGTAGCCTTCCACCTTAGTTATATCTAATTGATTTATATATGTATGGAGAAATAAATATAAAACCTCAAACATATATTAAAATGTGTGTGTGTGTGTGTGTGTGTATTTAAATGTATTTGTCCGTAATGTGCACTCAATTGTTATTAAATATACATTTTAAAAAGTTACAGTTCTGTTCGTATTGTTTAAATGGAACGGATCTTAGCAAATTAATTTCGAAACTCTCAGTCTTAGTTGCATTACCTTATTTAAAACGGGCAAATTTTGTGAGATCCAATTTGCTGGAATTCATTGGTGACCGGAGTTCCGATTGACCCCCACATTGTTTGCATAGACAAAGTTCGTCTGGCTCGGATAGTTGGGACATAAACAACTCAATTAAATACGAAATTTATTGCTCCAAGAAACTTCTCTTAACTATATCCAATATTATCCTATCCTATCCTATTAGTCCTATTCCTACTAATATTATAAATGAGAAAGTTTGTGAGTATGGATGTATGTTTGTTACTCTTTCAGGAAAAAAACTACTGGACGGATTTGGATGAAACTTTACAGTAATATAGGTTATACATCTGAATAACATATAGGCTACAATTTGTAATGATTTTATGTAATTTTGGTCGTAATATAATTTTACTTTTAAGTAAAAAAAAAATATATTTATTTAAAATGATCTGTCACTAAACTTAATGTGGCAGACCAAATTCCACGCGAGCGAAGCCGCAGGCAAAAACTAGTGGTATATAAATGAAGCTTGTGGAATCATTTCCGATTCGTACTTGATCTTATCTAATGTACAATAAAAATATGATGACTTCGGCTGTTTGTACAGTCGCGTTTCGACAAATGTAGCGTGTGACGCCTTCCGGCTATATCTGAGGTTTCAAACGGGCGTGATACCGCCCGCTAGGGGGCTTTTCATGGAAGCGATAGCGGGTCCAAAGGCAAATGAGGAGTTATGAAATTAAACTTGGGAACCTATGGGCTAGATAGAATGACGATCTGCACAGGATGAATTGTAGAGACTGACAAACTAGCATTTAGTCGAAGATCGAGGTATGTGGGGCGTATGTCTCAGGTGAACGTGACAATGAAGCTCATATGAGTTTCATTAAAATTTCAAATATTATGTTTGTTTTCAATCGGTCTAAATTTAAATTATCGCCAAGTAACTGTGAGCGTACAGAATTACGTGAAGTTTCCCTACTGACGTCAGAGACGCGGTAAATGCATAAGTACATCAGGACTTAAATATTCAGTCTCGGGTAATGTGTTGCCTTAATGCAGAAAGCAGTATAATGGAACGGGGCCACATTTTGCATGTCGTGTCACAGCCATAAGCATCATCGCACTAACTAGGTTACCCAAAGGTTAAAATTTCCACATTTAACATCAGCAGTTTCCCTTCACACTTATTACAAAATCAATTTGATTTACAGGTCCATAAAGAGTGAACGTGAGCGTAGTCTTAGACTACAGTCTACAACCTCCTCGTGTTCCGCTTAGGCTTGGTATTTGACGACCAAACTATCCAAACCCGATGAGCAAGCGCACCTTCCTTATTCAGAATGTTGACCTATACTTTCCTAAGACAACAACCACCTCGTTTTCCGCTTAAGCCTGGCATTTGGCGACCAAACCATCCAAACCCGATGAGCAAACGCACCTTCCTTATTCAGAACCTTGACCTATACTTTCCTAAGACAACAATCCCCTCGTTTTCCGTTTAGGCCTGGCATTTGGCGACCAAATTATCCAAACCTGATGAGCAAGCGCACCTTCCTTATTCAGAACTTTGACCTATACTTTCCTAAGACAACAATCCCCTCGTTTTCCGTTTAGGCCTGGCATTTGGCGACCAAACTATTCAAACCCGATGAGCAAGCGTGCCTTCCTTAAATCCACTTCTTCCAGTAGAAAACATACATTATTTTTCTTCTTCTGTTTTCTTATCGCGGGTCTTAGCTAGGTAAAAGTTCTAACTGTCCACATAAAACAATTTTACAATCAATTTATATTGTAATATTTTTTGGTTGTAAATATAAATATGGAACAGAATATG
This sequence comes from Baronia brevicornis, assembly GCA_031353405.1. Taxonomy (NCBI): domain Eukaryota; kingdom Metazoa; phylum Arthropoda; class Insecta; order Lepidoptera; family Papilionidae; genus Baronia; species Baronia brevicornis. The sequence continues at coordinate 35,798 of JASFAT010003225.1, read as the reverse complement.
TTACTATTTTATATACTCACAATAACTATGTGCTACAGATTTTTGTACAAAGGTAGCCAATAACGTCTGTAGGTAACTGTTGACATTAATGTATAATATAATATATTTTTTAATTAAAGTGTTTACCGAAAAACATGCCTATACATTTCTCAAGGATCGTCAATGCTTCGGCATTGCTTCTGGAGTTGCAGATGTCTATGCTTGTTTGTCTTCCTAGATACGGGGGACTTCTACTTTCTAGAGATGGGGTTGATGGTCGCGGGTTCAATCCCCGCATCGGGATAAACAATGTATGGCTTACAGATATTTATTCTGGTTACCCTGCCAATCCGCATTGGACAAGCGTAGTCGATCCGTTCGTCCAGAAATGGGAAGACACTGGCCATCATTGGGTCATATATGCTGTGAAAAAAATATAGTACAATATTACATCTCGAACACCGATTTTAGTTCAGTTGGAACATAAAAGTTAGCAACATAAGTTTAACATGAGAAGATGGCGTTAGAAAGTTGCAGTGGAAGAACACACTCACAAGTTTTAACGACTTAACCTAAGAAATGTGAAGATCGTGATAGTTGCAGTTTCGAATGGAAAAGTTGTACAGCACTACAATGGCATTGAAAACTAAGCTAATATATTGCATCATGAACATGAACAACTTTTCTTTATACACCTAAGGTAAGCGTAAGCGATCCAGATACCTCGATACACCTAAGGTAAGCGTAAGCGATCCAGATACCTTTATACACCTAAGGTAAGCGTAAGTTATCCAGATACCTTTATACACCTAAGGTAAGCGTAAGCGATCCAGATGGCTTTATACTCCTAAGGTAAGCGTAAGCGATCCAGATACCTTTATACACCTAAGGTAAGCGTAAGCGATCCAGATACCTTTATACACCTAAGATAAGCGTAAGTTATCCAGATACCTTTATACACCTAAGGTAAGCGTAAGCGATCCAAAATACCTTGATACGCCTAAGGAAGTTGTGATACCATAAATGAGATAATTATCATCATAATAATTATCTAAAAATAATGCTTACTGTTCGCTGCTAACACTTTAACTGCATTAAGGTATCTAAAACATCTCTTACGGTTCTTTAATTCGGTGTAGCGATTGAAATAGAATTCTTATCGATTTCGCGAGCAGCAACGTCTGAATTTTTACAATTTAATTGATACCTAATCACGAGGGCGAGAAGCGAGCAATGGAGAGTCGTTTCGCTGCGATGAATGGTAGCGGATGGAGCTCTCTGGTCTCTGCCAACCCCTGCGGGGGATAGCCGTAAATATATATATATATATATATATATATATATGAGATATTGACTGATAAGGTTTCATATGCTTTAGATTAAGAGCTCTCATACATCTAAAACTGTGTAAATGTTTCTGTGATGTCTTAAAAAATGATGCATTAGTGAACATACTAGCTTGTGGCATTTTTTTATGGGATACAAAGGCAAACGAGCAGGCGCGTCACCTGATGATAAGCAATCAACGCCGCCCATAAACAGCTGTGCCACAGGCAGTGCAGAAGCGTTGCCGGCCTTTAATAAAAGTGTCATTATGGAACTCCACAACTCAACAGCCCAACGGACTAAGCGCGGTAGCTGAGCTACCACTCAGACGACGATTTTCTGCGGGAGTGTGGTACTTCCCCGGGCGAGCCGGACCATTCATGCTACAGACAAATAATATGCCACTCTTGGAAAGTGCCGTTATGAGAGGGGGAAGGGAAAGGGGGTGGGTCTCAACTTAACCGCTCATCATAATAAGCGCGGTAGCTAAGCTACCACTCAGACGCCGGTTTTCTGCGAGAGTGTGGTACCGGGCGAGCCGGCCCATTCAATGTTTCACGTCTACCACGTGACGCTTCTTTTTTTCATTTGTTTTTAATTCACCGAAAGGCTCACAGCTTACCGATATTGTCGATAGTATGACGCGCACTGGGTAAAAGGTGCGTGAAAAAAAAATTTTTTTCTTAAACTTTAATTTAATTTGCGTTTTTTGCGGTTTGTAACCCTAGATCCGTTCGTTAGTTGCCGCCCAGGGGCCTATGGTTATTTGAATAGTAAACACGATGATGATATACTATGTATCAATATTTTAATGAGGTACTGTTCAATTTATGTGAAATTCAAACTCAACGAGCAGAGGGAATGTACATTGAATATAGAGAGAGACCTCACCGCCCTACGGAATTGCATTTGTATGGTAATGTATGCACCAATTCGTTGTCAGTGTCAGACACGTAACGGGGTACGCGATTGTGTGGGCGTGACAAACTGTGCAAACAATTTAACTGACCCGTTTCATGATCAAATAGTAACTTCAATTTTCATTAGTGGTTGAGCCACGCTGCAGACGAGTGCTTTGTCAAGAATGGCATATTTGTCTGTAGCATGAATGGGCCGGCTTGCTCGGGGAAGTACCACACTCCCGCAGAAAACCGGCTGATTACTAGCTTAGCTACCGCGTTCTTCTCCCCCGTCCCGCTACTTCTCCACCCTTTCTTCTGCCCCTCCTTCTCCCCATCCCGAATACATGAAAAGAAACAACGCTTTAGACATTCTCTACGACAATGTGGTACAATTCACGCACCGTATTAAATCTAACATCTCTAACAAGTCTCTGTATAGTATTTGATGTGTTTGCTTTCACATTATGTTAATGTTGTGTCCATCTATAATTAGGATTACATTTTAGTATGTTTTTAGACTAATGTATAGTGAATGTAACTCCTGTTGATAGTCCATAAATAAATAAATAAATAAATACCATAATAATTAGTGTATTCTGTTGTTACACGCTAACCTTCGATAACCCAAAAACGATTTTAAAAGCCCAAACGATTTTAATTTTGTAAGGGTTCCAAACTTTTAGCCCCGATTTGGGACTCTATTGTCAAGATTGAATATGTTTTTTTCCAAAATTTTTATATTTTTCACACCCGTCCACACAAAGAAAAGTTTCACAAAATGCCACAGGGCCCACTGGTTTATACATAAAATAAAATCAAACTTATTTTTAAATAAAAAAATAAAATATATGACACAAGATAATATAATATAATGATATAAAATACAATGACTATATATCAGTCAGGAGTATCTTTGCCTAGCCGCCTGTCCAGTAATTATGGTATTGGTACACGGGTACGCGACCCCGGCCTCCCGAGCTACTACCGTATCACTCCTTGTCTTCCGTTGCGGTAGCATCATATCCCTATCATCCTGTCTAAATCCATCTTTCCTTTCCCCTGCCCTTCCCTTCCTTCTCTATCGTTTTCCCTTCCTCTTCCACGGTCTGCCGTGCCAATGGATGTGAGGGACGAGCTTATTCACAAGTGTGCATACCGTCCCGGGATCGGGCACCCCCGAGTACAGTAGTGGCTTACCTCAGCACGCGGGACTCTACTAGGAGTGACCTCCATTCTCCTTGCGGCTCGTAAGATTCAGTATGACGAATTATAATAAACCTAATTTGTTAAAAATGACGCCGACGTGTTCGCCACCCGTCTGTCCAGAGGGCGAGAAGCGACTAACGGAGAGCCGTTTCGCTACGATGGATGTGAGAGGAACGCTGGATGAATGTGGAAGGGGCAGGGAAGGTGTGCCGGGATCGTAGCCCTACTGGAGACAGGCGTGACGATTTGTATGCATGTATGAGTAGCAAAAACGAGCCGAGAAAAGAAACGTGTTCGCCACCCGTCTGTCCAGAGGGCGAGAAGCGACTAACGGAGAGCAATTTCGCTACGATGGATGTGAGAGGAACGCTGGATGAATGTGGAAGGGGCAAGGAAGGTGTGCCGGGTTCTTAGCCCTACGGGAGACAGGCGTGACGATATGTATGTATGTATGTATGTATGAGTAGCAAAAACAGGTCACGTGGTCGTAATTGATCACCGATCTAGAAAAGTTTACGAGTCTCAGATACGTTGCGTCTTTGAATTAATAGTAAACATAAAACTCTAGAATAATGTATAATAATTATTTAATTATTATACCTTTTAACTTTAATTAAAACTGTACGGTCCCTGCCTTAATGGTACTATGCATTCAAAGATAACTTTGACACCGTTGGAGTATGATTAATGAGTGTAATTAATTTTGCTTATAACAAGTAAAGTCTAAAAAGGAGACGCAATTAATCCGTCCTCGAATGTTTACATAATAAAGTTAATGTCTGTGACTCTGGTCATTTACATAAAGACTTTACTTTTTTCGAACACATGTCCCACTGATGGGCACCGGGTGTCCCCATTTCTAGAGGAATGGAAGCTGACATACGCTTGTCCAAGGGGGATCGGCGGGCCAGGCAGATTTAAACTTATACTATGAATTTGTAATTAAAACAGATTTTGAATATATGTATGTATATCCATTTTATAATTATATAGATTAGTTCACTTGTTGAAACAATTAATAGTCTGCCTATTTGAGAACTAAACAGACATACGCCGTATTCATTTAAAACAAAAGAAAATAAAACAAAACTACAATACAAGAATATGGGAAGGCAAATATTGTGTTTCAATGTCTCAACCAGTACATTCCGGCTCTAAGTCTGGTATAATCCGGCAAGGATTCAGTGGGACCAGTAGCAGATACTACGGGACATGTATCATATATATATTTGTAACAAATATCTCTAAAAGCGTCTATATTTATTTTATCCAATTTGTCATATTTTTCTCGCAATGAAATCCTCCCACCTGTATACAATATCTGCACACCCATATCATAAGACGAACCTACAGCATTATCAACACTCTTAGCTAGTTTAAGTTTTGCCAAATTTACACCCCTTTCCAAATCAGCCTGCGTGGCAATCGTACACAAACGCATCCAAGCTTCTTGTAAATTATAGACAAAGTCGTCTAAATCCATTTTTGGAGCAGCGAAGTATACTCCCCAAAGTCCTACATCTCGATAAACAATGTAAAAAGGCTTATAAAACTCGCAAAGGTCTCTAGTAGATGATGCTCGTGCCAAATACGCGGCATGCCGATCGGTTCCCCCTTGACTCTTGTCCCAAGATCCCATAATACAATTGGCTACAAAAAGAGCCATATAATCAGAGTGGTCATATCCAGGCGCTTCTAATCCAATAGCAACATAAGCGAGTGGCATAGAATCGTCTCTATATATGACTGAAGAACCTGTGTAACGTGTAGACCCATAGTCCCTAATTTTTTCACAAACAGAGTCCGAAGGAATGTGGCTAAACCTCTTTTGAACGTAGCTCGTGATTTCCGAATTCGTGACAGCTCCAGAGATGGCGACCACCATATTGCGCGGCGTATAATTTTCTCTCATAAAACAATATGCATCCTTGCATTCAAAATTTTCTATGTTCTTAGTACTCCCAATAACCCGCTGCGCCAAAGGTGTACCTTGAAAGGCAGCTTGATGTAGATAATCGAACACCACTCGCACAGGGGAATTGTCAGAATCCATCGACTCCTGTAAAATGTTTTCCTTGGCAACTTGAATTTCGGTTGTGTCAAACTCAAGGAACAAAGGAATTTGGCATAGGATATCAACAATGCTTGTAGCATGCTCCGGGTTACATTTCGCTGTGAATATTTGGAATTCGCGGTTAGTCTCCACAGTGAGTTGTGCCCCCATTTCATAAACCAATTGCTCAAGGTGATCTTTACTCATATTTTGAAAGCCTTTATATGCCATGTGTTCTATGAAATGAGTTATTCCATTATTATAGACAGTTTCAAACCTTGGACCGGTCTCAACAAATAGTGAAGTACACACGTATGGTGAGTGAGTCTCTTCAACCGCAACGCTTATGCCGTTTTTTAGATTCGTAATTACAGTTTCGAAGAAGCGGTTGCACAAATTGACCCTTGAAAAAGTCTTTTTAAGTAACAACGAATTGAACATTATCGATAAATATTGTTATAGTAAACGCAAATAATAAATTATACAAATACTAATAATCTCACATATTACTGAATGTCAGTTAATTTTCAAAGTGACGTAGATATATTTTTTTAACGATATACTTCCATATATATAGAGTTTATCCCCATCCTAACAAGCTACACTGAAAATCAGCCCTATGTCTGGCTGTAGCTTTAAGCTAAGAAAGCGTTCATGCTTTATATTGCAATGTAGTCTAATGGGCCCCCAATCTCTGGGCCATGGTACCAGTGGCTCAAATGGTGTCGGACTGTACAATATACATTATTTTTTTACTGTTGATTATTGACCGATTGGCTTAGTGGCGGGGCCCTCCGCCCGCGGAGTCAATGGTCGCGGGTTCGATTCCCGCATCGGAATAAATATTTATATGGATTTATAAATGTTTATTTCGAGTCTGGTAACCCCCCCAATCCGCATTTTCTTTCCTGTCCCTTTCTTTTCTATCCTTTCACTTCCTCTCCGCCAATCCACGGTCTGCCGTGCCAATGGATGCGTGGCTAGGGGCGAGCCTAGTCGTAAGCGTGCCGATCGTCCCGGGGTCGGGCTCCCCCGGGGACTATGGTGCCTTACCTCAGCATGCAGGGCTCTGCTGGGGCTGACCTCCATCCTCCCTTGCGGCTCGTGGGATTCACTAAAGACGAATTTAATATACCTAATTTGTCGAAAATGACGGCGACGTGGTTCGCCACCCGTCACGTCCAGATTCTCACGAGGGCGAAAAGCGACCAATGACGAGCCGTTTCGCTGCGATGAATGGCAGCGGATGGAGCTCTGTGGTGTCTGCCAACCCCTGCGGGGGATAGGCGTGAATATATATAAAAAAAATATTTCTTTTCTCTATTATATTCAAAAAGTACAAGCGAAATAAACCTGGAGAGACAAGGAGACAAGTTCTCTATATTATAAGAATAGAAGTAAGACAGAGAGACCCACTCACACCTAAAGTATTTATAGCTACTGACTATTTCGAGACTGAGATCATCTAATAGTATATAATCACCAGCGCACACGGACATCTGTAACTTAAAAGACTCAGCAAATACATTACCTAACAAGGTACGTCAATAATCTTGAGTTAAGTAAGTGTTAATCTAAACAATCTAAACAAGTTAAGTAAGTGTTAAGATGATCACAAATAAAAATCTAACAAAAAATAATCAATTAATCATTCGACAATCGACGATAACGAAATATCTTCATTATATCCATATATAAAATTAACTTGAATGTATAAAATACTCTTTGATACCATTAGAATCTTTAATCCATCAATAAATGACTTTTAAATGTTGACAGTCGAGATATTTCATTCCAATTTTTTACCACATAATCTAAACAGATATAATTTCTTATAAATATTGACTATTATTTTCTAAAATGCTTAAAAGTAGTTGGATATTCAATTGTAGGTATAAACTGTGGAATACATTTAAAGTATACCATCACAATGCGTACCCAGCTTCATTTCTTAATTTAATAAGAAACTTACCACCAATACAGTGTTCACGTCTCGAAAATGGTCTTACTGTGGCAACGCAAGAAAGGGACAGCTGCAACACCTGCATTGGTGTATACATCGACGCGGGATCTAGATACGAAGCCAAAGTGGACAACGGTATCACGCACTTTGTAGAACATATTGTCTTCAAAGAAACTAAGCTCAGATCAAAATCTGAATTGGAACACGCTATGATCACTACTGGAGCGAAGTTTCAATGCTTCACCACGCGCGAGATGTCAGCGTACTATGTTGATTGTCTTTCATCTGAAGTTCCTACAGTTTTTAACATACTAATTGACTGTATATTTAATAATACACTCTCGCATACCGAAATAGAGAATGAAAAGTATATTGTATATTTAGAAATGTTGGAACATGATAAAAATAACAACAATGTTCTGTTTGATTACTTGCACTCGGCGGCATTCCAAGGGACACCATTGGAGCAAACGGTGATGGGACCGAGCGCAAATTTGGCAAACTTCAATGCCAAAAATCTTTATTCGGTTTTGACTCAGAGGTTCGTGCCGAAGAAAATGGTGTTAGCGGCCGTCGGTGGGATAACACACGATTACATTTCAAATATGGCAAATGAGTATTTATACAATATATGTAGCGTCAAATATAACGTTGATGATATGAACATGTGCCGATATACAGGATCCGAGTTGCGGTATAGAGACGACTCCCAGGTGACGCCTAACGTTGCCATAGCTGTCGAGGGGCCCTCCTACTGTCACAAAGATTACATGCTAATGAAGTTGAGTGGCGCTATAATAGGTGGATGGGATAGATCGCAGCCAGGCAGCATAGGACACGGCACGCGTATAGCACGCAACGCATCTTGCGGTGACTTGTGTGATTCATACAAATTCATAAACATAAGTTACAAGGACACAAGTTTGTGGGGTGTGCATTTTTTGGGCAAGAAACTCGACCTGGATGACATGGTGTACATAATTCAAGACGAATGGATGAGATTGTGCACTACGATGACAGACGAGGAGTTGGAAAGGGGGAAGAACCAATTGATTACCGAATTGCTGTCGAAATCAGGGAGTACCACAGGGACATGTCATCAAATTGGTCGATCGATCTTATACCGCGGTCGTTATGATTCGTTGTTGGAAATAATTAATAGAATAGACAAAATACGAGCAAAAGATGTGAGAGCTGCGTGTGAAAAATATATTTACGATAAATGTCCCGTAGTTGCAGCAATTGGTCCAACTGAATCTTTGCCAGATTACACTCGAATTAGGAGCGGCATGTATTGGTTAAGAGTTTAGGATATGTTCCAGGTAAAAACTTTATTTACCTTCAATTGTGATAAAATGTTATCGAGATGAATATTACAATAGATAATTTTTATTTATTGCAATATTATTTTTTTTATGGGATAGGAAGGCAAACGAGCAGGCGTGTCACCTGATGGAAAGCAACGAACGCCGCCCATCCGCAGCGCCACAGGCAGTGCATAGCGTTACCGGCCTTCAAAAAAAGTGTCATTACAGGAGGGAGGGGGGGGAAGGATTGGGCCTCCGAAAGTCAACCGCTCACCGGACGAAGTGCGGTAGCTAAGCTACCAGTCAGACGCCGGTGCGATACTTCCCCGGGCGAGCCGGACAATTCATGCTACAGACAAACAATATGCCATTCTTGACAAAGTACTCGTCTGCAGCGTGGCTCCACTAATAGGAATGTATACAAATCGTCGCATTTGGTGCTTAAAGAAAACCCATAGACTGTATATTTGGATATAATAAGCAATTAAAGCGTAAGGGTACAGAAAAAATTAAAAATTAATGTGTTGTTCCTGTTCACAATTTTAGTGGATTTTCGTTACATAACTATAGCATATTCACTATTATGAAAATTATTGTTTTCTTATTTTACTAATGTGCATAAGTCAGTTCCACCAAAAGTGGCTCCTTTCACCACCAAATTGACATTTCCTTCTCAAACCTTTGAAACATCTTATTGCGGGGTATGGAAGTGAAATCGTAGACCGAAACGTCGTCTCGATTCAGGCTCTCTCTACTCGACTCTATACAGGGTCACTTACACGTAGCCATGAGCATACGGTAGAGACCGTGGCCTCGTCAATGCTTCGCATCTACCAAGCGTCCTATAGCGAAGTAAGAGAATGAAAATGCAATTCACCTGATCACTAATAACTGTCATAGACAGTAATGCTTAGAGTCTTCACAAATGTGATGTCCACCTTCCGAAACACATGTCTCTTAAATACCCCAATGTCGTAACAGTTCGGGAATAGGGTTCCACCATTCGGTTTCTATGCATGTAAGAAAGCGAGTGAATGACTGATCATTCATGTGGTGGGGATGGACCTTGTTTTTATAGCAAACATCCGATGGCGGAACCTTGTATTCTTTGATGGCAATTAGTTATATAAAGATAAGTATATAAGTTATATAAAGTAAAATATAATAATATCAAATACTATTTATTGAAATGTATTAATCAGCTTTGTCACGTTACGTCTTGATAAAATGGTGGGTTATTCTACCAAAACCTTCCATGGACTTTTTCAGTCAACTTAAAAAGTCACGATACACGCATTCATTTCATATCGCTTCACTTATACGCCTTAATAGAACTATACATAATAAGCGACCAAAATTAAACAACATAACTGATAATAATATAAGGTTATAGAAATGAAATAAAAAGTCTCTTGTAAGTTGGCGGATAAAGTCGATGGTGAAACTTGTTTTAATGGCAAATAGCCTGATGGTGAAACTTACCAATAATAGGATTGATCTTTGGCTACGCGCATCCAATTTCTAACAGCCACCCTGCGCAGATCGTCGCTCCATCTAGCTGGTGGGATCGCACAATATATTTATCGATTCTCCGACAAAAATGATCAGAGAATTGTAACATCAATATGTTATTTCGAAATGCAATATCGTTGAGTTTGGCGGATTTCCAAGCGACACATTATTTTATGAAAATAAAATAAAACTATAAAAATATGAAAAAATTATAATTTATTAAATCATATTAAACTACTATAAAAATAAAAAAAAAGATTTTTAATGAGTATAATAAATGAGAGCACGTCAAACTATAGAACACAATCAACACGCCAACATATACATGTATAGTGTATTTTAAAACGTTTTATACATTATTACACATGTTTTATACATTATTACACATGTTTTATACATGATTACACATACTTTATACTTGACACAATTATTTCGATAATATTCAAATTGTAAAACGAATTAAATAAAAAAAATATTCAATGCGTACACACAACAACCGTTTTATTTAAGTGAATTACTCATATGACGTTCATACTTACGTATTTTACGATATTAAAGGATTGTATTACTATAAGAAATTACTGGTATTAGAACAATATTTCAGATATGGCACATACAAGGCGTCCAAATGTGTATGGATATATAAAAAAATTTTCTGTACGTATATATGGAAATAAAGAAAAATTTAAAAGGTATATAATTTGACAAATAATATACAAATTTGGGTGGAATATTAAAAAATCAAATATCAACTAAAACTACCGTTACACCCGTATATTTGTGATGTAGAATGAACTAAAATCCGTTCCATTTTATACAGATAACAAATAAAATTAATATAGAAAAACGTAACAAGGCAAAATATTTTGATTTGTTATAGGAACACTGTGATACTCTAATTTGATAAGATGCTCAAATACAAGGTTTTTAAAGCTTTAGAGTACTATGCAGAAATTTTGACTCACCACACTTAATTATTGCGAAGGAAAATTGTATGGAAATTATATTGGAAATATATTTTACTGGGGATGTGTTGCATTTTGTATTGGAAACAAAATTAAGAAACTACATGAACATACTCCACAAATGCAAATAAAATGCAACTTTATGTTCTAGACTTTTATCATTTTATGTCGAGGTTTGTACTCGAAACCTCTCACCTTATTTAATTAACATTTTCAAATCACGGGATTTTTTCTATGTTTATTTATTACTGAATATTTTAATAATGTTACAATGTATAAATAACATAAATCATTATCTCCACAAAATTATACATCTATATAATATTATCTTTTTTAAATATTTTGAAATAAATGACGATTTAAATATGTTTTGAATAATGATGATAGCATATGCTCTAAAAGCTTCTTGACTTCGTGATTTATTTTCATTCAATTTGCAATTTTTTCAATTTATTGTTATTATATATATATATATATATATATATATATATATATATATATATATATATATATATATATATATATATATATATATATATATATATATATATATATATATATATATATATATATATATATATATATATATATATATATATATATATATATATATATATAATGAAAATAAATCACGAAAAAGAAACTCAAAAAGCTTTTAGAGCATATATTTCATATGCATGACTATTCAAAACATATTTAAATCGTCATTTATTTCAAAATATTTAGTTAACGTAAAAAGAATCTCGGCCCAGGGAAAACCAATAAGGTTTATTGGGCTCATATGTATTATTATATTACATTATATTTTCTATCATTATATAATTAATAGTTTACATAAAAACCAAAAAAATAGGACGCCTTGTATAGTTAAAATAAATACAACACAATACAATAATAATATACGGAAACTTCAATGCTGGCACTGACATAGGTACGTTTATCGAGAGACTTGCACGATTGAGAACTACAAATATACCATAAATTACGTCACGTGATTTTCATCTTGCCACCTAATTCGTACATCTTTTCACGTAATTCATGAATGGCCCCAAAACCAACTACCAACATCTTGGACTTACAACAACTGGATCTTATTTGTGAACAATTATTATAGTTTTACAACAAAAAATGAACTCCTCTTGTATCATTCTAGAATATTATTCAATTTGTTTTTTATCACATTTCTAAACATACTAAAATTCCATAACCGAATATACACACCATAAAAAATAAAATATTTTTTTTTCTAAAATACAACGAAACCAAATACACAACAGATATAAAAAACCCATAGACAATAGGGATGTTGACTGTATTTTGTTAAAAATATTATTCTCCCTCGAAGCTGTAGTTTCCATTAGAAACATTCTAAAAATCTTTCTTTACCTTTGAGTAATTCGATATTTACTTGATAATCAAAATGTGATCATATCACTCTGAAGTCCAAAGATGGCAAACGCCAAACAAAATCACTTGATAGGCATTACGTCACTTGTTCACAAACCACGTGACCAGTCTGCGATTTTTTTTTTTGGTGAAATTTAAAACGGATGAACAATAATATTATTTTAAACATTTAAAATACATGAATAATAAACACTGAACGGCGAGTGAAAGCTGGTAATCAGGTCAATGGAGGCCTGCACTCCTTTATGAAAAGTCAGAATGTGTTTAAAACGGCCCGACTGGCGGTTCATCAGGGGGTGCTTGTTCAGATTCTGATGTACGATAGTGAAAGTTGATTTTGGCAGAAGAGTCATGAAAGCAGACTGGATGCGGTGGAAATGAGAGCATTAAGAAGTATGTGTGGGGTAACTTTGAATTATAGAATAAGGAATGAAGATATAAGAGAGCGTTGTGGAGTAAAAGGTGTCGTGACCAAAAGTTGAGAAAGGGATGCTTAGATGGTTTGGGAGCATAGAGAGGATGGATGAAAGACGACTGGCAAAAATAGGGTCATAAGCGAAGACCAAGGAGATCATATTGCCGACCAAATTGCCAAAGAAAGAGTGCCTTTAAACGACAAGCTTGCGTGAAGAGTGTGATGAGTGTGGAGGAAGCAAGAAAAGTGTGTCCAGATCGTAAAGGATGGAGATCTGTGGTTTCTGTCTACGGGAAGCAGGCGTGTTATGTATATATATATATAAATATTTTTAACTTATTATACTTATGCATTGTTTTAAAACGCGTTCCCCATAAATCAACAACATCCCTATTTCAACTAATAGTTTCTCAATGCAATAACTACCGTCACGTCAAATGCCAGCAGTACACGTATGTATGAACAATCAATTGTTATTTTCATCCGTTTATTTGATATAAGGAAAATAAAAAATTCACACAAAACGCTGTCAGCGTGGAATGTGATTAAAAACAGAACATTATGAGAATATACTTCGACAGAGAAAGAGTTTCTCGTCGACACGTCATTATGATATCTTATTAGTAAATTATATTCTTATTTATTTAATACACATATGAAACGACGTAGAGAGCAAGTAAGAGATTGTTCGCAAACACCTATTAAATATACGAACAGATTGTTCGTTTGTATACAACAATACATATATAACCAGAGAGATTATTTTATATATATATATATATATATATATATATATATTAATTGTTAAATTAATTGAGACTTAAACGCGGTTAATTGCAGTGAAATTTTTTTTTTAATCCGGAACCATCCATCTCGTCACAGGACAACACAACGATGTCCACTTTAACCAAACAATTTTGACAGAACTCAGACTTTACTACTACTTGGGCAAAACTATCGACAGTCTTTATAGTCAGTCACATTATGACAAAATTTATATTAGCACAAAAATAGGCTCGTGATAACTTTACAAGTTAGCTATCGAATTCACAACACAGGTTTTTTTTTAACAACCAAACGAATGATAATAAAGCATTTAATTTTAAATTGGGGGTGGGGGGAGGGGATCAATGTTTTAAGTTATCCGACTTGTACATCTGTAATACAATACTTTCTTCTTAAAGAGAATAAAATTCTAAGAACCCTGTACCCATAACCATGCGAACGTATAGAATTCGTCGCATCTCCATCGAATCACGTACGCGTACCTGTTACGCCAAACGTTATAGTATACCTCTTAAAAACTTTTATCACAATAGAGTATACCAGCCTTATACATTTACTATAGAGATTCCATCTCTACGGACGAACAAATCACTGCATATTATCCTTGTTAAAAAGCCTTCATTTTGAAGAATACTGGCCAATTTTATGGCAATTTATCGCCATTGATATGAATATATAAGAAAAAAAATAAATAATTGATGATTGACTCCTGACACTTTGAAAATGGTAAACACATGACAAATTACAATTTATATTAAAGCACAGATTGCTGAGCAAGAATAATTTCATACGATAAGCTGTTGTATACCATCACTTATAGAATGGATAATCATCCCACTGGCATAGTTCAGCGAATACCTGGTCGGGTCTTGTATGAAATTACACCACCTCTGTGTCCCGGATTTAGATCTAATGCACCATAGCAATGCTAAAGTGAAAAGATCTGAATTAGAATTGCTCCGATTTTAAACGCGATTATTGCAATTATAGAGGACGAACAAAATATAATGAGAACTACTTATCAAGAACCGTTCTACCAGCGACAAGGTATGTCAAAGGAGTCTATTTGAAAATATCATAATGCAAATAGAAGACTGTCTTAATTTCAAACAGATTTCAATTGAGGAGTATAATTTCAAAACCCTCTAAATAATCCTAAAGAAATTTTATACAAGAAGATTATTTTGAATATGTCGTGATTGTAACGTACTACGTTTTAGCGGCATTCGCAGCTGACGTTACTTTTTAGATTGATTTTACTGTGAATTCAAGTGGGTTATGTGAGTTCACTTGTGGACATATTGAAAGTAACATTTAAAACCTTTAATTTTGGTGCAAAAATATGTAAATGTGTCCAAAGTCGTTCTAGAGGGTTTTTGAAATTACATCCCTCATTTATGAAATTAGACAACCGACTGTAAAATGAAGGTTAATGTACCAATTTTCAATTAAAAATTGTTTGGTCCCAAAACAGTCAGTCATGTTAAAGAAATTATATAAAGCCTTACAGATTTTGGACCTCCAATGCCTGTTCTTTGAACCAGAACCAAATTGGTAAACGTTTCCTTTAAAATACTATTCGTCAACCAACGTATACGTTACGTTGGTCGATGAATAGTATTTTCACACGAACTCATTTTCTTTTGCTCTTTGTGCAGTTAGTGGTGGAACCACTATTAGTGATTATCACTTTGCCTAGATTTTTCCTTGTTTATATAAATCGAACAAAATCAGGCATCAATAGCAGAATGTTGTGCGAATACTCATTTTGCCGTTCAAAATCAGATTTTAGAACGGCAAATCTAGAAACTTTGAGCCAATACAATACAATGTAATTGATATATTTCTAACATTTCACATTTTTACCCTGATAGAAATAATTATTAAAGTAAATATATTCGTAAACTAAACTGTTTGAAGTTTAAATACGAGAGATATAAAGTGACAATTGATAAATTTCAATGTTAGTTTATATACTAAAGTTTATATGGCGTTGGATATTGTACGAATTGACACATGCTAAATTGTATTACACAGAATACCTGTCTACGACAGAGACATTCACGAAACCTACGAACTAGAGAAAAGAGTATATATGTTATAATAAACATGGACACAGAATTTTAAATTATGTACGTTAGACACAGTGAAAATATATATATATATATATATATATATATATATATATATGTATATATCTGATACACCTTATATGCTATAAACATTAAATCTAAATGTAAATGTCGATTATATAAAAATCGATTATATTTGCGAAATAACTACTACCGATAAATTTGAGCACATCGATTTTTTTCATTTTATTTTTTTTTTTTTATATTTAGGTACATACACAAATATCTATTAATGGAATGTATGTTTCAACAAAATTTTGCGGGTAGTTGAAGCCCGTAAAGAACCTAAATAGGATAGTTTTTTGTGATATGTATACGTATGTGATTGTTGATAACGCTCGTCACCCTATTATCATTCAATTATTGGTGTCGTCACACTTGTTATTGGCACATTATATTTGCATCCCAATGGATCTGAACGCTTTCCTTGTTCGATTGTATTCGTATATAAAAATGTTGTAATATTGGTTATAGTAATACAAAAACCTAAAGGCGTGGAAAGAAATGTATTTGGCAACACTTTTTGAGTATTTGAACCGAATGTATAAAGACAAACTTACAACAAAATAAACACTTGCGGGCGTATTGGACACAGTTTTAGCGGTTCACGCGGTACTAAGAGCTGCACCCTGACCTCTTCGCATACTATAAAGTAAGAGCATTGGTATATATAAAATTTGGTAAAAAAACATCGTACATGCTACATCTATTATAATACAGCTACCAAAATATGGAATGTTTCTTATGTAAACATTGTAATAATCTCCTTGAATATTAAAAAGAAAATAAATTTAATAAAGACAACTTACTCTAAGAGTACTTAACATAATAAATAAATGTATCAAAAAGATTTCAGATTGTTTACGGGGACCTACAAACTAATGGAATGTAAAAAGTATTAATAATGATGTGTTTGTTAGTTCTATTACCCCTTAATTTTAATGGTTAGAAATACCCAAACCTTTGAAATATCATACATCTAAATAATGGACGTATTTAAAAATTTTTATATATATATGTATATATATAAAATTTATAAACCATTCCCACTGCGGAGTACTTGTGTATCGACATAAAAAAAAAATACATTTTAATTTTATAAATAATTTGTGCTTTATATTAATGTGATTTGTACGCCATAAGTGGCGATGTGATGGTGCTTTATAACGTCTTTTTTCATCTTGTTATATCTCACATTATGCAAATAAACAATTATTATTAAAACCTACGTTAACTGGTCTCTGGATTTTTCATCTCTTATCTCGCTTTAATGTGAACACAACAGAGTATAAATAATCATGACTTTTAATAAAAAAATAGAGAAAGAAGACAAATAGAGAGTATCGCACGCTATCGCAAGAAAACAAAGGTGGGATGGGGGTGGGGGCTTGAAAAAACTGCTAAGAATGTCACGATTATATTCGCATACAAGCGCACAGCACTGTAGTAGTAAATTAATAAGTGTATCACTTATGTATTAATACCTTTGAATTAAAATAAAATAAAACATTTGAAAATAAAAAGGAATAAATTGTTTTATATAAAAATATGATTCGATCGACTAACGTCTCTCGAATAACATGTCAACTTTCCTAACATAAGACATTAATATTGAATATAAAATGTAAAGTGTGTCAATAATATAAAATATAATTAATTAATATAAAATGTACAGTGATTCGTTAATAAATTAACTTCACTCGAAAAAGAGTTTCACTGTATCGAAGATCCCCCCTAAATATCCCTTGTCGCCGTAACAGTCAGTACATTAGTGATACATTTATCAATGTATCACTACAGTACCGCATCACAGCGAGAATTGAATGTTCACGGCTCCTGAGAGATATTCGTTTATGTTTTAATGGATTCGAGTTACAATTCCCTTAACCAAGTTGGATGGCCAATATGGAGATGTGTGTATATCTAGTTGAACATGAATTAACTCATACACTGCAGTCTGTGACACTTTTTCGCGGTATTCTAAAAGTAAACAGAGAGAGAGAGAGAACACCTAAGTTTTCGACCAATAGCGTGCGGCCCTTCCGTTTAGTACCGATCTTTATTTGTGAACGAACTAAAGTCATCATAATTATATAATACGGATACACCGGTCCATAATCCTTGTGACCTTTTGCGATATCTAGCCGAAAATTAACCGGTAATTACGCGAAGAGAGCTAATGACTACGTTACGTTTTACCGACTTCATAACGATGGGACGAGTCTATTTTTTTTTTAATTAAAGCTTTCATAAACGCTGGTAAAACAAGACCAGAATTGTATAATCTAATATATATATATGTGTGATTTGTTCAAGCAGAGGTTGCTCTGAAATAAGCACCTCCACTTTTAAACCTTCATGCCTTATAGAAATAATTTCATATAAACGAAAATGTGTTTCCATCCGTATATAAAGCATCTCTCTCCGACGACATATTTACACGAACATAAATATGTGATTTTATGTGGACAGTCGATATTTTTACTGAGATCCGCGACAAGCAAGCAAGCAAACAACAGTTGAAAAATAATAATGTGTGTTTTTACCCAGAGGAAGTGGATTTACAGGGAACTGAAGCGAAATCATACCGAAAAACGCACGTCGGCCTCCTTCCTACCCGTATAAAATCCAGTTGTTCCAGTGAAAAACACACATTATTCTTCTGCTTTTGTTTGCTTGTCGCGGACCTTGGCCAAGTAAAAAAAATTCTGACTGTCCACATAGTAACGCCGCCGTAAATTACCGCACAGTAACGCCTGACTCTATTAATTATGTGTCATTTCAATTCACTCCTCCCCAATCTCCTCCATACGATAAACCTAATTGATACGATGTCAGAACATCATCGTTACGAACGTGTGAGGTATAATTCCCTTAAAATACCTAACAACCCTTGTTATTTAAATAATAATAAAATAAAAAGTAATATACAAGCTTAATAATCTAATAATTGTACGTGATATAATTGTTTTGATGTATTTCAATGTATCCTTAAGTATGATCTTAGTATATATAAAAAAAAAAAAACTTAAACGCTAAGTAAAGCATACGTAAATAAAGATATATTATAGACAATATCGTATTTTGTACTGTAAGGTTATGCTTTTTGTTCTATGCTGCCTCAGCACATTGGGTAGAGCATAATCATGTCGCAGCGCAATTAAAATTTCAATAGACAAGAAACATATTTTGTACATTTTAATTTAATGGCAACACTTATATTATAATTGTCATCACTCACTATTATTTAAGCTGCCGCAAACTAGCAAATTTAGTATTCATAAAAATTCAAATCATATTAAATGCAATTAAATTCAATTCAATTTTCAAAATTATTTTCATTCACTCAAATTCAAATTTTTCAAAATGATACCAACCGCATCAAAATTATAATATATACAATATTTTTTTTTTTAAAAAAAAATAAAATCCTATATAAATGATGCTTTCGATAAAGACCATTTTTTGTCAAAAACTAAATGAACGTATTTGAGTATGTGATATCGAAAAAAAAATATATTAAAAATCTATATTGCGTAAGTGAAAGCTTAATATCTGATATTGTGTTACGAGTGACTTTCTCAACACAGGGTCGAGTCCTAAATTTTATAAAAAAAAAAAATTTTTATTAAAAAAAAAAAATTCATTTTTCAAATTAACTACGAATAATGTGATAAAAATACACCCCGTGTATACAAATAATACATATTATGTGCTGCGTCACCTATAAATATATTTAAAGAATTATTCTTGTTTCAGTCTTTGGATTTTGTGTGGTGGAATGCATATAAACATTAAAAATATTCGACTCAACAGATCTCCACTCAACATTAGCATTACAACCGGAGGGTACTAAGAATTTTGTCACCTTATTATGGCTTTGGACAACATCCGTGCAGTGCAAATCACATTGATCACCACCGAGTGTCGTTTGTACAGTGAGTGAGCTACCATATAATTAACAATCAATCAGAACCTGTCCCAGCGGCTAAATCATCTTCAAAGATGTTCGTTTTCAATTAATTATACGAGTTTCAATTGAAAGAAAGCTAACAACGAACGATCTAAAAACCTAAATTAATTTTAAAGCTGTTTACGAATGAATATCTATACATACACATGTTGCAATTAACCCCTTAGGCACGGCTAAAATTTGTTAAAAATTTGTTTCTCTGCTGTTTCTCTGTACCGCAGATGTCGAGACGAAACAAGTATGGAACAATATGTGAAAACTATAATTTAATTTCAACGGTCAATGTGTGCGTTGCTAGAGTGCACATCTATTGTGACGTTGCTATTCCTAACAGATAGTGAGATGACATCCGCTAAAACCGCTATATAGTAGCGCGTCGTGCCTCAGAGGCTAAGCAGAAAATCAATAAAAAATTGTGACACCCTTACAATATACCGTATTGCAATTTAAAAAATTTCAGCAC
This sequence comes from Baronia brevicornis, assembly GCA_031353405.1. NCBI lineage: Eukaryota > Metazoa > Arthropoda > Insecta > Lepidoptera > Papilionidae > Baronia > Baronia brevicornis. The sequence goes on along the minus strand of JASFAT010003225.1, from coordinate 15,409 downwards.
GAACAAAATCTTCAACAGCAGCGATCTAATCATCGGAGGGGAAGTGGTACGGAGCGAAGATCAAATTATCATCCCAGTGGCACATGATGGTGAACATTTGTATCAATCCAATGGGGTCAGAGTAACCGTCGTTTTCATCGGAGCTGGAAGCAGGCGAGTCATACGGTCATACGGTCTCGGCCTGCGAATCCGCCTTCGCGGGCTCGGCTGCATTTTGAACGCCGCTGGCGACATCGTTGTGTTCCAACGATCCTTGATGGTTGGACTCCACCGCGGAGGGCGACTCACTGAAATTAATTGAAAACACACTCGTTATATTAAATGAAAAATGGAATGAGAGAAACGATAGCGCAAGCTGACCTACATATGTGTACAACACATATGTTCCCAAACTTTTATGGATAAACGCCCCCTTTATAAGTAAAAATGTTTATTTACGCCATAATAATAATAAAACTTTGTAGACGGTTACATAATATGTATTTTCATAAAAAAGAGAATTATTTCATAACGCCCCCCTCTCCATTTGCCTTTGGACCCGTTACCGCCATCATGAAAAGCTCCAGCGCCCACTAGGAGGTGGTACAATCCCAGTTGAGAACCTTTGATATAAACGAACAACGAAAAGATACTGTCAAGCCGACCTCTTGCAAGAACTCCCAGAAGTATCATATCGACGACAAGAGCCATTTAGTAAGTTTCGACCGATTTGTATATATTTTATTTTTTGTCCGCTATAATATAGGGAAAGATTTCGAATACAAAATATAGGGAAAACATAAAAAAATATTGAAAAATTAAAAATTATTCTTCTTTAATAGTCAACGTACGTGTCTTTATACGAAACTGTCGATTCTTCTGTGCTTAGGAAGACCCAGTATCACTGGGTCATGTGGATGGAAGGGCCGGAAGAGGAAGACCACGAAAAACGTACCTTGACCAGATTGCTGAACTTTTTAAGAAAGGCCAGGTCAAGAGTACCCTCAACCGGCGGGCTTGCATGAGGAGAATAATGAGTGTATCACTGGGTCATCTAGTATGTGTGTTGTGCGTGTGTGATACATATATATATATATATGTGTGTGTGTGTGTGTAATTCTATAAAAGTGGCGTAGTCTGGATTGCAGCATGTTTATACTCCCATTAGTTGATCTCAGTCTCAGGTTCGTCGTTTATATAGCAAAATGCAACGCGTGTATTCGACATCTAGGCGATAAGGCGCAGCTATACATTCAATCTAATACATAAACTTTAGTGTTGATTTAAATCATCTAACTCAATTAACATAATATAGAGCACTCACTTATATAAATATTGCAACAACACACTAGGAATCATTAAAAAAAATAGATCATATATTAAAATAGCAGTAGCAAGCAGATTGACAGGTCTCAGTTATCACGAAAACTGAAAATCTGCTACGACCAGAACTTTAAACTGCAACTTTTTCAAATATATACTTAATATTATAACAATTGAATGTACATTACGGACAAATACATTTAAACACACACATATTAATATATAATGTTTGCGGTTTTATATATATTTCTGCATAGATATTAATGATCAATGAGAAATAATGGATGGAAGGCTAGTGCCCTAAGATACAAACTCACTCCAGTTCAGACACTAGCCCGCCACATGTATTGTTTTCTCTCTATATTGTAATCTATATATGTAAATTTTGGTGTCGAACTAAATTATTATTATTATTATATAAATATTATATAATATATAAATAATTCAAATAAAATTTGAATTATTTATATAATAATTTAAATTATTTATTTGAATAAAAAAATAAGTTTTGTAAGCACGTTCTTCCTTATGGGTATGAGATATGGCATAATTATTAGGATCGAATTTCAAGCACTCGGCATCCATTAGAAATAATAAAAAAAAAAACTCCAAAATATCTCCCTGACCTCCATCCTCCCCTTGCGGCTCGTGGGATTCACTATGACGAATTTTAATAAACCTAATTTGTTGAAAAATAACGGCGACGTGGTCCGCCACCAGTCACGTCCTGATTCCCACGAGGGCGACAAGCGAATAATGGAGAGCCGTTTCGCCATGTTCCGAATGTAAAAGGAAAGATGAAAAGATGGATGAGTGTGGAGGAAGCAAGGTGTGCCGGGATCGTAGCGGATGGAGATCTGTGGTCTCTGCCTACCCCTACGCGAGACAGGCGTGAAGATATGTATGTATGTATTCCAAAATATTATAAAATTTTAATTATTACAATTTCAAATCGACATCCATCCATGCCTTTATGCGATTTCCAAATAGAGGGTGCTAATTGTGACATTAAACAGACATAAAATTAAGGCTACAAAGTTAATATGAAAAAAATTATTCAAAAAATCGTTATCATAGATAGCATATGTCGAAAAATCGCTAGCCAATATTGGTTTGTTAGCATCATCATTCGTTAAAACTAAAAAGTAAATTGAAAACAATATATTTATTAGTCACTTAGGGACCGCCATCGGCTCACTTGTTTACATGGCGCGGAAAATATCGCTGGCGTATTTAATAACAGAGTCAAATCACTTTCACGAGAACGATAAGACACAAATAAACAACAGTCTTGTTAGGTCGTGACGAGCTATAAATTATTTTGCATTACTTCAATGTGTACGGCGTATGTTGTATTCGCAATTGTGCCAACGGTAAATACAATTGTCGCGGGTTCGATCCCCGCATCGGGATAAATATATGTATGACCTACAGATATTTATTCCGAGTCTCTAAACCACACCAATATGCATTGGACAAGCGTGGTAGGTTTACGTCCGTTCCTCCAGAAATGGAGAGGCCCGTACTCAGCAGTGGGACATATATGAAAATACAATTGAGAGCATTCACATGGTTTTAAACCAGGGATTTCCCAAAATGGTCGATATCGACACACATACACACACACAAAGCACGCCGAAGTCGGATAAAGGACAGCCAGACTACGAATAAATACATGTAGACCATAGGTTCCCAAGCTTTTATGGACGAGAAAAAATGTAATTTACGCCACGATAATAAGAATGACGTTTTAACGGCTAGATAAAACGTTATTCATGAAAATAGAGGTATTTCATTACGCCCCCCATTTGCCTTTGTACCCGCTACCGCCATGAAAATCCCCAGCGCCCACTAGGGGGCGGTGCCACCCCAGAAAGTGTAGTGGAAACCTATTATCTAGATGACAAAATTATTCACCACAACCTCGGATTGTTGTATCGGTTCGGAAATCCCCATTAGGGTATTTTCGAAACAATGCGACATTGGAATTTTATATTTCGCAAAGGTCACAAACACAATGCCAATGGTGTTGTAAATGTCCGTTGACTGTTTTGCATCAGGCGACACGCTGGCAAATTTCACTTCTCACCTCCAAATGGAAAACAACACCATCAAATTGAGGGGACGCGTTGACTTTGACTAAATTAAAATTCGAAATCCATTTAAATTACCGTCACTATGCAAGATCACAACAAAAATCTTTTTATACTAGATATATAGATTTAAATGGTGGTAGCAGCCATTCTGCAGATGAATCCTTTGTCAAGAATGGCATAATATTTGTCTGTAGCATGAATGGGCCGGCTCGCCCGGGGAAGTACCACACTCCCGCAGAAAACCGCCGTCTGAGTGGTAGCTCAGCTACCGCGCTTCCGGTGAGCGGCCGAGTTCCGGAGGCCCAACACCCTCCCCCTCCCTCTACCCCTCCCCCCCTCCCATTCCCACTCCCAAAATGACAATTTCCTTAAAGATCGGCAACACTTCCACACTGCCCATGGCGCTGCGGTACTTTCTGGGCGGCGTTGATTGCTTTCCATCAGGTGTCACGCCTGCTCGTTTGCCTTCTTATCCCATAAAAAACTGTTTTTTTTTTTAATTTACAAAAGCAAGGTTTCGCGTAAAACATAATGACAAAAACATCTCGCAATAATGCCGCACAAATAATAAACACCAGAATCAGCCATAAATACCGCTTATATGTTTTTCGCAATGGGGCTCCAATCGAAAATTAGTTCAAAAAATAGTTTACTTTTTGCCTTTTAATAATTAACATCAAAGTGTAGGGTGCACCCGCTCGTATAATACAAACATTCACTCAATCGGTAGAACAAAACAGAATAAAATTCGCAAATTATTCAAATTTGTTTTCGCTAAGCGATACCTTATCAGATATATAAGTACAAGCGGATATTATTTATATTCTATCATTATAAATACTATTTTTAAATATTCATAAACGATCAAATTTATGTAAGTGTGTTTTGAATTAATATTAATATTATATTTAAACTTACATCTCGCCATCCTTATAATCCGCGCTGCTGAATGATGAGTCAGAGCGCCATTTATTCGCTACCATATTTTGTACGCTTAAAAAAAAAAAGAAAAAAAATGGATAAACATAAAATATATAAAATAACAATAACTGGTTCTTGGTCAAGACCAAACGGCGTACGGCTAAAGCTTTTACGCATAAAATTTAATATATTTTACATCATTTAAGAGAACTCCCAAGAGGTATGTTAATAGGCTTGCGGTTCTATTATTATATTAAATTAATAGATAAGCGAAATGTGAATAACTGCAGTTTAATTTATGTACGGAAATAAACATCGAAATATATGTGTATAAAATGTATTATTACACATAAAATTATTTCTAGTCGTTCAATGAAAAAAAATTGTCCAATATAAAAAAAAAATTTGGGGAGGGCCACCCTTGTCACCTAGGGGTACTAAAAATAGTTTACGATCTATTCTCAGACCTACCGAATACACAAAAAAAAAAATTCGTACAAATCGCTGAAGCCCTCCTGGATAACAAACAAATCTCGTTGACTTTACCAATACAACCAGAAGTATAGCCAATATTTCTGGTTGTATTGGTAAAGTCTACGTTAAGACCTAACTTTCTTTATGGTCTTCCATACTTTTTTTCTATAAGCATTTTATTTAAAAACTGATTTAATGGAACTATATATTTTATGAGTGTTAATTATCGGAGATCTTTGTTTCTCGCTAAAGCCAAAGTGACTGACAGAAATTGGATCCATGAAACCAAAGATGGTACGTCGTGGTAGGTGGTACGTCTTACGGTCAATACTGCACTTCCATAGGATTTTGATGGATTTCCATAGGATTTTATGTTGTAATAACAAAAAATATAAGCTGTAAGGAATATGTCTAAGAAACAATATATAACTAAAAATCAAAATCACTAAACATTAACCTCACCCTTAAATTTATAATTCAACTTTATATCTTATATTATTATTTTTTATAGCTTAAACGATCGATACGAGATTTTTTATAACTTAAACTATAAATACAGCTTAAACGACCTAATATTATATATCAATTTTAACCTCTTGGGCACGCCTGAATTTTGCACGGGGCTGTCTCTCCGTACGACAGATGTGAAGGCAAAACAAGTATGAAACAATATGTCAAAATGATTATTTAATTCTTTCTGAGAGATGACATTCGCGAAAGCCACTATAGTGGCGCGTCGGTCAGAAAGAAGACATTCGCGAAAGCCACTACAATGGCACGTCGTTCGGAAAGAGAATATTCTCGAAAGCCACTATAGTGGCGCATCGTTCAGAAAGAGAACATTCGCGAAAGCCACTATAGTGGCGCATCGTTCAGAAAGAGAACATTCAAAAGCCACTATAGTGGCGCGTCGGTCAGAAAGAAGACATTCGCGAAAGCCACTATAATGGCACGTCGTTCGGAAAGAGAATATTCGCGAAAGCCACTATAGTGGCGCATCGTTCAGAAAGTACGGTGGATGTGAAGTTGAAAGTATGAAACATTACGTGAAAATGATTTTGTATGTAATATATGTGTTACTAGTGTGCGCCACTATAGTGACGCATCTTTCAGGAAGATTACATCCGGTAAAGCCACTAACTATAGTGACGCGTCGTTCAGAAAGAGAACATTTAAAAGCCACTATAGTGGCGCGTCGTTCAAAAAGAGAACATTCACAAAAGCCACTATAGTGGCGCATCTTTCAGTAAGAGAACATTCACGAAAGCTACAACAGCAACGCGTCGTTCAGAAAGAGAACATTCGCGAACGCCACTATAGTGGCGCGTCGTGCCTAAGAGGTTAAAGATCTGAATGCACAGAATACATCAACTGTAGCTGAAGGTAGTTTAGCAGAGTGATAGTTGAAATCAGTAGTCTATGTTAGTTTAATGGAATAGAGGTAATCTTGGATAAAATTATTTTTTTTTCGATTTTTTTTTAAAGTGATACCGCTGAAGGTTGCTTAGCAGAGTGAAGGTGGAAAGAAGCAGTCTATGTAAGTTCAATGGAATAGAGGCACGCTTGAATGAAATTATTTCTTCCAAAATTTTTGTAAAATATCCATCACCACATTTGAGAGTTTGAATACTTACACATTTCTCATTTGGTCGCCTTGAGTGCTAAGCTGTGCGAGATATGCCGCCTGCTTACGGTGGTGGTACATATGTACACGAAGGCATGAAGGATTTCTCATACGCTTCTGGCAAATATCGCACTGTAGGGTGCCCTCGCGGGTGTCGTGTTTGTCTCGGATATGAACCTTCAGGTTGTAACGGTTCGCGAAGAATCGATGGCAGGATGGGCATTTAACCCCACCTGTTTTGCAGTTCCACCCTGCAGTTATGTAATCATATCTTGAATTTGTTTTTTTTTTAATTCAACAGCAATATCATAATATAAAATTTTTATTTTATGGCATGCTTAAACAATTAAATTAATATTGAATTACATTTTTTAAATAACCGAAAAATACGTTATTCGGTTAAATTGTTACCTGACTCTTTAGTAGACTCTGGTAATACTAGCAAGTTGCTATATACGTCATTGTCAAAGTCAATCAAGGGTTCACTGAAAATTTAAAAAACAACGAACTAAAAATTTGAACTAAAATAATGAATTGAAAAAACATAAAAACAAATTAATCTGTGCCATAAAGAAAATAAATAAATAAAAAAAAATACCTATCGGAAACATATTCGGTGTTCTCAATGTGAGTTGGACTGTTGTTTACGGATCGCGGTTTTTTCTTGATGTTGTAAATGTTCTTGTGTGGCGTGTCTTTCAGTAATCTATGACAAAAGTTATTTATATTTAAAAAAAAAGGCATATTTTTATTTTCCCGCCAACTTAATTCAGTTACGTAATATGAAATAAATGCGTGTATCGTAACTTTAAGTTGACTGAAAAGGTCCATAGAGGGTTTTAGTAGAATAGCCACTATTTTATGAAGACGTGACGTGACAGGATGATTAGTTAAATTTTATTTCATTTTACTTGACACTGGCATAATAGTTATAACTAATTGCGATCAAAGAATAGAATAGAAAAATAAATTCCTACTGCAGCATTTACAAATGGCAATTGGTTTTTTATTGACGATGTAGACAAGACAAGCAAGAGAGAGATTGCGGATGCATTATCTACCTTTAGTTGAGGATGTGAATAATAGAAGGGGAAGAAGGAAAAAACAAATAGGAAAAGCAGGTGGACCTCCAGACCTCTGCACTGACCGCATGAGATGCAGTAACCGAGAGAAATACACATTTGATGCCGACATTCTGTGAGGTAAAATTAGCGCGTTTCTATAGAATTTGCGCTAAGAGTCAATTATTTATTACAAGTTCTCAATTGGCCTCCTAAGAGGTATTACGCCACCGTGCCCTGTCCTGCGCCACCTCCTGCCACTTACTAACTCACAAGGTCGCGCAGGTCAGCCTCCACCGTGTTTTTCCAGCGGTACCTGGGCCGCCCATAGGACAGCGTACAGTTAGGCGACTCACATATCCCACCATCCTGTCAACGTAGCCCAGCCAACGGATTCCGTTAGCCTAAGTCTCTCCGATTACATTGGGTTGGGCCACCAAATGTTCTTTTTTAGATGATTTATTGCAAGTTATTGCGTTTTGTAATAATAGTATTTAGAGTGTACCAACGGTGTTAGCCAAAATATGAATTCATTGAAAAATATCAGATGTTAGATTTTATCGAAGCGAATGCTGCTGCTATTGCAGTGGCGAATTATCGAGTCGGAAAAATATAGGAACCCTTGATACAAAAAGAAGAAAATCCATGGAAAAATCGTTCAACTTAAGTACAAGAAAGCATACACTTTTGTAGCTTTTGAGACGCCTCCGGCGTGGCGGCGGTGATCACTTACCACCAGGTGACCCGCACGCCCGTTTGCCTATTTTACTACGAATGGACTGCCGTCTCCTTTCCAAAAAAAAATGTTAATTTACACCATAATGAGATAAACCTTTTAGACGGCTAGATAAAATGTTTTTTTTTTTATGTAAATAGAGGTATTTCAAATGGGGGGCCCATTTAAAATATAATATCCATTTGCCTTTGGACCCGCTACCATGAAAACCTCCAGCATCCAACGGGGGCGGTACCACCACCCCCGTTGGGTGCTGGAGGTTGGAGGTGGAGGAACCTATAATCTAGTCCATCGTGCCAAAGAAAAATAACATTTTAATATATTGAAAACAATCTTCTATTTAGGTATGTTTTCCCTCTTAGAGAAATAAGAAGTACAACTTGAATACTGTTTTATCTCAGTTCAAAATTTTAAACATACTTCGATGTTAAGTTTGCGAAGAAGTACTAATTATACAGTTGAAAGAAAGCACAAAGTTGGGGAACAATAGATTGAGTAGAACGGACTACTCAAGCTGCCCCTAAGGTATAGTACATAATGTCCAAAAATCTGAAAAGCCTACTTTATATTATCATTAGTGAGCTGATGAATTGTTTGTGTTTTTAATTGAATCCACTTCATATGCAATCATAATACAGTCCACTCTCGATAATTTTAAGTTGAAGGGACCGTTCTAATACTTCCTTCTAATAGTAAGAGTGTCGAAGTGTTGAGATTTGTATTACTGCAAGTACATATTTATTGAAATGTTAAAATTTAGTATTTATTCATATATATATATATATATATATATATATATATATATATATATATATATATATATATATATATATATATATATATATATATATATATCATCTCTCTTAGTCCCCCTGGTGGGCCATACACGACTTTTCTCTATCCCGACCTGCCGGAGGCCATATGTTTTACTTCGCTCTAGGATAAGCCCATCTGCACTTCGGTCGTCACAGTACGCCGCCAAGTTTGGAATCCATTCGAGGGCTCGTTTGGGGATATGACTGGCGTGACGCCGGAGAGTATGCCCTATCCGTCTACATTTTTGTCATATATGTACATACTAATAGCTAAACTGCAAATCGCATAGACCTATATGATCACTTGTTTGTGTGTACACAACTTTCAACGTATGCACATTTCGATTTGTCGAGTGGTTGCGTGAAAGAATTTCAAATAACCGTGTTTTTGTCAATTATGAATTATTATTTTTCCTTCAAATTACCGAGTGTTCCCATAACTGTTCAATTTATATGATTTAACGAGATATTTGCTAGAGATTTGCTTAACAGTTACTTCAAATTATAGAAAGGTATCAAGAGATGACTATATATACACATATAATTCTAAATATGAGCTATTAAGTACAATCAACATACCTTTTTAATGGGCTCCTAGTTTCTTCTTTAATTGGTACTCCACTAAAATCGATATTAGTTTCGGTTGCGATTGTATCTTCACCACCTGGTACCCACTCAGCTTGATTGTCAGTCAACGTGTCTGATGCTGTAACCCCTTGCCTTTCTTCTGCCACCGGTGGAGGTGATTCACTCCTCTGTGTAACAAGGAACGGCAATTTTATATATAATATTAGAGTCCTTGTTAACCATTCAATTAAGCTAATATTGCTTATACTAGGAAATGGCTCACATGATAGTCCAATGGAGGTGAAAGAACTCAAGAACTTAAATCGTAAGCACATCCTTAATATATACATACATATAGTCACGCCTGTCTCTGGGTTAGGCAGAGACCACAGATCTCCATCTGCTATGATCCCGACACACCTTCCTTGCTTCCTTCACACTCATCCATGTTTACAACCATCCTTCCTCTCACATTCATCGTAGCGAAACGGTTCTCCGTTCGTCGCTTCTAGCCCTCGTGGGATTCAGGACGTGACGGGTGGCGAACCACGTCACCCTCATTCAACGAATTAGGTTTATTAAGATTCGTTACAGTGAATGCCACGAGCCGCAAGAGAGGATGGAGCCATACAACTAAATTCTTATTATTATGAAAACAAAATAATATGAAACTTGGATTAATGCACATATAGTATTCCCCAAACCATTTTACATTCAAATTATAACCAGAGCTTAAAGTGTAGAAAAAATAATATATATTTTTTTATAATCCTTAAAAGATAATGCTTTTTTCCTAAACTGAAAATTTAAAAGTGGTACAGATTTATGTACCCAAACTGCATACATTTTGGGTACATAAATCGCACACAATCGTACATAAATACAAAAAAAACTAGTACCCAATTTACTGCAATAGAGATTTTACAACTTTTATTTCAAATTGACATAATTATTTGCACCAACAGTTGCCCTGTATTCCTTTTCAGAAGTTGTATATCACTGTCAATCTAGTTCAAGTTGCAAATTATTTAATACAACATCAGACCTCATAATACAAACAACTTTAGTTACAATGTTTCTTATCATAATAGCAACATCCTAAAAAGAATGGTCTACATTGATCATATAAAAACAATAACATCCATTATTCCATTACTATGAATTCTGAGTAAGAGTCAAATATAACATAAATAAACCATGGCAAGGGGTTACAAATTTTTATATTCTAATAAGACTTTTTTTACACGTATATATGTCACAGTGCTAGATATGGGGGCATTCCCGTTTAAGAAGGAACAGACCATACTTTTCTATTTGTGTATTTATATAACTTAAGAAATCTAGATGCAATATTGCAATGGTTAATGGACTTTATTATGATACATAAAATAACACAGGTGAACACTAAAAGAAGACATGTGGTCGATAAGGGTTTGCCATGAATCCCTGTCCTAAACTTAAGATTAAGAGATTACTTATTAATTCACTCAAGGATCTACCTATTGTTAATGTATTAGTTGGCAAATCTTTTATATTATTAAACAAATAATATGATGTGAAACAGAAATAAAGAAATATTTGGTACATTTATAGATAAATAGATATATTTTTTAGTGTACACAAATAGCAAAGTTTTTAATATTTATATACAAATCGCTAATAGCTATTTTTTCCAGACAACCATAGGATGGACAGTGTTAAAAAGATAATTTGATATAGATTGGTGTTACATTATTGTCAGGATGATAGAAAAAATTTATTAATAAACAATGTTAATAGCCATAAGCAAAAATAAAAATACATTAATATTTTATATTAATAAATACATATTAATATATACTATAAATTATATATAGTAATAGTTAACCGTAATAAATATACAACTGTATGTAAATAAAATAAATTATTGTGCTTTATTTAAATTTTCATGTAGTTCATATAATAAAAGAAAAAAAGCAAAGTAAAAATTCTTACATCTCGTCCACCAGTCAACCCTTTCACTTGCAGTAATTCAGCTGTGTGAAGAAAGCCAGAGAGCTCTTGCTGCCTGACGTGAACCTCTCCTCGATACATAAACTGAAGTAACTGACGTAACTCCTGGTAGGATACATCCTTCAGGATGACAATTGGATGTTCGCATGGGTTCATCTGTGCAGATTAAATTTTAATTTATATATCATATAGAAAAAAAATATTTTATATATCAATGTTTAATAGTCATTAGTCATTTTGATGGACTTCTCTTTTTGTGATAGAATGCAATTAGATTTGTGAACTTTTAAATGTAGTTAATACTACAATAACTGTCCATTTGTGGATAGCATCTATATCAAGCTATGAAACATGCTGCCCGAAAATGACTAATGACTATTAAACATTGATATATAAAATATTTTTTTTTTCTATATGATATATAAATTAAAATTTAATCTGCACAGATGAACCCATGCGAACATCCAATTGTCATCCTGAAGGATGTATCCTACCAGGAGTTACGTCAGTTACTTCAGTTTATGTATCGAGGAGAGGTTCACGTCAGGCAGCAAGAGCTCTCTGGCTTTCTTCACACAGCTGAATTACTGCAAGTGAAAGGGTTGACTGGTGGACGAGATGTAAGAATTTTTACTTTGCTTTTTTTCTTTTATTATATGAACTACATGAAAATTTAAATAAAGCACAATAATTTATTTTATTTACATACAGTTGTATATTTATTACGGTTAACTATTACTATATATAATTTATAGTATATATTAATATGTATTTATTAATATAAAATATTAATGTATTTTTATTTTTGCTTATGGCTATTAACATTGTTTATTAATAAATTTTTTCTATCATGCTGACGATAATGTAACACCAATCTACCCCAAATTATCTTTTTAACACTATCCATCCTACGGTTGTCTGAAAAAATAGCTATTAGCGATTTGTATATAAATATTAAAAACTTTGCTATTTGTGTACACTAAAAAATATATCTATTTATCTATAAATGTACCAAATATTTCTTTATTTCTGTTTCACATCATATTATTTGTTTAATAATATAAAAGATTTGCCAACTAATACATTAACAATAGGTAGATCCTTGAGTGAATTAATAAGTAATCTCTTAATCTTAAGTTTAGGACAGGGATTCATGGCAAACCCTTATCGACCACATGTCTTCTTTTAGTGTTCACCTGTGTTATTTTATGTATCATAATAAAGTCCATTAACCATTGCAATATTGCATCTAGATTTCTTAAGTTATATAAATACACAAATAGAAAAGTATGGTCTGTTCCTTCTTAAACGGGAATGCCCCCATATCTAGCACTGTGACATATATACGTGTAAAAAAGTCTTATTAGAATATAAAAATTTGTAACCCCTTGCCATGGTTTATTTATGTTATATTTGACTCTTACTCAGAATTCATAGTAATGGAATAATGGATGTTATTGTTTTTATATGATCAATGTAGACCATTCTTTTTAGGATGTTGCTATTATGATAAGAAACATTGTAACTAAAGTTGTTTGTATTATGAGGTCTGATGTTGTATTAAATAATTTGCAACTTGAACTAGATTGACAGTGATATACAACTTCTGAAAAGGAATACAGGGCAACTGTTGGTGCAAATAATTATGTCAATTTGAAATAAAAGTTGTAAAATCTCTATTGCAGTAAATTGGGTACTAGTTTTTTTGTATTTATGTACGATTGTGTGCGATTTATGTACCCAAAATGTATGCAGTTTGGGTACATAAATCTGTACCACTTTTAAATTTTCAGTTTAGGAAAAAAGCATTATCTTTTAAGGATTATAAAAAAATATATATTATTTTTTCTACACTTTAAGCTCTGGTTATAATTTGAATGTAAAATGGTTTGGGGAATACTATATGTGCATTAATCCAAGTTTCATATTATTTTGTTTTCATAATAATAAGAATTTAGTTGTATGGCTCCATCCTCCCTTGCGGCTCCTAGGATTCATTAAGACGAATTTTAATATACCTAATTTGTAAAAAATGACGGCGACGTGGTTCGCCACGCGTCACGTCCTGATTCTCATTAGGGCGAGAAGCGACGAACGGAGAGCCATTTCGCTACGATGAATGCAAGAGGAAGGATGGATGAAAAAATGGATGAGTGTGAAGGAAGCAAGGAAGGTGTGTCGGGATCGTAGCGGATGGAGATCTGTGGTCTCTGCCTAACCCTACAAGGAGACAGGCGTGACTATATGTATGTATGTATGTTATTTTTTTTAAATACTACCGCAACGGAAGATAAGGAGTGATACGGTAGTAGCTCGGGAGGCCAGGGTCGCGTACCCGTGTACCAATTCCATAACTACCGGACAAGCGGCTAGGCAAAGACACTCCCTGACCAAAAAAAATATGTTTCGTACAAAAATGATGAGATGAGTATTATCCTTATTTATAGCTTGTATTCTTGTTTTGTAGCCGCTGTCACGTTCTTGGCTGGCTAAGATAAATAAAAATGAAGACATCGAATCGAACACCATTAAAAAATCAATATCAAGAATAAACTTATTTATATTTTCTTATTAACCGTATAAACGATTCTCATTCGAGTGACAAAAAATCCGTTAAAGCGAATATATTTGATGTCTCCAAAGCGTTAAGGCACAGCAATATGTCGTCAAGCTAACGAATAATTCCTTGGGTTCCATCCAAATTAATGGATGGCAACCCTTGATACATACATCGATATTAGGACCTATTCACACGATGTAATTCAGCAGTGCAGTCGACGCACTTTTGTATCGTTACAAACGGCGCACGTTAAATTCATTCTCATGTTTGTATCGATACAAATGCAAATAAGAGTCGCTGTTAATGCGCGTTCGTTTCTAAACAAATACAATAATTAGTACATAACGTCACGCCTATCTCCCGTAGGGGTTGGCCAGAGGCCATAGATCTCCATCCGCTACAATCTCGTCACGCCCTCTTTGATTCATCCATACTCATCCACCTTTTCATCCATCCTTCCTCTCACATTCATCTTAACGAAACGGCTCTCCGTTAGTCGCTTCTCGCCCTCGTGGAAATCAGGACGTGACGGGTGGCGAACCACGTCGCCGTCATTTTTCAACAAATAATTAGTGTTATATTTTTTTAAAAATTCCTGTCCAATTAGTACTGCACTAAATAATGCGTTTCTCATATTATGAATCCTTGAGGATATTCTATAGTATCTGATGTCAAATGATTCAAATACGTAGAATTCATGTCACGCTGGGATCGAACTTTGATAGCTTAATATCAATACAAGCAATAAGTTCAACTGATAGTAAGTAATCATTGGATATCTACAATACTAAAGGCACTTCACGTGAATTACATAGTGCCTTAGGATAAAGAGGAAGTAGAAGAAGAATTTACTGGGGGGGTATGAAGGATGTAAGAGAAGTGAATACTCTTAGGCCTGCACGCGTACGAAAGAAGAAAAAACAGGAAGAAACAATTGCCGATATTTTGTAAGTGAGTATTTGGAGAAATACTTTGTGTGAATAATTGGAGTGAGTATTTGGAGAACGTTGCTAAGGCACGAATGGGCCGGCTCGATTTTCCAATCGAGCCGGCCCATTCGTGCCTTAGCAACGTTCTACCAATTTTAACCCTCAGATCGGAATATTTCGTTCTTGGGAGTACTAGAAGGTCGGAGCCAAGTTGTGTTTATTACCATTTAAAATTCGTAAAAATGCAAAGGTTTTAATTGTAAAAAAGCGAAAACTGCAAATTGAAAACTAAACCAAAAAATTATTTAAGATTTCTGAGTAATTGGAGTGGG